>OY292359.1:9828442-11028442 GCA_958496195.1 Timandra comae
AGCGGTTTTTTTAATAGAGTGATACCAGAGGAAAGTTTATATGTATAATACATGCATGATATTGTAGAGAAACACCGATAAATCTAGGAGTTTCTAATGTGATGTCGTAAAAAACACATTTTTTGCGCTTACATTGCAAAAGTATTTAATCTAAAAGACATTTGCCTTTTACATGATTTGATTTCAATAAGTATCTTAGAAGATATCTTAGTTTTAAAATAACATTACAGCAAAATTATGATCAAGGCCACAGATTACTAAATAGTTACTACGACAAGGCGACCCGGCTAGTGCACGGCGGCACAGAATAACTATTTTTTCACCTTCTACATAAATGAAGTCGCGTTTTAAAATAATTATTACACGCGAACGAAGTTGAGGGCTAAAGCTAGTATGTTATATATTCTATATTTCAAAGATTAATTAAATATCAAGTAGTCAGTAGGGAGTACTCTATGTATTATTGATAAAACATGACATACAAAATAACCTTTTTCATGGTTTGTTTACATTTTGTCTCACGGCCAAATGAATGCACTATAGCTGATATCCTACTAATATTATAAAGCCGAATGTTTGTAAGTGTGGATGTATGGATGTTTGTTTCTCCTTCACGCAAATACTACTGAATGGATTTTAATAAAAAAAATATCTCAAAATTCCTACGGGATAAGGTTCCACGCGGGTAAATCTGCGGGGCACAGCTAGTACAATATAATACGATTATTATAATAATACGATTTGAACTACATTTTTATGCTTCTCTAGATTTTTTAGTGATTTATTATATTCACATTTTTATAGTATATATCTGTAAACTTTTTCGACTGCGCTTGCTTTACTTTCTGTGTAGCATAACGACGCATAGCTTGCAAATATAATTTTTGAATATCCGACAGTGTAAACTATCAAACAAACAAGTGTTTTATTGAATATAGATATTTAATCACTTATTAAAAATTTGTAATAGTGGCGACTTCTTAAAGCATTTTTAATTTCTACACAACTTCTTTATAAAGTTACATAACATTATTATATACGGATAATTGATAAGACTATCAAAACAATTGCAAAAAATATGTTTTTCAATGTCAACGTTATGTATATCTGCGCATAAAAACATCGCAAAGTATCACAGATAGGGCGATATGACATCATAAAAACACTTTTACTGAATCCTTACTAAAGAAAGACTTCGTTTAAACATGCTACACCCATTTCGTGATATAGATTTTAATCTATACGTTGTTGTATATCTATTACCGATGGGTCTATAATACAGAGCATTGATTTTTATACCATAAAATACGATATGAAGATAAAATCAAAGTAGCTTTGATATAAATATATTTTACCAACATATCTTAATATGCTGCGTAGTTTTATTAACGTTATTCTGACTTAGATTAAGTAAAAAAGTGTGTTAGTACTTTTTTGTTTCGAAACATTTTAGTGTGTTTTTAACCCCCGACGCCAAAAGAGGGGTGTTGGGTATGTATGGGTGTGTGTGTGTATCTGCCTGTCTGTGGCATCATAGCTCCCGAATGGATGAACCGATTTCAGTTTAGTTTTTTTGTATTGAAGGGGACTTACGTGCGAGTGTTCTTAGACATGTTTGATGAAAATCGGTTAACCTGTTAGTTATGGGGGTTTGAAAGTAATTGTGTTAGAGGTTTTTTAAATTTTTAATTTAATTTTTTCATATAGTAGTCACACAGTAGTCACTACCATCAAGTGGTCTGTTGATAGATATAAGTATGTCAGTCAGTAACAGCTGCTTTTTAATATTCAAATGTTAATCAGTATAATAATTTGATAAATAAACAGGTGTATAGCTCTATAGCAGTAATACAAGATATGATAATCATATTAAATTATGAATTAAGTAAGGATAATTATTGATAATTTAATTATTTTTAGTATATCTTTAAGATATCGTAAGTAATGTTGGATATGACACTGTTACATTTGTAACTTTTCGATTTTCAAGTATTCATGGGCGACGCGTAGTCACCTACTATCAAATGAAGTATGTTTTTTTATATCCATAATAATTAAAAGTTTTACCAACATTCCTCACTAATACGATAAATGCGAAAGTTACTATGTCTGTCTGTCGTGATTTCACGTCAAAACTACTGGACCGATTCAAATGAAAAATAATAAAAAAGAGATTGGGAAATGACATTTTATCCCATTTTTCCCACGGGAAACGTTTTCGTGTAAAACCGCTAGTCAATCGTGTGTGAACGATACTTTTGGCCAGCTGCATATTCACAAGGAATACGTCGATTCGACCTAATGTGAACCGATTCTAAAAATAACATTTGTGGCATGTATAATTTATACGCTAAAGATACGAATTCACAACGGACTCATGTTGACGGTTACTTATAAATAAATTTGTTCATTTAACATCGTCGGCCTAACGTGTTTTTGCAGATTGATTAGTCAGGAGGTCATTATAGAGCAGATATCTCGCCCTCGCCGCGGATGGGTTCAACACTTGCGCAGACCTCGGTTGATTTTCCGTTCTTAATAGCTGAAAAACTATCTTTAAAACCTGATTCAAAATATATATCACAAACAGTGACAAATAATGCGTACAATATGAATCCTATCCCAGCTAAAATAAATAAAGAAAATTTCATTATCATCAGCAGTCAAAACAACGTGCATGATATCGAAAATCACGCTTTGATTCCTGACGGGAATCGAATGAGTGCTTACGAATGAAAGTCAAAGATTTCAACCGCTACGCTAATGTAAACAAAATAAAATAAAAAATCGGGTGAGGCTGTGCCGGGGCACACGGCCGTTGATTTTAACGTGAAACGTCTATGTTAGCGAATCGCTTTTAAAGTAAAAGATTGAAATGAAAACAAGAAAATTCAATGTCATAACGGCGAGCTAACTATATAAGTGACATGTTCACACCACATATTTGTTTCTAAGACTAATAGTTTTTTTAATTATTAAGGTACGATGATATAGACCTTTTCGTTACGGTCCACTTTTTAAACCTGGTACCCGTATGTTTCGGCGCGATTTTAAAGACGTTTCACGTCAAAAATATAGGTATACTTGTAGTAGTAATCTATGCATTATACTTCACATGTGTAACAATCACCTAATTAAATGATAACACAATAGGTACCTAGTCACGTTTCAGCATTTAAAATTATAAACAAATATAAAAAATATATATTAACATTATCCCATTAACTTTACTTTGAAACTAGTTTGTTTAATACGATTTCGGGTTTCTGAAACAACTAAATTATGTTGAAATCTGTGAGTTTGAAGTTATGAAGTCAGATAGAACTAAGGAATTAAACTATTATTTATTCAACATCAGCGGTCAACAGATTGTACCGGTTGTGCCTGTGGGTTGTACCTATTAATGATATACCGCTTGTAATTATGTAGGTCGATTCTGTTATTACATTTTTTTTTTATAACAATAGTTTTTTATATAAAACTGAATATAAACTATGTAACTACTTAAGTATAACACGTTATTTGTCTAATAAAGTACCGTGTTCACCTACTAATGAAATACCGCATCACTACATAGTACAAAACAAAGTCGCTTTCTCTGTCCCTATGTCCCTGTGTATGCTTAGATCTTTAAAACTTCGCTACGGATTTTGATGCGGTTTATTTTAATAGATAGAGTGATTAAGTGAAAAGGTTTTGAGCACAATTTTATCCCCATATTCTTACGGGAACGGGAACTACGCGGGTGAAACCGCAGGGCGCCGCTAGTGTATTATGTATATCAACTATGTTTTAACGTAGATTTTTTAATGAACAGTAGTAGAAAAGTAGTAGTACTTAATGTTCTTACGTGGAACAGAATATAAATTATGTAACTACTTAAGTCTACCGCGTGTGTCTCCTAGAGCACCGCATTTACCTACTACCAAATTACCGCTGTTTCCTTCTTAGGAAAATACTTTTTTCGCTTAGTATAGTCTTATAGAATAGTCTTTAGTTGAATAGTCTATAGAGACTAGTTATGTAATATTATTAAATTACCACGGTCACTTACAAATATTGTACAGTACAAAAAAAAATTTAAAAAAAAATATATATTCACTTTGGGCTTCAAAGAAGCACATGAATATGAAAGAGCTTACAAAAGAAGACTTAAGATGAATTAATTAAAAGCACTAAATTAGTATCCTAAAAAAACTAAACACGTTTTTTAGACTAAATTAGGATACTAAAATAACAAAACTCACTTAATTTAGTATCTTAGTTTAGTGTTTTAGTTATACGAGTAAAATATGTTTTGAATTTGTAACTTTCCAGATCCTTAACTCAGCTCATATCATCAGAAATGTAATTTAAAATTTTGTGAAACTAAAAATACCCATTCGAGTTGTCACTTATGTTTGACATCGATCTACAACGTGTACCCTTACCAATGTTAACATTAAATTAAAAATTAAAAAAACCCCCAACACAATTACTTTCAAACCCCCATAACTTTTAAACGGGTCAACCGATTTTCATCAAACATGTCTAAGAACACTCGCACGTAAGTCCCCTTTAATACAAAATAAACTAAATTAAAATCGGTTCATCCGTTCGGGAGCAATGATGCCACAGACAGACAGATACACACCACACACACACCCACACACAGACACTTCAAACTTATAATACCCTTCTTTTTGCGTCGGGGGATAAAAAAATAGTATTAGTGTAAATACTTATTTTCTAGTTCATGAACCCTATTAAAATTTAACGCATTTAAAGTAATTTTGCATAGTTTTTGTACTAACCCTGTAAAACACAACGTAAACACTGAAACTATTCAACGCGATGCACAAACTGCGTTATGTGGTGAATCGAATAGATACTAGACGAGCTGAACAATGCGCCAAACCGCGATTTCACTCTAAATACGTGCATTTTGCGAATAATGAATTCTGTGAAGCCAAATTTCAACCCTGGATAATGGAACTAGAAGACTATCACCATTATTGTTTCACTATGTTTGGTCTGTCTTACAAGTTTGTTTATCTTAATCATGCAGATATATTGTCTTAATTTAGGCTGCTTCTAGCAATAAAAATCAATGTTTAATAGACTTTAATAAATGCCCAGCACCAGTGGACTAATATACACCCCTATTTTGAATTCGAGATACTTAATCACACAGCTAATGTAAACGACGGGTGACAATATAATAGTAAAGTTAGTTTTTATCTTTTGCTTTTATTTAAAAAGTTATGATAAGTCAAAGATTTTCAAAATCCCGAATTTTATTGCTATTCTACACCGAACAACAGGCGAACGCTGCGATGAACAGCTGAGCGAGGTCATCGACCCGAGCCGTCATAGTGATTGTCACAGAATACTTGATAGCTAGTGTGCCGTCTGGTAATACGACATTTATTTAGTATTTTTTAAAGATAAGTAATCGACTATCATTTTTGATATTTATATTGGATATATGGAATCAGTTACTGCTACAGATATTCTGATTTTAATAAGTCTCGTAATTTCAAAATAGGGGTGTATAGAATGATGATGATGAATAGACTTTAATGCTTGCTCTATTCATACTTGTCTAATGTAAAATGATTTTGAGGTACGCAGCAGGTTAAAAATACTGTTAAAATTATAATATTTTAAAGACATCTTTTGATGTTCTATGCTTGAGTATTGAAATCGTTGACATATTTTTATTGACTACTAGCAGCGCCCCGCGGTTTCACCCGCGTAAATATAAAATGCCAATGACACTCCGGGATAATGTGGCTTTCCAATAGTGAAAGAATTTTTGAAATTGGACCAGTAGTTTCGGAGCCTATTCGTTACAAATCTTTCCTCTTTATAATATTAGTTTAGATGGAATCATATAAAACATGCAAAGAAACAAACAATCAATTCTTTCCTCTTTATAATATTAGTTTAGATGGAATCATATAAAACATACTGACGAAATACACAATAAATACCAGTAATTTTGATTACTTAAGTTCTAAGTTGACATCGGAGTTTAGAGTTCATCTAAGAATAGAGGGCATAAGACACACTATCTATAACCGATTTTAAAGATTTTTAAACCCCCGACGCAAAAAGAGGGGTGTTATAAGTTTGACGTGTCTGTGTGTGTATCTGTCTGTCTGTGGCAATCATATCTCCCGATCGGATGAACAGATTTCAATTTAGTTTTTTTATGTATTAAAGAACTTACTTGCGAGTGTTCTTAGACAACATGAAAATCGGTTAACCCGTTTAAAAGTTATGCGGGTTTGAAAGTAATTGTGTTGGGGGTTTTTTAAATATTTAATTTAATGTTTTTTTAAAAGAAAAACTAAATATTTTCTGTACTAGGATATATGCTGTAAAATATGTAATTACAATCATCATATCGTTACGTTGATGTTACATAATGATATGATACTGAAACAGTTATTTATAGTCAAAATATTACACAATGTAATATCTAATACCTCATTAATCATTGGTTCTGTCGCCCGACGGCAAACTTTATTACGTATTATAATTAGAGTCTTATTGTAATAATAATACAGTATTCTGGTTAATATATGAAACCAGAATAATACAAGCGCTAATCTTTCTTTCTTTCTTTCCGTAGATCACTTGTGATTTGCGCGGTTAAGCAACGTCTGGCACCGTCATGACTGTGATGGGTCATTAGTAAAAATTACTTTTAATTTCATGAGCGTTTCCGTGCTTCGGAGGGCACGTAAAGCCGTTGGTCCCGGTTGTCGTACTAACATGATCGACAATCGTTACTGGTAGTTAAAGCCCTCAGAAGTCTCACATTTGGTTTAACCAAAAAATGTGGTATAGCCCTCTGGGCTGTGAAGGTCTGGTGGCAGTCGCTTCATGTAAAATACTGACATTGCGCCAAATCTGGTTAAACTGAAAACCGACCGACAAATAGACATGGGATAAAGGTTCGGAAAAGAAAGAACAGTATTCTGGTTAATACCCGTATAATACGATTCGTCAAATGGTATATAGGTTTATAGCTTTCTAACGGTGAAAGAATTTTTGAAATCGGCACAGTAATTTTTAAGTTTATTGATTACTTGATAAACATACACACAAAATACAAATCTTTCCTCTTTATAATATTAGTGTAGACTAATATTTATAACCTACTAGCGGCGCCCCGCGGTTTCACCCGCGTACGACGACCGACGACCTCGACGGCAGAGTGTTCACCATGCTGGACTGCCATCCTTAAGGTTGCGGGTTCGATTCCCGTGCGGGGTGAATATTTGTGTGGACCACATATGTTTATCTCGGTCTAGGTGTGTGTGTAGTTTCTGATACCCTAGATACAAGTCTCGAACTTAGTTAGGGGTCAGTTACTATAATGAGATGATGTAGTGAATGATTATGTTATATTCAATATTTAGGGCTTGTTAGATCATTTTTTCAAAAGGTTACTGTATTACATACTTTGTCACAATTTACAATGTTTACCAACCAATAGTCATATAATGACTGTTCTTACTCAAAGCTATACACAATTTCTATGCAATGTGACATATTGCTGTGTGAATTGCATTGATTTGAAATGTTACATTGTAACAGCTTGAGTTATGTCACTGTGTGATTACATATTAGATACTATATCAACATACAAATATCGTAACACATACTCCTGCAATCGATATCATTCACCCGAACCACAAGCTTTAGAATGTTAATAATTAACTTCTTATATTGACTATTAGTTATATTATCTACTAGCAGTGCCCCGCTGTTTCGCCGGCGTAGTTCCCGTTCCCGTGGGAATTTCGGCATAAAAAGTATTCTATGTTGTTTCCCGGACCATAAGCTACCCCTGTACCAAATTTCAAGTCAATCGGTTCAGTAATTTAACCGTGAAAAGGTAACAGACAGACAGAGTTACTTTCGCATTTATAATATTAGTTAGGATTGGGATGTTTAAACATCAACTAAATACCTTCATACATATCGGGATTATTGAGCAAGAATGATCAACACGAATTGATTTGACCGGGAAAGGATCACCATTGTCAGAATATCGGCGTAAATTAGCTCTTAGTGCGTTTCGCACAGTGAAAGAGAGGCCCAAGATTCAAAAAGGTTTTTACTTACCCTACCTATTCATTTTATTAATTATTTTTCAGTCAAAAGTTATTTAACAGAGAATAACATTTAATATTCCAAATAAAACCCACATTTAAAATACAAACCCTAATTTTAATTAAATATATTACACATCAAAAACACGTACTGAGATCACTACTAAGAAAAAATAAACATTAAAACCCGGTGTACACTCAACAACACAAGTGGCTCCCGCCCAACCTCATTCACTCCCATAACATACGTTTATGAATCCTATTTACGAAACGGAAAATAACGGTCAGAAAAAAAACAACAAAAACGCCCTTTTGACAAATGTTGAGTGCTGTCAGAGATTTTTAATGGTAAACATCCATCAGTACTTTTTGTCATCCATTTATAGTCAGGTTTCAGTTGAAAAAAGTCATGTTAACATTTTCCAATAAATCATTCGAATATGGATATGCTGTGTTCTGTCATTCTTATTAGAGTGTGTATTTTAGACGTTGAAAGATTATTGATATTGTGTCATATTTTTTTGTCATAGTAAGGAAAGGTGTTATACATTATATACATAGATACGATCTGATTATAGGAAGTAGTACACTTACTCACTGATGAATTAGATACAGTAATGAAGAGTAGGCCTGATCAACTCGTTGCGTGTAGGTCGATGATCTTAACCCTTAAAACAAATAATTATTATTTGGGTTTATAAACTTCGTGATCACGACAAGGAAATATATTTAAGTAATCCTAACTAATAATATAAATGCGGAAGTAACTCTGTCTGTCTGTCTGTTACCTTTACACGGCTAAACTACTGAACCAATTGACTTGAAATTTGGAACAGGGGTAGCTTATGATCAGGGAAAGGACATAGGCTATGTTTTATCCCGAAATTCCCACGGGAACGGGAACTATGCGGGTGAAACCGCGGGGCGCTGCTAGTGTATTTTATAAGGTTTAAGTCTAATAAAAGGTTTTTGACTTACGACTTTAAATTTGATATTCACCCCAAAAGCTTATTCATGTGCTTATTAAAGAACACGCTTTTTTCATTTAATAAGAAGGAAGTATACAATACTGTATCATCAGATTCTAGTAGTCAACCGAACAACAATGTTTTTTTTTTTTTAACCTACATTGTCCATTGTCCCACTGCTGGGCAAAGGTCTCCCCCAGACATCTCCAACTCTCATCATCAACAACAATGTATCTTTGTTATATTTATCTTAGCACTTGTTACTCGCTTACGTTAGATATTAAAGAAAACATCGTGAACTGACAAATCTAATTCACATTGTGCAATAGCTTTAATTTCCATACGAGGAAAATGTTTTTATTATTAGCCGATATCTTTATTGTGGTTTTGTAAATTTCTGATACCATAAACACAGGTAATCAACCTAGTTAAAGTTCAGTAGCTTTTAGAAGAAAAAAGAGCAATTGATGATTAAGATGCGAGTATGTTACATTTTTTGATCATAAGGCAGTGGTCCCACCTGTTTTTCATTATAAGAACAACATTTGGTTAGGAAGAAGAAAAATAAATTTCTTCCCTTGCAAATCCCTTATCATCAGGGACCTATAGGTATTGGTCCCACCGCGTGCGAGTGAGCGATGAACTATCGGCTAGAGAAAACGATACGGAACATGTATTGACTGTACTTTTCTTGGGCGAGAAACTCGCCGATAGTTCGAAGCTCACTCGCCCGCGGTGGGACCAATACCTATAAGTCCCAGGGATTTGCAAGGGAAGAAATTTATTTTTCATCTTCCTAACCAAATGTTGTTCTTATAAAGAACAACACTATCAAAAAAGACTAAGTAAATGAGACTTAATGTGACGTGTTAAGGCATGCAATAAAGGTTGCAAGCAAAATTATGGATAGAACCGTATTTGTTAGAGGTAGGCGTGACGGTTACCATTAGCAACTTCCTGTGGCCAGCTAAAGTGCCTGCTTTCCTAACGTCTTTGCCTTTACACAATTTATGTTTGTATTTTCCTGAACAAACCATTATGCAATACACTGGCTGTGTCCGGTAGTATTTGTTTTAAAACAGATTTTTCCATAGCCAGATAACTTTTTTTTACCCAGAATAAGCTTGCACTTGACTGTTCGCCTGATGGAAAGCGATGATACAGCCTAAGATGAAGCGTGAGCGCCTAGAAGGTACCTTTTTACCTTTCAGATTTTTTTTTAACTTTTATTCGATTAATAAAATTGACGTTTAACAGTTTTTGTATGGTATAACTGTCTAAATTTCAAAAAAAATCCCCGAATAAAGTTATCTATCGATGGAAAAAACGGCCCTATTTTGCCTAACAGATGTCTTCGTCATATTATTATCTATTTAATTATGCATGTAATTTTTTTGTGCAATCTGTTCATTGGTTTGTTATTTGTTGATAGGTCGGTCAGTCAGCCTTTATTTATAAAAAAAACAAACTTCAAAATTCATTCACGAAACCAATATCAAAAAATTCTTTAGAACTTCAGTGTGTACCGTGTGTAGCCAAAAAAAAATTGTTACGTATCAAAAAACTCCCAAAACTGCCTTTGACCTACTTCGCACGAGCGCGTTTCTAAATTTTACATAACCCTCGAAAAATTTCAATGAGACTCCCACGGCGCAGTGCGGCACTGCCAGCAAATATTGTGACAACGCTCTGCCTTGCGAAGCATTCGAAATTGAGCATTATACTCACAGACTAACATCAAGATAGAATGGTCTTTTGTATCGAGCAATTTTTTTTAACTTTCCTCTTAATTTAATGTCATTAAGTGACATAATTACTGCAAGCAACGTTTTTTAAGAAGAAATGTTATAAATATATGGATGAGATCTATTTATAAATATGAACATTATATAAAATAAGCTTTGTAACCTTTTCAGAGGGTCGTCAGTAAGGATATGTAACATAATATTATAAACCTAATACCACTATTACTATCATGTTTGCTTTATTTTTATTTATTTGGGACTTATGTCAGGGGTTATGTGTATTATGTTAACATCCTTTTTATGTGTTGTAGTTATTTATACTAATATCATAAAGCCGAGGAGTTATTCTACTTATATAATAAATGTGAAAGCTTGTGAGGATGAATCGATGTTTGTTACTCTTTACAACTACTAAACTTATTTACATGTTTGTTTGCTTTTCCAGAAATTCCTATTACACGGGTAAAACCGTAGTATTTCAAATATTTTGTGTGTCATAAAAAGCTACTTATAACGTAGATATTTTGATAGTAAACATTATTATAAAATCGAATATTCAAAATTTTTAATTCAGCCCTTCTATAACAAGTTACTTATTCAGCGGTTAGGTATATTTCAAACTAGGAAAGTATGAATGGTAAACTTCGAACATTTTGCGGCAAGTATCACGCTACATAGAATATTATATACGCAAACTTGGTTGAGATCAATTTTGAAGCCGTTTTGTTGCTGCATGGGAGTGACAACTTTGCACAAAACTGGTTTCAACATCACTTTGTATGCACGTTAGCTGCTTAACTGCGTCACAGTTGTATTGTTTCAAGTTCCTTTGTAATATGTTCTTGGACTGATTTACAGAATAAGTTATGTTGCATTTAGATGACTATTTTTAACCGACTTCCAAAAAAACAGGAGGAGGTTCTCTATTCGATGTGTATATTTTTTTTTATTTTTTTTTTGTGTGTTTGTTACGCGATTTCTTTGTAATCATGAATGGAGCATTTTAAAATTCTTGTTTCATTAGAAAGCGGATATTCGCGAAGGTAGGCTGGGGTGTCGATGGACATTATTAAAAGTAAAACTACTTGTGACCCGTGGTTTTGCTCGCGATATTCTTGATGCCATAAGAATTTCTGGATTAAATTTTTTTGGCTGTATTCTTTCGTATTTAAATCAAATGCTGTTCACAATTCATGGGTTTTAGATGTAAAAATGTCCTGTTTTTTAATTCGTTAACACACACTGAAATAAACCCGAAACTACAACATTTTTTTTAAATGTTTTTTTATACTATTATAGGTACCTATTACACATATAATATCTTCAGAGCGTTTTCATAAAACTTTTCGTAAAAAATATATTTAGATATTACAAACAAACACTGCACCAGATTAGATTGTATATATTATTTTAATTAATAAATAGACAGTATAAACGTCATCCTCTATTTTTGTTTTTATTTTGACTTTGGTTAATTTTCTAAAAAGTTCTTATACCTTTGTGGTTATAAAGAAGTTTTGTAATAAAATGCAGGGTTGTGTTAGATTAGGAATCATGAGTAACATCAGCTCATGGGACAGTATTCAAGCGGTACCCGTTGAGGTTGAACTGCTCGACACTTATAGAGCAGCGAAAACATCCCTGCAAGAGGCTATTGCCCTCGCAACTCTCGCGGCAATCGTGGGAAACGACCTCTCCTTGCCAAATGTAGTCTCTGCTATGGTGAGCGACGAGAGGTCTTGGATTGGAGTGTCCACCTTTAGTGAGGTCGTACTCTCGCAAAAAAAAAGCTGCGGAGAGAGAGCGCGAAGCCCTCTCCACTAATACTATCCGCAGCAGAAGGTTGGGCAGACGGAAGCGGGACTACCACTTTGTCCTGCAACCGCCATACGCCCGACCTGCGGCAGTGATCCCCGGGGGGAGATCCACTGCCGCCATATAGGCATCGAGGTGGCGCGCGGTACTTTCGGAAGGGGGTAACTCAACATCTGTCGCCTAGAGCTACATTCAAGCTCAGAGGAGAAACCCTTAACATGCGAAGGCGCTGTCCGGGATCGTAGTAGCGTGCAGCCGCGTTTCTTCCGGTTTCGGCCATAAGCGCAGAGGTGGCACACCAAGGGGTTTTAGTCGGTAAGCGCGTCGTCGCTCTATCTTTGCGGCGCGGAGTCCGACATACTTCGTCGTTCCCCTGGACAGAGGAAAGACGTAAAGTCTTCCTCCCACAAAAAAGGATTCAAGTGATCCACGAGTCAAAAGCTCTTCTGGAGGAAAATTTAAGCGTATTTTGTAGAAGGAGACATCATCATACATACTGCTGATCTTCTTCTTAGCGTGTAGACTCGAACAGATAAAAATAAAGGAAATAATGATATTGCTTGTTCAATTTTGGCATTAAATTTCTGCACACGCAACCTCAGTATGCTATTTATAGTTTTTAACCTATGTAATTATTTTACTTCTATATTTATAGATTTTTTTATATACCTTTTGACATGTTTTTTATTGTTGACCATAGCTATAAGTGACATTTGTATTTAAAAAAATACTAGCCCGAGTTTCTTGCCGATTCTTCTCGGCTGATGTAATTCCGAATCGGTGGTAGATTCAGTGACGTTTATAAGTGCCTCATTGAGGCCTTAATTGAATAAATAATTTTTGAATTTGAACTCGAATTGTTTTAACTATGTAACTGCTGATACTATCATAGTATCAATTTGAAATTGATTAAGATCGCAGATTAAGAAATTCCGCTTAGCGGTGGGCTAAACAGAGCGTAGATCAATGCAATTCCTACCTAACTTAATACTAATGCGTATTATCGCATACCTGTTTAATTATTTTAGGACAAGTACCATCCAATGCTATTATAGCCACTTAACCATAATTAATTTAATGCTCTTATGTTATTTCCTATTCTATTTTTAACTAGTTGTGTTTATTTTTCAAGTCTGTTTCCTTGTTTTGAATTGAAATAATTTATATTTTTTAATCGTTAAGTGAAGTACAAAGCTCACTTAAAAAAATCAAATGAAAGTTTAATCTGCAAATACAAACGTAGTACTTAAAAAAATGTGTTCAAGTCATAATAATTGCTCTTAAAACTGTGTTTTATTGTGAATTTCCTCGACAAAGTAATACGGATAGATTAAAAGTCTTTCATTCGTGCTCAGTACATTACCAGAAGAGCCACAACCGCAAATGGGTCGTACTAAGTTGTGTCCTCTCCGCTCTAATGCAATACGTTTTAATTGCATGCATTCATAGAAGCAAGCCGAATAAAAGTGACAATTGAAAATTTCATTTTCGTTACTTTTATTTCTGCTTTTTTGTTAATGTTTACTTTTGGTTCGTTGTTGTTTTTTTTTAAACAAAATAAAATTTAAATTCCGAAAACAATATTTGAATTTCGAAGTTTACTGTATTTCAGCATTAAGTTATGTATTTTAGTCTTTTTAATTTTGTAGTGTGAACTAAAAAATCCTAATCCTAACTTAATATTATAAATGCGAAAGTAACTCTGTCTGTCTTTCTGTTAGTTGATTGTGATTGACTTGAAAATTGGTACAGGGGTAGCTTATGGTCCGGGAAAGAACATAGGCTACGTTTTATCCCGAAATTCCCACGGGACCGGGAACTACGCGGGGCACAGCTAGTAGTAAATAAAAGGCAGAGATGATTCTTCGTATCCTGAAAGAGAAGTTCAACGCTAAAAGCTCAAACTAAACAATGAATTCCATATTTATATTGTTTCATAGAAAACGGATTTAGAAACGGCTTTTTTGTTATAATTATAGTAGTCATGCTCTGAGAGTAGTTTTCTCACAAAATAGTTTTTATTTTTTCCTTGTACGTTTTATCAAATAAGTCCAGTTATTTATATAATACATTAAGTGCGCCCTACGGTTTTACCCTCGTTATTCCTTTTCTTTCCTAACGCATGCCTTCCGTTCATTGATTTAAGCTGTGTGGTGATAGATTAGGCAGTTAGTAAATTGCTTTTGATATTACAGACAAAAAGTATGAATACATAATCACTTTCGAACGTATACAATTCTGACATGCCATTAATAAATGAAATCTGTAATAGTAATTCGGTTTTCGCTAATACTATTTATATATATAAAATTAATTAATTGCGGGTGAAACTTTAAACAAATGTGGTAGAAATTAATCCTAATAATCACTACAGATTAATGATAGTTAAACCTTGATTACCTAGCTAAAACTATGGTTAATTAACTTGGCATATTTATCGGTCTGGTCAATCCAAATGTTATAAATGATTTTAATATAATCCTATTAATGTTGCAAATGTGAAAATGTGTTATCACCAACTCGCATGTGGATTACACATTTCTTCATATTATAGGTACTTTTTAGCAACAAAAAAACTGTCTTTGATACAGCTTTTTCTATACAGATTTGAATTTCACTGGTGAATTTTAACTTAAATATTTTAACAGAAAATGTTAATTAGTTTCAAGTAAAATATTTGCAAATGTGAAAATGTGTTCGATATTCATTTTCGAAAATAATGAGTGATTGGAGTTGAAACACGTAAATTATTCTTTGGATAAATAATTAACAGTTTTAGAACAAATGTTAGTGATTGATTTATGATACTTAGATAAACAATCTTTGAAGATGGCCATTAACGAGTCAGTTTTACTGATCAGCTAAACTGGCGTCCATACAAAAATGGTCGTAAATCACCGGAGCATTTTCAGATTCCAGTGTGGAAATCTAGTTGGCTTTAAACTTTTAGGGTGGCGCCTCAGTTTTATGTCTGGACTGATCAGTTCAACTGACTCGTCAATCACCTCTAGATAGAAATATATGCAGGATAATTAAATATCTATCGTCATAGGTAAGTACTTACTATACTTGAATCAAAACTAAAATAGATTAAATCATTTAGTTGAAGAAAAACAAACATGTTTACGCTAATAATTGCCTCCAAGGACATATAATCATAATATTTACCAACCATTCGTGAATTAAACTCAAACAAACAGAAAAAATACTTAGTTCTAGGAAAATGTAAGTACATAATTATTTGCGAACGCAAATATTTGCCACTAAAGGAATTAAGCATGCTTTTAGAGTACATGCCCGTACAACGCCAATCGTAACAAGGTTCTAAATATAAAATTTTGGGACACATAGTTCTAAACTAACGAAAACTTTTACAATGGTTACTAGACAAGGGATAAACATAACATAACATAATCATTCACTACTTCATCTCATTATAGTAACTGACCCCTAACTAAGTTCGAAACTTGTATCTAGGGTATCAGAAACTACGCACACACTCATTCACACACACACACCCAGACCGAGACAAACATTTGTGGTTCGGCATGGTAACCACTCTGCCATCGAGATCGTCATAATATGCTTTTTTAATATATACTTAGAATAGTCCGAAACTACAAAGTCGAACAGACATATTCATGTACCCAAACGTTTGTCTTGACCGGGAATAGAACCTTCGGTGGAGCAGACTACCAACTATACCACTCGGTCATCAAAATCATAGACATTTAAAATGTAAACCCACGTCTTTATTGTGACAAGGTTCTAAATAAGCTTAAACATTATCCTGGTTCTTAAAGTCTCATCCCTGGAACTGGTTGATAAAAATTAAACGTTGAAGAGGAAACTGGATCAGCTTTAAGGATTACTTTAAATAGGAACAAAATAATAAATAAGAAACACTGACTTTTTACTCTAATCAATCTAAAAGTATAACTAAGTCGCTCCTCGTTGTCTGTCTTTATGAACGCTTCGATATTTTTAATTACTAATAATATTTTTAATAAACTAGCGGCGTCTTGCGGTCTCACCCGCGGTTCCTGTTCCCGTGGGAATACGGGAATACAATATAGCTTATGTTACTCAAGATGAATGTAGCTTACCATTAGTGAAAGATTTTTTTAAATCAGTTCAGTAGTTTCGGAGCCTATTCGTTACAAACAAACAAATCTTTCCTATTTATAATATAGTATAGACAGGAAATAAAAGTTTTATATTTTAAGTAATTTAAAGGCCAGCGATACCGCGAGTTGGTAAAAAATAAAATTGATATGTGTGTGAAACAAAACAAACGGTGTACCATTTACACACAACCTCAGCGATCTAGTAGCTTGCCTGTAAAAGGTGGATTTCTCGGGATCGTCTTCTGCATCGAAGTATAAATATTTGCTGTCTAACATGGCTCGCATTTGAGATCACCAACTCGCATGTGGATTACACATTTCTTCATATTATAGGTACTTTTTATCAACAGTCAAAGACAGCGTTTTCAATACAGATTTGAATTTTACTGGTGAATTTTAACAGTAAATTTTAATTAGTCTCAAGTAAAAGATTTGACTTAAAACTTGCTAACACTTGACATAGGTACTATTAATATAAAACAGTCAATTACCGAAAATTTCAGCACAAAAACAAGTTTCGTAAGAGCACTCGAGCCTCTGAAACTCGTTCAAGCGCCTGTTTATAATTTGATAAAAACAATCCTCTTCTTGAAATTTTGACGGATAGGTACAGAAGTTTCAAGTGAGGTCTTTTGCATAATTGGAAACGGAGTTTTCTGAGCTCACAGCTAAATTTTGTTATGAAGTTACGTGCCTTGTAGTAAACTACCTGCCTCCTTTGTAATGTTGAATGTTATTTTATATGTAAATACATTTTCTGTGGTTCCGAAGCTAAACTTCAACGGTGGAAATTTAATTATAAGTGCTTGTGGCAACACTCAAATTATGTTATTCATACCTATAACTTTATTAAATAGAATTTTACTTAGTTTGTGTTAAAATTTAATTTTACATTAAGATTTTGTAGACAATTATGTAATATTTTAGACTGTTGAATTAGGACCGCCTAGTTAGATTATATAAGTATGGTTACTTATTTATGAAAAAAAATCTATGTTGCGCAGTTGGGTAAAACGGAAAATATTTTACTTAACTATAATTATTGTTTTTTTGTAGATAAAAATTCATTCATTGAACTTGACTGTAACTTGATGGAAAGCGAGTAAATAATAACATTTTTGAAATGTATGAAAATGGTTTCTTTTTTATACACCCCTATTTTGAATTCGAGATACTTAACCACACAGCTGATGTAAACGACGGGTGACAATATAATAGTGAAGTTAGTTTTACTCTTTTGCTTTTATTTAAAAAGTTATGATAAGTCAAAGTTTTTTAAAATCCCGCCGAATTTTATTGTTATTCTACACCGAACAACCGGCGAACGCTGCGATACACAGCTGAGCGCGGTCATCGACCCGAGCTGTCACAGAATACTTGATAGCTAGTGTGCCGTCTGGTAATACGGCATTTATTTGGTATTTTTTAAAGATAAGTAATCAACTATCATTTTTGATATTTTTATGGGATATATGGATTCAGTTACTGCTACAGATATTCTGATTTTAATAAGTCCCATCATTTCAAAATAGGGGTGTATATGAAAGTGTTAATTAATTTTCACTTCTGACTTTATTTTTATGCATTAATAATTTTAAGTAGAATCCAGTAAGTAATGGGAATATGAGTAACAAAATATGAGAAAATAATTTTGCAAAAAAATCTGTTTTTATATAAATAAATGTTGAAAAGGGTAGAAGCCAGTAATTGCTCCGAAAATAAAATGTTCACAATAATTAAAGCTATACAAATTCCGCAAACAGAGTCACATGAAATTTGAGCTTAGCAAAAACAAAATTTAAATTAAACAATAATTATAAACAGTTGCATCAATCCAACCAACTCTTCGATCAATATCAACCGCATTGAATCATTTCCCGTTTTCAGTCAACGGAGAATAACATGCAAGTTCATTTTGATTCGTACGAGTATACCCACATTAAACATTCCGATAACAACATGGCTGAACTTTCCACTCAATATCGTGGTCAGTTCAAAGCTAACTGAGACCGAAATCGGAGCTAAATTGATGCAATCGACGTACCCGTATTGATCTTCGCACGTCCCTGATTGTTCATACAACACATAATAGTTGCGGCTACCGCTTGCCGTATAGTTCATTGCGATTCGATCGAAGGCATCCGTCAGAATTGTTTGGCAGCAAACGATGTGCATAACTGGTTCCTGCATCCACTTAATTGGAAGTGTGTGGTTTTCAATTACTTAATTAAATTCCGATAATTGCTTTATTATCAGTTTATAATTGGTTTTTGAATAGTAGAAATAAGTTTCGGATTAACTCGCGGTTTTGTGTTAACTTAAATAAATATAAATATGGAATTAATATGAAACAAATATGCGCTGTATCATATTACATTATTAAACTCG
The DNA here is from genome assembly GCA_958496195.1 of Timandra comae. Taxonomy (NCBI): domain Eukaryota; kingdom Metazoa; phylum Arthropoda; class Insecta; order Lepidoptera; family Geometridae; genus Timandra; species Timandra comae. Next base: position 9,847,594 of record OY292359.1, read on the forward strand.
TCATTTAATTCAAAATGAAGTCATTTAATTGAAAATGAATTCATATAATATGTGATGTTGTGCACACTAAAGAACACAGGACTCTTTAGCCATGAACAGAAATGTTCTATCACGAATTGTTCAATCACCTGACGCCACCTAAATCATCTTATGTAGATGTATAGGCCTATGATGATGAGGATAACTAAACAACAGAAAACATAGCCACACACGCATAGGACATTCGTAAGATTAAAATTATCAATACAAACTTGATTAGGACACAAATATTAGCCACAAAACGGCTTTTAAATTCTATTTTCGATATAGCAAGTATCCACTACTACACTTGGTCGATTCAATTCAAAATAAGCTATTCTAGAACATACCTTACGAACATAATTAGTATTGATATACACATATCACAAACTATAGGTGATAGGATAGATAGGTAGGGTAGACTGTACCCTCTTTCAAAGGGTGAATAAGTAATATTAATTATTGAGTTAAACACCGCACGCACTTATAGGAAATACCTGTATCTGCCCCTAACTACTGTAATGGTTTGAACCCTGCCCCTTCTTGATAATTTTATAAATGATTCAACCATCTTTTTTAAAGGTATAGTTATAGTTGGTAGCCGACTGCAGACAGCAGCAGCAGACCACACGTCGCCGCCTAACGTCATCATGACACTTCGCCGTCCGTTGCTCGGCGACGCGAAGCTAGCTTCATGTCACCTACGAATGTAATTTCATAGAAAGACATGCAATCCAGTAGTGGCGCGGCGATGTGTGGTCTGCTGCTGTTGTCTGCAGTCGGCTACCAACTTATACCTTAAATCGTCGTTCCGTCAATGTTTTGAAAAGCCTTTGTCAGTGGTTCTAAATGAATCTTGTTCTGCGGGCGTGTTCTTTACCGCGACAATATAAGGTTTCCGTGGCAGAAAAGCTTTATTTTGAGATAAAACCCTAGTATACAAATTATACTTGTAAATAAAAAAAGCTAACCTAATAGTAAGTAGAACCCTCGTTGCATAATTTACATGGTTTCACCGATCGTGGTCATGAGAAAACTTACGAGAGTCTTCTCGTGACCACGATCGGTGTAACCCGGTCGAAACGTCGAGGTAAATAATAATTATGTTTTACGCGATTAAGACCCTGCAAATTATGCAACGATGAATTCCGATCGCAAAAGTTTAAAAAGTAAAGTAGAACCCTGTTTTACTATAGAACTTTAAAACACATGACCCGAATTCTAACATTAAAAGGACTCAGTAATATAAATTGCGTATATTTTGTAGTAGAAATAAAATAAGTGAACAAAAATACAAATACCAAAGAAATCATAAAATACGTTCCACAAAAATCGGTAAAATAGGTAATCATTTTATCAGTAGCACTTAATATAATAATTGGCAGCAGTCAAGGTTACATTGATAAATAACATAATTATCTAGGAAGTTCCAAATAATTGTTGATATTCTCTACGTTATTATTACAAAATAACATTTTCATGGAAATACGAACTTTGTGTTTACGTAAAACTTAATAAGTAAACGTTATATAAGTAATTATTTTGTTGAATATGTTATGAGTTTAGTTTGAATTCTTAATTCAAATTTTAAGGCCTGTTTTATGAATGTGGATTAAATATATATTTTTTATGCAAAAGATAATGCCGAAAGATTTTATGAAAATCGAACTGTAAAGTACGTTTATCTATACTAATATCAAATCATACCTTTCTATAATATTATAAAGAGGAAAGATTTGATTGTTTGTTTGTTACGAATACTATATAGGCTCCGAAACTGCTGAACCGCACAAAAATCAGTGCGTGACATAGGCTATATTGTATCCTCGTATTCAAACGGGAACGGGAAACACGCGGGTGAAACCACGGGGTGCTACTAGTAAGTTAAAAAGAAAGCAAACGCGTGTTTCATGCCATTTGAAGGAAAAGAAGAAAAACGTTTTCTTACATGTTTTTTCTAAATGCATTGTGAATAAAGTCTCGAGCCGTAAGTTAGCACTACAAATATTACGATGGGTCACATGATGTCAAAGTTTATCAAAGTCATTTAAATACTAAACACCAAATTTATATTGAGTATAAGATACTAGTGTATGAGAAGATAGCCTTTATAGCGTTTTGATGTAATAATCAAATTAACACTAACAAATATTCAAACATTTTGATTAATACAATTTGTAATAATTTTGATATTTTGCTAGCTAGGTTGACTGTGAACTATTATGTCATATGGGTTTAAAGGACAATGGGCAAAATGGGCCTATTTTTAATAAGGATGAACTGTATATCAAATGAAAGGCCTGTATCCATACATTCGTTATCAGTAAGGCGCATATCTGAATTCGCTGTGTGAGCGGAGATATTTGGATTTGAAAATGTTGATATTTTTTCTTTCCATATCAAAATGAGCATCTTCCTTAAGTTTGCCATAGGTCATTAGTTCCCAAAATTTGATCCTTATTAGCAACCCTATTAAATGGTGTAGTAATACAGGGTGTGATATACACCCCTATTTTGAGTTCGAGATACTTAATCACACAGCTAATGTAAACGACGGGTGACAATATAATAGTGAAGTTAGTTTTTTTCTTTTGCTTTTATTTAAAAAGTTATGATAAGTCAAAGTTTTTCTAAATCTCGCCGAATTTTATTGTTATTCTACACCGAACAACCGGCGAACGCTGCAATACACAGCTGAGCGCGGTCATCGACCCGAGCCGTCACAGAATACTTGATAGCTAGTGTGCCGTCTGGTTATACGGCATTTATTTAGTATTTTTTAAACATAAGTAATCGACGATCATTTTTGATATTTTTATTGGATATATGTATTCAGTTACTGCTACAGATATTCTGATTTTAATAAGTCCCATCATTTCAAAATAGGGGTGTATATTTAACTCTTCTAAACTCATTATTTTCTTCAACAGTTACGACACAAGAGTGCTGGGTTCCATGGCGTACTGGGCAGAAGAGCCGTTCAGAGAGAGAACACAGTGGTTCAACTTACCGAACTCTGGACTAAGGGTTCAAGATGTACAGCCCAGAGACAGAGCTGTATACAGATGTAGAGTTGACTTCCAAGTGTCGCCTACAAGAAATTACAAAATCGCTCTGGATGTAATTGGTAAGTTTGATATCTTTTAATATTAAAACTAGTTGTGTGATTTGTCTCACTTTTGTCTTTCTTTCTTAGCGGGTTCCTAGGCTATTGATTTTTGACGTTCATAAGTGTCTCGATCTGGCTACCTTCGACAGTAGTTGGTGGGAGACTGCGAAGGATAGAGATGGTTGGAGGTGTTTGGGGGAGACCTTTGCCCAGCAGTGGGACAATATAGATTAACAAAAAAAAGTGTCTCATTAAGGCCATAACTGAATTAATGATTTTTGACTTTGACTTTAAATGTATGTGCGTATTAAACAGCGCAATCCGTTCAACAGCATACACTTTATGTTAATAAATCACTCAGTCAGTAATTGTTAAATATAGATGACAAAATCTTGTAATTTATAAACAGATCTAAAGTTATGGATAATTTTTTGTCTACCCTTAATAAGATTTTGGTTTTTAGTTTGATCTTAAGATACCTGAAAACCTATATTTGCTAAGAAAACCGTGATTTATTTAAAATTTGCCCCTGAGCGCCAAGTATCCAAGGGCCGACCTTAGATACTTATCTTAAAATTAACCGTGTTCTGAGGTTTAACCCGTGTAATTCCCATATTAGTTTGAAGACCCGTGGGAATTTCGGATAAAAGTTTAATCATTCCATTCGCTAGTACTGGTTATAGGGAAAATCTGTAATAAGGAGCGTTTCACCTAAATTCTATAGCTTTTGCGTAAAGGTATCAAACATCCAGCCATACACATATCCACATTTTTGTAAAAACACGGGAAATATAAACCAGAGTATTTAAGCTATTTGTTGTTGAACATTCATTTGAAATCAGTTCCCCTTCTCAGTTTATCACGTACCTAACGAGTAGTCTAGAAATAAATTTTCCATTTATAAATTGTTTGTATACGATACAGATATTATCAGTATATCGAAAACAAAAGCAATTAGTTGTCAAAACCCCCATTTAGTCATCAAAAACCAACCAATTTTCACCCTAATTATCACATTCTCACAATTACATTCACGTCGTTGAAACATCGCTATTAAATTCTATTATTTTACGAGTATCTCTCCATTTTAACGTCTGTATAATTTAGCCAAGACACGAAAGGCAATTCACGAAATTTAGTATAGAGGCCATAAAGAAGACCCTTTCTTTATAGCAGATACCTGAAAACTATATTCGTATCTCGGAAACGATCTCAAAGACGATAGGCGAAACTCTTAAATTCTCACCTAATCTCATATTGGTATCTGTTCTCCCCTTTTTGTGTTTTAATAAAATAATTCAAGACGGAACAGAGGGGACACAGCTATGAAAAGTCGCTACGGCAATCTCGATAAAAACTAGTACGATCGTAAACTTGACCCACTGTTATCGTAGGAGGATCTACACGAAAACTTCGGGGAGCAGTCCAGAATGCGTTGGGATGATTTACGTTCGCCCTCCGACAGTAAAAATGTGGGTCAGTCAACGAATTAAAATTTTATGAGAATTTCGAGTAGACTTAGACGGTTCCCCGAATGAGTTTAATGTTGAAATGGATTACCTGCTTATCTCACGAGCGTCGTAACTTTTACGATATTTGTTTGATATAGCGTTTTGTTTTATAGCTGAATTAACTGTGAATGCCAATAACTTAATATGTAAGGGACGGTATATCAATGTCTAAGAACGTTTTATGGAGAAAATAACTTAATAATAAATAATAAGTAGTAGCCCGCAGGGCACCTTTGAGGCGGGGTGTCGGGGAGTAGCGACCCCGCGGACCTGACGCGCTCCCGGGGGAGGTCACCATTCCTCACCTCCGCTTGCCTTCACTGGCCGGCGGAGTGAGCACTGACGAGGAATAGGTCCCCCACCTCCGTGCTTGCCTTCATTGGCTGGCCGGAGTGGAGCCCGCGAGAGCACTTTGGTGCTCGGAGAGTGAGGGGCGTTGCGTAAGTGGTGAGTTGGCTTAGCATGAAGCTGGACCCTCGGGCTCAGTGGATCGCGGTTTAAAACCCAGGACGTCTACTCCATCTCAAAGCCGCTCGTTTCATGTTGCCCCCTTGTTGCGACTCGAGCGACTTGTTTGGGGGGCCCAGTTATAGAGCTGGCAAGTCTCCATCCGCCACTTCGTACATGTTTATAGCATTGTATCGGCGGGTGTCATAGTCCCCATAGTTCCCCAATATCCAGTCCATTAAACATCCCATCCCCATAACCCAGTCGTAGTTTTCCATATATTTGCAATAGTCCCAGCAGAACCGGGGACTGTCCTTGGATGCATTTTATAGTGTTATACAGGGATAGTCGCCGGATTGTGCATCCTTTACACAAGATTAAATATGTCAAAGGGCTTCCGTGTGTTGGCTTCGGCCCCATACTAGCCTTCCAAAAGACCGGGACTCTTTAATAGTCCCGTGAATGGAAAAGACATGACAAAATAATAATAAGTAGACTAAAGTGTTTATGAATACTTAATACTTTAAAAAATGTGTAGCATCTGCGCCAAATGAAGCACGAGTAGATTTATGGATAAGCTAGAATAAGAAGAAATTATACCAAATTGATTTTAAATTTATTTTATGTTCCAGTAAAGTTAACATTTGCATTTTGATTATTAAACGAAACGTACGTCATCATATATAATTATTTAACAAAGAGATTCGAGGATTTCGACTTAAATAAGTACGTACTAACATCCCGTTTTGTTTAATAATTATATTTGCATTTTTGTTTTTAATATAAATATTGAAATAATGACTATTATTTTAAAAAAGTTTCGCTTACCAGTATCTACTAGCGTATTTGGCAGCTACGTTGATTTGGTTCCATAAAGAAACAAAACCTTTGTATATACCGTTATTTTAGCTGATCATAAATGAAACCATCGGCTTAGTCTTCGTTTATGTCTGTCAGTAAACCTACCTCACAGTAATTTAATTAGAAGCAAACGTCACTTACTAACGTATAATATTCCTTGATAATTATATTCTGCCGACAACTTTCTGAGAATTCCAGTTTAGCGGGAAAACCAATAGATGTATCTGAATGTTACTATACATATAATTATGCTTTATTTACGTTTATTGATTTCTGAGATATAATTGCTCAAATATTGATTTAATAATTTAAATAAAAAAAAATTACATCCTAACTAATATTATAAATGCGAAAGTAACTCTGTCTGTCTGTCTGTCTGTTACCTTTTCACGGCTAAACTACTGAACCGATTGATTTGAAATTTGGAACAGGGGTAGCTTATGGTCCGGGAAAGAACATAGGATACTTTTTATTTCGAAATTCCCACGGGAACGGGAACTACGCGGGTGAAACCGCGGGGCACAGCTGGTATATTGGAAAAAAAAAAACTTAAAAATTTGAACGCCTCTGCTTCGCTTGTAATTTTTTCATACGTTTTCGAATACATATAAAATACGAATTTTGTTCTATGTTTAACGAACACAACAAAATAAGATATGACTCAATAGGTGCGGCCTTTCTGAAGGGTAAACTTGATACACATATCCAGTAATTGGTTTTTATTTATATTGATGGATTAATGGTACTAAGTCACTACAGAAACAGAATTCATTTATAACATTACTAACTGCGCCTCGCGGTTTAACCCGCGTGACTCCCAACCCCATGGGAGTGTCCAGATAAAAAGTATCCACGTGTTATTTCTACTTATAAGGAACATCTGTACCAAATTTAATCTAAATCGATACAGTTGCTTTTCGTGAAAGAGTAACAAACATCCAAACTCACAAACATACAAACTTTCGCATTTATAATATTAGTAAGATAACTTTATTAAATTTCTCCACAGTGAATACGTTTCAACCATCCCTTATTTGAGTCCAAAACAGCCGCGAAAATATTCCATTATAACGTGAATACAACTGGACCACAATTTATCTTCACAGAACAAAGTTTGGACAGTTTCTGTTTCATAACAGTGAATGGAATGAAATCGACAATTTCAGGGTCCACTTGACTTGAATCATTTAGATGTGGCTTTGAACCGTAAACACATTTGTGTTTTGTATAGCGCACAATCAATCATTACTTTATATCGTACCATTGTTGTGACTATTTATTGTCACCCTTAGTTTTTATATATTTTCAGTTTATGATTTTGGAAACTACATTTATATTATTAAACTCACAGCGCCCCGCGGTTTCACCCGCGTAGTTCCCTTTCCCGTGTGTATACAGGGATAAAATATAACCTATGTCATGCACTGATAAATTAGCTTCCAAAGAGTGAATTTTTTTTAAATCGGTTCAGTAGATCCCGGGATTTCCCCTTACAATAACAAAGACACAAACTTTACTTCTTTATAATATTAGTATAGATGAAATGTGATGGAGAAATATTATGTAGGATGTTGAGCTGTCTTAATAAATCAGTCAGTCAATCAGTAACGATTGTCTTTTGTATCAAACTTAACAAACACAGGCATTATTTTTCATTAGATCTAATTATGTGAACAATGTCTATAAATAGCTTTACAGTGCGTGGGTGTACTTTGAAATGCCAATCGGTAATTGATGTTAAACAGAAAGGAACAACACAAACCAGTAAAGTAATTCAAAATGGTAGAGTTTTATTACATTCTTTATTATTTCCTACTAAGTCGTGTTGCAAGAAAAGATAGTGAGAACGTCTTGAAAATTCACATTTCATCCGTCTGAAGTGAAGCGAAACAATGAACTAGTCGACGTTCGTTTCAGTAACCTGTAACGCTCTGAAAGATATGAAGTTTTTCCGTATATTAAAACTATATATTTAAGTTTCTATAGCCTAATAACAATAGTAGAATCTAAATCTTATATATAAAATTCTCGTGTCCCAGTTTTCGTTGCCATACTCCTCCGAAACGGCTTGAGCGATTCTCATGAAATTTTGTGAGCATATTCAGTAGGTCTGAGAATCGGCCAACATCAATTTTCATCCCGAAATTCTCACGGGAACGGGAACTACGCGTGTGAAACCGCGGGGCGCAGCTAGTATATTATAACTTAAATATGACTGACTGACTGACTGACATTAGTGATCTATCAAAGCAGAACACAAACCACTGGACGGATCGGGCTGTTTGGCATGCAGCTAGATGCTATGACGTAAGATTCCCATGTGATATAAGCGGGTGAAATCGCGGCACACTAGACTTAAATATTTTTAGAGTATGTTCCTTGTTAGTTCATTTAAACCATACATTTTTGTGGTAGCCATTGCCTTGCCTTTTACTCTAAATTAGTTGAAGATAAGTAAGTATATGCAATTAGAAATGGAATTGCCCAACCATTTTTCTGAAAAAAAATTAAGAACACATAGATAATATACATAAAACATTCACATATTTTTCATTCGAACTCAAAATCGCAAAGATTCAATTGCATATCACATAATATATATTAAGTACTAGTACCTATTATCATGTGATGGATTACATTACTCTGATATCTATAGAATCTGGTCCACGTGGGAGTTCTCAGGTCCCAGACCTAGATTTACAAATGAAAAGTGCAAATGGAGTTACAAATACATTTGTTAAAATAGATTTTCAAAGAGACTTCTGTCTTACTTACTGAAGTGATTGTTACAATCAAAGATATTTAAAAGCTACTATGTTTAGATGGTTGTTACTAAATGCGCAAAAAAATCGGAGATATTTTTACATTTTAAAGATTTACTCGTAGATTCGTTTAATAACCAGTATATGATATAACTCAACAGAATAACTTTGATTTTGAAAACAGTATTTTCAAAAATGCCGATGACGAGATGCATTTTTAAAATTTAATTTAGAAGAACTGTTGTACAAATAGTTTGCTCCTTACAAATATCTTTTAAATGAAAGATCCTTTGCCAAGAAAGGTACAGATACTAACAAAATATAAAGAAGCTAATCCTGATGATTGATATAATATTTATTTTCCAACAGAGCTACCAAGTAAACCAGCTATATTCGACGAGTACGGTAAAGAAGTACACGGTATAGCCGGTCCTTACAACGAGGGAGGAGATTTCAAACTTATATGTTCAGTCAATGGAGGTAAGTCTATCATTTCTATCAAATAAAAATAGACTCTTTCTAAAAAGAAATACAGTTCGCAATTAAAAGTATTGTTTTATAATAAATCATGTATGTAATTATGTGACTGTGTATAAAACTGGTAATTACGGGTATCGGCGTTTTACTATTGAGTAAACCAGAAATTTTCTGTGAACTTGTTTCTTGAATCAGTTCAAGGTGGAACTGAGTAATAGTTACGTGGTTGAACTAGTTTTAGATAAACAGATTCCATAATAGAAAAATAAATAGGTACAAAGGTCATTTGATGCTAAGTTCAACTAACTGATAGTTTTGAGTTTGATTTGCATCTCGCAATTAACATTTATTTATTTTCATTAGTGTAAATTAGTTTTAGGCAAATCTTAAAAGTAAAAGCCATTTTTAGTAGTTGAATCTTATGTCCTTATTGTAGAATATCTGTTTTTCTAGGATTATCAATGAAAACAAACAATTTCACTTTCTAAATTATTTATCTCTCATGAAAATCTTACTTCCTAAATAATACATCTACAACTTGAGTGGTATAACAAAACCAACTACATAATAATTTTACGACTACCACTTGACCTAGTTTGTATTTTTCTTATTCCACAGGTGTTCCAACCCCAAGACTGCAATGGCAGCGAAATGACAATGTCATAGCCACTTTAGGGTCTGGTGACCTTCAACCTTCAGGGACTACTAGGTCTTTAGTATTGACAATCAGAAATGTCACCAGTGAACATTTGTCATCAGTATTTACATGTGTAGCTGATAATACTTTGCTGTCTCCACCGCAAAAGATTAATGTTAAGATTGATCTTTTTTGTAAGTATTTGTATATTATTGTCATCATCACAACCCATAATAGTCCACTGCTAAACATATTACTCTTCCAAATTTAATAAGCGACAGAACCCTATATTTGGCTCCTCCTTTTGTACAATTAAAACGTTGTTCTCGAAAACGGCTCTAATGATTTCAATGGAAGTTGTAATACAAGCATTTACAGGGGCAAAAAAATCTATATAGTTCGGTCTCTGCCAACTCGACTGGCCATAACTTGGTTGCCCAAGTTTTAAATTCGAAAATAAGGAATTAAAAGGTACTCTTGATATAAAGTACGTAAAATTAATATCCCAAAGTTGATTCCATCAGTCTGAAATCAAACTTGGAATACCAATCAACTCAACCAAATTCATATGAATTCTGTTCATTTCTTATCCATTAATAAATAATGTAAAAAGAGTTTCCAATAACCTCGCTGTTCGTACTATATCCCTGAATATAGAAACCGCAAAATACTCAATACTATGTGAAAGGGTTTCAGCACTTTATGTTAAATTCATGTTCAAAGTGTATTTCAACAGGAAAATATACTCCGAACAGTGCTGTGCGATGCTTGCCACAAAATATATAGCTATTGTCGTCCTTATAGCAGACGCGAAGGGAAAATGATGGTGGATTTTCCTCTTTCAACAATATTTCGCAGATAAGAGAATATTTTGAAGTCTGTTCCCAATAAAGCTAGTTTTGGTACGTAACTTTTCAACTGGCTTCTTTATTAACCTACTATATTTTGAACAGTGAAACCGAAGTTAGTGGAGATAGTGTCAAGAGAGCAACCTTTGTCAGTCGGTAGACAGACTGACTTATTATGCCGATCTTCAGGAGCAAGGCCACCTGCAAATATAACGTGGTGGCTGGGCGGCATCAAATTGGATTCTATATCAAAATATGTCGTAAGTTTATTTTATTATTATTTTGCACGAAAAGTAAATGTATATTCATGTATATCTAAAACAAGAATTAAGAATATTAATATCAAATATGATTATTCAGCAAATAGCACATATGTTACTTGTCAAATTTAATTTCAAATAACATCGTCTAAATGTTTGTCCAAATATAAGTGCAACTAACAAATGTGTCTCTCTCTAAAACTGAATATTGAATTTGACAAACTCGAATATGGAGTGAATTTTACGAAAATACAAATATATTTAGATTCATGTGATGGTGATAATGATATTGGATTGTGTAGGCATTACGATATTATAACAATAATGAGATCGCTGCGATGGAAGTGTTAGTACAACATATTGTTCAAATAAAAAGTAACTTTTTTGATCCAACACTTCCATCGCATTTATTTATTGTTAGATTCTTGGAACCACTTGTTTAATGCTCTAATCATTCTAAATATAGGTTATGTAGGTAAATATACTTCATTCGATATAAATCCAAAAAATAAAAATGTATATATTTTTTTACATATATTTATACTTTATGCCCAAGTTCAATCAGTCTCGATTGGCGATCTTACATCTCGATCTCTAAGGATATTTACTCTATTTTAAAATGTATGTTATAAAACTATATTCCTCCGCAGGGTGTGAAAGATGGAAACGAAACTCAATCGCTATTGCGGTGGATGCCTTTGAAAGAACACAATGGTCATATTCTTATCTGCAGGGCAGAGCATTCTCAGTTCAATCGGTCTACAATTGAGAGCAAGTTACCATTAAACATATATTGTAAGTAGACAATTTTAAGTTCCGATACAAATTTTCTTTGAGTTTTTTGTTCTTTTTGGAAAGTTACCAGAACAAAAATTGTAACACTGAGTCTGATTTTAATATCATGTTTGCTATTTTGATATTGTAACAATTTTTTTTATTACCTAGACTATCTAACTTTCGGGAGTTTCTGCTAAATTATTATAATCATAACATCAATTAACGACCTCGATGGCCGAGTGGTCACCATACCGGACTGCCATCCGTAAGGTTGCGGGTTCGATTCCCGTGCGGGGTGAATATTTGTGTGAACCACAAATGTTTATCTCGGTCTAGGTGTGTGTGAATGAGTGTGTGCGTAGTTTCTGATACCCTAGATACAGGCTTCGAGCTTAGTTAGGGGTCAGTTACTATAATCAGATGATGTAGTGATTATCATATAATTAATTTTATAATAAAACGACATTTCAGATACCCTTCTTTAGAATACTTCCAATTCAATTAAAATTCAACACTTTTGAAATATTGATATTGATAATAACACCATCCCAAAATTTCGCAAATTGTGTGCACCACTGCAGTTCATTCAACGACGACAAACCACTAGTTACGGTATAGCACGGCTATTGGTTGATGATCGCAGTCTCTGTCTTCAGCAGCCGGTAGAAAGTTAAACGACCTCGCTATGTCTCTGCATCAAAGATTATAATGACATTTTAATATGTTTAATTTGATACTTTGAATGATATGAGCAGTACGGTCCGCATCAAAAGTGGTCACAATCAAAACAAATGATCAGGCTCTTTAAAAAAAACAGTTTTCTTATGCTTTCGAACTTTTTTCCATAAATAATTTGAACCAGTTTTAGTTGTAATTTAACCAAATTTGGCCACATGGGCGTGGTTTACGTGGAGCATCTGCCACAGACCTTCACAGCCTACAACCTCAAGACGGTACCCACAAGATTCTGGACATTAATATTGTCCAAGATTTCCCAAAAATATAATATTATTTTTATGATATTGATATCTTTGATTTACACGAACACTACACATTGAAATAAAATACTTAAAGGGATTTTGTCGTGGTTGTATTTTGTTTTACATTTTCTGACGTTTCAGATTGAAACGTCAGAAAATGTAATAATACAACCACGACAAAAATCCGTTTAAGTGTTTTATTTCAATTATTTTATGAGCTTACCGCTTGATTTTCACAATTTCCGTTAGTTGTGATAGAATAATAAACAGGTTTAGTGTCCATTGGAAAGTTATAACCACATTTCAAATAATCAAACCTACCTAAACCTAATTTTGATGCTAACTGTATTGTATGTCTAAACATTATTCAGGAGAGCGGGTAAATAAATCAGTTTCCTGTTATGATACCTATCTGTTAGATTAGACTAATATTGTATTATTACCGTTGTTATTGTCAATCTAGTTAGTAATTATAGCAAAACATCTATCGGGAACATTCGTGTTTGGAGTTAGTTATCGTAAACTAATTAAGTTCATTCTTGTAGAATCGTTTCGGTTAATATGATTGAACTTTAAAGCTTGTTATGCCGTGTTTATAAAGCGGTAACTCAGTCTACGTATAAAAAAAATGTTAAATTAATACCAAAAAATATCTATTTTTGTAGACTTTTAAAAATATCTATAGTATTATTCTTTAGAGAAACATATTTTTAATTGCAATTTCTTTTTGTTTTGATGACTCATTAAAATATTCACGCTCTAAAGTTAATAAAACACGTGGTTTTAAATTATATTTGTTTAAATAAATCGAGAAATCAAAACAAGTCTTTCCCACGTATAAAACAAAGGCGATTTCGTGACCATGGTCAGTCCAATCTGATCGGTTAATCTAAATTATTAACGCTACGTGCCTAACCTTGAGTTTTGATAAACATTGTGACATAAACCCCAAAAGTTTAGAAAGCAATTATCAAATTGCTTTGTTAATTTGTAATTAGAAGTAATACTCATAATTAGTAGGAGTAACAAAATGTAATACTGACTTTCTGCTGTATCTCAATTAGGGAAAACTCTGAGGACATGTTTTAAATTATCAGAAAATTGTTTTTTAGAACAATATTTTTTATTTAAGTAATCACTTTTCACGTATAAATTGTCAAAAAATGTTTAAGTTATAATACAACTTAGGGCTAATTTCACGACCTTCAAGTAAGATTACTCACCAAGTACCGTTAGTTTTGTCTCTTTCTTACTTTATATCAAGTGACAAGGACAAAGCATGTGAGTAAGTACTCGGAACGTTACTTGCAGATGGTGAAATAGGCCTTTAATATCTTAAAATTATAAAACAACATCGATAACGTAAAATAATCTAAGCAATAACCGCTCAACAAAACCGTTTTATATACAATCAAGTCGGTAAAGAATAATAAACCTCCTAAAGTCTGCATCAGATGTTCATAATACAATCTGTTTCATAGATATTCCAGAGGCAACAATGCATTTGGGTGCTAAAATGAACCCAAATGACATAGAAGAGGGCGATGACGTGTACTTTGGGTGTGACGTCGACGCAAATCCTCCCGCTTATAAAGTTGTCTGGGAACATAATGTAAGTGTTGTAACAATAAGATTTTTATTTCGAACGTATTGTACTCTTGTATTGTGCTCCGTGTTATTAAACTTATGATTTTTCCAACACTGGTAACGTGATGGTAGATAATAATATACTTTTAAGATGAGTTAGACAAGAACACTATACTTATTCCACTAGTAATATACCTAGTGGTAAAAAATAATACTCTTTTAAGATATGAAAGTAAAGCTGCTATATAATAGTGGTTTAACATAAATACAAAACAGACATTATTTATATATCCATGATTTAAAAATGCGAGACAAATGTCAACCACTTAAATCTTTCCACCACTTAAAAAAGGACACTCTTTAAAAAAAAGTTATTTTAGGACCAAATGGAAGAGATGACCTTTCTATCGTATTTGTTTCGTCACAACCTAACCTTATATCAACAAGCAATAACAAAGAAAAAAACTTTTTTTTCTTAGGGAGTTCAACTTCAGCACAATCCAACAAATGGAGTGATATTGACAGGCAACACAAATTTAGCATTAAGGAACGTCACGAGATATCAAGCGGGGAATTACACTTGCACCGCATCGAATGTCGAAGGTGATGGAAAGTCGCCACCTTTGAAAATGCAAATTGTTTGTAAGTATTTTTATCTTAAGTTGCTTATAATTATATACATCTTATTATCTTTTTTAACCTTAGCATCTAATCCAATCTAATCTAATCGATAATAAGAAATTTGTCTTATAATGATTCAGATAAGATAAAATTTTCTTGTAAATACTCGATTTTTTCTTGTCTAAAACAAGTATTTTTTCTTACGTAGACTCGACCAAATTTTTCTGCTTTTCATGAAGAATAATTCTTACCGTGGACACCCGACCTTACAATCCAATAGGTTCCACGAACGCTCGAGTAAATGTAGCCTATTTAGCCTCTCCCCCTCTGCTACTTTATGGTATACTCAAAAGTCTAAAATAACTTCAATGATTGACATTTAAATATAATTATTTGTTGTCTATACTTTTGAAGGTTGTTACAAACTTGTTTCTTGTTTGAAAACAAAAGGGATCGTAAACAAATCTATTTTGGTACAAAATAAAATTAGGTTAACCTCCAACAAAGACTACCTACAATAAGGCCCTGTCTCGTTTTGCTTCATCAGTAAAAGAGCTTAGAGTGTTATTTCATAAAGGGATTCTACTTAGCTGATACTTTCACAGCAAATATTCCTAATATAAATAATCTAGTCGCCAGTCAAACATATTGATAAATTATACCCTTATTTTAACTATTATGCAGTACCATGCATTATTACTTACCAGCAATATTTTAACCTATTCTGTCTCTTATAGATAAACCAATATGTTGGACTAAAGAAGTAAAGCTAATCGGAGCTGCTTTACAAGAATCCACGCCTATAACATGTAAGGTGCAAGCGTTTCCAGCACCGGATACTTTTGAGTGGTCTCTTAACAACTCGGCTGGTTCAATCAAAGTTGATCCTGTAAGTATCATAAGTTTATTTAAGGCCTATTTCATGACCTTCAAGTAAAGTTACATTCACCAAGTAAAGTTAGTTTTGTCTCTTTCTTACTTTGTATCAAGTGACAAACAAAACATGTGAGTACGTACTTGGAACGTTACTTGTAGATGGTGAAATAAGCCCTTAGAATATTTTTATTCCCATGTTCCTACGGGAACGGGAACTACGCGGGTGAAACCGCGGGGTGCCGCTAGTTTTACTATAAAGGATCTAGAGATTAGGATGAAAGTATCATATTTATGAGGTCTAGTCTCGCAAGGAGTGTGTCTGAATGTTTCTATTACTTCATTTGTTAATAAAACAAACGATTATAATAAAACAAAAATTATCAGTTAAAGTATGCCTATTAATAGGGCACGGCTATCGCATACTTATAAATACATTTTCTCATTCCTGGTACTCTGATTAACTCCATTTTAGAGAACTAGAAGTTCAACTATACGTAGGTATTACAAAGTCCATAAAACATATTCAGCTAAAACTTATTAAAGATAATAAGTTCTAGATCTACATATCGAAATACATTTAGTTCCTAACGTGTTTCACCTTCTATTAGTGAATAGTTAAATACCAAATGAAATGCGGGCAGAGCGACAGTTGATAGAACAGACAGAGGTCCATTGTGTGAAACTGGCTTTGTCTCAATTATCTTGTCACGGGGAATCTCTTTAATTTTATTGTTGAATAGTGTTAAAAATTAAAGTCTTTAATTACGTCAAAGTTTTGTTTTAATTGGCTTTGTAACAAAAAGTTATGTATTTTGATACGATATTAATGTATTGATATCTTTGATTTACACGAACACTACACATTGAAATAAAACACTTAAACGGATTTTTGTCGTGGTTATATTTTATTTTACATTTTCTGACGATATTAATGTGTCAAGTTTTTCATGTTTGATTTTTATAATAAATTGTTTAACTATTATTTTTATTACCAAAAGCTGAGCCCCGCGGTTTCACCCGCGTAGTCCCCGATCCCGTGGGAATTTTGGGATAAAACGTCTAAGCCTATATCCTTCCCCGGACCATGAGCTACCCCTGTACCAAATTTCAAGTCAATCGGTACAGTAGTTTAGCCGTGAAAAGGTAACAGACAGACAGACAGTTAGGAAGTTAGGATTAGTTAGGATATATTAGGGATATAGTAGGGATTAGTAGGGATTAGGTTCTCAAAGTCAAAGTCAAAGTCAAAAATCCTTTATTCAGTTAAGGCCTCAATGAGGCACTTATGAACGTCAAAATTGATTCTACCACCGATTCGGAAATTACATCAGCCGAGAAGAATCGGCAAGAAACTCGTGCTGGTATTTTTTTTTAAATAAAATAAAATACAATCAGTACCTTAAAACTAGCACAATGTCACAGATAAAAAAAAACAAATAATAAAATCTATAAATATAGACAAAATACTTATATGTACCTATATAATCAAAAAGTAGCATGTTGAGGTTGCGGGTGCAGAAATTTAATTCCAGACATCCCGGTCATTGATGTAGTCCGTAACCTTATAATATGCTTTGCTTATCAAAATGTTTTTAACGTGTGATCTAAACCTTCCATCAGAGAGCCCAGTCACTTCCCGGGGGATTTTATTATAAAATTTAATACATCTATGAATGAAGGACTTTTTAGTCCTAGCTAACCTACATCCTGAGATGGCGATTTTATGCCTATTCCTAGTATTAAAATTATGAAGATCGCCATTAACTTTAAAATTAAAACGATGTTTCCGAGCATACAATATATTTTCAAAAATGTACAAAGAGGGAACAGTAAGAATCTGATATGTTTTAAAACGTTCCCTTAATGACTCTTTCGACCCCAAATTATAAATAGCCCGAATTGCTCGTTTTTGTAATATAAATACTGAATCTAAATCCGCGGCACACCCCCATAGTAAAATGCCATAAGACAAAATACTGTGAAAGTACGCAAAATAAACAATTCTTGCCGTTCCCACATCTGTTAGTTCCCTAATTTTACGAACAGCATACGCAGCAGAACTCAGCCTCCCTGAAAGACCGACAATGTGGGATCCCCATTGTAACTTAGAATCTAAAACTATACCTAGAAACTTAGTACTACTTTCTATTTTAAGTTTCGTTCCTTCCAAAAAGACATTCGATTCAATGGCTCGGACATTGGGTAGTGAAAATTTAATACACTTAGTTTTAGACGCATTGAGGAGCAAATTATTAGCAGAAAACCAGTCCGAAACTAAAGCCAAACACCTATTTACTTCTACCAAATCCTAATCCTTCCTATTCACTTTAAATAGCAAAGAAGTGTCATCTGCGAATAAAACCATACTACATAGATCTTCCATCATGTAAGGGAGGTCGTTAATATACGACAAGAACAGGAATGGACCTAAAATAGAGCCCTGTGGCACGCCCATTTCTAGCAATGATCCCTTTGATAGGACGTCGTTGATCTTCACCTTCTGTTGCCGTCCTCCTAGATACGATTTAACAAGACCTAGAGCAGGACCACGAATACCGTAACCGTTCTTTGAGATGAAGTCAGAGGTGATAGTTGTAATGTTTTTTTTTTTCTATTGAGTTTATTTAACTAACTGTTTTTTGTTTAATCACTTTCACTCGCGTGGTCTCTTTCCAGAAATTCATTTCTACAGATTAAAATTCTAACACCAATTTCCCTACAAAATAAATCTACTATAATATTATGTAAAGCACCTCCAATAGTTTGCTAATCCAATTGATTCCGTGAATAACCCGAGTACCCGCGGACTTGTTAGCATGAGCCATAATATCTTCGCTTGAGAAGTCTCTTTAAATTGCACTCAATACCTTACCTTACCATTTAATAACATTTTTAGTTCACTTTAAGGTGAAATGGATTTCGAAACTAATGAAAACTTATACTTGATAGCTTCTTATTTTGAAACGCAATTTTCTTTTCGTTCATGCTGAAAGATTTGTTTGATTAAATCGTGTTTATAATGTATAAAATATAGCTGATAACTAAGTTTTCATGATTATTTTACTTATTTTTTAACACATTTTAATTTAAGAACATGTTTGAAAGATGTCTTTTAATGGATGAATGTGTAGTTTTGGGTAATAATCCTAGTAATGATGATAAAGCGTAAACCATATTGTAGGAATGATCATTAGTATCTTATGTTTTGAAAGATTTTTTGTATAGCATATAATGAAGATGATTTTGCAACGTTAACGCGTATCAAACCGCAGTTTGCATTACGTTTTAATGAGTTCTTTTGACTTGGCCTGTCTTCAACTCATCCAGTTTTTTATTATACAACTAGCAGCGCCCCGCAATGTCACCCGCTTAGGTCCCGCTTCCGTGAGAATGTGGGGATAAGGGTATGCTAAAAGCATGCTTCTTGAATCACTCTATCTATTAAATAAAACCGGATCAAAATCCGTTGCGTAGTTTTAAAGATCTAAGCATACATAGGGACAGAGACGGCGGGAAGCAACATTGTTTTATACTATGTAGTGATTAATGTTGCTATAGAAAATTAAATACAGAAACATGACTACACATATCAAAGGTTGTGCGGTCTTGTGGCAGTGACGACCTGCCAAGTGTTTGTTACTTTACAAGACGTTACAAGATACATGTTTGTTAGTGTTCAAACTTCAAACCTGACTCAGGTCTGAGAAAATCAACAAGCAATTTACAAACGTAATAAAATATATATAGAGCACGTTACTCGTCATGCATAATATCTAGAGTGAGACAGAGGCTTCTCAAATTCCGTTGCCATTTGCTCTCGATTAATGTTCTCGATGAATGATTCATATACTAAATCTGTCTTATATTCTTCAAAATCAGTGCCGTTTTCTCTTGATTGTAATTTTACTCACATTTTGATTTGTTTATAAATCAATGCGTCAATAACATAACATAATCATTCACTACATCAACTCATTATAGTAACTGATCCCTAACTAAGTTCGTAACTTGTATCTAGGGTATCAGAAACTACGAACACACTCATTCACACACACACCCAGACCGAGACAAACATTTGTGGTTCACACAAATATTCATCCCGCACGGGAATCGACCCCGCAACCTTACGGATGGCAGTCAGGCATGGTGACTACTCTGCCATCGAGATCGTCAAAAAAATAAGCAAACGAGTTGCAGAAGCTTTCCAGATTCTATCTCTGTACATACTAACACATCTGTCACTTTTAGGACCGATTCATAATAGAAGCAAAAGAAGGCATATCAGTACTTACATACACACCTGTGTCCGATATTGACTACGGTACGCTGTCGTGTCGTGCGACCAATTTAGCGGGACAACAAGCGTCTCCGTGTGTTTACACTCTGCTTCCAGCGACCAGACCTGACCCGCCGGCTAATTGCACCGTCTATAATCTGACACATGATTCTCTTGACCTCGTCTGCGTTGCTGGTATGTATTACAGATTATTTATAGCATTTTTTAAAAATAATCTTGAGTTTGGACGTATTGGGGTGCGTATGTTAAAACGATATAAGCCCCAGATCTATTGAGATCAACGATGATGCACGCGTTAGCACACAGTTATTGAAATTGTGTCGCATTTTGATGTCAGATGCCATGGTGGCTACTGACGTCATGACAAATTGTTGTTTATTTTTGTAGTTATGATAACATCTAACGCGGTACGTGATAATATCGTAACTATCGTAAAGTTTAGAGTATGTATCTGATTGAAATATTGGAATTTGAAAACTCAAAATAACACTCAAGTTTCACGTTGGAAGTATACGTGTTTGTAGTAGAAATATCGAAAACTTGATATAAATTAAACACATGGTAAATATCCCGTAAAGGTAGCTAAAGTATAGTGTATTATCTTGAATGAATCTTTACTAGGTACGGTCGTTAGTTAACTGATAAATTGATTTAATTCTCGTTCGCTTATTAGTTTCTGCAGACTATTAATATTGCGTTTGCGGCGTTCAATAGCTGCAGCGTTCAATGTAGTTACATTTGTAAAGAAAATAAAATATTGCACATTAATAAGGTTATTTAATTACTTTCTATACAATTTAGGACTAGTTATTTTGTTTGTAATATGTGTACATTGATGGAAGTAATTCATTTGAATAGTTAATTTTGATCATTTTTCAAATACTAGTTTGATTTTTAATATAGGATCCGCTATACTCAACTCGGTCATTAACGTTTTGTCTCTGATCCTTTTTAGAACATTTGATTCCCTCGTGACCACAGATTTAAGTCACAATTTATGTTCCAAATAATAACCCAAAAATATTATTCCCCAAGGTTACGAAGGAGGTCTCCAATGTGTCTACATAGTCGAAGTATGGGCACACGAAGGGCTAGTTGTGAACGCAAGCAATGGCGCAGCGTTATGGAATCTAAGAAGACTTGGGCCCAAGAGACATCTCCGTCTAGTTATTTACGCGGCAAACGCGAGAGGAAGATCGGAACACGTCACATTCACAGTGGAAACAGCACCAAGATTATCACCAAGAACTGGTGAGAATATAACTGGTAATTGACACTTTAGAAATATTGATTTTCATATATGATACTAGCAGCGCCCCGCGGTTTTACCGGTGTAGTTTCCGTACCCGTGAGAAAGTGGTGATAAAATTATATTAAAAACCTTCCTCTTGAATCACTACATCTATTAAAACAAAGCATACAAAGGAACAAATAGCGGGATGTGAATTTGTTTATAATATGTAGGTAGTAATTATTTGATGATTTATTGATAACTGAACACAAGACATTGAAATAAAACGATGCTTTAATGGATTTTTGTCGCGGCTTTATTATTTGTTTTACGTTTCGGATATTAAGATTATTAATTCGAAACGCACAAGGAGCTGACAGTAACTTGAAGTCTTGCAGTCGGAAGTGATTTTTGTTTTAATTTGTCAATGTAACGTAAAAACGCAGAACAAAAATGTAAACCTCAACAAAAGTCCATTTTAGTAGTTTTATTTCACTGTTTAGCGTTTATTTTCTTATCTAAATTGTTCACTATATTCAGTAACATAGAGTTCTAATTGGCTAAGTAATTTCGAAAATTCCTTTAACAAACCAGGGGTGGTTTAAGTTATTTGAGAAACTTCTGTACGACATAATTTTCTAGTCTGCGGGTTGCACACGTACAGTCAGGAAATTAAATCATAATATTATTTTAAATGCTATCGTTTGTGTTCTGTTTACATTTCAAACTATTTAATGATAGCTTTGTACTGCGGTTTTATCTGCATTATCGTAAAACAATCAGGGTAAATCATAGCCTATGTTACTTTTATTACTTACTTACCTATATTAACATTCCATTAGTGAAAGAATGTTGTGAATCAGTGATCAATTTTTGGGATAAAAAATATTTATTCTCGATAATAAAATTGAAAAGAGGATAGCTCTTTTCAATTTTACCCAAAACAGTAAAGTAGTATTCACTCAATACATTAAATTAAAAATTTAAATAACCCCCAACACAATTACTTTAAAACCCCCATAACTTTTAAATGGGTCAGCCTATTTTCATCAAACATGTCTAAGAACACTCGCACGTAAGTCAAAATACAAAAAAAAACTAAATGAAATCGGCTCATCCGTTCGGGAGCTATGATGCCACAGGCAGACAGATACACACACACACACACACACACACACACACAGACACGTCAAACTTATAACACCACTCTTTTTGCGTCGGGGGTTAAAAAGAGTACCTATCAGACAATATTAGGTAACTAAAAACATTATACATTATAAGTACTATTTGTATGGAGAAACTGTTTAATCAATTCACATTTATTTGAAACAGAAGCCCAAGACTCATGGGAAGTGAATTGGGCTGTTGGCATAGTATTAGGAGCGGCCCTCACAGTCGCATTGATACTATGTCTAGCCCTCATTGTGACCAGACTACGGCACCGATCGAGAGATTACGAAGGTACAAAACAATATTGTTTGTTAACGATCCCTTTGTTTTGACAACCTATACATTATGAGCTAGTTAGCAATCTGTTTTTATTGAAGTGTTATTGTGTAATTGTTAGATATGTAGTACAATTATTAATTATTATATCTATTAATGGTTTAGGTTAGAAATACTAACTAGGTTAGGTAGATATCTAAGACAACTATTTAATGTAATATGCCACAAAGACGAACTTTAACAATCTTTTAATGAATCTAACCCTGCGGAAAAAAGTGTAAAAGTGTTTGTTCCATGCTCCCAAAATGCGCTCAAAATATCTTAAAAAATTTGCTCTTTTAAACATAATGTAATTTTCCTATTAATTTTCTGAATTGCTCCTAGTAGAATTTTCTTAGTAAATTCGATATTTGGCTGTATACGAGTATCTTCATTTATATATTAACTATCCATTTTTGTTTCAGTTACACTACCGACGTTAAAAAATCAAAAAGTGATTGTTCCAAAGAGGAATTCCCTCACACAGTCCCACGGACCAGACGACAGGAACCCTGATCTGATTCCTTTAAGTAAAGGTATTGTATTAAAATAATTTATCTAATATCATAAAAAAACATGTCTAATAAATAATACAAGCTTATAAAAGATACAAACTTGCTTATTGGTTAATTAAACTAAATATTCCAATGAACAAGCTTTTGCACTGTTAATAACTTGTGATTGATTTACATAAAAGTATTCTAACCTTAAAAACAGATAAAACCTTACTTAGTCGAAATTAAGCTTGCGATCTATTCCGATCCAATACCAACAACTAATACCAATGGTATTTGTTTTAAAACTTTATCATTTTCTATTCCGAACGGATACCACTCAAACCACTCAACAAATACCATTGGTATTAGATAATGGTATTGGATCGGAATAGATCAAGCTTGCTACAATTTTAGAATCAAAATAAGTTTGAGACGTACATTTCCAAAAAGTAAATAATATTTGAATCAGATCAATGAAAATATACAACACTAGCTGCGCCCCGCGTTTTAACCCACGTGAACCTCAAACCCATGGGAATTTCGGAATAAAAAGTATCCTATGTTATTCCTAGTTATAAAGAACATCTGTACCAAATTTAATCTAAATCGATACAGTAGTTTTTGCGTGAAAAAGTTACAAACATCCAAACTCACAAACAATTCGCATTTATAATATTATATACAACATAATAATACAGTCGAAAAAAGTATTGGTCTGTTAAATTATACTGTAGGTCAAATATCTATCTCTTACACATGGTATTAATGCATTGAAGAGGAATAGGTTCTACTTTTGCTCTATGCGTATTCATTTATCTAAAATCCGAGCCAAGTTTGAAAATAGAAACGTTATTTAGCTTGACCGTTACATTGAATTCGGAGGCGTTTCAAATCATGAATGTTTGAGGAACTATAAATAAAATGAAAGGCGGATATATTTACGAAATTATTAAATACAAAAATCTGGTCGGTTATCTACAAAAACCACAGAATAATCCATTTTCTTTTAGCTAAACCAATATTGACTTTGTCAAATATCTGCTCTTTAATGGAATTTTCCGGGAAAACAGGTGGGTGTGTTACATTATAACATTGTGACTTAACCCTTTTCTAGGAATGAAGGGAAATCCATAGACGTTTTTTGGTATTGTAGTGGAATTTCGGTATAAATACAATTTATATTTCGGTATCATCATCCCTTTTTTCCTACAAATCCCTTCAAAGATATAAATAAAATTTCCTATTTAGGCACGGTGAAATTACTCTCCCACGCAAAGTGGCGTTGTTAGTATGTAGACATACTAACAGCTCTAACTTGTACATACTACGTACGAGTACTAAGCGTGCTTACTATACAAACTGTGATAATCACACACGTTTGTTTAACTTTGCGGCCCCGCGTAGCTCAACAGAGTAAAATACAGAGTAATAATTGAATAGAATACTGGGTATAATTAATTATGCAATATATACTCTCGAACAATGATTACAAAGTATGTTTCCCCAAATAAAAGTACGTAAAAACTGTATGGAATCGTATTAAAAGTTCGCACGCGTTACCATCACCCAATTAGCTTTAATTTTTGTTTGAAACTTCAATTGAATCCAGCTCTCATTGTTTATTTATGGTTCCGCTGTAGATGGTAGGTTTGTGAATAATTAGTTTAGTTGCGACTTGCAACCGAGTCACGGTTAGCTCAGACTAAGTTTCTACAATAGTTTTTATACATCGTTCATTCAGCACAAGACGTTGCTGAAGCTTTAACTGGTCTAGCTAATTACATTTCTATGCAAATCGGCTCTCTTTCTGCGAATTAGTAAAAGGTAACGACTGTTATTATGAATGAACCAAATTGTGCTAGCTTGTTTTAGGGTTGGAAATATTAGGAGAATTTCAAAATTGTTTAAGAATACGTAGTCTTGTAAAAATATTAAGTTGGGTTTTAGCAGAAATATTAATTTGGTATATTCATAATTATTTCTTAGTAAATGAGTTCGTGCGAACTTTTTGATACCTCGAATATTGGTACTTAACTAAAGTACTATTTATTAATTAGAGTTAATATAAATTTGAAAACTAAAGACTAAGTTAATAGCTACTCATATTCATTCCTGGATAAATGGGGTATCCACGCCAAAACAATTTCAAAATTCGATTAAAACAAATCATTAACTTTTTACTTTTCATAAAAATAAAGCTGGAAAAAACGTCATTTTTTTTTTAAATTTGACTTTAGAATATCATGTATTTTAGGCATAGTTCAGAATCCCATTATTATCACATCAGGTCACAACGAGTGCCCTCCTCAACCGCCGTCATATTCGGCAGTGGTAGCGACGTCTGCGCTGCCTAAGAGTTCGAGCAGTACCCATACACTGCCTCGCTCTCATACGCCACCCACACCCGTATCAACACACGGACTTTATACAGAAACTCAGGTAGGTAATAAATATTAGACATAGACACTATGAAATCGCAAAAATACTCGTAGGATTGTTAATTGCTCTATGATCGCGTCAAACCTTAAGTAGATGGGTTAGGACAGTTAAGGCTGCTTGTGTTTTGATCTTTTGTTATAGGCCGATTTTGGTCGAATTTCTCGACTAGTTTCAGTCTCATACCAACTCATACAGTGGTTTGAATTAGGTATGAAATAAAAGCTTGTGACAGCGTCTCACGCGTAGGTACTTCGTACTACTCGAGATATTTGACGAAACTCACTACGCATAAGCTGTTTATACCAATTAAAATCGTGTGTTTGTCTTGTTTTAAAAACACTGATTTAAATATATTTTTGTATTGTATGTAACAGTTTCATTTTTACTTGTTTGCTGGTCAATACCCAGTACATAATTTGTAAAATTGTTATTTGATGTCAATCAATCAATTAACAATTTTATTAAATGATCAATTTGTGATGAAGTTATTGTTATAATATATGTTCACGTGTAAAGCTTTTTGTTTATTGTTTTGTTTTATGTGTATTTGTCTAGCTTTTATGTTCGATGTAATTTGCTTTCATTGTTATCAAATATTCGAACCTTTTTAAGCCCTGGATAATTTATCACACAACCATCGATCAGGTCAATACATAAAACTGCGATTCAACATTATGTCATCGAAATCTATGGGTTAACTTCATTAACATGTTTGCATCGCATATTCTTACGATTTTACATAAGAATGAATGAAGAACAAAAAAAGTCCTCTTTTGTACATTTCACAGCACAAAATTATAACGTAGTGGTTTTCATTTTTATTATAGTATAAGAAGTTACATATAACGTATACTACGTTATATCGTTCGTAAGTTCGGATCGTCTATCCCTTAGTGTTGTCCGCCTGTTAGTGTGTTATAGTTTATAAAGTAGTCTAACTATTTTCAATGTTTCAGAATGAGTTAAGAAGCAGCGGGAATGGTGTAGTGAGACATAGAGAAGTGGTAACAACAAGAACTCCTTTATTATCAGCTCATCAAGAAAGTTGCGTTTGAGTAATTATCATTTAGAACAATCACACTTCACGTTACCAAAGAAACTAAGTATTTCAATATCAATTGAACAATTTAACTCAAATAAATTCTTTGCTCCTTTCGTTGTGAAATCTACTTGTAAATATTGAATAAATTGTAGTACGAAACTAATAATAATTTAGTGAATACTTTATTATTTTATTAATTGTTAAAAGGATGAAAATCATGACTGATGAATAAATTTGAGTGTAAGGTTTAGATAACATAATTAGTATAGAGTAAGGTATGTAATTATTAAATTTGTAATACAAATTATGAACTAATTAAGTACTCTATAAGAGGCACAATAATATGCGGTGGCTCTAAGCTAATGTAAATTATAGTTATTAATGAATTAAGACAATGTCTAATGATGTTGAGATAAATGTAATGTTAGATAAAGAAATCAATTATTATTAAATGACACACGATGTAGACATTTTACTTTTAAATCGCGTTAATGTGACAACACAAAACTGCAAATCACATATTGTGCTTAAACATATTTTATAAACACGAGTATATTCAAACAGATATAATTCCTATCGAGGATTTTTTTAATACATTACGGCAAAGACACAAAATTTCGAATAATCATTATTTTTTAAAGATATTAATAATAATTAATCTAGTAATATTCTATGAATAATATCGTGTAAATCATAAATGAACGATTATTTCCCGTGTTTTTTTTATCAAGCAAAACTCGGATATGCAAAACAGTCACAGTGCAGTTTAGTGTTTAACCCTTAATATAATTTATAAACGTGTTCGTGAATTAAAATGTCTACATCGTAGTTACAATTTTGTTTAAAAATCTTAATTTAACACATAAAAATACGAAACTTTAAATTAAGTAAATTATTATTAAAAATATACATATAACTTTTTGTATAAAAAGCACAAATATAAATTAGTTATTTTTTATTTATTATACCAAAGGTTTACTTTACTAGTGTTAAATGAATATAGATAATTTTATATTATTATTTATATTTAAACGTAACAAATAAAATGCTAAAAATTGGTTTGAAAATGTTTTAAATTTTAGAGATTAATATTCATTTTTTAAACAAACTTAGTTTAATTTAAATCAAAAGATTTTAAAAGGACGTATTATTATTTTTACTTCTCGCAAATATAATGGTTTCATGGCATTTGTTCCCACTGTGAATGAATAAAAATAAATGTATAAAACTGTTCAGACGTTCGGTCCCAATTAAACGTAACGACTTCATAATATTCATTAATGTGAAGACCTCAGTTTAATGGCGGCGAAACAAAGTTAAACAAAAACTTTCTCAAAACGTAGTTAAGTAATATTTAACAAATTGTAAAAAGATAGTTAAAGTAAATTTAAATATCAATAATTTGTATATATTATGAACAATTAAAACGAAGCACGAATTGTAATTATTAATAATGTAAAGAAGAATTAAGTTTTATGTGAAATATAAAATATATTGTTTAATAAAATATTTCAATGTGATTCAATAAATTTCAAACGTTTATTTTGTTTTAATATCCTAGCATTTTCAGGGGTGGTTGCGGCCTTATCTACAAAATATAACAAGCAATAAATTTTGGTAGCATATTAACTTCATACATCTTTTTTGAACCTTTACCTAATTGGGGTCAGAATGGAACATAGGATACCTAATAAAATTTATACTTTGAAAGTTTCTTAGCTAGAGAATCTATTACCAGTCAGAAGCTAAAGGGAGAAAGCTCATACACATCATCTTATTGGACCGTCCAAACCTCATGTCGTCCAAATGGAGTATTGTTTTACGGCTATTGTCAATGTATATGTATGTACTTATTTATGAGTATGAGATTGTTCATAACATTTTCTATGTTTTTCCGTTACTTCTAATACTGATTTTATATTAATAGGTATATATAGGATACCCTACACACGTAGAATAGCACGTAAGTATTTTTCAATATTACAAACACTTACTTTTTAACCCCCGACGCAAAAAGAGGGGTGTTATAAGTTTGACGTGTCTGTGTGTGTGTGTGTGTGTATCTGTCTGTCTGTGGCATCATAGCTCCCGAACGGATGAACCGTTTTCAATTAAGTTTTTTTTGTATTAAAGGGGACTTACGTGCGTGTGTTCTTAGACATGTTTGATAAAAATCGGTTGACCAGTTTAAAAGTTATGGGGGTTTGAAAGTAATTGTGTTGGGGGTTTTTTAAATTTAATTTTATTATAAAGTAAAAATAAACAACAATAGTTAGAATACTTATAATAAATGACAGAAATATAGGTAGGTACCCGTGGTAGTATACACTAGTACATATTAATATACTGTGCCACGACCACCCATAGTAGTAAAATATAGGATAACATTTTCACCTTGAGTCGTGATTAATATATTACGTAGGTTTAGGCGTGTAATTATAGTGGACTTGTATTACAAAATTATAGTACGAGAGGGTAAGGATATTAATTATAAGAAAATAACGCACTTGGATTTGAATACATATTGTTTAGAGTTTTAAATATTATTTTAGATTTGTGACCTACTTTATAAATATATTTGGAAGGGAATTTAAATTTATAAATCTATTTCAAAAAGTAGTTGACACGACATTTTTGTTTATTTTTATGCGCTTCAAAAAAACATTTAAAAAGCCGAAAAGCACATAGTTTATATTAATATACTTACTCGTCTATACTAATATTATAAAGAGGAAAGATTTGTTTGTTTGTTTGTAATGAATAGGCTCCGAAACTACTGGACCGATTTCAAAAATTCTTTCACTAATCGAAAGCTAATTTATCAGTGCGTGACATAGGCTATATTTTATCCCCGTAATCCCACGGGAACGGGAACTACGTGGGTGAAACCGTGGGGAGCTACTAGTATATTATAAAGAGATAAAATGGTTAAATATGAATAATAAAATAACTCAAAAACTACGCGACCGATTTTTAAATTATTTTCAATATTGGAAAGCTACGTCTTTACCAAGGAACATAATTATTTATCCGCGTATTTTTACAAAAACTACGCGGTGTAAACCAGGGCGCTCGGCTAGTAACAAATAAACAAACACCTAATTCACTCTTCACTAAAGAAACACAAAGGGTGGGGGCGAGTATGTATACTCAAATCACGTACATTCACAAGACCTGAGGGTAAACATTTGCTATTGAACAATATCTGTTCCAGACAGGGTTCGAACCTAATACCTGTTGCATTTTAGAGACTGCAGTGACATTCGGAAAACAATATTTTATTATTTTTATTTCTTCGTTACAATCTTAGACTATTTCAATCTACAAAGCAAACATGGTTTTTATTCAGTACTATGCATTTGTTTTTGACATCGCCTATACTAAAATCGAATTTTCTCGATGTTTACCAATTGTTAAGATAAAATATAACCTACTAGCAGCGCCTCGCGGTTTTACCCGCGTAGTACCCGCTCCCGTGAGAATTCGTAGCTCGTATCATACAATCTCGGCACAATTCACCATCGTGTGTTAAAAAATTAAGTAACAGCGCCATCTATTGGTAGGATTTGTGACTACAAAAAGTAACAATAAAACATACGATTACCTTATACACAATCCTATGGAAATTTTGGGATAAAAAGTATCCTATCCTATATATTAAACTAGGTATAACTAGTTATATGGAACATCTGTACCAAATTTAATCAAAATCGATACAGTAGTTTTTGCGTGAAAGTGGAACAAACATCCAAACATACAAACTTTCGCATTTATAAAATATTATAAATGCGAAAGTTTGTATATTACTTATAGCATCTTAAGCAAGAATATCCTACTAATAAGAAGAATATTCTTGCTTAAGATGCTATAAAAATATCAAGTGTCATAAACAATACAGATAAACATAATTACAAATTCAAAAATCAAATACTAATATGATTCATAACTAGTTACAAACAATTCGGTACTATTCTGCGTAAAACAACCTCCAACACAATTCTATAGAAACCTTAGTACTACCTAATGTACGATGTTTATCAGATAGCTTACAAACAATTTTCGCGGTTAGCATTACGCGTTGTAATAACGTGTTGTTCGCCCAGATTTATGCTGTTCAACAACCTAATAATAGGAATTTAATTGAGTTCAAACTGATACAGCTTAAACTAGTTTTAGATATTACAAGCATCTGTTATGTTTGGTAATAATATAATTTGGTAACTAGGTATTTGTTTTATTTGAATAAGCGATGAGTACTTTCGGTTTTCGTATTTGTAATTTGTAAAACAGACATATTTTCATAACCTGTCTAACCAAATTTCTACTATTCTTTCTTTAAAATTGCATATTTTAATATATAAACAAGGCGTTGATTTTTTTCGTTTCTGTGGATATTATCAATTTTTATATATAAGTAAGGGCCTATTTCACGACTTTCAAGTAAAGGTACTCAACAAGGTTAATTTTGTCACTTTCATACTGACAAGCCAAGCCTGTCGTGAAACAACGGGGACCGCCACCATTCGTTTCCATGAAACAGAGAACTAGGCATCTCTTTCTCATGTATTGCCATTACATTTTAACTTGCTTTAAAATAGGCAAAAAATAATCGTTTAATTCGACTAACACAATCTATGAAATAATATTCAATGTTTTATTATATCGTTAGAAACCTAATTATATTGTTTCAAAACATTTAAAGATAGACAGTACCATACTTATGTAAAAAAATAAAAACACAAAAAAGGTATTTTCTAAATTTATTATTAAATACTTATAGTGAAATAAATAAGTCATAGATTTGGATAGTGCACACGCAGTATTATTTCGGTCCAGACTGTACACCCTTTGCTAACCCGTCTCACTACACCGTCTAACTTGTATTTCATTTAAATCTGCTTGCTCCTCTGTCAATTAAAAGTAATCTGAAAAAAAAAAGAAGTTATGTTTACTTACTTATGTAATGTTTGACAAGCTGTAGGTTTTCCCCCCCCCCCCCTCAAAATCCTTTTATGTTAATCAGATATAAGTAAATGTTTATCTTGGGCGGGAATCGAACTTGTAACCTTCGGCATAACAGGCAGGTTCACCACCAAATACACCACACTGTATAGTCTTTGACTCGGTCGTCAATCAAGAATTGTTATTTGGTATTTCACGAACTTCGATAAGTTATGTAAATCATTACAAACGGTATTCATTTTTATCATTAACTTACCTGTTTACTATAATGAAAAAATATGTCGAGTATTTAACTAAGAACTGACAACACAAACCTGTGACAGTCAAAATCTATATGTGTATTTAATTTTAAGGAAATAAAGTGGCCTGCTGCTTACTTTTTTCTATAATCCATTAGTCATCCTTTAGAATAGTATGTGGGGCATCACTTTTACATGCTTTTAGATTATTTAATATTTTCAATTTATAAATAAAGATTTAAAACACGGAGCACTTGATACTAAAGACACTGACAATAAATAAATGCCATTTTGACATTGTCACCGAGGTTCCAATTTCTGCCGTTTCACGCGTCAAGCGGTCGGGGAGTACTTTATATCAAGTGACATAGACAAAACATGTGAGTAGCTACTCGGAATTGTACTTGAAGATGGTGAAATAGGCCCTAAGTATTTTAAATATTTTGTCTCAAGCTATTGCTATGAAAATACATATCTTTTTTCAAAATCTTATAAATAGCGCTAAAATAAGTATCCAAAGAAGACGTTACGAAAAAATAAAAAAATCATTAAATTAAAATTTAAAAAACCCCCAAACACACTAAATTGAAATCGGTTCATCCGTTCGGGAGCTATGATGCCACAGACAGATACACATACACACACACAGACACGTCAAACTTATACCACCCCTCTTTTTGCGTCGGGGGTTAAAAATAACTTTTTCAACACACTTGCTCATAAAGGGGTTCTTTTTTGTGCAAAAACAGTTGAATAATGACACGCTTGATTCACTAGTGAGTTATAGATTGTTTTTTTAAATTGCTTTGTTTTTAAAAAAGTTTCAATACCAAAAAAATTGTGTCCATACATTTTAAAAACAAACTTCAACTATGTTGCCTTACTTTCGGTAGGTCTATGGTCGATTCCATTCATTCACTCATTCGATTTTTTTTTAATTAGTATATTTGTTTAGTCTTTGGCCGATCACCATTGTTGTGTTGGATGCGCGCGAATAGAAAAACTATTTATTTATTAGCGAAAAATGATAATTTCTTCGCAAGTGTGTTGAAAAACGTTGTATGGTACACGCGAGTATTGATGATTACTATCCTCGGCTATCTTCTGACCCTCGCCTGACGGCTCGGGCCACAATAGCGCCTCGGAAGTAATCACCAACTTACCTCGCTTGTACCATAAATAACTATTAAAATCTTGTTTTAAAAATGTAAGTAGATACTAAAAAGAGCTATCTTTGTAAATCTCGTTAGAGTTACAGTTATACCTAAGTGCTTTCAGTGATATTGCTATTGTTCTTACCCTCGACAATAGAAAGAAAGAGATCTTTGAAGATGACGTAAAATCACTACGTTTGTTGATTATTAGGATGACCACGAATATGGATATTCTTTAGATATTTTAAGAAAAGCCAGAATTTGTTAAACTTTCTGTCTCTTAGTAAACAATGTAATAGAGTAATCTTTTTGTCCATGAAGTATATCAACTACATTTTTTTTCCGTGGATAGTTATCTGATTCAATTTTAAATTTAGTTGTTTCACTGGGTAGAACACAACACACACATTAAGTATTGAGTACTTACTATCGAGAAGAGAGGGTAGTAGCTTAGGTTACAGATATCAGAAAATGTAAAACAAAATACAACCACGACAAAAATCCGTTTAAGTGTTTTATTTCAAAGTAGCTTAGGTTACTGCATATCGCAAGGTCCAAAACCAACTCTCTTAGCCTCGATAAAAGAAAGATTGCTAAAACTCATCAATCAAATATCAGGGATATAAAAAACCGCATCAAAATTGGTTCCACAACTACAGTGTCACAAACACACCCATACTGATAAACATCGTTTAAACTTAAAACATTCCTCTTTTAGATTAACAAGTGCCAACAAAACAATTTTATTGCATCACGAATTGTATAAAAACTGCATTTAATATTAAAATACATGTTTTTGTGAAAAACATGGTCACTCTTCGAATAATCTTCACTCTAAAGGTGATCTCTATTGTCATTCACAATCTTTTGTTCTTCTAAAAAGTAAGCCATAAAGTCGAAGCTGGGGTACAATTAATTTTTAAAACCCTTTAAAGGGTTTTGTCCGGGTAAACCCAAGGTTATTCGACTGGTGATAACAATTGCTACTGTTTTATTAAGCCAGGCCTTGGGCTATGTAATTAGACTTCTACGAGGGTAAGAATATAGCTAAACTCATTTAAACATTAAGTATTCATGTTTTTATACCACGTTTCTTTATTCAGAACCTTTCGTGAACGAATAAATAAATGAAATTACAGTTTTTATCATTTAATTACGTCTTCTCTGTTCTAATGGGTTCATTCCCGTATTTTTGTTTCCGTAACATCAGGTTTCGAGGGTTTGGATTGCTGATTAGAAAAAGTTGTTGAAAAAACATACTGTTCTTTTTACAAATTGAAATGTTTTTTTTACCTATTGTGAAAACATTATAATTACAAGTAGCGGCATGTGGTTTTATCTGCGTCCACTTTTGCTGATATATTGGGATAAAAGTATATTAGGTTTATATTGTATCCAATGGTATACTCAAATCAGTTTAGTGGTTTTTGTACTATAGACAAATGAACATACAGGACAAAGATCCTCACTTATTGTAATTGCCAAAGTACAGTACAAAGTACTCATGTTTTTATTTTATTGCTAGTCAAATAAAAAAAGCTT
This sequence comes from Timandra comae, assembly GCA_958496195.1. Taxonomy (NCBI): domain Eukaryota; kingdom Metazoa; phylum Arthropoda; class Insecta; order Lepidoptera; family Geometridae; genus Timandra; species Timandra comae. Next base: position 9,882,253 of record OY292359.1, read on the forward strand.
TACTTGACGTTTCAAATTGATTCCATTAACATAAAACCATTTCATTCATATCTAACTATAACGCGTAAATCGCTTTGAATTTTTGTATGATATATCTTAATATGATACGCTTTCAAACAGCTACCAGCTACATCTTTTTGTTTGGCTGTATATCTTATTATGGCTTAGAGTTAGAAATAGAAGCTAGACTTTTTCGACAGTAAAATATCTAAGTATTCAATATTAACTTCGTTATCTCAGACCCTTTTATGAGAAAAAATATGTGAAACAGCAAAGGCACGCACCAACCCAACAACTTGGAAAGGTCTTGCAGAAAATTGTCCGCTTACAAGTATGATATGATGATACACACAAATGTGTGGGTTAATCAATAACAAATAAGAGTTTAATTGCAATAAAAGCTTATTTTCTTTGACTAATCGTCTGAAATCATGGATATGGTAAAAGTTTTATACTAAATTTAACATTCTAGTTTAAAAGAAGTTTTGATTAATAAATTATTACGTTGAAAAATATTGACGGTACTTGTAAAAACTTAACATTTTTCTAACTATTTTGTTACAGTTATTATAATAGTGTTGGTTGGCATTTTTCGTAGTTCGTTATTCTTGGATTTTTTTTTGTGTTGTGTGCTTAAAGTGTAGTGATTTGGTTTAACTTCTAATAAGTTTGTGTTACTAGAACTATTGCCTGGACTCGGGTTCGGCTTTCTTCTTGTAATTAAGGTATGTTTTATTTTAATAAACTTTACTGTTTTTATTATTTCATTTTGTAGCTAACTAAACATTAATGTTTTACATTTGACGTTGTAAGCGACGCCTAAGTGATAACTGCTGCAGTAGTAGTTTGTAAGAGAACGAGTACTAATATGAACTAGCAATTCCAATCTTCGTTTATTGACGTTCTATGTTTTTACTTTTAAAACATCTCCTCGGCTGTGATTCGACCACAGATCTCGACACGGTACGGGTGCAAATTTCAGCTGAGATAAAGATTTTAAAAATATATTTTACTAGTGGCGCCCGTGGTTTCCCCCGCGTAGTTCCCGTTCCCGTAAGAATATGGGAATAAAATTATGCTAAAAGCCTTCCCACTGAATCACTCTATCTATTAAAACAAACCTCATTTAAATCCGTTGCGTAGTTTTAAAGATCTAAGCATACATAGGGACATAAGGACATAGGAAAAGAGAAAGCGACTTTGTTTTATACTATGTAGTGATGAACATTATTCCGCAAACTTACTATAAGTAATTAAGGAAACCAATCAAATATATTGGTAACCAATCATCATCATCATGTGGCCTTCTGTAACAAATGATTAAAGCAGTATGTGGTGATATTTTGCGACAGTTATATTTACTATTGGTAACCAATCGATACCAATATAATCCCAAATAATACGATTTTTATAGACTATCTGTTTCGTATAGGTAGAATTAATACCAGCGACGGTACGAAACGAAACACTCGACTCGCACGATAAGGATCTCTCTACATGAGAGCCACTTGATCCATCCGCACTTTGACCCCATCTGCCATTAGCCACACAGCCTCGCTCGGTAGATAACGGTACCTACTTCAGATATAATAACATATTTCAGCTGCGTTAGTAGGAAAATAAAAGAAGAAACTCGTTTTATATTAACGCTTAAGCCCGCGGCTCGGCTCGTGGAAAAACACAAGCTGCAAACATTTCTCCCTCTGATTTATTACTATCACTTTTTTTTCTTTATGTTACGTAACGGTTCTGTAACGAAATATACTTAAGCTTGAGATTATTCTAACTATATCTTTGATGTTGAATGAAAATGTTTTATTTAGTTGTGTTTCTATTACGCACCGAAGCAGAATGGACCGAAGCATACCAATACTTTATGTTTAATTAAAAGTAAGCTAGAAAAGGAATACCAATACAGCAGTGGGCTTACATAAGATCGAATAAAATCTAAAATCTTTTATAGAATGTATTATAATAACGATGACGAATTTATGATCTGCTACATTTACAAACTATTGCAAACATTTTGTTTTGAAAATAATTATATTTAAAATATTTGTTTCAGACTTGATAAAAAGTTACACAGGTACTTACTTAATTTTAATCCAATTTTTACGTCTACTTAACATCAATGCGTATAAAATCATACTTAGAAGGTAAATAAAAAATAATCACCTAAATAGGATAAGTGGTTCTTTGATGTTGTTTGAGTGTGAATAATTTATAAGAACACTTTTACTTATAATAAAGAGGTTGAATAAACCGAAAAATTTAATGAACATTAAATTTCATATTTACTTTTGAATTTAATAATGCCTTATTGTTATAACAATACTAACCTGTAATTGGTTAATGATGTCAAAAATAAGTTGATAATTGAAAATTTAACTAGTACCTAGATAATTGGATATTATAATGATTGCATTAATGGCTTAGATACAAGAAATATGTTATTTTTATACACTTAAGTTTTTTCTATACATTAAAAATGAATTCCTTTCTACTAGAGTCTATGCTGGGTTAATCAGAATACCCGTTCTGAGACCCTCATGGAAGAGGTAACTCTATTTCCCCATGAAGTGCGTTTGCTCACCCCCGTGTATATGAAAATGTATAGTAAAAACTGTATCCCTAAGAACTTTAGTTATGATAGTGACTGTGTAAATGGCTGCTTTTAATTTTGAGCAAACAAATAAATACACTATTATATACCAGTTTTATTTATATACTCCTCACAATAGGGATGTCGACAAAAAATCTAATTAGTCCGTCAGATAGATTTCGCAAAAATATTGGACACGTATTTTCTCTTTTTTGGTACAAACAAATAATTAAGACGATATAGTGCATAGAAAACTCGTGTCACGTCACAGCTACGTACATATTTTACCAAGAATTATTGTCACAAGCCCCCACTCCTGAACTTTAATGCGTTATAACTGAAACAGTTATAGTAATTTGTTAAAATAAAAAAATCGTGTCTAAATTTTTTTCGTAATCTATCTGACGGACTAAATAGAATTTCATTTTGTTTACCCATTCGACATCCCTATTACAACTAGGTAATACCATCATACTCTTAAATATTATCGAGGCCTTTCGTTGGGGGACATTTTAATATGAACTGATGTTGATCAAATGTTGCGCAGGTAATCTTTATACCTCGTTATATAGTTTTTTAGTTATCATGGTTATTAGCACTCGAATTATTATGATCAACGGGATATTTACCATACGTATATCAATTATTTTGAGTTTCTGATATCACGGATGAACATCTCACTTTATACCCCTTTTTACGTTAAAAACCGGTCTTCTTCTGCAAGCACTTCTACCAAAAAAGAGTTTTGTTGTAACCAGTTAACCGTTGCAAGCTAAGTGGAGTTTGGAGAATTAATGGGCCCATTCTGCTCGCAGAAGTTTGGCATAAGATTACGTTTGCAGTTGGCGTAAACTATAAGTTTTTTAATATATTAGTATAACCACATCAGAATAGTTTTGTAATGTATCTCCTTTCCAATCCCAGAAAATAAAAAACGTGATTTTCTGTGGCCCTAGCACGAATATTTGCGAGTAAGTATTCGAATCGGAGTTCGGTAGCAAAATGTATGGAGATCCAGACAGCGCCCCTATCGTGCGTAAATTGAACCAATTTTGGAAGCACGAAAGAATGACATCTACGGCGTTACGGTAAACGTATCGCCTCCGTATCGAGCCCCATACAAAATACTTGAAAATGCGAGCACGAACGCTGATTTGACGTACGGTACGTAAATTTACGTAGGCTGGCTAACGAATTTGTCGAATCTTTTGTCACTTAGAAATAGTAGGTGAAAAAAGTTTCGTAACATATTAAATCTAATTTTTTTCAGTTAAAATAAACTTTAATAATATTATTGAAAGGTTTTATGTATGGAGGGAAGATGTAGTTTTATAGTATCGTAGAAGTCAAAAGTCAAAATCATTTATTCTAACATTTATAGCCGAAAGTTATTGGAACATTAAATTGCCTAAAAATACAAAGACCGCCATCCTTCGAACGTAGTTCTTTAAATTATTACCTTGCCGCAAGTTTACTTGAAAGCGAGGAAAGTGAACTAAGAGAAACTATGTGAGTACCTTCATCAAATCTTATTTATTTTCTTAAAGAAATATTAGGAGCACCCCGCAGTTTTACTAAGTAGTTCCCTACCGTATCTTATACGGGGATAAAATTATACCATGAAACTTTCTCTTGAACCACTGTAGATATCTATTAAAGGAAAAGACTGTGTTGTATTCTGTGTAGTGATATCTAAATATTACTTAGGTATATTAATCTATTTGTTTTATATTATTACTTATAGAGAAATCACGCGCTGAGCTAACCTACCAGAAGAACATTTGATCCCACAAACATAAATAACTCCTAATTTAAAAATAGATACCGCTGAAACTTGAGGCTTTTAGATATCTATGTGAGCAGCTGAGTTTATAAAATGACTACCTATTTCATTTCCCAGTCACATAGGTATTATAATATTAATATACTTACTTACTTATTTCAGTAACATATACTTATTCCAATACTTTCAGGTTATTCTGGTTATCTACAACGACCCTGGTTAATAACACCAATTCTGGATACCTACTGCTGAGGGAACTCTAGCGTATAAATATACATTTCATGGAAAAAATAGGGTGACAATTGAAGAAAGTTTAGGAAGTCTAAAAAATCGACGGCGTTGTTTGTGTAAAGTTTGCACACTCCATTATACACCGGAAAAATGTCCAAATAAATTTTTTACAGCTTGCTCTGTGTTGCACAATTTAACCATCAATTTTAATGTCCCTGAACCTGACCCAGAGCCTAAAAACCTAAACATGCCAGTATCATTCCCTGAACATATTTTGCAAGAGAATGGTACTGGCGATGACTTAACTAGGGGAAGGGTGCTAAGAAAGGTGTTAGTAGATAGAATTAATAGACTTGATACATAATTTTAATTATTTTATTAATATTAAACAATAATTTTACATTCAAACAAAGTTGTCTTATTTACCTTTTTGGTACAACATACTAGGTAGTATAAATAAAAACTCTTAAATTAAATACTTGTAATGGATAACATATTTATTTGGATAAGAATTAATATCATCTTTACAAAAATACCTTCAGAAATAACACTTTATTTAAGAACATTTTTGGATGGGCTAGTGTAATAAAATACAAATGTAACTTATAACTAATTTTCAATGTCTTTAATGGAGGGTGCTGCCATTCGTCCTCCACATGAGCAACTGGTGGAGATGGAGGAGAAACCACAGTTGGTTGGCTGCTAGTGCCTGGGATATGCCATTCTGTAAAAATAATTTCAATTTAATCTAACAAAATATTTCTATATTTAACAAATGCCAAATTATTAGTTATGTCAGGTATATTTGTGTTACATTATTACAGCTCAATGAAAAAAATATAGCTTTGTTTGTTTTTAAGCTGGATATTGTCATACTTAAGTCATAATGGGATGATAAACACACAGCTTTTGATCCAAATTATTAAGATTCATACCTGTTTCATAAGTTTATGAAGAGACTACTCCAACTGGCTCCTCAAGTTCAGCTTGAGCAACTTCTGAAACATCCTGGAAATTAATATTAGTAAATTACTAGATAGCTAATCTTGTGAAAAAAAAATAGGGTGAGCGTAGTAAACATCGTTAATAATATTGTTTTGTAGTCATAAAAAAATCTTGCAAGCCCCCACAGTCATGCATTTAGTAATTTAAACATAATACTTATAGCTTTTATACTTACGTTTCCATAAATTCCACCCCCATAATATTGTAAATGCTTGTCCTCATTTTAAAATCAATATACATAATAAAATTACTAAAACACGGAAAACAATAATAAATATAATTATGTATCTTTCACTCAGTCAGGTTATTGCTTTGTTTGACTTTGACATATTTTTGACTATGTCATGTAGAGTTGTTCGAAAACCATAAAATATTTTTGTTAATTAAAAAAATATAATATTTATTTTGTCGAAATTATTGAAACATTATAATCTCCCATTTCTTTTCCAAATAATTTCGTCATTCTGTCTTTATTTCTAGCATTATTTTTCAAGAAATGAACTATTTAGTGAAAAGTAAAAAAATATTTACTTTTTGTTTTAGTTTTTGAACGCATAAGTAATAAAATATGCACACATGGGGCCGGGCCTTTAGTTTACGTTAGGATGACGTCACTAATGTAATCGTAGCGAGCTTACGTTAGTAATGATAGGATGCTTTGTGCTACCTACTATCGAGGTTGTCTGGTAAGCTCGATACGTGTACGTTACGATTACCAGACTGATTCGTGCTTGCCCTACTGTGGCCCTAGCACGAATATTTGCGAGTAAGTATTCGAATCGGAGTTCGGTAGCAAAATGTATAGAGATCCAGACAGCGCCCCTATCGTGCGTAAATTGAACCAATTTTGGAAGCACGAAAGAATGACATCTACGGCGTTACGGTAAACGTATCGCCTCCGTATCGAGCCCCATACAAAATACTTAAAAATGCGAGCACGAACGCTGATTTGACGTACGGTACGTAAATTTACGTAGGCTGGCTAACGAATTTGTCGAATCTTTTGTCACTTAGAAATTGTCGGTGAAAAAAGTTTCGTAACATATTAAATCTAATTTTTTTCAGTTAAAATAAACTTTAATAATATTATTGAAAAGTTTTATGTATGGAGGGAAGAGGTAGTTTTATAGTATCGTAGAAGTCAAAAGTCAAAATCATTTATTCTAACATTTATAGCCGAAAGTTATTGGAACATTAAATTGCCTAAAAATACAAAGACCGCCATCCTTCGAACGTAGTTCTTTAAATTATTACCTTGCCGCAAGTTTACTTGAAAGCGAGGAAAGTGAACTAAGAGAAACTATGTGAGTACCTTCATCAAATCTTATTTATTTTCTTAAAGAAATATTAGGAGCACCCCGCAGTTTTACTAAGTAGTTCCCTACCGTATCTTATACGGGGATAAAATTATACCATGAAACTTCCTCTTGAACCACTGTAGATATATATTAAAGGAAACAACTGTGTTGTATTCTGTGTAGTGATATCTAAATATTACTTAGGTATATTAATCTATTTGTTTTATATTATTACTTATAGAGAAATCACGCGCAGAGCTAACCTAAGAAGAACATTTGATCCCACAAACATAAATAACTCCTAATTTAAAAATAGATACCGCTGAAACTTGAGGCTTTTAGATATCTATGTGAGCAGCTGAGTTTATAAAATGACTACCTATTTCATTTCCCAGTCACATAGGTATTATAATATAAATATACTTACTTACTTATTTCAGTAACATATACTTATTCCAATACTTTCAGGTTATTCTGGTTATCTACAACGACCCTGGTTAATAACACCAATTCTGGATACCTACTGCTGAGGGAACTCTAGCGTATAAATATACACTTCATGGAAAAAATAGGGTGACAATTGAAGAAAGTTTAGGAAGCCTAAAAAATCGATGGCGTTGTTTGTGTAAAGTTTGCACACTCCATCATACACCGGAAAAATGTCCAAATAAAATTTTAACAGCTTGCTCTGTGTTGCACAATTTAACCATCAATTTTAATGTCCCTGAACCTGACCCAGAGCCTAAAAACCTAAACATGCCAGTATCATTCCCTGAACATATTTTGCAAGAGAATGGTACTGGCGATGACTTAACTAGGGGGTGCTAAGAAAGGTGTTAGTAGATAGAATTAATAGACTTCATACATAATTTTAATTCTTTTATTAATATTAAACAATAATTTTACATTCAAACAAAGTTGTCTTATTTACCTTTTTGGTACAACATACTAGGTAGTATAAATAAAAAGTCTTTTAAATTAAATACTTGTAATGGATAACATATTTATTTGGATAAGAATAAATATCATCTTTACAAAAATACCTTCAGAAATAACACTTTATTTAAGAACATTTTTGGATGGGCTAGTGTAATAAAATACAAATGTAACTTATAACTAATTTTCAATGGAGGGTGCTGCCATTCGTCTTCCACATGAGCAACTGGTGGAGATGGAGGAGAAACCACAGTTGGTTGGCTGCTAGTGCCTGGGATATGCCATTCTGTAAAAATTATTTCAATTTAATCTAAAAAAATATTTCTATATATTATAACAAATGCCAAATTATTAGTTATGTCAGGTATATTTGTGTTACATTATTACAGCTCAATGAAAAAATATAGCTTTGTTTGTTTTTAAGCTGGATATTGTCATACTTAAGTCATAATGGGATGATAAACACACAGCATTTGAACCAAATTATTAAGATTCATACCTGTTTCATAAGTTTATGAAGAGACTACTCCAACTGGCTCCTCAAGTTCAGCTTGAGCAACTTCTGAAACATCATCCTGGAAATTAATATTAGTAAATTACTAGATAGCTAATCTTGTGAAAAAAAAATAGGGTGAGCGTAGTAAACATCGTTTATAATATTGTTTTGTAGTTGATATAAAAATGGGGTTTTATTTTATACGCTGCAGGCAAAAAGTAGTCATAAAAAAAATCTTGCAAGCCCCCACAGTCATGCATTTAGTAATTTAAACATAATACTTATAGCTTTTATACTTACGTTTCCATAAATTCCACCCCCATAATATTGTAAATGCTTGTCCTCATTTTAAAATCAATATACATAATAAAATTACTAAAACACGGAAAACAATAATAAATATAATTATGTATCTTTCACTCAGTCAGGTTATTGCTTTGTTTGACTTTGACATATTTTTGACTATGTCATGTAGAGTTGTTCGAAAACCATAAAATATTTTTGTTAATTAAAAAAATATAATATTTATTTTGTCGAAATTATTGAAACATTATAATCTCCCATTTCTTTTCCAAATAATGTCGTCATTCTGTCTTTATTTCTAGCATTATTTTCCAAGAAATGAACTATTTAGTGAAAAGTAAAAAAATATTTACTTTTTGTTTTAGTTTTTGAACGCATAAGTAATAAAATATGCACACATGGGGCCGGGCCTTTAGTTTACGTTAGGATGACGTCACTAATGTAATCGTAGCGAGCTTACGTTAGTAATGAGAGGATGCTTTGTGCTACCTACTATCGAGGTTGTCTGGTAAGCTCGATACGTGTACGTTACGATTACCAGACTGATTCGTGCTTGCCCTACTGAATAAAAACGAAACATAGCTCGATCGCAATGGTCCGTTTTCTAAGTAACATTTATGTAAGTAATACCAGTAATACTAAGATATACCTACATACTCGTAAATTAACTAAAATGAAAAAACTAAAATTCAAAACTTATTCTAAAATTCATTTATCAAACACACAAGTGCAATTGAATTTCCACTGCATTAATGTCATCTACGTTTCCTTTTACTGAAATATTCCATAGATTAATGAATGTGGTTTTAAAAATATCATTCGGTAAGTTGCTGAGCGCTAATGTTATGGTATTCACGCAATTTGAGTACAATTATTTTACGTAAATATGAATAGAACAATATGATTTATATTGTATCGTATCATTATTTTAATATTTTATCTTTAAAAGCTAGAATCTTTTGACCAACTCAAAAATACGGTAAAAATTACACAAAAATAAATAAGGAAGGTGTATACAAATATTTTCTTTTACATTTATATTCAAACTTATACCATAACAACATTAGTATAAAGTTCAAAATTGCAAATGCATCAAAACTGTATTTTCATTTAATAGTCAACACACCCCTACAGCTAATAATTTAATGTAGTTTCGTGGAAAGCCATCAGCTTTAGATTAATTGATATGGTCATTAGTCTTACTAATCCATTATTATTCAACTATGTTTGATCTACTAATATTGGAATTATTATGATGAATAAAATATCATATTTTTGGTATAAAGTCGATACGTAAGTCTGGTAAATGGAGTTTAATTTATGTTTAGATTTAGGGGGACATGATGATTTCATGCCTATAGGTTTTATTTTTGATGATGAGCTAATAGGTTCGTAGTTAGGTATTTACTGAATAAAATATATAATAATTATAATAAAAATACGTTAGTAGTATAAAAAAACAAATTAAATACTACCAAAATATATAAAAAAAACTTATTTCAAATTTCGAATTACAATCACTACACCCTCCCGTCTGCAATCATATCCAACCGCCCGGAGTGCAATTGCAGCCAAATGTTGCATTTTCCGTAATGCAGTTATGTTCATAAATACAGGTTGCTAGGTACCTCTATGTGAGGAACGTTCCAACTTGTAGTTTCATTTTGCTTACCGATTCCTGAACCCGTAGTACGGTTACGCACCGTTTACGAGTTAGTTCGACAGAGATCTCAGAGATGGCGCTGTTCATAAATTTGTAGGAAAATGTGGATTTGTAGTAGAGGTAGTATGAAGTGAGCAATATTTGTATTTTTGTAAGCATTTTCATGGAAGCAGGTTTTACTATTAGTAGTTGTTTGTTTACCCTTTTTTCGCGCGAGTAGAGTTTTCCTTAGTACTCTGTTAACATACACTATACGCTACGTTATAACAACGAGTAAAATTGTACTCGTAGTCATGATCATGAACAACTTAAAAATTAGAGTACCAAGTTTTTTTTTTAATTCTTAGAAAATTGATAATGATGGTCATTATAATAAGGAGTTGGTTGCATTAAGTCCATAGAACCTAACGTGGTGACAACCTTTATACAAAATATTAAGTATTCTGATTTCTTTTTTCATCGCCAAATACGGAAAAGGTCTTTTTTATTTTCACCCAAAATATATTTTATAGTAGAGTTGAAGTAATATTTATTTAAAAAAACTTTTACTTCATAAATCGCGTTCATAAAAGTGCATTTTTGGTTACATAATAAAATTTATCAAACCATAATCGAATAAGTTCTACATAAAAATGGTGCTACGAGTAAATTACGTAGCAATCTGGTCGTAGTAAATTCGTAGTGTTGTCTCGCGTAGCATTAAATTTTTGCTACAAAGTTTAAATAATAATTGAGCTTATTACTTTTAAAGGCATTTTTTTACTAAAGTAAATGAGATTTCTACTAGTTTTTTTTTTTTGTAAAAAATGGTGAACCAGTAAAGAGTTTCTATCTATTTAATCTTGAATATGTTTCTCCTACCACCACACATATGCAGTTTTTTAAAATATGTTAATGCATCACATTTGAAATACAATAGGTCAAATATTTTTGGCAACTTCTCTGTTTTAACTTATTAATAAATAACCCCATAGAATAGAAATTATCAATTGATTTTTATTAATTACTAGCTGCTCCTCGCGGTGTCACACGCGTAGTTCTCGTTCCCGTTCCCGTAGGAATTTCGGGATGAAAAATAGATGTTGGCCGATTCTCAGACCTACTGAATATGCTCACAAAATTTCATGAGAATCGGTCAAGCCGTTTCGGAAGGGAGTATGGCAACGAAAACTGTGACACGAGAATTTTATATATTAGATTTAATTTTATCCTACCATTTATGTTTTATTATATTTTATCCTAATAAATTTCATCAGCCAACAAAACTTTAACAAAATCGAGTTCAAATTGAATTCGGTTACGTAAACAAAAAATTAGGATCAACACGGGTTGAAACGTTTCAATCAAAGTTGTGAATGCATTATTCAGAGGGTCGAGAATGAAGGTGGGCGATGGCGATTGAAATGCGAACAGTACGTAAACCTCTTCGATGCTAATAGTTAACACTGAATACCTATTCTGTGCCCATTGTCGTTTTATGTTGAGTTTTTTTGTCATTTATTAGTAATTTTGATCAATATTAAACTTAACAAAACATCTAGGCCGTCTTTCTCCTTTTGCAAAGATTTTCAATACTATTAACGGTGTATTTAGTATTTGCAGTACATCGTGTATTTTCGAGTAACGATTAATTTTGTACGAATTTTCAATTAAGGATCCTGTATGAACCAAGCCATAATCTATCACAGTTTATTTTAAACCGATATTTACAGCTTTTTTATAGTAAAAAGTACTAAACAAACATATTAGAGTCCTACGGAACTTTGTTAAAATTCATTTCAATGAAGTGTAATCATGCGAAATAGAAACAACAAAAACGACAGATAGGCTTATCTCCTTTAAACTGTAACTAAATATATCAAAATAATTTTAATAATTTGATAACAAGGGTCCACTTTCGTCATCAATCTATATGACTTCAAAACTATCCGTCAAACTTTCCTAGTTAGCACTTGGGGGCATTCAAAACACCTTACTGATGTTAATTTATACGGGAAACTTGTTTGACCTGGCGAAAATGTTAGATGGTTTTGTGTTTTGTCAATTTACCTTCTCAATATTACTTTGTAAATGGAAATGTACAGTAATTGTTATATTGTAGCCATTTTAGTAATAGGAAAGTAAAAATCAATATAAATTTATGGACGAAAATTCTGCTTGAAGTTCTATGTGAATCTAATTTATATGTAATATATAAAATTCTCGTGTCACAGTTTTCGTTGCCATACTCCTCCGAAACGGCTTGACCGATTCTCATGAAATTTTGTGAGCATATTCAGTAGGTCTGATAATCGGCCAACATCTATTTTTCATCCCGAAATTCCCACGGGAACGGGAACTACGCGTGTGAAACCGCGGGGCGCAGCTAGTTTAAAATAAAAAATTGTTAAGATAAAGTAAAATAAATGAGAATCGATTGTAAATATCTTCCTCAAAAGATCAAAATGAGTATTTAAGCAAAGCAAAGCGATAAATCAAAGCATTAATAACACTGAATCCCCATCAAAATGAAACTCTAAAAAATTTAAATTGAATAGCGATCGTTTACTAACTACTGAATTCAAAATCCATTTGCAGTTTTTAATTAAAATCTCAAAGCGAAAATTAAAAGGTGTCGGCCGGACAAAGGCGAGGATTCTGTTTTTTTTTTGTTGCGGTTCCATAATTTCCTTATTTTTAAATGTCGACCATATTACAATGAAATGCTCAGTAAAAGCTGGGTTGGTGTGATTTGCATTTGAATGCGTTTACGGTCGGCGGTTTAACTGGTTGTTGGTGATCTAGTTTTTGTCATTTGTTCTCGTGTTTGGGCTTTGAACTTTGAACTTTTACGCATGATAGTAACCACTTCACTTAAGTTTTAGTAATATTTATGTATAGAAAAGTCTATACTATAAGAATTAAACTGCCAATTAACCTTTTCAATTACTTAGTACGTCCTAGAGAATCGACTTTCTCTTATTTTTATTGTAAAGTAAAATAAAGTATTAGACAGTAAAACCTATCCCACTGCAAGATTAGACCTAGTATTTCTCTCACTGATATACTCTTTCTCATTTTAATGTTTTACATTTAAAATCTTTAACTCAAACAATCAAATTCGTTTCCGAAATCTATAAAATATTTGATACGTAGAATAAGTGATTTCAATTTCATAGATTTGATAAAAATCATTTTAAACCTTTCATATTTATAGATAAAAAATACCTTTAAAATTATATAAAACCTTTCAATATAAACATAAAAAATGCAAACCACGCGAACTACTAAAAGCTTTTGCAAAATAACCCCTCTAAAGTTAGTGAACACCTGACACAATGCTTTGGTAAATGTAAAATGTTCCTATCGGTTAGTAGGTAATACTGAAATGGACTGGCCAAATACGACATCGAATGAAATTGAATTTGTACAATGACAGTTGTAACGACGGAGTCTGCAGTCCCACAGGACCCAAAGAGAGCTCCCCAAGCGAACCCATTCGAAATTTAAATTGTTTAGACGATTTCTCAGTTTAAATATTGATGTTTTAAAGGATTTTCCATATGTATTTTCTTGGTAGATTATTTGGGTGTACGGTAAAACCTTTGAGGTTGGTAACCTTATTGGAAGCAAGTGAAACATTTCTCTGTTTTATTCCTGATAGGCCCAAAGGAATGTTAGACAATATCGTTTGCTGGATCTCATAAGACAGATTTTATACAATATTTTCTAGTTGGAAGCACCATAAATTTTGCAACAGTGGATACTTAACAAGTATATAGCTTTGATCAAAATGTTCAATACACCTTTTTAGGCCTCATTAGTCTCATAAAAGTTATTAAAAGTAAGTAAAAGATTTCGGATTTCAACACTAGCTAACTGAAGCAAATATTGGCCAATTGTACAAAGAAAGATAATCAAAAGTTTTATATCGTTGTTATAGAAAGCAAGAAATCATGTTATTCTTGCAATGTAATAGCAAGAAACAGATTCCAATTTCCCTGAATTGCTCAAGCAAGTGTTGGACAAAAGTTTATTTTTGAATACACTAAGAAAGACGTGTAAGGTCTTAAGTATTCTTCGAATATCTGCCACTGCCCACTAAGAGAAACGCGTAGGAGTAATTTACGTACCATTTATTTATAAACTTAGAAATGTTATATTTCCTTTTTACTTATTTATGAGTTACTAGCGCACCCGCGGTTTCACACGCGTAGTTCCCGTTCCCGTAGGAATTTCGGGATGAAAAATAGATGTTGGCCGATTCTCAGACCTACTGAATATGCTTACAAAATTTCATGAGAATCGGTTAAGCCGTTTCGGAGGAGTATGGCAACGAAAACTGTGACACGAGAATTTTATATATTAGAGATAGATGAGAAACGTTCAGCCCCCCTAGACAAGTGGCAAACGCTCCCAGTCTATTCCTTTTCTCCACAAACGAACGTCGTCTCTAGAGCAGCGCTAACTTCTTTGATATCGTTGGTGCACGTCATTTTTTACAATTGTCAAACAGTACAAAACGTTCCAACTGACATAGCAAGTTAGTAAATGAAATGAGTTTGACATTTGCTTGTGAATAGAAATTACAAATTGGCAGCCAAGTGGCAGTTTGACAAACGTTTTCGGGCCGCGAGCGTATGAATTTTAGCGCATGCTAGGACCATGCAGAAAACTTAAGAAGAGAGAAACGCTAAAACCGTGACGATACTTTATTTGCAAATTTTGTAGTAATGTTTGCATGAATCTTGATATTAACTAATAAATAATATAATTTCGATTAAAAGAATGTTATGTGTTCGTATTTTGACCTTCTAGTTTTTGATAAATATTAAAAATAAACAAACAAAGTAATTTAATTCTTTATTATGATAAAAACTGTGTACATTATCTTTAAAAATCTAGGCTACCAACGTTTTTTTTTCTGCAACTATCTACCTAATGCCTTAATTATTATGTATTTATATTTACTCTAAGTATTTAAGTAAGTATATAATATTCTTTAAGTTTTAAAGTTGTAAAACATAATTTATTTCATTGAAGTTTCATTTCCTTATGGCTTTTGCTGGCGTCAAATCCCTAATATAATACAATGTATAATACCTCTATGGTCAAATCACACCATCCTTTTATTACAACGCCATCTTTTGGCTCTTGAAAATAATAAATTCTAATAACATGATGTCTAACCTTTGATTATATATTTGTCTAGATAGAGTAATGCCAACAAACGACGCGTTATAATTGTCCTCAAATTGCGGAATATGTGTGAGTACGGCTCGTTTATTATTGTATTAGGTATTATGTCAATGTCAATATACCTAATTAAATAAAGTAAAATAGTAATTTGTAATAGAAAATAAATAAACTTCAATTGAACTAATTTAACATAAATTAACAGCGCAAACCGGCATAAATAATTATTTTTCGTGAGCGTTATCCATAAGTCATTCAAATAACACTGATGTAAACAAGAAGTGAGTCTACCAAATATTATTTTATTTGACCCGTTTTAGTACGGCCAATTTTGCATCTAGACAAGTATATAATCAAAGTATCTAACAATAAAACCGTTAGACAAGACCACTGACTTTTACCTTTAAACGAATAGACTATGCGTTCATTATGTTTTTGTACACTTGGCTACCAATTGACAACCTATTGCGCCACGGCGCGAGGATTTGGCATATATTTGGAGCGTTCGCCAGTTCGCCACAGAACACATTACACAAAGTATCTCTGTGCCATGGAATAATAAACATTTTGTTCATAATTTATTTAACTTTAAAATTTATTTTTATTCTGTCAAATAATTATTCAAGTATTTATTACCATTATAATCTATTAAAAAACTAAAATTTTTGTACATTTTATAAACTTTGTGCAATTCAAATTATGAACTTTGGTTTTACTAGTATAATATTATCTGTGGTTTTACTATGAACTAAAATTTAATCTTTAATATTAATATCAATAGTAAAAAAAAACGGAAAATAAATGTTGATAATTCATTTTTATGAAATTAAATTATTTTTTAGTATATTTATTAAAACAATATTGACACAAACGTGAACAATTTGAATCAAACAAATCATTCATTCACCATTTTGAATGAAAAATGTACTACTGTGGCATTTCCTTGAAGTTTCCTTGCGACGAAATCCGACGAATAGATAAATGACCACTTGTCTTCCAACTTCACGTTTCGTAACGCGGCAAAATTACAAATCGTAAGCATATATCAATTTCATTCATAAAAAGGAACTTTCTGTTCTATACGTCTAACGTAATTGCCATTTGTCTAGGGGGGCAGGTGTTTTTGTTTATTTCAATAGTATTACTTACTCGACAAATATTTTTATGTACAAACGGATTTAGATAAAATACAAACTGAAAGGTTATTTAATTTTAACAAACCTTTTAGCGTGTGTTTCAAATAAGTGTCAACTATAACCCTTTTTTATTTTAAAAATAAACCATACAGTTACAAGCTTTTGAATGAAGTATTATTTTAAATACAAAATGGATAAAAAAGGCATCGGTTGGACCTAAAATTATATCACATTTCTATCTAAAATAAAATTAACTAGAATCTGTGAAGTGTGAATGATAAACTCATAATAAATTCAGTTATTTGTGTTATCGCGACGGATTCTAGACTATTATTTTAGGTGTAAGTTTAGGTGTTCCAATGTTAACAAATTCTTAAGTTCTATTTGATAAAACCTTTAAAAATTACTGGACATAAATTACTTTCTCTGCTGGTGGTACTGAATGTATCCTACACATTTTACACACGTATAAAAAAAACACGTTTAAAAAAAATCACACGTTACGATCAAAGATCGATTATAATAAAACTCAGTTCAACCAAAACTATGTCGTAACGCCTTCTGGGCTTTTAAAGTCTGATCGCAGTTGCTTTACATTAAATAATGATATTTCGCCAAAAAAAAAAAAAATAAGAAGAAGAAGATTGTATGTAATTTGATTGTGTAAATTCTTAGTATTATTTAAATTTGTACATCTTCAAATAAATATAACATCAGTACCTAAATCTTATTAAACTCCAGAAAACAGCTTAACTGTACAACACAAAGCCACAGAGCGGCTGCTAGTTCAATTACAATACAAAACTCAAACATTTGTTCCGAACTGAATGTTGTAAGAAATGCTGATGCTCAAACTGTAGGCAGCATAAAACTCAATTCTCCACATATTGTTTGAACAGTACAGATGGTGACACCATAACACTCGTTTGTTTTATGACTTTATCAAAATCCATTGAATTATTTCGATGCAACTTTGGCACGAATGTAACTGGCCCGTTTTATTAGTCCCGCGTCTATAATAAAGGCCAGCCCGTTATAAAGTCTTTTATAGGGTTACCAAAATTGGATTTTCAAATTAAAATTCATACGTGATCATTAAAAATATTGTGATGTGATGTGACGGAAATTATTCTTGTTAAATGTTATGATTTTTTTCTGTTTTCCATTACAAAGAGAATATTTTTGAATAATATTGTTTTGGTAATGTGTTTTTGGGTGTTTTTGAATCTGATTATAAATGACAAAAGATCCTCTTCCACTGATGATATTGATATAGTGAGCTAGAAAAGTGTAATCTAAATGGTCGTGTGGTTGTATTGTACGAGTATTATGAAATAAGTCTTTAGTGTTTTGTGTGTCTATTTTACTTACTATTTTGACAAGAATACTTATTTCTTTAATATTAACCAATTCAGCTTGGAATACAAATAAAAAATGATTATCTCCCTTTATTATTTTTAGTTAAGTTTTTATAGTCACTCGTGTTTTTTTTCTTTAGAGTGGTAACCCTACTTCTCTAAGCTTAGAACATTAATGTTAGTTATAATGTTAGGTACTGGCACTGCCACTGTGTTTATGGACTATGCGTATTCCCTTGACAATTACGTGCAAAACTGTACACATCATTCGATTAGCTTTAATCCATTAGTGGTCTAATCCACGTTGATGTATTAGATGCGATAATTTTAGATATAAGAACAAAAGATATGATGTTTGCCTGTATATTATTTGGTAATATTATTCGCTATATATTTTGTCAATTGAGCTAAGGATTAATGTAGAAATGTAGGCACTCGTAAGTGGGTAGTTTTCCGCCATTAGGCCTTACTAATTTGGGTCTATTGTGCTTTTTGTTTAGACATTCGAGTGCTCGGATTACTTAGAGAGAAGATTGCATAGTATTGTCTGTATTTTAAGCCGAAAAGATTGCTGTAATCCGTGGTTTGCACTAGTCTAAGAGGATAGCTATAGCAGTTATACGGAGAGTAAAATGATACCATGTCGTTTGGTTTGATTTTAGGTAAAAAACATATTTAGATGCACTTAAATAGGTGATATGTATATGTGAATATTTATACTAAAACCTGGCAGAAAAACGTAAATAATATAAAGTATTTCCTGATATTTCGCTTATTAAATAAATAAACAGGACTAGGCAAGGAAAATCAATCTTTACTAGCCCCACGGTGATAATTCCGAAACACGTAAAGAACAAATACTTCAGATATATCTTCCCATAAAACACTAGCGATTTATAACTACGTCTATAACAGGTGAGTATGATCACTGTATTATATTCCTTTGTGAGCTCTTTTAATTACTGTCTGGCATAAACATTGTGTCATAAATTCTAATGGACTAACGCCCCGAGCGTGCTGGCCGAAACGCCCAGGGGACCGCTGGCCTAGAACAGGAAGTGTTTGTTTTCTGTTTAACAATATATTTTAGTGCTATTATTTTGATATAAAGTATGGACATCTAAACGCTTTTTAAGTTATTTTTATTTGGTTATTCAATAAATTGAGATTTGTATTTTTTTTTAATTAGGCAAAAGATATAAGTATGAACTTATTGATAAAAATAGTTATTTATGGTACAAGTGAGTAAAGTTGATGTATACCGCCGAGGCGCTATTGAGGCTCGAGCCGTCAGGCGAGGGTCTGAAAATAGCCGAGGATAGTAGTCATCAATACACGCATGTACTATACAACGTTTTTTAACACACTTGCGAAGAAATGATAAAATATCATTTGTTTTTAAAATGTATGGACACATTTTTTTTGGTATCGAAACTTTTTTAATCCAAAGCAACTTAAAGAAAAATCTATAACTCACTAGTAAATAAAACGTGTCATTATTCAACTGTTTTTGCACAAATAAGAACCCCATTATGAGCAAGTGTGTTGAAAAACATATAATTTTATTCTTAAGAGCAAATGTAAGTGATAAGTTCTGCTTCGAAACTGAATTGAGGTTATGCTAATTTGTATAACGTACGTTCACGCTAGTTCCAGATTTAGATCATATCAATGCTACAGGTTACCTATGTAAACCAAATGTACTAGTTATCTTCTTAGTGACTGTAGTACAAGTATTATTTAATTCTATATATTCATAAAAGTATGTTAAATTTAGATGTTGTACTTGGAAATAACTAAGCTTTTAAAATAACAATATGAACTTTTATAAACTCGCTTTAGCTTAGATCTCGATTTCGGTTCCCAATTTCATTAAAGATTTTTTACTTCTTTTCATTTATAAAAGTGAGAAATTTTAATTGCAATACACTTCAAAATCATCAATAATAAGTTATATCATAGAAAACAATTCAATAAAAAATTTAAAAAACCCCTCAACAACTTCAAACCCCCATAGCTTTTAAACGGGTCAACCGATTTTCATCAAACATATCCAAAAACATTTGCACATAAGTCCCCTTTAATACAAAAAAAACTAAATTAAAATCAGTTCATCCATTCGGGAGCTATGATGCCACAGACAGACAGATACACACACACACAGAGACACGTCAAACTTATAACACCCCTCTTTTTGCGTCGGGGGTTAAAACTGAAAAATAAATCTATCATAGATTTGATTGATAATCCCTACGAAAATGTATTAAATATTAATATAAAACAGATCATTAAGAGACTATCAATTGATTTACTTTTCAACGCAAAAGCAATGCCTCTCCATATTAATGAGAGACATCATTAACGATTTGCTCGTAAAAAGTCGAGTGTTTTTATGCACAACACAGTATTTTATTTAAAATGTATATACTTGAGTAATACAAAATATTTCAAATTAATTTATACAAGCTTGTTTATGGCCTATTTCACCATCTACAAGTAAAGTTCTGAATAACTACTCACAAGTTTTGTCTTTGTCACTTGATAAAGTAAGAAAGAGACAAAACTAACTTTACTTGGTTATTAACTTTAATTGAAGGTCGTGAAATAGGTCCTTAGTCTTTATAATATGAACGTTTGAGTAGGGTTAGAAGTCTTATTTAAGAAAAAAAACTGTTGTATATTTATTTTATAGAAATAGTACTATACAAGCTTTAATTATTTAATATATTATTTATTTTAATAAGTTCAGTATCAATTCAAACCCAAACTTTTTATCTTGAATTTGTTCGGAGGTCTAGTGTCATATACATACATAGTATAGACCCGCCTACTTAAGCGTCCTAATTTCTATTTCTGAATCAAGCGATGCCAATTAATAACCTATTAATATTTTAATCATTTCTCAGGTTAGAAATTTACTCATGCATGACCCGTAATACGAGTTATACGAGTACATATAACATAGCATAACATAACCATTCACTACGTCATCTCATTATAGTAACTGACCCCTAACTAAGTCCGTGACTTGTGTCTAGGGTATCAGAAACTACACACACACTCATTCACACACATATATTTTTAGATTTGTAGAAGTCTACTTATAACTACGTTCTATATTTTAATTTTACAGAATCTGAAATCTGCATCGTATTTGTATTCATTTCTATAACATTCATCGAAACGATGAAAGTAAAAAGTGAAATAAAATAAACTCAATTTTTACTTTCAATTTTAATTTTTATCAAAATAAAAATATGACACATAAAATTTCGCTTTAATGTTCAAGCAATAATTTAAATGCGCAATAAAAGCGAACATTTTTAAACGAATTGACATTATTTTAACTGACTGTAACTACCCAATAACTTTAACAAAAGAGTTGTTCTGATATGTTATTTTGGCTATTCATACCAGTTTAAAAACAACATATAGACGAATGTTCATATTCTTTTTAATGCAAAAAAAAAGTCTTCGTCAATCTCACTGTTTGGACCCAAAAAAAAAATCGTTCAAAAAGACACTATATCACGAAATATTCGCATCTATGAATAACAAAAACTAAACCTCCTTTGTACAACATTTCTGAATAAAACGATTTCATATTAAAAATCATTCAACATTGTTCTTCTTCTAAGAAAAACTTACGTATAGAAATATGAGCTAATATTGAGGTTTCGCACAATCATAACGCGGCACATATGACGATCATAAAAAATGTCAATGGCATATTGAAATATTTTCTCGTGACCCTTTCTTGCTTCGATTATCGTGTGACCTCCATATTATTGGAACACACAGATAGCAAAGAGTTCATTCTTATAGATTCAAAATTCATAAATCATTTTTTTCAGTCTAGGGTCTTAAAGCACTTGAGTATTGCAAAGAGCATACAAGATACTGGTTAAAATGAAATAAAATTATATTAATGAAACAAAGCTTACAGCAGAAATGTGTCTTCTTTCCAAAACTACAAATATAGATTTAACAATAATATATGTAAGTACAAAAACCATGCAATTTTATAGACGTACTACTAAAAATTAGATACTTTGAATATGGTTATAAAAATATAATATTTTGGATACGGAAATAAACGTATTATTTAAAACGTAACACAATATAAGGTGCGGATAAATATAACAAAGAAACACGCACGCTTTCCTCTTGATATAGAAGTCGACCGTCAACTTAGTCGTACGCATAAATTTCCTTTCAGTAGGTACCTAATGTACCAAATAAATAATTTCATATACGAGTTATAAAGAATCTAACAAAATTATATTTTAAAAGTAGTTACCCCAATATGAAGAGCATCGATGGCGTAGTGTTTAATATAAGGCCTTTGAATTCCAATTGAAAGGTGCCTGGGGCCTAAGTCTGCAATTTGACATTATTGATCAGACAATATGTTGATATTGAGGCACCATAACGAGAGTGTCAGAAATTTGGTATTCTGATAAAATTTATTCATATGGTGTCTCAGTGGTCTTTGTTGCATATAAAATTCAATTATTTTTTTGACAAATAAATGTCAGAATACTGTTTCCATGACAACCATCTAAGTTTTATGGAGCCATTGAGTCAGCGGAGTAGCTTTCACTAAGAGAATACCAAAATGACAACAAATGACAATAAAACGGCCATAATGTCGATATTGAAATACATTTGAGTGGCATTATCACAGCTTAATAGTTTAGAGAATCAGGGCTCCCTGGTTCGATCCCTACCATGTACCAATGTAGCATTCAGTATGTATGTTTGTTCGACGCTCTTACGGTGAAGGAAAATGTCGTGAGGAAATCTAGATATACCTGCGCAGAAATTCGAAGGTGTATCAGGTCCATCTTGATTCAGATGAAGGTGGAGTACACAAGTGATGGTGGTGGTAAGAGTCAGGTCTTAGGTATGGGTCTGGATCTCGTTCTAACTCTATGTCTCCTGATGATCTAGAACCAGACCGGGTCTGCTTGGGTCAGGTTTTGGGCGAATACTAAGTCTTGATTTTTTTGCCAAAAAGGACAAAACTCAGTTAATACCTGGGTAAGTTGTCATTGTATGACTTAGGGCTGATTTTTCCATCGCCAGATAACTTTTATTCGACGAATAAAATTGACGTTTGACAGTTTTTGTAAGAAGTAAATGTCAAAATTTTGAAATTATTCATCAAATCAAGTTATCTGGCGATAGAAAAATCTGCCCTAAGGTCTGTTGTGACAACATTATGAACTACGCATACCAACCTCAAGAACTTTTAAATGGTTGTTCTCATATGTAATAGCGGTGGCATGCGCAGTAGTCCTACTGGCTTGGGAATTTAAGTTGAATTAAACTTATATTAACCACCACAAAAGTCCGTGTATCATGGCTAGAGTTATTAAAAATTAAAACTTTACAAACAGATGTAAGTGCACTTAGACAACGCTGACTATGATCAACAATCCCAGTAACAAGATAACCTATTTACTTACCACACCAGCTACTTTTTGCATATTACGCCCGTGAATCATCGTGAATTAAAGCAATATGAAATAACTTTATAAAAACAATGTAGGTTAATAAACCAAAACCAAAAATCAACTTCATTCACCAAAATAACATTGAAATATTACTGTATACTTTCTGAACCCTTAAACAAAGTTAGTTGTAACCATAAAGTACAAACTAATTTGTCAAACTTTGCACTGGCATTGCCGAGAGCTGGGTTGTATTTTTGTTAATGTCAGAACATTTAATACCGGCTGTAATTTGATTGAAGTTTAATTAAATAACGAGCCTTCTTAATTTGACTTACGTTATTGATTTCAATTTCTTAATAAAATTACTATTTATGTTTTTAAATAGAAATTAGAAGTGTTTTCTTTCTTTGTTTCTCGGTATTGTATCTATAGTATCTGAAATAGTTTCTAAGAAATAGCGTTCCTGTCTGCTTCTTATCCTGTTTGTCGTGGAATCAAGGTCTTACGAGATGTACAGGGCAGTATTAAGATAGACTAGGGCTGGACATACAAGGAACAAGATGCAGCTTTCAAATATACAAAAAAAAAACTGTCATATTTGTTTTATATTTTATGATAATTGTTAATAATAGAAATTAAAAGAAACGTGCGTGTGTAAATTACCGAAAGTACCTATTAAGAATATATTTTATAGCCCAGTGACAAACAGATATCTTGATATAAATTCTTTTAAAACACGGGTCCATTTTCACTTACAAAACTTAAATTAACATTATGATACAAACACGTCATAGCCAGTACGGTACAACTTTCAAATCAAACACGATAACATTAACAGGAATACAGCACGCGAGCCCACGATAGTGCGAACCGGCAAATTGTACAAACTTGTGCAATTGAAACTCCAATATTATAATCTCGGTTGCACTGGAGGTTGTTTTTGCCACGTTCAACCATTAAACGGGTGTATCTCGGGCGAACACTCGCCAACTGCCAACCCTGAGATGTTAATTTACCCAGTTGGTTACAACCCTATCACAATGCGTAATGAGGTTACTTGAATTCTGAACCGCGGGATACAAATTGACTGGTTTTAAAATGTTTAATCATGGTAGCAAGTTCTGAAAAATAATTAGTGGTAAGATTGAACTACTTTTTTTTTAATTATTGTGTACTTTTTAATCGGGTTTAATATTTTTATGCTGTTAAATTATTTTATACCAGTTATGCATATGTAGTTTTGCGATTCCGATTTGAGCCGAATTCCTCGACAACCTAGTTTAGTTCACACTCATAATACAGAATGAATCAATTAAAATGTCTACATCGTAGCTTTCGTTTAATAACAAAATTATTTATTTACTTTTAAAAACATTATTGTGAAGTTAAAGTGAAAAGCTTTTGTCCTTTGCTCTTTAAACTATCTAGAATTACTTGGCGCTTCGGTATCAAAGGAAGTACTTATTAGTATAGAGTTTCTTGGCAATATTGCAATTTAAAATATTTATGAAAATATATTATGAAAATAATATCATTTCTTATTAAAGGTAACTTCTACAAAAATATATTCAAGAACTACTAATTTTGTTAAGTAATTACTGAAACGAAAATCTTTACTAATCTGCAAAAAATACGACGAACAACTATTTGATAACATTAAATTAAAAATTTAAAAAACCCCCAACACAATTACTTTCAAACCCCCATAACTTTTAAACAGGTCAACTGATTTTCATCAAACATGTCTATGAACACTCGCATTTAAGTCCCCTTTAATACAAAAAAAAATTGAAATCGGTTCATCCGTTCGGGAGCTATGATGCCACAGACAGACAGACACATACACACACAGACACGTCAAACTTATAACACCCCTTTTTTTGCGGGTTAAAAACTTCTATTCATCTGACATCAATTAAAAGTATGAATTCTAAAAAAAGGAAATTACGTCAAAAAAATAAATAACAATTTCAAAACAAAAAAAAATTAAGCTACCAATTGTCCTGCATTACATTCATACATTGTCTCATAAACACGCGTTAATCGTAGCCGAAACATAACCAGTGCGAACAAAGCCCGCGACATATTGGTGCATTTGGGGGCGAATGTAGATCAACATGCTCGTACTAGGTATTTGGGAAATTTATTTGTTGGGCCCCAGTGCGTCCCTGTTACTCGCACGTACAGATATGATACTAACTAGAAATGCTCAGTAAATATATTTTAAGTGATGAAAGTATTGATTATGAATGTGGAGTTTATAAAGTTTGGGAAGTCTTATTATTTTTGAAAATTCTTTAATAAAGACTCTTCAAAAAACAAATATCTGAAGTCACACGTAACGATCTTCTAAATTTAAGACTGTGCAGTTAAAGTTCGCAAACAGAAAAGATTTCTTTTTTCAATTGGAAAAAATCTATATACTCAACAACATTCCGAACAGTTTCGTAAATTTCCTTATACTTTGTAAAAAAAAAACATTACATTTTCCAATCAGTTACTTGAAATGTCAATAACATTTATTCCTAGTCTAGGAGAGGAATTGTGAAAGAAAAAAACACAAATAAACATGCATCCTCATTTTCACAAACTTGCTAAAGTACTTTAACAAGAAATATGCTGAAAATGACTACTTAAAACAGTACTTTCACATTAATAATAGTAAAGATTAACAATAATCTGGTGGTCATCCGTGAATAATAAACTCCGATTAAGTACGGGTTCATCCATATAAAATATTGTTTCCTTGTTTTCGGTCCCTTGCCAACCATTCAATGTTTTACGTACCTGTTTCGATTACCGTGACGCCACTGTTTCGCAGCAAAAACATTAGGTATTTGCTCCTAATGTCGGGCTTAGGGGACAAAATCCTACTTGGGATAACGCAAGGATTCTACTTTCAATTAATAAGGAATAACATGTTGGCAAAAGTTTATTTCTATTTGGTATAAAAGTGTGTGGTGCTTGTTTATTTATGTACCTCTGTAGCTCGACTCTAATCTATGTTATAACGTATCTTGGGGAGTATTGGGATTTCAAAATATCCTGTTATATTTGAGTTTTCTGAGTATCTTTGTACTACATCAATACTGCTCTTTTGCTAAAGTAAAAAAATAAAATTCATTATGTATATTTTTAGAAAAAAACACTTTTCACTCATTTAACTATAGTAAAACAAAAGAAATATAAAACTGTCTATCAAAAAAAGTGTGATATTTCTCATAAATATTTTGGGTATGCAATTAGATTTTAGGAGACATATCGGTAATTGAAACACAAAATCAGTATTTGAATCAGACATTAAAGTTCGGAACTAGTATATTTATGGAGGAAATAGCAAAAACAGTTACGGTTTGTTTGATTAATTTATATTGCCAAAGTTTTGTTAGTGCGGATGCAAATATAACTGTATCCCGTTCGAGTTCGAAATTAACTGCACTATTTAGCCCATATATTATAAACGCGTACAAGTAATTTAATTATTATACTTAATTAAATTTTGTTTAAACTGATTGGTATTGAATAGACCATAAAAATGTTGGGATAATCTCTAAAAGATATTATGTAAATATGAATTTTAATACACGTAAGTTGATTTTGACAGAGTATTCAATTATTATTTAAATGGAACATATTTTGACAGATTCCCAAGATTCCCAGAACTAAAATTTGCATCCTAAAAAAATATATAAAAAATGCCGAAGAAAATGTATTATTATTAGGGAAATTTGAACAATGTGTGAGTACCATCTCGTTTCGTTGAAAATATACTCGATATTCACAACAAGCATCATATCCAGGGTTGGAAACCCATTCAGGTGTGCAGTACTCGACTCACGACAATGGTACTTCACTCAAGTTTAGTTCCTACCAAAGAAAAATGTAGGTTTTTCGATGATTTGCCACAGATATATCAATCTGATATTTTAAATTTTGTTGTTAGGCATATTGTGAATTAATGTTTTGGGAACTAATAGGTTAATAAATGATATCATTCATAATACTCGTAGTTCGTTAAACAAGAAAACATTAAATTAAAAATTAAAAAAACCCCCAACACAATGACTTTCAAACGCTCATAACTTTTAAACAGGTCAACCGATTTTCATCAAACATGTCTAAGAACACTCGCACGTAAGTCCCCTTAAATACAAAAAAAAAACTAAATTGAAATCGGTTCATCCGTTTGGGAGCTATGATGCCACAGACAGACAGATACACACACACACACACACACATATACACACACACAGACACGTCAAACTTATAACACCCCTCTTTTTGTGTCGGGGGTTAAAAAATGAGATTTAAGTAGAAGTGATGATGAATTTTATGAAAGCAAGAAATTATATTTTTTAACAAGAAGTAAAAATATTCTAGGCAAGACCAGACATCAAAAAAACATTTTTTAAATATGTGGTCTTTAGAAACATTACATTCCACGTTTATGGGAAATACGACCGTTCCGAGTTCGGACACACATCGTAAAACGAAATGACAAAAACTTATTGAACGAAGCAAGTTTATTGGCAGTATCATGACATAGCTGATCCCCCATAAAAATATGTATCTGTATTGTAAGAAAATATTACTAGAACCATCCGGGTTAGGGGTGCAAGCGAATATGAACATTCAATTTTCACATTTTATGAGGGTGATGGTGCCAATATCGCGTGGCTGCTGATTCGGGGATATTCAGTTGAGGACGTTGTGTGAAGTACAGGTGCGTTCGGGAGCATCATAATTTTGTTTGTTGCCTGTTTAGGTGTCCGTGAAGTCATGTCAAGGGTGAGGTACAAAGATAGTGCGCCGTCATGCCTCATAAATAATATTGAATACGTTGTGACGTAATGAAAAACGGACTTCAAATACCTTCGATATTGAATTTCCATCAACATCAGCCCAGCAATATTGTAGATACATAGTATCAATTTCATAGATAGATAGTTACTGGAAGAGCAACAACAAAAGTTATTAAATGCTGATCTTAAAACTGTTGATATTGTAACGCTTATTGAAGAACTTTATGATTTCTTTAGGATAAAAGCTGGCTTAGTTCATCGTTTTAGAGTGTAACATTTATTTCTAACTAGCAGCGCCCCGCGGTTTCACCCACGTAGTTCCCGTTCCCGTGGGAATTTCGGGATAAAAAGTATCTTATGTAAAAATTTACCAGCCTTATATCCTGTTACTTACACTTACCTAAAATTCTTACAAAATATCTTCATAAAAGTATTCCCCAAAATATACTTATGCTTTAAAAAGAACTATATAAAAGCAAACTAAATAAAAAATATAAGCTAATATGACAAACAATTTCAACAAATAAAACTTTTAAACTTGTTGGTTTTAAAGTAGTAAACATCAAAGAACAAAAATAAGTCCACAATAAAAATATATTCCTTTTGAAAAGCTAGTACTGGTATTAAATCCAACTACATATTTGGAGAAGACTGACAAAAATTCACCAGTAAGGCAAACATACGGAATAGACGGAAAAGAGGCTTGTAAATAATTCCGCTAGTTTAGATTCGGTTTATTCTACTCAAACTAAGAAAATTTACGTGCTCATAAAACGTTTCATTTTATTTTTAAGTTCTTTTATTTCGCTATTTTTCTTTTTTTGTTTTGTTACAGGTCAAACATTTTTATACTTACAAATAATATTTTTGTTTGTGGTCCCCTTTTTAATTTTTGTTCGTATAACTTAAATATCTAAATATAACTTAGTATTATATACACTGTTGGGAAAAAGACATGACCATATCCTACTCATAAGTCATCTTTTTCAGTAAGAAAATTATTCTTCTAAACAAAATTAAGTATGTGAAAAATTCCAAATACAACTCTTATCTCCAAATCTTTAATATCTAACAACAATCCAATAATAAAAAGCATAGAAAAATTGAACAAAAAGTAGAAGCAATAAATCTCCATTGATATTGATAAACTTAACGGTAACACAATATCAATTCGCCCGTGTGTTTACACTGACTGTACCATAACGGGTGAGTGCGTCCAGTGAAGCATCTGGTAAATATTTGAACAGTTCACGTTTTAGAATTTACATCTATCTAGGGAACAAGTGTTGTTTTATGATCTATCAAATGATAGCGCATTTAACTCTTTTATCTTATTATGGATGGTCTTAGATACGTTTATCTATACAAATAAACTAGTGGCGTCTCGCGGTTTCACCCACGCGGTTCCAGTTCCCGTAGGAATACGGGGCTAAAATATAGCCTATGTTACTCAAGGTGAATATAACTTTCTAATGGTGAAAGAATTATTGAAATCGGTCCAGCACTTTTTGAGTTTATTCGTTACATACAAAAATACAAATATATCCTCTATATAATATTAGTGTAGAAGTGTAGATAAAATTGGAGTGTCTGTTCTGTTTCGTTCCGGCTAATCTCTGAAACGGCTGGACCAATTTTGATTGGACTTTTATTGGCAGTTAGTTGATGTAAGGAATAACATAGGATACTTTTTATCCCTATTTCCACAGGATTGGTATGTGTTTGTTTGTAACGAATAGACTCTGAAACTATTAAACGGATTTAAAAAAATCATCATTAGAAAGTTACATTCACCCTGAGTAACGATATATTTTATCTCCATATTGAATGGGAACTATGCGAGTAAAAACGCGGGGCGCTGCTCGTCTTAGATATGTTTAGTACGGTAGTACCTGAATATACCTATTATATATAGGTATGTACTAGTGATATAGTGGACTGTAATATTAGGTCACCTACAAAATATGTTGTCGTGACATGTTTAAAATAAAAATTCTGATACTTTATTTTTATATATAACTAGCAGCGCCCCGCGGTTTCACCCGCGTAGTTGCCATTCCCGTGGGAATTTCGGGAAAAAAGTATCCTATGTTCTTTCTCGGACCATAAGGTACCCCTGCACCAAATTTCAAGTCAATCGGTTCAGTAGTTTAGCCTTGAAAAGGTAACAGACAGACAGAGTTACTTTCGCATTTATAATATTAGTTAGGATTTTACTTATTCTTACTTTTAGTCAAGATATTATCATCAATGTGTGTGTGTTTTAGTTAATCTTATGATTTACGAATATCATCTAAAATTGATATCACAATACGATTTTCACAAATAGAAATCGGCATTATCTTAAAAGCCTTAATAAAAATAAAATGAATATCAAGATTTTATTATTTAAAAAAGTGCAAAGCTGACTAAACCTAACCGGATCTCCTGCTACCAAAGTGCGTCAATGAAAACTGAACGTTACTTGACTGACTTATTTATACAAGACAGATGGCCGGTCACGTTGATAATATACATCTAAGACGTATATTTGGATGTTTTAGAGACATTGAATATGCACCAAACGCAAAGTGAAAGACGCAAACCTTTGATATTTTGATTATATTGTAATAAAAATATCAAAGTTATTAGACATACGCAATTTAACATTATTTTATCAGATGCGGCTACTAAATGAACGATGAAAATTATAAAACCAGATCATAATTGGTTCTATAATAACGATTTTACTTTCACATAGTTATTTACAAATTCAACCACATATTGTGGCTATATATTTTGTTCACCATGATTTGTTTGCGGTATAAAATATTTTATTATGTTAATAAAATTCAGCGACAAAATACAAGTGTTACACAATAAATAATATCTTTTAATAAAATTTATACGTACGTAAATTTGTTATTTATATACGTTCCATTACATGAACGCTTACGATATTTATTTAATTTGTTTTACATTGTTGCTCGATTTGTTTACTACTAATTGACTCCAGTCACTTGTATAATCATTTATTTGTTTTCATAATTATTTTGTACTTTTCTTTCATATACCTTTGAAAGCAAGTTTAAAAATGTTTAGATTATCAATTGAATTGCCAGTCCTTATTTCGTCCTCTTATCACAATGTATCGTATATAGATAACTAGCTGTGCCTTGCCGTTTCACCCGCGTGGATCCTTATCCCGTGGGATTTTTGGGTTAAAAATTATCCTATGTGTTATTCCTAGGTATGAGGAACATCTGTACCAAATTTTATGAAAATTCATTCAGTAGTTTGCGTGAAAGAGGAACAAACATCTGCACACCTAAACATCCACACTCGCAAACATTCGCCTTTATAATATTAGTAGGATGATTATGTTATTTTAAACGGGTTATAATAATGTTAAGTAACTTCTCATTGACTCAGAAGAGTTAACAATCCTAACTAATATTATAAATGCGAAAGTAACTCTGTCTGTCTGTCTGTCTGTTACCTTTTCACGGCTAAACTACTGAACCGATTGACTTGAAATTTGGTACAGGGGTAGCTTATGGTCCGGGGGAGGACATAGGCTATGTTTTACTTCGGAATTCCCACGGGATCGGGAACTACGCGGGTGAAACCACGGGGCACAGCTAGTGCCTTATATAGGGACAACAAAATAGTTAAGAGGTGAAGGAATGATTGGAAAGACAGGGTTCCCTTATTATGAAGCTATATTTAGAAAAATAAAACTCTCATTTACATACGTTTTTAAAAGCTTTAACTAAAAAGTATTATCGAGCTGATATGTTTACCTAACAGGACGTTGAAACGCGAAAACGTAGAAATCAGTTTCAACTAGTTTGCTAACAGAAAAAAATAAAAACAGAACTTTGTGAAAGTTGAAATGAAAATCTAAATAGAAAGAAAGACGAACGAACTGAGTATCTATAGAGATGGTAAACTTCGAATAACGTTGAATTCGAGTTTTTAAATACTTAGTTATTTTTATCAATACCTATGTTTAACAAGAAACGCACCTTTTGTAGAGATACAATCTTATACGATCTTATACGGCTTGACCGATTCTCATGAAATTTTGTGAGCATATTCAGTAGGTCTGAGAATCGGCCAACATCTATTTTTCATCCCGAAATTCCCACGGGAACGGGAACGGGAACTACGCGTGTGAAACCGCGGGGCACAGCTAGTTTTCCTATAAATTTCCCATAAAATTTTCACACCAATAGAGAAAACACTTTTAATCCAGCACTTATTAATTGTGATTATTTTAGAGCAATATGATTTCTATTACAAATTTAAATATGAAAAACTACTGAACAGGAAAAAATAGTACCTACTTACTTTCTACGCACAAGTCGTATAAAGCAATTAATATGTTTACATTTTCCTATAATAATAAGTATAATATTTCACTGTCAACTTGCACATTTCTACCGAAATAATTATGTTTCTACGTAACTACATAATATGGATTGATGATATGTGATGTGACATATCTCTCGGTTGATTGACTTGCTCTCTAATAGGATGTATTCGAGTTAGCTTGATTACTCGACCCAATATCAAATTGAACTGTAGTACAGTTACTCTACAATAACAGTCAGCTAGGTAATTATCAAAATATATTATATCAGCTAGGATGGTTCACGTTTCGATGTTATTCGAGAGATATTGTATACTAGAAACACTATAGACTAACTTGTAATAATAAACAAAAAAATATAACAAGACATTGCTTTGTAAATACCACTCCAGACAAAGGCTTTAGTATAACTGATGATATAAAAATAAATAAATAAATAAAAATTGGTACAGTAATAAAGAAAAACTACTTATCCCAAATACGTGTTTAAAACCCGAGCCATTTTCAATAAAACAACAAACATCTTCTCAGTTCTTTTTAAAAATCATGGGAAAGAGCTTACCGTTACTTAATCATATAAAAACGCGATTGGTTTTAAAAACAACAATGCAAAATACTCAATTTACAATATGTTTGTAAAGCAGCTATAAAATGAGACTTAACCACCACATAAAAGGCCGTTAATGCATCTATTCGCATAATTTTTGCAAGCCCAAGGGGCGATGAAAATGAATTTGCGAAATAAATTACCCGAAAAGTAAGAAACATTACATTATTTGTTGTACGAAGTTATTAAAACTTGGTCTATTTCAAAGTTAAGGTTTCGTGTTTGGCTTATTCGAGTTGTGTGAAGTTTTATTTTAAATTTTTATATATTTCACGCTTTTACTTGTGTTTGAACAAAATAAGTAGTTTGTTATCTAATTTTTTATGTCTACGCATCATTTCAAAACAGTTTCACGTATTTAACTAACTTTTTTTTTGTTTAATTTGTCAAGGTTTGTAAAAAAACGTTGTGGGATTTTCGAGACGCTATAATTTACAAAAAATATTTTTAAAAATAGGATAAATCTTGACGTAAATCTAAATAGGATAAAAGTACACACATAATGGTAATATCATCATTATGATTCAAAAACAATGATCTTACTAAACAAAAGCACTATGAGTAACAATAGACACATACCTAATTTCCGTTCATCGGATAATGTGCTGAGGTATTCGAGTACCATCAAAACCCTTACTCAATACCTAATTGTAAAGGGCGTCACACACGAAGATACTATGATATTTTATCTTAAGATGCAACATCGCGATATACATTTTGTATAAACTACATATACTACATATCACTCTCGGCTAAGATTGTGTATTTTGATATTACAGGATCTTAAGATATCGAGCGATTCAGAAAATATTTGTTTAAGATTTTTTTTAATCTATCGTCCTACTGTTAGGCAAAAGTCTCCTCCAAATCCTTTCATATGTCCCTGTCGTGAGCCAGCTCTCTCTAACTATTGTCAAAATAATTGTACGCTACAAAAAAATATGTACAGAAAAATTCGAACATACGAGTATTATCATAACTTAACCGTGTATACCTTAAGATGCATAGTATTTTATATCCACGTATTTTAAAATAAAATATTATAGCATCTTCGCCATGTGTAATGCCCTTGTATGTCGGATGTAGGCAGGAGGAATCTAGTGTTGCAGATGAGCAGGAGGAAGAATGTCAGCCATAATGGATACAGAGCGCTCACTGGAAATTAGGCAGACCATACATTTAGAGGCAGCAATTGCAACTGAGCTGGCGTGCTCAATGTTAGGGATGTGCCATTGCACTAAGTAAGTACTGTTCTTATGTTTTCAAAAGTTGTATATAAAATAGAGTTTAAGATTATCTCTGGATTAAAAAAAAATCTCTAATGAAAATAAACCATTTTCAAAAAATAACAAAACGCGATGAATGAACTTTATTTATAAAACTTTTTTTTAAAACCTTAAGTCTTCTTACTGTAGCCCAGCCTGGTGACCACTCTGCCATCAGGGTCGTCATAATAACAACATACCCTTATCCACTAATGATTAAGACTCAGTCCGAATCTAATTAATTTTAAATAGTTATTAGGTATTTGACCTATCTATAATAATGCAGCCGTAAATTACTGTTATTAATTACAATTAATTACCTACTTCGTGAATTAACTTGCCATGACCTGTGGTTTGACCTGCTTAAGCCCCAATTTCGTGATTTCAGACGAAAAAGTAAATTTGATTTCGGAGTCAAATTCAAATGTATGTGTTTTTGTTTAATCTTCTATATATGTATATAAAAAACAATGCTGTTCGTTAGTCTCGCTAAAACTCGACAACGGCTGAACGGATTTATCTTATCTTGGTCTTGAAATGTTCATGGAGGTCTAGGGAAGGTTTAAAAGGTGAGAAAAATTTGAATAATTGCCGGGAACACGGGAACGGGTACTACGCGGGTGAAACCGCGGGCACAGCTAGTCAGGTTATAAATATTATTCTAACCAAAACGCAAGAATTAAAATAATCGCTTGTAAGATACTACTGCATGACAAAACCACTTTCTCATTCATGTTTTAAGTATAATGAGGAGGAACCTACGTAATCGCTTGTCTAATGCGTCTTCGTGATCTCAAGCTCGAATCATAATTTGATAATAGCAAACATGCCCAACTTTGAACCAGCTAGGCTTGCATGACTTCGAAAACGCGATAGATACAGCGATTTATTGACATCAAACTGTCAAATTTTGATAAAAATACCCGCCATATTGAATTTTACCACGTGATTAATTTTAGGACATTTGGTCATGCTCGTGAAATAGCTATTTATTGACATCCAACTGTCAAAATATAATAAATTTAGCTGCCATATTTAATTTTTCATATCGTACCAAGCCATAATTCATTTGGTCATGCTCGTGAAATCTATATTATTTCGTGGTGTCTATATATTTTATTACGCACAGTCATGCTAGGGGTCAGGGTATTCAAGCTTAGCAAAATAAATGTAGCCAAAAAACATTACTCTAAAAAAATGATTGTTTCAAGAACTCCTATTCTACTAAATATAAATTACGAGTCCAATGTTCACAGTTTCTCATTGAATGAGCAGTAGGAAATTACATCGTTCGTTTGGCTTCGGTCACTTGGTACCTGCCGCTTTTTGACGATTCCTTCATTTCCTGCAGCCTGCGTATCTCAAAGCCTTCTTTTTATTTTAAAGATTTCATTTATTGACCAGATATTATTATATTACGAAGACGAAGTCATATCTACTATTTACAAGCGAATTAAGATGGTACTAGACCAACAAGACTTCACTGGCTTTGCTTATACATACTATAAGATATAAAAGTAAAAGTTCTAATCAGATCAGTATTTTTTTTGTAAATGAAACCCTAACTCATTATTACATTGAAACCAAATCATATTTGATATTACTTGTGTAAAAAATGATTATTATTTAATAAAAAACCTATATTTTATGTCTAACTTACATTATAAAGTAGAACAAGGACAATTTATTATAATTAACAGTTTTATTGTAAGTGTTATTTAGACATTGTTATGCTTTTACTCAACGTCTTTTATATGGATAAAAGCCCGGTCTAAGGTAATTTATCAAACTGTAATATCATGCCAATTATGTGGTCGTATTTTACAGTTTTGGATAACGATACTGCCAAAATGGTTGCCTAAAAATAAGGTTCGAATATTGAAATTAACTTAAAATTATAAAAGTAATTATAAATTTAAATTGGTCGTTTTACCTTATTCGCATTAAATTCCTTTGGGGTTCGACTTGTTTAGCTGTGATGTGCCTGATATTGACAGTTATTTGAAACAACGCAAATAGCCAGTTTCATCTAATATTATCTACGGGTGTACTAGTGATCTAGTTTTGTAGTTTAAATGATATTTTGATAAATGCAAATAGACCTTGTAGGGTTTAGAATGCAACTATCCCACGATTTATTGCCACGATCTTATTACAGAGATAAATTGGTTTATAAATGTATGTATACATTTTCACATTCTAGTTTGGCATTTACTTTTTATAAGGTTTTGTTTTTACACGCTTTTTATTAGCTTCACCTGTATGTAACCGACTTCTTTGGGCGCGATTTTGACCCACTTTAAACGGCCAGATTTCGTTCAAACTTTATAGATTTATCGAGGACCGATGACAATACACTAATTTGATAAAATTATTCCCAAAATTCCCACGGAATTGTATATAAATAATCGTATGTTTTACACTTCTTAATCAATTCCTAATTTAAATTTATTAATATTTATTTATGGTACAAGCGAGGTAAGTTGGTGATTACTTCCGAGGCGCTATTGAGGCCCGAGCAGTCAGGCGAGGGTCTGAAGATAGCCGAAGATAGTAATCATCAATACACGCGTGTACCATACAACGTTTTTCAACACATTTGCGAAGAAATTATCATTTTTCGCTAATAAATAAACAGTTTTTCTATTCGCGCGCATCCAACACAACAATGGTGATCGGCCAAAGACTAAAAGAAAATACTTATTAAAACGAACTTAAATACTTATTAAACTAAAATACTTATTAAACTTAAGAAAATCTGGCCAAAATTGGGAAATTTGCCCAAAATTAAGAAATTTGGCCAGAATTGGGAAATTCGCCCAAAATTAAGAAATTTGGTTACAATTAAGAAATCAAAGTTAAGAAATTTGGTCAAAATTAAAAAATTTGGTCTAAACTAAGAAATTTGGTCAAAATTAGAAAATCTGGCCAATATTGGTAAATTTGCCCAAAATTAAGAAATTTGATCAAAATTAAGAAATTTGGTCTAAATTAGGAAATTTGGTCAAAATTAGAAAATCTGGCCAAAATTGGGAAATTTGGCCAAAATTAAGAAATTTGATCAAAATTAAGAAATTTGGTCTTAATTAAGAAATTTGGTCAAAATTAGAAAATCTGGCCAATATTGGTAAATTTGCCCAAAATTAAGAAATTTGATCAAAATTAAGAAATTTGGTCTAAATTAGGAAATTTGGTCAAAATTAGAAAATCTGGCCAAAATTGGGAAATTTGGCCAAAATTAAGAAATTTGATCAAAATTGGAAAATTTGGCCAATATTGGTAAATTTGCCCAAAATTAAGAAATTTGATCAAAATTAAGAAATTTGGTC
Source organism: Timandra comae (assembly GCA_958496195.1). Taxonomy (NCBI): domain Eukaryota; kingdom Metazoa; phylum Arthropoda; class Insecta; order Lepidoptera; family Geometridae; genus Timandra; species Timandra comae. The sequence continues at coordinate 9,920,055 of OY292359.1, forward strand.
TAAATTAGGAAATTTGGTCAAAATTAGAAAATCTGGCCAGAATTGGGAAATTTGGCCAAAATTAAAAAAATCTGGCCAAAATTGGGAAATTTGGCCAAAATTAAGAAATTTGATCAAAATTGGAAAATTTGGCCAGAATTGGGAAATTTGGCCAAAATTAAGAAATTTGGTCAACATTGAGAAATTTGGTCAAAATTGGGAAATTTGGCCAAAATTAAGAAATTTGTTCAAAATTAAGAAATTTGGTCAAAATTAAGAAATTTGGTTACAATTAAGAAATCTCAATTTTGATCAAATTTCTTAATTTTGACCAAATTTCTTAATTTTGGTCAAATTTCCCAATTTTGAACAAATTTCTTAATAGGTAATTTGGTCTAAATTAAGAAATTTGTTCAATATTGGGAAATTTAGCCAAAATTGGGAAATTTGGCATAAATAAAGAAATTTGGTCAAAATTAAGAAATTTGGTCTAAATTGGGAAATTTGGCCAAAATTAAGAAATTTGGCCAAAATTCAGAAATTTGGTCTAAATTAGAAAATCTGGCCAATATTGGTAAATTTGCCCAAAATTAAGAAATTTGATCAAAATTAAGAAATTTGGTCTAAATTAGGAAATTTGGTCAAAATTAGAAAATCTGGCCAAAATTGGGAAATTTGGCCAAAATTAAGAAATTTGATCAAAATTGGAAAATTTGGCCAATATTGGTAAATTTGCCCAAAATTAAGAAATTTGATCAAAATTAAGAAATTTGGTCTAAATTAGGAAATTTGGTCAAAATTAGAAAATCTGGCCAGAATTGGGAAATTTGGCCAAAATTAAAAAAATCTGGCCAAAATTGGGAAATTTGGCCAAAATTAAGAAATTTGATCAAAATTGGAAAATTTGGCCAAAATTAAGAAATTTGTTCAAAATTAAGAAATTTGGTCAAAATTAAGAAATTTGGTTACAATTAAGAAATCTTAATTTTGATCAAATTTCTTAATTTTGACCAAATTTCTTAATTTTGGTCAAATTTCCCAATTTTGAACAAATTTCTTAATAAGTAATTTGGTCTAAATTAAGAAATTTGGTCTAAATTAAGAAATTTGGCCAAAATTAAGAAATTTGTTCAATATTGGGAAATTTGGCCAAAATTGGGAAATTTGGCATAAATAAAGAAATTTGGTCAAAATTAAGAAATTTGGTCTAAATTGGGAAATTTGGCCAAAATTAAGAAATTTGGCCAAAATTCAGAAATTTGGTCTAAATTGGGAAATTTGGCCAAAATTAAGAAATTTGTTCAAAATTAAGAAATTTGGTAAAAATTAAGAAATTTGGTCAAAATTAAGAAATTTGGTCAAAATTGGGAAATTTGGCCAAAATTAAGAAATTTGATCAAAATTGGAAAATTTGGCCAGAATTGGGAAATTTGGCCAAAATTAAGAAATTTGGGCAAAATTGGGAAAACTTGAGAAATTTGTTCAAAATTGGAAAAGTTGGCCAAAATTAAGAAATTTGTTAAAAAAAAAAACTGGCTAAAATTGGGAAATTTGGCCAAAATTAAGAAATTTGGCCAAAATTAAGATATTTGTTTAAAATTGGGAAATTTGGCAGAAATTTGGCCAAAATTAAGAAATTTGGCAAAAATTGAGAAATTTGTTCAAAATTGGGAAATTTGGCCATAATTAAGAAATTTTGTTCAAAAAAAAAATCTCGCTGAAATTGGGAAATTTGGCCAAAATTAAGAAATTTGGCCAAAATTAAGAAATTTGGCAAAAATTGAGAAATTTGATCAAAATTGGGAAATTTGGCCATAATTAAGAAATTTTGTTCAAAAAAAAAAATCTGGCTAAAATTAGGAAATTTGGCCAAAATTAAGAAATTTGATCAAAATCGGGATATTTGGCCAAGTTTAAGATATTTGTTCAAAATTGGGAAATTTGGCCAATATGAAGAAAATTTGTTCAAAATTGGAAAATTTGGCTAAAATTAAGAAATTTGTTCAAAATTAAGAAATTTGTTCAAAATTGGGAAATTTGGCCAAAATTAAGAAATTTGGTCTAAATTAAGAAATTTGGTCAAAATTAAGATATATGTTTAAAATTGGGAAATTTGGCAAAAATTAAGAAATTTGTTCAAAAAAAAAATCTGGCTGAAATTGGGAAATTTGGCCAAAATTAAGAAATTTGGCAAAAATTGGGAAATTTGGCCATAATTAAGAAATTTTGTTCAAAAAAAAAATCTGGCTGAAATTGGGAAATTTGGCCAAAATTAAGAAATTTGGCCAACATTGGGAAATTTGGCAAAAATTGAGAAACTTGTTCAAAATTGGGAAATTTTGGCAAAATTGGGAAATTTGGCAAAAATTGAGAAACTTGTTCAAAATTGGGAAATTTGGTCTAAATTAAGAAATTTGGCCAAAATTAAGAAATTTGGCCAAAATTGGGAAATTTGGCAAAAATTGAGAAACTTGTTCAAAATTGGGAAATTTGGGCAAAATTGGGAAATTTGGCAAAAATTGAGAAACTTGTTCAAAATTGGGAAATTTGGTCTAAATGAAGAAATTTGGCCAAAATTAAGAAATTTGATCAAAATTGGATAATTTGGTCAAAATTAAGAAATTTGTTCAAAATTGAGAAATTTGGTCAAAATTAGAAAATCTGGCCAAAATTGGGAAATTTGGCCATAATTAAGAAATTTTGTTCAAAAAAAAAATCTTGCTAAAATTAAGAAATTTGTTCAAAATTAAGAAATTTGGCCAAAATTAAGAAATTTGGTCAAAATTGGGAAATCTGGCTAAAATTAAGAAATTTGTGCAAAATTAAGAAATTTGGTCAAAATTGGGAAATTTGGCCAAAATTAAGAAATTTGGTCAAAATTGGGAAATTTCGTCTAAATTAAGAAATTTGTTCAAAATTAAGAAATTTGTTCAAAATTGGGAAATTTGGCATAAATAAAGAAATTTCGTCTAAATTGGGAAATTTGGCCAAAATTAAGAAATTTGTTCAATGTTAAGAAATTTGGCCAAAATTAAGAAATTTGATCAAAATTGGTAAATTTGGCCAGAATTGGGAAAAATTGAGAAATTTGTTCAAAATTGGGAAATTTGGCCAAAATTGGGAAATTTGGCCAAAATTAAGAAATTTGGTCTAAATTGGGAAATTTGGCAAAAATTGAGAAAGGATATTGGGCAAAACGTCCCAAGTGCTGTAGCACGTCGTGTGATACATCATTCGATAGGTATCGTTAAGAGGAACAAATGACTCTACGGGAGTGAAGCCGACTTCCCCGGCAGAAAAAAGTTACAGCCATTTAAAAAAAAAATATACCTACTTTATGCAAGGAGTTCCAAGTGCTGTAGCACTTAGTGTGGTACATCATTCGATAGGTATCGTTAAGAGGAACAAATGATTCTACGGGAGTGAAGCCGAATTCCCCGGCAGAAAAAAGTTACAGCCATTTAAAAAAAAAAATACCTACTTTATGCAAGGAGTTCCAAGTGCTGTAGCACTTAGTGTGGTACATCATTCGATAGGTATCGTTAAGAGGAACAAATGATTCTACGGGAGTGAAGCCGAATTCCCCGGCAGAAAAAAGTTACAGCCATTTAAAAAAAAATATACCTACTTTATGCAATGAGTTCCAAGTGCTGTAGCACTTAGTGTGGTACATCATTCGATAGGTATCGTTAAGAGGAACAAATGATTCTACGGGACTGAAGCCGAATTCCCCGGCAGAAAAAAGTTACAGCCATTTAAAAAAAAAATATGCCTACTTTATGCAAGGAGTTCCAAGTGCTGTAGCACTTAGTGTGGTACATCATTCTATAGGTATTGTTAAGAGGAACAAATGATTCTACAGGAGTGAAGCCGAATTCCCCGGCAGAAAAAAGTTACAGCCATTTAAAAAAAATGCTCGGTTGTGTTACGTTAAACTAATTCAAGGAGTCCGTGTAAATGGCCTTTGGGGAAAACAAAAATGAGCTATGCTCGGTTGTGTTATGTAAAACTGATTCAAGGAGTACATTAATCACAGCCTTCCGGGTAAAATAAATGAGCTATGCTCGGTTGTGTTACGTTAAACTGATTCAAGGAGTCCGTGTAAATGGCCTTTGGGGGAACAAAAATGAGCTATGCTCGGTTGTGTTACGTTAAACTGATTCAAGGAGTTCATTAATCATAGCCTTACTGAAAAAACAGACAAAGTTCTTGGGAAGTTGGAGAGTGGAGCTTCAAAATGATTTAGAATGATATGATAGTGATTAAGACGCACAAAATCTTACAAATTATTCCTTTACCGTTACCTCATCATAATTTTTAAAAAATAGCGAAATATCGTGTTAAAATAAGTTTAGTAGCTTAGCCAAATAGCTCCTTGCATAAAGTAGGCATATTTTTTTTAAATGGCTGTAACTTTTTTCTGCCGGGGAATTCGGCTTCACTCCCGTAAAATCATTTGTTCCTCTTAACGATACCTATCGAATGATGTACCACACTAAGTGCTACAGCACTTGGAACTCCTTGCATAAAGTAAGCATATATATTTTTTAAATGGCAGTACCTTTTTTCTGCCGGGGAATTCGGCTTCACTCCCGTAGAATCATTTGTTTCTCTTAACGATACCTAGCGAATGATGTACCACACTAAGTGCTACAGCACTTGGAACTCCTTGCATAAAGTAGGCATATTTTTTTTTAAATGGCTGTAACTTTTTTCTGCCGGGGAATTCGGCTTCACTCCCGTAGAATCATTTGTTCCTCTTAATAATACCTATCGAATGATGTACCACACTAAGTGCTACAGCACTTGGTACTCCTTGCATAAAGTAGGCATTTTTTTTTTTTAAATGGCTGTAACTTTTTTCTGCCGGGGAATTCGGCTTCACTCCCGTAGAATCATTTGTTCCTCTTAACGATACCTAGCGAATGATGTACCACACTAAGTGCTACAGCACTTGGAACTCCTTGCATAAAGTAGGCATTTTTTTTTTTAAATGGCTGTAACTTTTTTCTGCCGGGGAATTCGGCTTCATTCCCGTAGAATCATTTGTTCCTCTTAACAATACCTATCGAATGATGTACCACACTAAGTGCTACAGCACTTGGAACTCCTTGCATAAAGTAGGCATATTTTTTTTTTAATGGCTGTAACTTTTTTCTGCCGGGGAATTCGGCTTCACTCCCGTAGAATCATTTGTTCCTCTTAATAATACCTATCGAATGATGTACCACACTAAGTGCTACAGCACTTGGTACTCCTTGCATAAAGTAGGCATTTTTTTTTTAAATGGCTGTAACTTTTTTCTGCCGGGGAATTCGGCTTCACTCCCGTAGAATCATTCGTTCCTCTTAACGATACCTAGCGAATGATGTACCACACTAAGTGCTACAGCACTTGGAACTCCTTGCATAAAGTAGGCATTTTTTTTTTTAAATGGCTGTAACTTTTTTCTGCCGGGGAATTCGGCTTCATTCCCGTAGAATCATTTGTTCCTCTTAACAATACCTATCAAATGATGTACCACACTAAGTGCTACAGCACTTGGAACTCCTTGCATAAAGTAGGCATATTATTTTTTAAATGGCTGTAACTTTTTTCTGCCGGGGAATTCGGCTTCACTCCCGTAGAGTCATTTGTTCCTCTTAACGATACCTATCGAATGATGTACCACACTAAGTGCTACAGCACTTGGGACACACTCCATACAAATCTGCCCATTGTCCTTTGTTCAAAATTGGGAAATTTGGCCAAAATTAAGAAATTTGGTCTAAATTAAGAAATTTGGCCAAAATTGGGAAATTTGGCCAAAGTTAAGAAATTTGGTCAAAATTGGGAAATTTGGCAAAAATTGAGAAACTTGTTCAAAATTGGGAAATTTGGGCAAAATTGGGAAATTTGGCCAAAATTAAGAAATTTGATCAAAATTGGATAATTTGGCCAGAATTGGGAAATTTGGCCAAAATTAAGAAATTTGTTCAAAATTAAGAAATTTGGTAAAAATTGGGAAATTTGGCCAAAATTAAGAAATTTGATCAAGATTGGAAAATTTGGCCAAAATTGGGAAATTTGGTTATAATTAAAAATTTGGTCAAAATTAAGAAATTTGGTCTAATATAAATATAGATATTGAAAGTAGACATTGATAGAACAGTTGGAATATCGAGTGTAAAATCGTATCGTAACTTATTGAGTTCTCAAGAAGGTATAAATAGTGCTGTCAACCGCAAACTGCTCGTCATAGCAACGCTTACTCAGTCATGTTCGATACAGATTTTGATTTTCCGCTCGATTTATATCGTAATGAATTATCGATAGAATCGATATTTTACATTCGGAACGCTCTATAACTTGCTACAAATTGAACTTTACAAAGTAGATTGCTTAGATTGTTTGAACTATTTGCTTGTTAACAATAGTATTTGAATTGTAATATTATAGGTATGGTATATTGTAGTAATTTATAGGAAGAAAGCTACAAATTTTCTGGCTGTTTTATCATAAAATTTTGCAAATCGAGTAATACTTTCGAATTCCTAAATAATTAGGGCGAGAAAAGCAAAGTCATTCTAATTCAACAATTTATACAGATTTGTAGTACTTATATTTTACGCAAAAACTACAACATCTGCAGATTTGATATAGTGTCAATGTTGTCGACTATTTAGTTTTCCAAAATGTCGAGGTTTGAGTTCAACAAACATTTCCGAAAAACATTCTTTTTTTTAATATTTTTTTTCCGAATTAAACATTTTCACATTACTTTCCCCAATCGGATATTTCCGAAAAAAATATTTTTCCCCAAAGCGGAATTATCCGAAAAAGTTAGTTTCCTGAAACGGAATGTTACGAAAAACGTTAATTTCCAGAATAATAATTTTCCGAAAATAATAAATATCCCAAAAGAGAATTTTCCGAAAAAAATGTTAATATCCCGAAACAGAAATTACTGAAAAACGAAAATTTCCTGAATTGGAATTTTCCATAAAATGTTACTTTTCTTTTGGATATTTTTAAAAAACGGTAAATACCCCAATCGGAATTTTCCGAAAAAATGGTAGATACCCAAATCGGAAATTTAAAAAAACGTTATTCCGAATCTGACATTTCCGAAAATTGTAAATAACTCCAATCGGAATTTTCCGAAAAACAATTACCCCAACCGTAATTTTCCGAAAAACGTTAACCCGAATCGGAAATTTCCGAAATAACGTTAGCCCGGATCGGAAATTTCCGAAACACGTTATCCGAATCGGAAATTTCCGAAAAAAGTTATCCCGAATCGGAAATTTCCGAAAACCGTTAAATACCTCAATCGGAATTTTCCGAAAAACAATATCCTGAATCGGAAATTTCCGAAAAACGTTGGATACCCCAATCGGAATTTTCCGAAAAATATATTCCGAATCGGAATTTTCCGAAAAATTTTATCCCGAATCGGAAGTTTCCAAAAAACGAACGTTTTTCGGAAATTTCCAAAAATTTTTATCCCGATTCGGAATATTTTTATCGGAAATTTCAGATTCGGAATATTTTTTTCGGAAAATTCCGATTGGGGTATCCAACATTTTTTGGAAATTTTCGATTCGGGATATTGTTTTTCGGAAAATTCTGATTGGGGATAACGTTTTTCGGAAATTTCCGATTCGGAATAAATATTTTCGGAAAATTCCGATTGGGGTATCCAACGTTTTTCGGAAATTTCCGATTCAGGATATTGTTTTTCGGAAAATTCCGATTGAGGTATTTAACGGTTTTCGGAAATTTCCGATTCGGGATAACTTTTTTCGGAAATTTCCGATTCGGATAGCGTGTTTCGGAAATTTCCGATCCGGGCTAACGTTATTTCGGAAATTTCCGATTCGGGTTAACGTTTTTCGGAAAATTACGGTTGGGGTAATTGTTTTTCGGAAAATTCCGATTGGAGTTATTTACAATTTTCGGAAATGTCAGATTCGGAATAACGTTTTTTTAAATTTCCGATTTGGGTATCTACCATTTTTTCGGAAAATTCCGATTGGGGTATTTACCGTTTTTTAAAAATATCCAAAAGAAAAGTAACATTTTATGGAAAATTCCAATTCAGGAAATTTTCGTTTTTCAGTAATTTCTGTTTCGGGATATTAACATTTTTTTCGGAAAATTCTCTTTTGGGATATTTATTATTTTCGGAAAATTATTATTCTGGAAATTAACGTTTTTCGTAACATTCCGTTTCAGGAAACTAACTTTTTCGGATAATTCCGCTTTGGGGAAAAATATTTTTTTCGGAAATATCCGATTGGGGAAAGTAATGTGAAAATGTTTAATTCGGAAAAAAAATATTAAAAAAAAGAATGTTTTTCGGAAATGTTTGTTGAACTCAAACCTCGACATTTTGGAAAACTAAATAGTCGACAACATTGACACTATATCAAATCTGCAGATGTTGTAGTTTTTGCGTAAAATATAAGTACTACAAATCTGTATAAATTGTTGAATTAGAATGACTTTGCTTTTCTCGCCCTAATTATTTAGGAATTCGAAAGTATTACTCGATTTGCAAAATTTTATGATAAAACAGCCAGAAAATTTGTAGCTTTCTTCCTATAAATTACTACAATATACTATACCTATAATATTACAATTCAAATACTATTGTTAACAAGCAAATAGTTCAAACAATCTAAGCAATCTACTTTGTAAAGTTCAATTTGTAGCAAGTTATAGAGCGTTCCGAATGTAAAATATCGATTCTATCGATAATTCATTACGATATAAATCGAGCGGAAAATCAAAATCTGTATCGAACATGACTGAGTAAGCGTTGCTATGACGAGCAGTTTGCGGTTGACAGCACTATTTATACCTTCTTGAGAACTCAATAAGTTACGATACGATTTTACACTCGATATTCCAACTGTTCTATCAATGTCTACTTTCAATATCTATATTAAAACTGTTCACTGTGGTATTATAATTAACTTTGAAATGCCAGAATGTTGAGTATTGGTATCATTGATGTATTAATAATTCATTCATTATTTCATTCATATAATATATTAAATGATTCTTAGGATATTTATACAATTTTAAGATAAAATTTACCTTTGCATGTATTGTGTGGTTTTATTGGTTAATATTTGGATATATACGAGTATTCATACAAATCTAGTATGACCTAAAACTTTTAGAATAAATACATATTACTTATTTTACGTTTCATAACTAGTTTGATTCTGAGAAAGCCTATCTATAAAAAATATCCAAAAATACTACGCGTTTTTCGGTATTATTTATACCATCATACTGAAATGTACCACGAATTTAAACCATCTGAAGTAGTTTTTATGTGTCGATAAAGTTACGCATAAATCAAAGAAATCAATATCTTATCCGTCTGTATGTTTTGCTGAAATCTTGATATTCGATAAACTTGGAATTTAGGCGAAGGGATGAGGACCAATATTGTGGTTTCTCACAATCGCAAAGCGGCACACATGACGATCGTAAAAAAATGTCAATGGCATATTGAAATATTTCTCGCGACCCTTTCCCGCCTCGATTTTCTACCCTCTATTTAATACCAGTATAAATCTAAGTATCACTCGCTATAGAATCTGTTTGTACATATTTTTAGAAGTAAATTTGATGGATTTAATTTTTTATGACTCTATTCATTCTTCATAGTGTAAACAGAAACAGATATACTGCAAAACTTGAATATATCTTTTATATTTTTATCAACAAAGTTTTGGAACGATGCTTTGTAAAGTTAATAATAAGTTACAGTTTTATTCTAACTTTATGTCAAATAAATCAATCATGCTATCTTTGTGTCTGCTTCTAACAAAATACATGAAATATATAATTATATCAGCTGTTGAGTATATATTTAAGAAGAACATAATTAAGTGTTGATATTTACTTTGTACGTACATATTTAAGACCACTACATACTAAAACGTGGCCCACTCAAACGTGAAGTAACTTCACTGTTATTATATGTTCGAAATCGAGCGCCACCACAGGCGTGTATCGTTGCTTATTATTGGAAAGTCGGTGGTCAAACGGGAGTCCATTAACCATAAAAAGAGCCCAAAAACCCTCGAACCCATTACACCGCACACTTTCGATGCTATAACATTAAATCTCCACGTGTGTTTATGGCACAGACGTCACCCATGTCCCTTGAACAAAGTGTATTTTATATTGTTTATTCTCATATCACGTGTGTAACCGGCTTTTTCTGCCCTGAGACATTTGTCTTACTAACCGCGTTTGGACATTATGAACTGTGACAGGGCACTACATCATCTCATACGTGCCTGTTGCGAAATGGGAACAAAATCCTTTGTAAGTTGGAACTTGCGACAAAGAATAATAGAAAAAAATATGATGTCGTCTAAAAGCTCTTTAAGAGATTTCAGCTGTAATAATATGGGCGTCTATTTGTTTTGTTTCTGTTTGTATTTCCTTTTAGTTAAACGTTTTATTCGCAATCTGCATTTTGTAAATACTCCGCATTCATTATGATTTTTACTTTATAATTTATTTCAAAAACTAAGAAAAGCAAAACAACAACTAATTAAAATATTAAGAACAAAAACTCTTCACGAACTTTTAAAAATCGTGAAAACGTTCATAACTTTAGCATTACGAGGCGACAACGCTCATTCGCAGTTATTGCAAGTCTCAATTCAGCGCAAATCCGTGTGATTAACCTATATCAACCGCTGAGCTCACAGTGGAGATTATCTCAGAATATGAACGTTTCATAGGAATTCTTTTGTGTCTGTCGCCCCCAACCATTAGTTTTTATTTGCGTCGTATTGTCCTGTCCCCGTGACAGAATACCATCAGGAAATTATTCACCATTACTGTAACTTATGTCGTTTCTTTAGTAACCCCTGCTTTTATTTAAGCTTTTAGTGTATTTTGTTTAATAATAGTGTTTTCCAGGTAATTTGGATATAATGGAACGACGTTTTCATGGAACTCTATTGGAATTTTGTAGGTTTTTGTATGCAGTAGATATGAACAGTAGAATGTAGATGTTTGGTGTTTTAAAGCAAATTAAATCCTACTCTATAATTAGTCCACGTCACAAACAACCGAGACTCGAAAACAAATGAAAAGAACTGGAGAATCGTGCTTTAATCTAGGTTATAACCTAGTTATCTAGAGATCTTAGTTAATAAACTATCAAGTAATATAATTTTAACTAATTCGTTTGAGCGCTTTTAACGTAATTTAGTAAGAAACATCTAAACATCCACTGATGTGAAAATTAGTTATTGATATTCAAAGAATCAAGATGCTTATTACACAAGTTAAATTCAAATAATTAAGCAGCTATTTGTTTATACAATTTATAATAAATTCGAGTAAAAATTGCATTCATCATAATATAAAATATACAAACTAAAAACATATTTACATCCAGAAACAACGTACCACTAGCTTGCTCTAGATGCCACTTGTTAAAGTTCCACCAAATATCTGAGACACAACAAATATTTTCTCCAAGTAAATTTTTCACGTAAAAGGCAACTCGATTGTGTTTCTGGCACAAGCAAGATGTCAGCTCAATAAACCGCTGGCGTTTGGCTTCGTACCGATACAACCCGACATAAATTTGTAATCGACATGAGAACCAGGTGACTTGTATGTGTTTCGGGAAATATTCAATAAGAATAATAATATACACGTATTTGCTACAAATAGAACGGTTATTGACGTAACCAACTGTCAAGGATACGGTATTGATGTTCTTATAAATAAAATCCAATTATTATTAATGTCCATGTTAGAGAAGTTATACTTGTATTATATCTGTATTAGGAAAGCTCTCAAGTGAATCAGAAGAATACTTTTTATCAAGTGATTAAAATGTTCAATTCTGTTCCGATATTACAAAAATAAAACAAATTACAATCAGAGTTTTTCTTAAAATTGAAATTAATCTAGAAAAAAAGAAGTGTAGCTTGCAGAGTTATTAAGTCAGCTACAAAACGTAAAATTAAGTACTTTAGCAACCAACAAAACCGACAATAATTTAATACACAAAACAGCTAATTCAGTAAATAGACAGTTTTCAAACAATATAATAAAGCAAGGTATGCTTCGCCATAGACAGGATTTCCTTTTTGGACCGCTTGCGAATTTGGAATTGTTAGTGAATACGAAGCGAGATCGTGACAAATGGCCCGATTAACAATCCGGGAACTCAGTCGAAGGAGATGGTGCGACTAACGATGCAATATATCAAAGGATTTTTCCCTTGACTAGAGACTTCGTTGCTACCTTGTTGAAAAGCAATGAGATTATTTGTTTTACTGACTTTGAATTAAAACTAATTCAGTCTCGCTTTTGTTGGTAACTTTTAAATACAATTAACGCAACTCGGCATTGAATAAATCAACGTTATTGTAAGGGTTGCATATTTTAATGTGTTTGTAGTTTACAATTCTCTGGTTATAAGTTATTTTCGTAGCGGGAATGTTTATTGCAAAACAGGTTTCCTTCACTGCTTGTCTTTATAAGATAGAATTAACATTTAAAAAACTGTCTGCATGCCTGTGGTTGTCACACCATTAAGTGATCCAAATGCTTGTTTGTTACTTTCATAAACACCTAATTAATAGTCAGCAATATGCTGCAACAGGATGAAATTATGTCTCATCTATTAAAAGCATCTTGTCCTTATCTTACTTGATGTTCCATATGGTTTTTTGTAGTTCCTGAGTATGTGATTAAATCTAAAAATAAAACTTATCAAATACTACATATTATTATATTTACTCAATCTTGTGATACTACGTCTCGTGCAAACACTATTGATGAATTTTGACAGGCCCTTTACGAAATGCTAGATGAAATGTAATCACGAAAAGACCTCTAAAAAGCACTCAGAATATTGCATAAGAATGACACTAATGTTTTCAGAGAAGATAAATTAAATTGGATATTGATCGTTCATCTTTTCCAAAAAGTGATAAGAAATAAAAAGTAGATTAGAATAACTTACACAAATTTTAAATATTATTTCTGTCTGTCTGTGTCTGTCTGTCTGTTACCTTTTCAGGGCCAAACTACTGAACAGATTGACTTGAAATTTGGTACTGGGGTATGCTTATGGTCCGGGAAAGAACATATCCCGAAATTCCCACGGGAACGTGAAACCGCGGGGCGCTGCTAGTTCCCAATAAACCTGATTTCATCAATAAAATATTTGTTCAATAATTATCAATAAAACATACAAAACTTTGTTATTCAGTAATGACATCTATTACCATATAAGTAAAGCTTACTTTTCCGTGACACTGTTACAGAGTATTTTCTAAAAACCAACAAGTATAAAACAACAGGTCAATGAGCATGGAGTAATTTCACTAATGTATAGAGACAGTCTGTAATCGAAGTAGAGGTTCGAATAAACGTATACCTTTGGATATAGAACAGGTAACAAAGGATATCACAACGTTTTATATAAATGTGCGCCTAGAATTATGTTACAATACATGTTATATGACATGTTCAATATAATGTAGATGTTGTGTGATATAATGACGTAACATAAGTTTTATAACAAAATCTATTAAAACTAAAATATTACAAAATCTAAAACTCATCAGATTTTTTACATGACTTAAATATTTTTTTTTTTTCATAATACATTCGTGATCATCGGCCATTTACATCTACGTGAGATGATTTTTATGTAGCGTCCGTTGGAGTTGTTGGATTTGAAACGCACCTACGAAAGTGACTGGTTAGCAGTGGCGAGGGGTCCATACAAGACGATTCCTACCGTCTTCCCTTTTGAAAACAGACCAACTTACACTACTAAACTCTAAATTATCTAACACTCATACTTCAACTATATATTAACGACACCTACTTACTTATAACCACTTATTAAAAAAATATCTGTTTTTAATAAATCAAATTCAAATAATAATTCACTAAAAGAATACATAGCGTAATATTCATCGCATAAGAAACGATCTAACTACCTCATACTGAAACAAAATCATAATAATCATTAATTACTAAATGTTACGGTTGAAAATCGCTTGGAAGCACCTAGCGCTATACAAAGTTACAATACACCTACATCGTATAAGAAACGATCTAACTACCTCATACTGAAACAAAATCATTATAATCATTAAATTCTATAGCTTACGGTTCAAAATCGCTTGAAAATAAAACGTTTTCCCTTGCAGGTCTAGCGCCATACAAAAGCGTATTCACAACTACATACAAATGAACCGTTCCGATACAAAATTCACGCACACATTGAAACATATTCGCACAAATTCACGCCCAAAAATAAGACGCTCGGCCACCGTCTTGCTACTAGATACTATTAATTATTCTGTGCCAGCCAAGGATCAGACCAGAGAAAGAGAGAGAAAGAGAACACGGCTGTTGACGTTTTGCAAAGCGTATTCGCGTATGTCAAGTGTCATGCCATTTAAGTTTTCGCGCGTTGTAACAGTTTGTTTTTGTTTTGTTGATTTTTACGATTTTACATAATAATATTATTTACGCGACTTATTGTTTTATGTAGTATTTGTAAAGTTATTATTACGTATACCTCAATTGTAAATTTGATATAATTAGTGAGGTAAATACTTAAATTCGATATTATTGGTTTTCGTGTTGTGAAGTGTGAAAGTTAAAATAAAACAAAACAAAAGTTTATTGCATATTGAGCAACTGTTGCTTACTGGATAACCTGCTAGGTGAGAATAATTTATTTAGTAAATTGGACTTAAAATACTACTTGAAAGTAGGGTGATTTCTTGATAAGTAATAATAAAATCTTTTTAGATTGATTTCAACTAAAGGTTACCGTATTATTAAACGACCTGTATGAAAGTATACTCGTATTGTTCTTAAAACTGCACAGTTTTTTAAAATTGAATATGTTAGTCTATTGAAATAGGTTCAACTTGTACAACTGAACTTTTATACCAAATTGCATGCATAATTAATTATGATGATTTTTGTTGCATTTTTTAGATTTTTTGTTTTAAATTTAAATTACTTCACAACTAATACACACCTAAAGATATGAATGAATTAAATGTAGTGAAATATAATTAATTTAAATAATAAAATAACTAAAGAGGCAGAATTAAAACTAATAAATGAAACATATTGTTTTGCACCTCCAGTGCCACCCATAAGTAGAAGTTAGTTAAATTTGTTATTAATAGTTAGTTCTGTTATATAAAGGAGGCAGCAACTTCAGAAAGTATACAAATTACCTAATTGTATAATTTTATGAGATCTTTCTCCGGTAATTTTTTTTCAATCTCTTTTTTATATTTAAATGATAACGGGGTATATAGCATAAAGTGTTTTGTTTCCTGTGTTTGTTATTTTAGATTCAAAAGTATATAAATCCGTTAGAATTTGTGTGTTTATCTTTATGTAAGCAAACAAATAACAATACAGCTGAACCGATTTTGATGGGCTTTTCACATAGCAAATGGTCAATATAATAAATAGTAACTTTTATGTTAAAATTAACATAGATCAGCAAGAAACGTATTTCTTGCTGACCGGGAAAAAGTTTGTCATCAGTCTCATCCAAAATTATGCAGGCGTCGTTTTTTTTTTTTTGGATCGTCTTCCCTTTCGGAAAATTTCACCCCTCGCCACTGCTGGTTAGTCCAATCCGGGACAGACAAACTCGACCACAGTTTGAGCATGTGAAACCTGAATAATAAAATATTCATATACATAAAGTTACTTTTACATAATATGCAAGAGAATATATTATATACGATTGCATATACAAAAAGCAACCATTACTGATTGATTTATCAACATACAGTTTAAACCACTGAACGGATTATAAATTAGGCATGCGTCTTGGTATATCTTGTAGCAAACACAATATACTAAGATAAGACCATACCCTAGTCTTCTTCTTTGCGTATCGACTCAAATTTTTGAGGACCAAATCTCGGCTACCGATATAGCGCTATCAGTAAAGGTCCTCGCGTGTGCAGGTGTAGGGACACGCATGGCAAGTACTGTTGAGTCGTGGTGGAAGGATCGGCTGGTCTGCGTTACCGACTTGCCGTCCGCAGACCATTGCCCAGGGTGCGCCGGGCGCATGCTTATTATGATACGCCACTCGGGGAGGCTCCTTCCAATAGTTGCTGAAAATCTTGAATACTAAGATTGGCTTCACAGCAGTCAATAGTAATATTCTATGAAAACATCATTCGGTTATCTACATCCGAAAATAAATGTAATTGGTACAGTCAGTGTCAAAAGTAGATGAACAGTTACAACGAAAGCTAGCCCTTGACTGTCACTCGCCAGATGAAAAGGGATGATACAGTCTAAGATGGAGCGTGCTTGGTAACAAAGTACGTGAAAGTTCCACACTATCAGTGTTTGTCTGATGGTGGTGGACGCGAAATGCTTCGTGCGAGCTTGTGGACGCTATCTGTTGCCTTGCTCGTTCGGTGATAGAACGGAGATGGGGAAATTAAGTGGTGCATGAAAGTTCAATCAGAAAATAAATAAACATATTTTTCTTTTGGGTTATTTGAACGTTAATCTACTATTTACGCTGACTGTACAAGTACCTAGATTAAACAAATTTATGGTTAGAAATATACATTGCCAAATTCATAAAAATAACAAATTTCTAAGCGTATTTATTAATATTAATTGATTTGCAAACGTAAATATCGAAACAAATTACAGAAATAAGTTAAATGGTGATTCATACGGAATCCTCAATTGTCACGTTTTTTTATTCGGACATTGGTCCAATCATTCGGTCCAGTGAACGGGTTAATTAATGAAATCTATTAACTTCTTCTTTCCTTAGGGATTGGTTCAACAGAGCACTTTTTTGCTTGGTCATCCAGGATGGTCTGGACGCGTTCCAACTGTGTTGCAGATTTAATGGGTTTCTTTCGCTCGAAAAATGAGTAGTGGTTTTGATTTAGTGAAAAATTCCAATAAAAGATAGGTAGCTTGCTTCGGAGCCAATTATTGGAAAAAATTGGCAACTTTGTATCGAAGTTTCTGAATACATTATTGGTACACCAATTATAATATTTAATACTATAAGTTATACGAGAATAAGTATACGTATCTGAGATAAAATATAATAATATCATAGAATGATCCGTTTAAGTTACGTAATTATTTCGTCTGGCACGTCATAATAGTGATAAGTGGTCATTACCAAAAGTGGCTTTTGATTTCATGAGCGTTTTCGTACTTCGGGTGGTTTCGGTAAGCTGTCGGTCCCAGTTGTCGAACTTATACCATCAACAGCCGTTACTTAGAGCCCTTAAAATTGTAACAGATTATTTAATAAAAAATCGTAGCGCACACAAATGACTTAAATTATTAGGTCTAATTGCCAAAGACTGTCTCTTACAAATGCATAAATATTTACATGTAACACCAAATCATTTATAAACATACCAGACTTTACCTAATAATTTAATAATAAACACACATTCGTAAACTAAATTTAGAATCAAATAATTGACTTAATTACGTATTTCGTTTGTTCTATTTCTAAGTCAAATAACAATACGGAACTTAATTATGATCCGGAATCAAAAAGCATTGTGGTACGGATACGGAGTAAATATCATAGTACATTGATGCGGCACTGATATAAATATTCATGATAGTGGCGGCAATCCGCGTCGGTTCGGTATGTTAACGTGACGGCTTAAATGCTTACAAGCGGCCCAAGTTGTAGGAGATAAGAGAGAAGTTAATTTAAAATACATAATTTTCTTTTACCTAGAGCGACTGAACGGGGCGTCGACCTTGATAGGTTCTTTTTAACCCCCGACGCAAAAAAAGGGGTGTTATAAGTTTGACGTGTCTGTGTGTGTGTGTGTGTGTGTGTGTATCTGTCTGTCTGTGGCATCATAGCTCCCGAACGGATGAACCGATTTCAATTTAGTTTTTTGTATTAAAGGGGACTTACGTGCAAGTGTTCTTAGACATGTTTGATGAAAATCTGTTGACCCGTTTAAAAGTTATGGGGGTTTGAAAGTAATTGTGTTGGGGGATTTTTAAAATTTTTTACTCCACGATCGTCTCCCATTCTCTCTATGTGACCAAGGTAATAGGTGGACTGACGTTGTGACTGCGGACTTGCGCGAGCTTCATGCGGATGACTGACGCGAAACTGTACAAGACCGGGACATACAAATGGCGTATTCTCGTATCGGAAGCCAAGACACACTTTGGTTCACTGAGTCATAGGAGTAAACAAGTAATTTTCTTTTAAAATCAATTAATTTTTTATCGTCTTCAAGCAACCTTTATAATAAAGTTGGCTACGTAATCCACATAAGAGCGCATATACGATGCTAGCACAAAGTGTTGGCCCTAACCAAAATCGGTTTGCAGAGATTATTATAGCAATAGTCCTAATTAGGTTTGTTACCTGTATGTAAGGTAATCAGAACTACGCGAACACTCAATCATACATACACTCATACCGAGATATGATTTATAGATGACACAAATATTTAATTCGCATAGGAACCTTAGAACTCGGTACTAGGGTCAAATGATTCATATGTCGTCCTGTTTCTATGGTCCCAAACGTATGTAGTTAGAGTTCTGAAAAGTCTTACATAACATTAAGTACAAAGCCATTCATAATAGTTTTAAAGTACTACACATAGTATACAACGATAATACTCCCAAGTAATTTTCTAAGAAAAACATACTTAGTAACATAGCTTACAAGGAAAATCACACAAGAAAATAAAATCTTGACACTTTGTACATAACGATAGGAAAATTTAAGATTACTGTATTTTTTTCTTGACAAACCAAAGAAACAATTTACGAGATCAAAAAAGAAATAATTATTTCAAAGAAATACTTTTACAAATTAATGGTACTTTTTACGAATCCGCTTAAATCATTAATTTGAACCATAAAGCCATTGTAATAAGGTTGGGAATAATACTCCGTGTATTCTACTCATGCTATACCGGCTGTTACTTCAGTTGATTGAGGTATACATATACATATACATAACTGAACTTATATTCTCATAATAGCTTTTAATTAGATGCAAACCTATTATATGAGAAATACTTATTAAACTCTTTGAATAACTATTAGTTTTTATTTGACTAGGCTATTAAATACAATAAAATAAATGAATTCAATTGTGTTAAAGAAATTGTACCCGTTGAAAAGGTGTTAGACACTACACATATAATATTATTAATTCGTTTACCAACCAGACCAACGTAAATATTTATTGTAGACATATATTTAGCTGGCACGGGTATTAAATTAAACCTGCTATTCCTTTGCATATTATTAACATTTATACTTATCGACCAATTGACATACTAACTCTATTTCTAAGAAAAATATAATTAGGTTAGTTGACAGTACTTTAAAGCCAGACAAAAAATACCAAATAATTCAGAGAGAAAAAAAAACAGTTTTTACGCCAATTTTCAAAAGGAAAAATATAACATAGAGAGCATCCCTAGTTTGGAATAAAAGAATACAAAAGCTATACGTAAACCCTCTGATAAATATAATTCCCGGAACGCTATCAGACACGGGAATACAGGGATACGGGGAGACAGAAAGGGCTTATAATGGTTCGTGTAAATATTGCCCGGCGCGTTCAAGGTCTGCGCGAACTTTGGTTAGTTCACCTGTGGTGTGCCAATTTAGTTTGGATAGTGGATTTGTACTTCAAGGAAGGAAAGGAAATAATTGAAAGAAGGAATATGTATATAATAAAACGATGGATTTTTGAAAAATCAAAATTGTATATCAAATCAGTTCTATTCTTTATTCGAGTAGTTTCGAATTTGGTCACGCCCACTTGATTTTTTTTTCAAAAAAACTAACAATGTATTATAATTTATTAAGTATTCACTTTATATTTTATTATTTTTCAAAAACCCAGCAAGCAGTTTTATGATACAATATTTACTCTCCTTTCTTTACCCCAAAGCTTAAAACTTAAAAATATTAAACAACTTTATTTACAGATTAAATAAAACGCGTGTGTATCTTACAATTTTCCGTGACAATGCACACTGTCGGGTAAGATCGCGTGACTCACGTACAAAAGGATAACAGTGATGATTCGCTCATTTCAACGGCAATTTGTTGCGCTCCATCCCCAAGGCACGACACTGGAACATTCTGCACGTATCAGATAAATAGGGAACAGGGTTAGCTGATAACAATGAGCTCAGTATCCTCTCAAGTAACGTTCAGATTATAAAAGGATTTTTAATGAGATTGTGTTAAAAGTTTATGTTCTTTGGTCGATGGTTTAGGAATTTGAAATTATTTTTTCGTGTATACCCAAAAATGCATTCGAATTTGATTTAAAGCATCATTAGATATTTGAAAAATCAATACTCCTAAGAATCAAACCAGTTGATGATGAAAAATATAAAACCCTATCATACTATTATTATTATCACATTATTTGATGATGTCGCTTAACATAACGAGAAAACTCGTGGCAAACATAAAGAAAATACCTATTATGAATAAAATACTATGTGATATTGACTTTCATTTAAAACTTAATTCATTTTTACCATAAACAATATCCAATATTTCGCGAATCTTGTAAATGTAATGCTCGTCCATAAAATTATTAAATAACCAACATTTTATATACTGTAACCACATATTCAAATATACGAAATTTATTTTATGTTTTCACGTATTTTTACTTTTATTTAACTATCTGGTTAATTGTATTGAAACTACTTTAAACGGATTAAAGGAGATGTTAAACAAAAATTAAAACCGCGAATTTAATCCGACAAAAGCGGTTTTATTTCAATGTGTTGTGTTCGAGTAAATGAAAAAAATCAATAACTGGTCAATTTCATTTACATATACCCGCGAGAGAGCGTCGGTGGCGCAGGGGTTAAGGCAGACGACTTCCGATCGGGAGGTTCCTGGTTCGAACCCCAACAATCGCGCCACGTACCAATGCGTTTTCAATTTTCGAATTCATAAGTACGTTATTTCGACGCTCTTACGGTGAAGGAAAACATCGCGAGGAAACCTCCACACCTGGGAAGAAATTCTAAGTTTGTGTGTGAAGTCGACCAACACGCACTTGGTCAGCGTGGTAGACTAAGGCCAAATCACCCTGATTCAGGGTAGGCCCGTGCCCCTCGGTGGAGACATTATATGAGCTGATGATGATACCCGCGTAAATTGCAATCCCGTGGGAATTTGGGGTTAAAAATTATTCTTGTTAGGAACATCTGTACCACATTTCATCTAAATCGGTTCAGTAGTTTTTACGTAAAAGACAAACTCACAAACATACAAACTTTCGCATTTATAATATTTGTAGGATAAATATCCAAGTGTTCAGAAAAATCACAGGTTATACTGATTCCTAGGTATTTCTCTAATATTTTAAAGAACTTTTTGACAACATCCCGTTGTTTTATATACTTACTTATATATAATGACATACGTTTCGTTTAATAATAATAAACTTTTTGGCGTTCAAGTGCGTGCTTCTTTGAAGCTTAAACTGAATAAATAATTTTGAATTTGAATGTCAAAAATATAACCCTAAATTTTAAGATTCTTTAATATAATTTTACTCCTATTCTCTTACATATAATCTTTAACTTTTAATAATATAAGTTCGGACGGAAGCTATAAAAGAAATAGCTTCATAAAGTCTTTCTCTTAATAATTTTGTAATATTTCACAATTTTGCTTCTTAATATTGCACCTTAAACGTGAAGATTCATCTATTTTACTTGTACCGAACGGGCAACGTAAGCCTCGGTTTCGTTGAGCTATAAATTTTACTCCTCGCTTCCGCAGATATATTGGGATTAGTACATTGCTATCAACGTACCACCTACTAAGTATAAGAACCTAATGGTAAACGATGTTACAAAGAGCTATCTATTAATTTATTAAAAAAGTACTCTATTTTCCTTAGTATATAGGTCGAAAATTACTTTATTAAAAAAGTATTCTATTTTCTTAGTATATAGAAATGTGGTTGAAATTTAATAAAATGTTTTGAAATTTTATTAAGACGTGGTAACTGTAAATTATAATGTTTTTTTTTATCCTCACAAAATATACGAACGTACGTCAACCAGTCAAATCAAACTGCCATTTTCATACAGCAACTGACCTCTAGGTCAACCTGTATCTAGGTGACTGAAATTACGTACACACTTATTCACATCACTTAAGTATTATAAACATTTGAATCAGTGCATAGTTTTGTACCGTAGAATACTTTACACAAAGATTCAGGATTCAGGAAAGATTCAGGTATTCAGGATGTTTATTAATACGTAAATTAGTAATCTATATATATATATATATAAAAATGAAACCCGTTTTCCTTGGTCACGGCATCACGCGGGAATGGCTGGACCGATTTCACTAATTCTTTTTTTGTTGTATTTGTTATTATTAGGAGAAGGTTCTTATGTAAAAAAACACGGAAAATCAACGGGAAAATTGGACCCGTGCGAAGCCGGGGCGGGCCGCTAGTTATTAGTAAACATCCTAAATAGAATACAGTAGCAGTTAAAAGAAAACATTCTACAAGTACGGAACATGCAAGAAATTCTTAAGCATAACGCCGCATAATATTAAGCTAAGTTAATAGACCGAAGGTGCCGTGTATAGCGTGCACATAATAACATCGTTTGGCATAACAAGAGTTTTGTTTTGAAGGACTATTTCACCTTTAATTACCATTCAAGTTATTTTCATTTTTAACCCCCGACGCAAAAAGAGCGGTGTTATAAGTTGGACGTGTCTGTGTGTGTGTGTGTGTGTGTGTGTGTGTATCTGTCTGTCTGTTGCATCATAGCTCCCGAACGGATGAACCGATTTCAATTTAGTTTTTTTTTTGTATTAAAGCGGACTTACGTGCGAGTGTTCTTAGACATGTTTGATGAAAATCGGTAAACCCGTTTAAAAGTTATGGGGGTTTGAAAGTAATTGTGTTGGGGGGTTTTTTAAATTGTTAATTTAATGTTATTACTTGAAACTATGTTTACTATGTGAAAGGAAGATTTTTTGATTTGATTTGTTTTTGTAAATAACATTTACTATACTTACTAAACACTCTTAATCTGCTTTACTTATTTATAACTAGCTGTGCCCCGCGGTTTCACCCGCGTAGTTCCCGTTCCTGTAGGAATTTCGGGATTAGCCTATGTTCTACCCCGGAACATAAGCTACCCCTGTACCAAATTTCAAGTCAATCTGTTCAGTAGCCGTGAAAAGGTAACAGACCGACAGACAGAGTTACTCTCGCATTTATAACATTAGTAGGGATAATAGTTTAGAAGTACGCAAGGAGAAATGTGGTTGTTAATTTAATATACAACATTTGGTGCAAAACCTGAACAATATTTTCTGAAAAGACGATAATCTGTTTAAGATATAAGTCTTAAAGTCCGTTATTAATATAATAAAACTTCTAACGTCGAAGTAAATAGGGATGATTAATTAAATTTCATATTTTCTTTTCCGTTTGGAACTTTGAAATTGATATTATTATTTAGATGGATATTTTTGTAAAATGTGTAAAATGAAAAAATCTGTTTTATTAGGTTTACAAGTTCATTCATTAACTAAGAAATAAATTTACAAGATGAAACAATTTTTGTCGACTAACAATTGATGTCGCTAATTGGATTGTAGTTTCTTTAATTAAAAGTATAAAGTTTGGTAATTAAAAGTTATACAAATAAAATGTAAGTACATACAACGCACCATTAAGCATTGTTTTCTTAAAATAATAAATACGAACAGCTATGATGTACTAACAACAGTATTTTTCTGTTACTCAAATAATTTAGAGTTTTTGAGGGATATAATTTTCGATTAATAAGGGTCTCTTTTTAAATTCTGCAAGAATGATTGTTTGGTTACTATTTTCGTATATTTATAGTAAAGTTTCAGTGTTAAATGAACCTTTTAGTCAGTGTGAAATAGCAGGCGGTCCATGCGATTATAATAAAACACTCTAGAAAATGTTGCTCTATTTACAAAATGAAGTTCTCTGAAGAGTGATTTATTAGGGTACTCCTAAACATTTACATAACACCTACAATATAAGATGGGTACAATTAATAATGTTTTATCAAGAAATTAATGTACAACTATTTATCATTAAATAATAAAATTTAAAAAACCCCCAACACAATTACTTTCAAACCCCCATAACTTTTAAACGGGTGAACCGATTTTCATTAAACATGTCTAAGAACACTCGCACGTAAGTCCCCTTTAATACAAAAACTAAATTGAAATCGGCCCATCCGTTCGGGAGCTATGATGCCACAGACAGGCAGACGTCAAATTTATAACACCCCTCTTTTTGCGTCAGGGGTTAAAAAATAGCTAGCTGCGCCCTGCGTGATCCCGATCTTGTGGCAATTTTGATATAAAAATAAATTATAGTTTAAAAAAACTAAAAAACACGCTTTTTATAGAAAACCGAACTAAAAAATAGAAAATAAAAAAACAGCGTGGGGTGCATGGTGTCAATATTTTAAAAAGCACACCACGCTTTTTTTTTATTTTCTATTTTTTAGTTCGGTTTTCTATAAAAAGCGTGTTTTTTAGTTTTTTTAAACTATAATTTATTTTCTACTTTTTAGTTTGGATTATTTATAATAGCTTGTTTTTTTAATTTGCAAATTGAAAAATGGAATAATTTTATCAAATTAGTGTATTGTCATCGGTCCTCAATAAACCTACAAAGTTTGAACGAAATCTGGCCGTTTAAAGTGGGTCAAAATAGCGCCCAAAGAAGTCGGTTACAAACATACATACAAACATACAAACATACAAACATACAAACATACAAACATACTAACATACTAACATACAAACATACAGGTGAAGCTAATAAAAAGCGTGTAATTACCATAAGCTACCCTCTTATAACATCAGCTATCTGAGACAGAAAGTCTCGTAAAAATCAGTCTAGTCATCAAGTGTTTTGGCTAATATTTAAAACGATAATTTGATATGATATGATACAAACAGACACTTCAATCTTTATCTTCTCTGAGGGTTGGAAGCTACCACCTGCTTGGGATCCTATCATCCACAAATTAAAACCCAAAGCACGTCCAACAACTTCAAGACCGCAAGATACTGTCAGTTCTGTATGCATGAATAGGAACGTTTCAAATTGAAGAAAAATTTTTGTATTGATTTTAAAGTGCATTGTAATTTATTTTATTTAAAAAATGATATAAAAAATAATTCCAGACCGAGTTTCTTGCAGATTCTTCTCGGCTGATGTATTTCCGAATCTGTGGTAAATTCACAATGTATTTAAAATTATATTCAAAATATTGAAGGTAGTAATCTCTTTACATTACTTTGTACAGACGTCTTCCATCTTAGTCTTCTGTGATCACGGGTTCTGTAAAGAATCCGAAACGTCAGAAAATGTAAAACAAAATATAACCACGACAAAAATCCGTTTAAGTGTTTTATTTCAATGTGTAGT
The DNA here is from genome assembly GCA_958496195.1 of Timandra comae. Taxonomy (NCBI): domain Eukaryota; kingdom Metazoa; phylum Arthropoda; class Insecta; order Lepidoptera; family Geometridae; genus Timandra; species Timandra comae. Next base: position 9,945,565 of record OY292359.1, read on the forward strand.
TCGTGTAAATCAAAGATATCAACTTCAATCTTATTTATTTGTATAGATTACGAAACACTTTTCCCCCAAATATATAGTACGATAAACACAACTGGGCGTCATAAAAATAGAAAATAATATAGTTAAGTAAATCTGTAAACCAAACACCGCAGTTTTACGTAGGAAGTATTGAGATTTTCCAATTCCGAAACGTCTTTTTCCATCTTTTGTCACGAGCGCACTTCACTCTGCTTGATGGAGCTACCGGCAGCGAAGAAATTGTACGAGTATACTTTTAGTACATTTGCTTACTTTTCAAATAATTGACAATATGCTAAAACCTTAAAACATTGATATACCATTTTATTTAAATAAATGCGCATGTTTGTATGTTATCCTAACTAATATTATAAATGCGAAAGTAACTCTGTCTGTCTGTCTGTCTGTCTGTCTGTTACCTTTTCACGGCTAAACTACTGGACCGATTGACTTGAAATTTGGTACAGGGGTAGCTTATGGTCCGGGAAAGAACATAGGATACTTTTTATCCCGAAATTCCCACGGGAACGGGTACTACGCGGGTGAAACCGCGGGGCGCTGCTAGTAGTTAATAATTCGTGTTTTTGCTTGGGACAAAAATAAATTACTGCCCCGCAAAAATGGTAATCGTTTTTTTTAAGGATTATTTATTTGTACAATTCAAAGATTGCGCAAAAACTATGTAAAACAAATAATTCATTTATTAAAATAAATACTGTTAAATAACACGAACAATTTACCTAATGACGGCTTTGATTCCATTTGTTAGTATGAATAAATTCGTTACCGAATTCGTAATCTCAGGATTTGAATTGTAGCTCGTTGACGCTTGAAATATTACTCTCATTTGATAAGATTAGAAAGATATTATATTGATAGTGAAAGGCACAAATTTAATGTTGTTTTACAATAATTACTATTATTAAATGACGGCTGTAAGACCTTACTATAGGGCAAAGGTTTTATGCTATTTTTTTCTTACAAATCGAACAGTTAACTTTAATATTCCTATGTATCTATAGTGCCTAATATACTACTTTCTTTATTGAGACACATTTCTGTGCCAGCGGTAACATTGGAAGCTACCATTGGCCTCATAGGTGGTCTATGTTTGTCCATTTTTGACTCTAAATGGCAGTTGAATACATTTTCAATAAACTGACAACCAAAAGATGCGATTACAGCGACGCTCTAACCGCGCGGCACAGAAAAGATTGTGACTCAATACAAAAAAGTACTTAACGAACGTTTGACGTTTATTAATTGGATCATATGTTGACAGTTGACTTTTAAATCCATTTATCGAATAAAAAAGAAATCTATTATAAAAAAAACAACAACCAATTTTTATTCTTCCATTTTCCATGATCGATATGATGTCAACTAACAATTTCATTTTCAACATAATCGTCAAGCCAGTATGTTATTAGATCCAGATCCATCCAGAAATAACAATGTACAAAATAAAATTTCTAAAATTAGCCTTCACGTAAAATTTCATTCAAAATACGTAGCCACTCAAACAAATTAGGCATCTCAACTGAGATTTCATCACGCAATTATGTAATATGCATTAAAATGTAAATTCAAAAGAAAACACGTCCATTGTTGAAAGGGAACATTTGGAATATATCCATCCAGTCGCTCCCGGGGAACTGCATTACAAAGACAAATAATTGCAGACGCAAGCTTCGAGAGAGAATACGAAATTTATCGCGAACATTGCAAAAATAGCGAAGATTGAAAACTATTATTAATAGTTTCTTATTAGATTTTAGTTCTTGGAATTTATAATTTAATTTTAAGGTTTCATTGCGCGATATCAAAAGTGATTTGGTTATTAAATTTCATATCAATTTGAGTGTAATTAAGTATTTAAGTTACGCTGGCACTAAGTACCTTCGTGATCGTTATTTAGAAATATAGTTTTAATCAGAAATTTAAGTATTATATTATTTTAGTTAAAGCTAAACTTTTGAGAAATTTAATCACTTAATACGATTGCTAAGCATTTTAGTATGACATCTGTGACCTACTACGGCGACGGTTTAAAGTGCAGGCAAATATAATACATACAAGACATTCAAAGCCACTGAAGTAATGGCCTGCCATCAATATTATGAAGGTACCAAACGTTGCTTAACTGAACGTACCGTGAATAATCCACATTCAACTCCGGTATAAGAAGAGGTTTTATGAGAAACTAGTTGTGCCCCGCGGTTTCACCCGCGTAGTTCCCGATCCCGTGGGAATTTCGGGATAAAACATAGCCTATGTTCTTCCTCGGACCATAAGCTACCCTTGACCGAATTTCAAGTCAATCGGTTCAGTAGTTTAACCGTGAAAAGGTAACAGACAGACAGACAGACAGAGTTACTTTCGCATTTATAATATTAGTTAGGATGTTCAAATATAGGTATCATTCTACACAACACTCCCAACATAATTTCCATCCTTATTAGAGTCATCAGAAATGCTCATTAGTAAACGTAATCCACGTTTTATTCACGAAAACAAATAATCAAATAGGTATATCCGAACAATAATATCCATTCACTGGCAACCACACAAACCGATACAAAACATTGAATTATATTAAAACTACATCTAACAAAGCTTGGTAATGTTTACCGGATAATCTAACAATGGATTATTTTATAATCGAAATATAATAACAATGAGTTCGAATTTCAATAAAATAAATTCAGTACGATTTTGGAATAATATATTTTTGTATAATATTATATCATCGGTATTTAGGGTATCAAATAAATTTTGTGTTTTAACATAATTTATCCATAGTCATTTTTGTCTGCGGTATCTACAATTACAATCTACTAACCATACACTGCTGCCTACTGCTTGTTGCTGTTGACAGTGATCTCTGTCAACAGTGTGAACAATGTTTTCTATGAACAGGGCTTTCGGCGAAACGTGCTGTCTAGGAATAGATGTTTCTATTAGCTGTGCTTTCTGTATTTAGTCATATCATACAAGCGTGTTTCTATATTAGATTCCACACTCTACCTGCATGACCTCTTAGTTAAAATGTTATTATTTCCAAAGTATAAAACTAGATGTTCATTTTGTAAATACAACCTGTGTTTTAGTATCTAGAGATAACCAAGATTTATAAAATACTAGAAGTGCCCCGCGTTTTCGCCCGCGTAGTTCCCATTCCCGTAGGAATATGGGGACAAAATGTGCTAAAAACCTTAACACTGAATCACTCTATCTATTAAAAAAAAAGCATTAAAATCCGTTGCGTAGTTTTAAAGATACATAGGGACAGAGAAAGCGACTTTGTTTTATACTATGTAGTGAAGACTTATTTACGCCCTACAAATATACAGATTTGTATTTTTATCTCATGTTCTAAAATAAAACCTAGGTTTTACCAATACATGGCTATTCTACCTATAGATCAGCCCGATAGGTAAGGTGGTCACAGCTTTGTCCTATCTTTACAAATGTCTCTGCCCAATGGCCATATTTATTTAAATAGCGGTACAATGTTTGCCATTCTTTGTTTGGGTTATCTCATAGTGAATCACTTTAGGGTAAGGACTATCTTTTTATTAAATCCATTCAGTTATCATCCAGCCAGTTCAGATCCTTCTGTTCATCAACAAAGATAACGGTAACCTTTACAAAATTTACCCAAAGAAAATAAAGGCGGAGAAAGAAAATATTGAAACATTTTTGGACGAATGGACGACTGGATTTTGTGTTCTAAATATAAAATTAGTCAAGTGGTTTGTAATGAAACTTTTACTGATAATATATTTATGTTTTTCATATATTCTTTATTAGGGAACTTATAGGTAATGCATAGTAGTAAATTAAGACAACAATATTGTGTTTAATTCCCTTATGTGTCTAGTGGCCTCTATCTTTCAACTTAGTAGACTTGGGTTCTAGATCAAGTGTTGCATATTTTTATTTTCAAACACGTCTTCAGGCTACTTAGAGACAAACATCTCAACATTACCGTTAGCCGTAGTTGCCATTATCACTACATAGTATAAAACAAAGTCGCTTTCTCTGTCCCTATGTATGCTTAAAGTATAATATAATACAGATCAATACTTTACCAAATTAATATAATTCAGTAATCATGTTCTAACAATAATCCAACCACGAATTAAATCCAAGACTGACAGTAGACAATGTATTAGCTGAACCAACAAAAGTCATCTCAACGTGTTAAAATCTCATTAGATGACGTAACGAGATTTCAAAGCTGACATACTGATGTATGTAATGTACTCCGTTCACATACCTGAGACGCGTAGACGTGACATTAGCTTGTTTTAGAAAGTATGGCGTAATGTCTTAAGAAATGGTCAAATGTGAATTAGGTTTGTAGAACTTGGATTCTGTTTGCTTACCTAGTTACATCCTACTAATATTATAAAGCCGAATGTTTGTATGTGTGGATGTATGGATGTTTGTTCCTCTTTCACGCTAAAAGTACTGAATGGATTTTAATGAAATTTGGTACAGATGTTCTTCATACGTAGGAATAACACATAGGATACTTTTTATCCCAAAATTCCCACGGGATAAGGTTCTATGCGGGTAAAACCGCGGGGCAGCTAGTATATCATAAAAGTAGCTGTGTGCGAAGGTTTTGCTCACATTGATACTAACCTAGAGATACGATACGAGTATTCTAACGGTCGTTCCCAATATTCAATCTAAGTATCTATCGTCTTTCTTGTCATCGTAAAAAAAAGCTGTGTAATTTTACCTAAGTACATAAATGACAGATATTACAGAAGTTTAAGGGAAGGTTCATATCTGACGGAACATGCGTCGTGTATTATCGGTCGCGTAACGCCAGAACAGACAAATTTATAGAAAAACACTTGAGCGTACACACTCAACGAACTAACGTATAATCGGTTGAGTGTGAACGGTCGAGTGTTTTTCTATACATTTGTCTGTTCTGGCGTTACGCGACCGATAATACGCGACGCATGTTCCGTCAGATATGAACCTTCCCTTTATTATTAAATGAACGCGTCATCTTAGAAAGTTTTGGTGAATAAGATATGTAGTTCTTGATATGAGAGCCCACAAAGAACCAATGGTTTGCCTGTCTATATTATTACTATAGAATAGTTCCTATAAAGCTTTACTCAAAAATGACCTATAGCCGCTGGATATAGCCGCTAATTAATTAATAAAAAATTAAACATGTTTTTCACATGAAAAGCAGTTAATAATTAAAATTTCAGTGAAAATTTCTCTATGATTTTCTATATAATAGCAACATCGAATATTATTAATTAAAACAGAAAACAAACTGAATTCAAATTATTACAAAAGATATTAAAATTAACGTCATATTTAAAAAAAAAAAACCTCAAAAATTATAAAAACAATTTGAATAGATATTATTCAATTAATTTTCAAAGCATTCATCTCATAATAACTTTAATTAATGCCCCAAAGACTAATTCAAAACTGATGAATATTTTTCTTTGATACAGCTTCAGTTTTTGTCCGAACAAAATAAGTTCATACAAAATACGAACTCATAACGTTGGTAGTTAAAAAAATGTTTATTAGCTTTAAAGGGAAACGGATGTCATAAAATTAATGTTAGGGACGGTTCTATCTATCTCCTTCCCTGAGGTAAGGTTTTACTAATAATTTTCGACGGAATTAAAAAAAACTATCCGAAATGAGGGAGTTTTATATGTACAAGTAATTATTACATATTAATAACGTGTGTTTGTGTATGATTACACAGATTATTACTTTTTGGAAAAATTAATTTGTATTAAATGCAGTACATGAATGCGAATCAAAAGATTCGCATTACTTTTGAAGATCAAATTATATAATAAGTTTCGCTTTTTCTTCAATGTTTTCATTCGTCTCTTTGTTAAAAGCTGAATATCTCGAATTCTGTTAAGTCAATTTCCTTATATAAAATTCTCGTGCCACAATGTTTTGTTCCCGTACTCCACCGAAACGGCTTGACCGATTCTCATGAAATTTTGTAAGCATATTCAGTAGGTCTGAGAATCGGCCAACATCTATTTTTCATCCCGAAATTCCCACGGTAACGGGAACGGGAACTACGCGTGTGAAACTGCGGGGCACGGCTAGTTTCCTTAAAAAAATAAACAACAATATATTTGAAATAAAGTTATTTGTAGAGATTAAAAATAAGACTGTAAATTAACTATAACTACAAATAAATCAAGACACAATTAAATATTTCATTGTTCTAACTTAAAATGAACATCTAACCAACCAAAACGAAACATTTTATTTTCAAATCCCAACCGGTGAAAACTTTAAAGCTATTAAAAATACAATAAAGTATGCTGGTACTAAACATTCCAGGTTCTCGCGTGAAAGAGAAAATAAAACAAAATTAAATTTTGGTGGGAAACTGTGTCTGTTATTTAAACTCTTTGTGGTCAACCTACAGAGAGTTGTCAACCTTTAAATTTTGTATTTTGTTTCTAGCATTCCTTTACGACTTCATCCAACCAATTAAGGTGAATAAATAATTAAATATAAGTAAAGATGTTGTTAAATTTTTATCTAACTGTTTCTGTATTTTGTCCTGGCAGTAAAGAGTATCTAGTATGTTTTTATCCAATGAGAGAACAGTATGGTAACCCGTCTATGGATATTTAACATAATTATCATGTTTATAACTTTTGAATATTTTGTATGTGATACTGAATAAAGTATCGAAAAACCACGTAAGCTCACCTATATAAAACTAGTAAATATATAAAATCCTTGTAAAAAAGCCTATTGATTTACACACAATGGTTAAATTTCTTTGAAATATAACTAACCGCTTAGAGTGCTAATATTGGCTAGAAGATTGGAAAGCGTAAGCAGGTATAAACGTTTTAGTAGTCTAGACTAGAAGTGTATCCAACTAACTGCTAAGCCTGAGATCCCTGAGCCATTTTCATACATGGCTGAGGATTAAGATTACTGACTAAGACACATTAGCATATTAATTAGAAGGCCGATTACGCCTGTTCTTTCTCCCAGTATCAATACAATCACTAGAGTGGTTTTAATTTTAGCAGTAGGATATTAAGACCGTCACTTTAAAATATCATTAGCAATAAGGCTATCAATCATGCAATTTATTGATGACAATTTTATTGTACAATAAAGCATTTTATTTTGAAAATAGTTTAGTTAAAGGTTCATACTTATGCTTCTGTTCACAATTGAGAACAGTTTCTCTATTTTGATGACCGTTATTGACGCGTCTTTTTGTACATTCATAACATTTATTCGTTTGATTAGAAAGTCGTTTATTCACGCTTAGTTTATTAATGGAGCAAAACACAACACAGATATACGCAGATATAATTCGATAAGGAATGTAACTCGAGAACATTTGAACCTAAGACCTTATACTCATAGCGCTGTTTGGTCGCTGATAAATTGTGAAAAATAAATAAATATGTATAGTTACAACTAGACAACAGAAGCCATCTCACAACGGTTGTAAAGGTCAAGTACGTGCTATTTGAAAGAAACGAAACACGCCATAACTCTCTAATAAGGCTATAAGTTTATAAATGTTCTCTAGAAATGAAATATCAATCCCAACGTATCGAAATTCCTTCAGGTAGCCGTGAATTATTCCCGCTAAGGAGCAATGAGGAAAACAAGATTGTCGTACACTTGACCAGCTATTTATAAAACTATGTTCTTGCTCTTAGTAAGTGAGGTTTATTTGAAAAAGTAAAATAAAATATTTTTCAACACACTTGCTCATAAAGGGTCATTATTTGTGCAAAAACAGTTGAATAATGACACGTTTTATTCACTAGTGAGTTATAGATTGTTTTTTTAAATTGCTTTCATTTTAAAAAAGTTTCGATACCAAAAAAATTGTGTCCATACATTTTAAAAACAAACTTCAACTATGTTTCCTTACTTTTGGTAGGTCTATGGTCGAATCCATTCATTCATTTGTTATTTTTTTTTAATAAGTATATTCTTTTAGTCTTTGGCCGATCACCATTGTTGTGTTGGATGCGCGCGAATAGAAAAACTGTTTATTTATTAGCGAAAAATGATATTTTATTATGAATTTCTTCGCAAGTGTGTTGAAAAACGTTGTATGGTACTCGCGAGTATTGATGATTACTATCCTCGGCTATCTTCAGACCCTCGCCTCACGGCTCGGGCCTCAATAGCGCCTCGGAAGTAATCACCAACTTACCTCGCTTGTACCATAAATAACTATTTTGAATATGCCAGTCAACATATTTGATCGTTATTTTTTAAGGCTTACGCGTACTTGCCGAATTTAGTCAAATACTCGGCAAATTTAAACCACATGAACACATATGAAGACATTTAAATTTGTAGTTACTTATTGATATCTTTGATTAACACGAACACTACACATTAAAATTAAACGCTTAAACGGATTTTTGTCGTGGTTGTATTTTGTTTTACATTTTCTGACGTTTCGGATTCTTTACAGAACCAGTGATTGACGTGATCTTAGTCTTCTGTAATCACGGGTTCTGTAAAGAATCCGAAACGTCAGAAAATGTAAAACAAAATACAACCACGACAAAAATCCGTTTAAGTGTTTTATTTCAATTTGTAGTTACTTACAACATCTAACGTGTAATGTACCGCGTTATGGGTCTGTGTAACCTGAAATAAATAGTTTTTATTTGTTTCATTTATAAAATATTTCTTTTGTTAGAGGTTAAAATACCGTAATTTAAGAGGGTTGATCTGGCGCGCGACAACTCAAATTTTCACTCACACAGACGCGCACGCGTGTCCGCATGCACACTGTCTATGTGGTGACGGCGCGCTCGCTCTGAATACTCCGGCCGAATGGTTTTGATCCATTGGAAATTATAAATTGTGTAAAAGTTATTGACAAAAGTAAAAATACGAGTATATTTTTTTTTACGATTCGTAGTAGGTAGTATATGATTAGATATAATTTACGTAATAACTTTCGATTCGATATTCCATTATTCACAACAAGGAATAATGAATAATACAAATAAATGCCTACATTACTAATGTGGGTAAATGCCTACATTAGTAATGTGGGTAAATGCCTACATTACTAATGTGGGTAAATGCCTACATTACTAATGTGGGTAAATGCCTACATTACTAATGTGGGTAAATGCCTACATTACTAATGTGGGTAAATGCCTACATTACTAATGTGGGTAAATGCCTACATTACTAATGTGGGTAAATGCCTACATTACTAATGTGGGTAAATGCCTACATTACTAATGTGGGTAAATGCCTACATTACTAATGTGGGTAAATGCCTACATTACTAATGTGGGTAAATGCCTACATTACTAATGTGGGTAAATGCCTACATTAGTAATGTGGGTAAATGCCTACATTAGTAATGTGGGTAAATGCCTACATTACTAATGTGGGTAAATGCCTACATTAGTAATGTGGGTAAATGCCTACATTAGTAATGTGGGTAAATGCCTACATTACTAATGTGGGTAAATGCCTACATTACTAATGTGGGTAAATGCCTACATTAGTAATGTGGGTAAATGCCTACATTAGTAATGTGGGTAAATGCCTACATTACTAATGTGGGTAAATGCCTACATTAGTAATGTGGGTAAATGCCTACATTACTAATGTGGGTAAATGCCTACATTAGTAATGTGGGTAAATGCCTACATTACTAATGTGGGTAAATGCCTACATTACTAATGTGGGTAAATGCCTACATTAGTAATGTGGGTAAATGCCTACATTACTAATGTGGGTAAATGCCTGCATTCTAAAACATTATTTGTTATCATAAATGTTAATATTTTTTTTTAAATAAATAATTCAAATTATAAAACAAAAATTATAATCGAGTATCAAAACATGTTGATGAGTTATCGTATAAAATTCGTACGCGCCGCAAAGGTCAAACGCTCGGTAGGAGCGATACGTCCTCTCTCTAAAAAGCCTCGCGGCAGACTGATTTGAATTGTTTCGTGCGTCCGATTTTATAGTAGTTTTATGATGATTTTAAAATATTTGTAGAAAAAAAGACAATTTGTTTTAGAGATTTTTTTTTAGTATAATTGTTGTAGAAAATATTCTTTTATTATTTGAGGTAATTTTAATAACGTTTTGAGCATCATTTATCAACGTAAATTACGATTTTCTTGAGTGTGATTTTTACAAATTCTAACTTTATATTTTTTTCGATTTCAATAATAATTATAATAACAATTAAATTTTCCTATGAGTATTTCCTTAATAAGGATCTGGACTTTAAGTTTGTTTAATTTTTAGTGCTAAATTGGTCGAATTACTAGAATCCGAAGGCATGGAAGTTAATGCTAAAAGTGAAATTCAGAAAACATATGTTCAGTTTTCTTGATATATTTTTTAAGTTTTCTGTATAATATTGTTTTTCTCTGAGTATTTTTTAGATGACAATATTTCCTTTAATTATTACCTAAAAGCATGTTTATAAAATACGCTTTTCATATAATATGACTAGATCAAAAAGTACAAAAACCGTCAATTATCGAGTTTAGGGTCTTAAGCGCTAACCTTCAAAAATGTAATACTAGAGCACCAAGTCAACTTAACCCTATTAAGTCGAAATTTAATACCAATAAACATAAGGCAATAAAGTAAGAAATTGATACCGAAACTTTTGTAGACAGTAGGAATTTTAATAAGGCAGATAAAGTACTACTTACGTTCAAGTTGAAACTGTTTAGTTGTTCTCAGTTTCATTACAAATGCAGTACCTGTCATCTGTACGTTAAGTCTGTTCCTTTTATAAGTTTGTGGCATTCCAGTTTTCAGTAATACTTTTGAATATTAGTCTGTGATATTTACGTTCATGACTATTAGTAATTTTATATTTTTAACTGACTACGGCGACGTAAAAGGTGAAACTAAAATATCATAAAAATGGCTTTTAAACGTGGCTATCTACTTTTTACGTTGACTGTACTATATTTACTTCTATTTTTCATTGTACTAAAATATGCCCTCTACTATTTAGCCGTTTTACCTATGATAAACAGTTCTGAGTATTTTGTGGACTTCAATAAATAGCTTTTTGCTCAAACAATTATTTAGCTGTCAAAATCACAAAAGTCTCGCAAAAATATCATCAGCCAGTATCATTTAAAAAAAGAACATGTTTGAAAAAACCGAAAATTAAAAAAGGTTGAAAAAAACAACAGTTCTTAACAGTCGCGTTCAACAAATGAGTGAACTTAAAATATTGCTTTGAAAAGGCTTTAAATTGAGCCGTGCGGGCTTTAGGACGAGCCCGGCTTAACGTGAAGACAAACGACTGAAAAAAGGCCACATAGAATACGCAGCGTGGCACAACAACGGCACAGCGCCCATCCCAACACTTTACAAAGGAAAACTTTCTGTGTACACGTAAATGTGAAACGTACTGCCAAATTTTTATTTTAGAAACGTTTAAATGTAACAAATTTAAAAGATTAGGGGATATGCTAATGAACACTTAGATAGGATATGCTGTATTTTAAAAATAAATTAAAGACGTTATTTTAATGGCAAACTGAATACTTAATATAAATATAAGCTACGCAATTTTAAAATACAAAACTAAAGAGATCAAAAAAATACATAATAAGGCAAATTGGGATGGTAACTTACACTTCCACCATTGTATCAGCCTGATTCCATAATTTTGTGACACTTCTGCGCTACATAGATACTCCTATTTTGCAAGTATCATATGATCTGTGGTGTAGAAAGCACGCACAATAAACCCAAATTAGAGAGGTGTAATTGCGGAAAACTAACTACTTACAAGTTTATACATACATGCATTTGTGGTTACTGTTAGGGAATGTTCATATCTGACGGAACATGCGTCGCGTATTATCGGTTGCGTAACGCCAGAACAGACAAATGTATAGTGCGAGCGATTATACGTTAGTGCGTTGAGTGTGAACGGTCAAGAGTTTTTCTATACATTTGTATGTTCTGGCGTTACGCGACGCATGTTCCGTCAGATATGAACCTTCCCTAAGGGCCTATTTCATGACCTTCAAATAACGGTACTCACCAAGTAAAGTTAGTCTTGTCTCTTTCTTACTTTATGTCAAGTGACAAAGACAAAACATGTGAGTAGTTACTCGGTACGTTACTTGAACTTGAAGATGGTGAAATAGGCCCTTAGTCTAAAAGCATCAACAATGCCTGATTTTTTGTTGAACTTATTCAATTGAAATAAAAACAAAGATAAAATAATAATATAAACATTTTCTATAGAGTTACAATAGCAAAACATTTATTTCCTTTACCAAAATGCTTTTCATTAAATACATAAAGATTTTTCTCACTCATAAATCTATACATAATTTTCTAATTATACCTAATGTAGCCCGTAGCACTCCCGCAGAATTCAATTAGTATTAAGGGCCATATTTTTCCCCGTGATTCGACCAGATGGTACACAAGTTTACTCGGTTTTTCTTATTGCTTTAATTCTTATACATTCAAAATATTAACCCTTTGATTCCCGGAGTATAATGTTGTGTTTTATTTATTAGGTAATTTTGAGAGGATTTTTTAAAGTTTGTAGCTATTGATATTTATTGATGGTAGAGTCACAAAAGTGATAACGGGAAGACAACTTTGTGTTATTTAGTTAATAATTTATTTTAGCTCTTCCACATCATGAGTGCTTTTTGAGGCTCAAATTCAATAAATGATATGACATAAATTAAGCCTCGAGACTCCTTCCAGCATTTCTCGCTATCCATAAAAACAGCTTGTATAAAGTTCTCCTTTATAAGAACTATACATTTTTAATACAAAAAGAATACTACAAAACCTCCAAGTTCAAACTTCAAGTATACAAACTAACTTATATACGAGATCATTTCTCATGACTACTATTACTGGTTGTTCTGAAGTGATGTTACGCTTAGGAATTTTTATTTAGTTTGCAAAATGTATTACAGTTGTGAAACGTATGCTTCCAATACGTGCATGCCAGGTTAGATCGAACGTGCCATGTTTTCTTTACACAATTGTGTTATTGCATTCTCATTGTCTCTCACTATCTATTCATTTTATTTATGTTTTCGTTTTATTTCTTGAACAAATAGTTGCGATAAACTGTCTGGGGGTTTGGTGACTATTTGACTTTTTAGATACCTACCTACTTATAGTAACATAGTCAATTATTGTGATAACTTAGTCTGAAACATAGTAAAGTCTAATATCTATAAGATCCCATTACAGGGCAAAGGCATCACATTGTTCATGTCTCATGTTAATACAGTGAGGAGCGATAACCTTAATCACCCTTTACAAACAACCACTATAAACCTTAATCCTGAAATATTAATACAGTTCAAACGTTCCCCAATTGTTTTAAAACATAACAAGATCAACATTTTGTACAAAGGCACTTAACACCAACAAATAGTACGAGTAATTTCTGTAACACTCAAATTCTCTAAGAGTTGCCATGTTAAATAAATAAGCCCGCGCAGTCTGAAGAACTAAGATAACAACTCTACAGTTTGCTCCCGAAATGACAAACTAAGTTAGCGACTTAATTGACGGCACCGCCTCCGTGGAAACTTGAGAAAATTAATATTTGTCAAGGGCAAGCCGAATAAATACGTTTTGCAGTGGTAATAATGTTATAACGTTACATTACGTAGGCAATACAATCTTAATTTTATAGATGTAAGTTAAATATGTTTGCGAGTATTACAAAATAGGGTTGGTAGGTTAATCAAATTTACGGTGTTATAAGTATTTACATCATACTAGCAGTTTTAGTTATTTTATACGAATTATGAGTACGTACAGAGAGTCTCGCTTTTACACATTGCCTGCCACGAGCGCTTCTTACTCCTCCTGATAAAGGCCGTCGTATATGGTTGAAACTATTTAAAGAACACGTTTTGTTGTAATAAAATAGTTTTTACCTAAATTTGTCATGAATTAGCAAGTTACATTGCCTCAAATTAAGTACAAAAAAGTCGCTTTTCAGGTAGCGATTTAATAACTTCCTATATTATAGTCTTTGATTCACTAAGATAAAATTTAAGAGAACTGTTTGACAGAACTACCTATTTGCAAGTACAATACAACACATTCAGTGATTACTTCCTTGAATTCCATTGAAAACCAAATGATCTTTGCTGTTTGCTCTTGTTTGTAAGCTAATCAACATGTCTTGATATATTACCAATAAACATCAATATCCAATCACGGTACACTAATTTTCACAGCTCCTAACCTACATAATGGTTAACTGCATGTTGATAGGTATAATATTGACCAGTTGCCTATAATATATAGAGCCAGTTATTGCTCAATGTAAAGTTACAAATGGCTTTGTGGGTGCATTTATCAAGCTATTCAATACCGGTATCAACAGTTTGCTTATACCTGTCTTCCTTTAAATTGAAAAGCATGTCCAGACACCCTGAGGCATTACAAGGTATCTATGTATACGTTTATACCATCCATTTAGGGGGCTCAAATGAACAGCACTTATATTTTTGCGCAAATGTTTTTGCTTTTTACATTAGAAGCTCGTTGGACTATAGAAACATTTGAGCCTAGCTACACAATTAAACTACTTTTTAATAATATTTGCTAGGTATGCTCAATAGTAACATTCGCGTAAAGAGTACTTTGCGTATGTATAATCTCTCTCTTGATGAAAGCCATATAAAAATCCGTTGCGTGCGTAGTTTAAAAGATCTAAGCGTACATCAGAAAGACAGACGGCGCACCGCCGCTACTTTTTTTGACTGTTTAGACACTATATTGTTAAAAATATTTCAAAGTTCAAATTTGTGCAAACAGAAAGAGTTTTAATAGAATGAAAATACCATTTATAATAATAGAATGGGTTACGACTTTTTTCTTTTTAAGTACGAGTATATTTCTCGATATAATTTTTCAGTGAGCCGGACAAGTTTCAAAACTTGACGGTTCTGCACTCTATTTAATTTTCCGCTTGTCATACATCGAACTTTTGAAGTAAACATTTTCGCGGTCTCATTTAGTAGAGCGTATAATTATTCTTTTTTGCACGTTTCATTTGGATGCTTTTTTTAATTATTGGGTTTATTTACTTTAAGTTTGTTATTTTTTGTGTAAATAAAGTTAATAATAAAAATGTATTCTTTATTAGAAACTTATTTTACAAACAATTTAACATAAGTAACGTACCTATATATTATATATAAGTTTACTATTTTGTATTTTTGTATCAGTATTTTTCCTTACTTTGAAAAGTAAATGTTTTAACGAAGTTCATATTCAATTTATGTTAATTGAATAAATTTCTTTAACTATTTATTGCAAAGTTTTTATTTAGAGTTCAATTTGAAGTCTACATACTATACGACATATAATTGGGCAATTGTCCGCAATTAAATATCTCCAATTTGAGTCATGCGCGTGTTGCGATTATATCTTTATGAATAGACATTTAAGGCTCTAACTACATATTAAGACTCTTGAAAATTCTATACTAAATCTCAATATAGGAAAGTCTCATATAATATACTATTTCCATTATAACAACCAACGTATTGAAGTACATTAATATAACGGAAGTAATAATCTTTGATAACATTGCCCATTGAATTGTCAAAAACTTTAACAGGTCAGTGAATACGACAATATGAATTGAATGCTATCGAATTTTCCATTATTTGTTCGATAATATATTGCTTGACGTAGGTATCTGGAGATCGTACTATTCCAATTGAAATTTTGTAGTACAATTTTATATTTTGTGTGGTAGAATTTTAAAATAGAACTACGTAGCTTAGGTTTAGTAAGCAAGATAAGACAGAAACAGGAGATATTCTAAGTAAAAACTTTGAAAACTAATTTTGAATAAGTACTTTATTGTTGTGACGAACTTATTATAATTTTTGCGTTTTTTGTGCGCAAAATGTAAGACAATTATTAGACTTAATAGAATTATCTCTGCTCTTTTATAAGATTAATTAAGTGTAGTAACTGCCTGGCCCTGACAATGTCACAATAGGTTTGAGGTCTCAACAAAATTTATTTCAAGCAGCGGTAAAACTGAACCAACAAATATATTTTAAAGTATTATACACACAATTTGAAAATATAAGAAAATTATCAGCCTATGAGATCTCACGTCGGT
Organism: Timandra comae; assembly: GCA_958496195.1. Taxonomy (NCBI): domain Eukaryota; kingdom Metazoa; phylum Arthropoda; class Insecta; order Lepidoptera; family Geometridae; genus Timandra; species Timandra comae. The sequence goes on from OY292359.1 coordinate 9,961,763, forward strand.
GATCTCAAATTCGATTCATGTTTAGAAAAAAGCATTTTAAACCATTCATTTCCACATCTAATACAAAATAATTCTTAAAGTTTGGTGTTCTAGCACACTCCAAATATCTACTAGTATTAATTAAAGACAACATTTATTTATTTTTACTTCTGTAAACAACTAAAAACTCTACACTACCTTTAACCTCAATTTGTACCTAACTGTATGTGACACAAGCACCGAATGTACCAGGAAAACAGAACGTGCAGGAAATGTTAACCGAGACAAACAAGCTCATTACCCTCGCGGTCTGCCTACCGGAGGGGACTCATCGAGGGTGTGTATCTATCAGGTGTATCTACAAAGATTTATGTTCTCCTAATACTTTGTCACTAAATAACGGGTCAGGTGTTCAATTTGTTACTATAGTTTATCTTATTTAATGTGGACAATATCGATTGTTAGTTTACCGCATAAATAAGTTAAACATCCTACAGATTTTTATATAATTTAAAAGTAAAAAGGTTCAAAATTGTTGTGTTTATGAATAAGAATTTATATTACATGTTGGAAAAGACTTTAAAAATCCTAAATACAAAGATCTGGCCTTCGGATCTCATTACAGGACAAAGATCTTAGATAAACTACAACATGTTTATAACTATGTTCAGAAAATCAGTAGATTAATTTAATCTTCTTATCAAATCAAACGTGAACCACAACCCAAGAAAGGAAAAATATTTCAATAAAATGTAACAGCTCAAACAAGAGCACGGAACCAACTTCAATTTGAGTTTTATAATAAATCAGATATGGCCGTTGTCAGTAATCCTGACATGGGTTATTTTATCAAAAAAAATGTTCATGTAACCCACAAAGCAGTTAGCAATATCAGCAGTGGCTGCTGATGTGTGAAATTGCACCGAGATTCAAGGCGACACGGTCAAATCTATGACAGATTGGCACTGATAATATTGACATTTTTATTATATTTCTTCTATTTTTTACCGTGACCGAGTTCTTTGCATTAAGATTTTTTTACCAATTTGATGACCGAGTTTTTTGGTTGGCACCGTACCCTATTTAGTAACATGTCTGGTGTGATAAAGGTTTCGGGTTTGATTCCCATTTAAGACAAATATTTTACATGCAAGGACTTGTTTTTTGTGTTTTTCTGAGCGTTTCATATCTATTTTTAGTAACTATGAGAATATACCACATAATGGTTCCTTCGATTAATGAATTTTATTGCAAAATTGAAACATAATTATGATAAAAGGAAACCATTATACCGAACGCATGATGTCGACATTTAATTATTTTTAACGAGTTATGAGGGCGTATCGATTTTTGGTTAAAATATACGTTTTCAAAATTGGAAGTTCATTAGTACAAAACATGGATGTTATCATATTTTGTATCAAAAGATTCTCAAAATGGTTCATGTAATATTATATTACACAAGGCTGTTGTGTGACATCAGTTTCTTTTTGTTTCAATTTACATGGACACTAAACTTAGCATAAAAAGGTTTCAGTAATTGGATTTGTATAACAAATAATTTTATAATTAACTTAACATTTATTAATATTATGTTTATTACGAGTAAAAAGAATGTTCGAAAAAATAACTACTTAGCTTTTGAATGGTCAAAGTTTGAACACAATTTATAGAAAGAAATTGTTTGTATAATTTTCATTTTAAATAATACGCACTATTTAGAACAATCACGTATAATTAATATAAATAACCAACATCTGCTAACACTAACAGTTAATCGATGAACAAGACCGAGAACAGTAAAAATTTTCAAAATTCAGTATTTGTTTGTAGCAAAATATTCTTTAGGTAAATAAACAATTGAGAACAGACCAAGTATCTCTCGTTTCGTGTCCACTTCAACTTGTTTCGGCTTTGCTTTGCCGGATAACAACTGTAACTGCAGTCAAGATGTGCTGTGGGTGAAGCGATGCTTACATAACTGTATTTCTCTTTCGCTTCACTCTTTGATACTAAGACAAAGGTATTGTTGCGAGCTTGGTTTGGGATAACTCAAAATTTGTGGGAAACAAAGAAGTTTTAGAGACTTCGTAAATTTTAGATCTTTCGTGTACTACACACTCGTATGTATTCTAACTCGACGCAATTGTATGTTCTTCGATTGTTCACACTATATAGGTTTATATGTATATGTGTATATAATATGTGTCTGTATCGTGAGATTCAGTTGTAGTATAGGTGTTTATGAAGGCCGATTCTTCTCGGCTTATGTAATTCCGAATCGGTGGTAAATTCAGTGACGTTCATAAGTGCCTCATTGAGGCCTCAATTGAATAAATAATTTTTAAATTTTGATTTTTTTTTAAGTTAAATAAATCGATCAAGCGAGGTCTCACTTCTAGGAAAATTATTGTTCTATGTAAATTGTCATCCGGTAAGAGTTCATTCACCCAAGAGCAACAAGATAGTAAATATTCGAATAATGTAGTTCCCTACCAGCGAAAGAATTTTCTATAGAGTGCCAGAAAGTTCTGGAACCGCTTTAACGAAAATCCCTCAGTTCTTTGATATTCATTACTACTTATTTTTGTTATTACTATAAGTCTTACAAAGGAGCGACACTGCAGTAGTCTAATTGTGTAATTGCGGAAAACTGTACGCTTATTAATTCTAGTAGAAGACTTACCTTAAGTACTTACTATATAGATTCCAATACGGATAAAAAAAACTGTTTTTTTGTTCACTAAATACTACGTAAACACTATACAAAAACCATTGTCAAATATTCTTAAAGCTTACATCATTATTCAAGTTCATTTTACCATATTTCATCCCAAATAAAGGCTGAATTAAAATGTTTCTCCTGAGATTATCCGACGTAACATCCTACTATCAATTTCGAGTAACGCCTAACACGATTTAAAAGGGATAGTGATTTACAGAAGGTGTCAACGATTAGCATCGAAGAGGCGGTCTCGGGACCGTTCGACGCATTTCAATTACCGCACAAGCTTCTACTAGAGAAGTAGTACCCTATAAATAATTCATAGACCTCTTTGATTAAACCTACCCTATCATGTTGATCTTAATTCTTGACATTCTATTCCTTTAATTGTTTGTTAGTTGATAAAATGTTCAATATATTGTAATTTAGTTGGAAATACAATCGTTTTTTTGTTACTAAGTGGTTTGTTTGAATAAAATTTTTGATGAGAATTCGAAATGTCAGTCTAACTAATAATTAAACTACCGTCCCACCGCAGATTAGCCCCATTTTCTCAGTAAAATTTTCTGAAATTATATTTGAAGTATACTGATTGTCTCATACTAAAAATGAACTTTACAATACTCAAGCGAACCCCAAGATACATTTTGGCGAATATTTTTTTATTTACATAGATGTTAAAGTAACTCTGATTTGTTGGCGAGGAGAAACATTTTATATAACTAAAGATAGGTTATATCTGTATCTATAGAAGTACCTTTCATCCGGAATTATGAGATCCTCAGGGAGAGTGTGAAACTCAACTGCAAAGCTGGCTTAAAATAAAGTTAAACCGCGAAATTTTGTCTTTTATTTTAAACAATGAATGCGTTTTAAACACCTCAAAATCAAACAAACTTTTTATGTAATGTCAACTTTACAACAGTACATAAATACACCAACTAAATCATCTTCTTAACCATAAATGTAGATTAAATAATGTAACTTTAAATGTTCGGCAGTCTTGCATAGTGATCATTTTGCCAATCGGGTTTCCAGACAGTGATTAAAAATAAATTGAAATCTACATTAAACATTATATAGGTCACCGCAATACTTAATAAGATATTTAATCGATATCGAATGTTTAATACACTACCCAATATTGGAAAACCATATTGACAATAAACCATAACCACAGATAAAACTCAATTTAATCGCCATGAAAAAACTAAAAAGTAATGAAAGTATCAGAACGGATTACATTTGATCGTCTAACAGAATTAGGGTCCCGGCTTCCGTACGTCACTGGGCTTCGGTAATATTTTTATTAAATCTTGTTCGTACATTAATCCTGAAAAGTAGCCAACACACAATCCTCCGTCACACAACTTTTGTAATAATGCATGTTCCACCCGAACCGCTTAATATTTTGGTCAAATAAGAGTGATGACGGCCGCAGCGCGGTCATAACTCTCTTTGTTTCACTCTTTCTCTTTGTTTTATTATTTAAATATTTTATGTTTTGTCTCTCTTGTTCTGCTTTATTAAGTTTACATATGAACTATTCATTTTTAATAAACGGATGTTACTTTAATACATTCGTAATCATGATTGTAGGTGTTGACAATAATAGGGTACCTATTATTAGGTCAATAGATATTTATTGCCTTAAATAAACTTTCAATTGTTTTAAGTTATGACTTTGTTTCAGGTAGGCAGATAACGTAATAAGGGCTGCGGGGTGTCATTGCATGCAGCGCGTGTAAGATCGGTTGATGTGGAATTCGATGAGGAAGGCTAAGAAAGAGAAAGGCTATTGAAAATATATAAAAACAACACAATAACATAAAGAAAACCTACAGTTTCCGTGAAACCGAAGTGAAATCAAATCCTAAATACCCATATCATTATTTTAATGTCTATAAAGCTCAGCATTCGAAGAGTCTATTCGCAATTAAGAGGTTTTTATAGGCAGTCGTATGACCTTTTTTTATTACGGTAGGTACGTTTAAATAATTTTATGAGATTGCGTTGCTGAAATCACCCCATTTATTTTTTTCTCTGAAACAACTTCGTTTTGTACTAACGTTGGTACGATAAACTATGAGTGTATTAAGGTAAAATGAAGTTAGGAGAGCATATTTTTTTGTATTGTATTTTTTTTATAATAATAAATACGATTTAGCACTAATTTAGTTAAACCATTTTCCTCATACGTACCTTTATGAGAATTCACGTGAGTGAGCGATATGGAAAGGTGAATCAGGGCTTTTTTAAAACTAATTTAATATTACCTTTAACAAATCTTTTTTAGTACTAAACTAACGTGTTAATCCAATAAACAATATTTGTCTGGATTGGGAGTTGAACCTGTAACCATTATTTACATGCACAAGCGAGTTATTTTACAAGGCCACTGATAGCGCTAAATCGGTGGGCAAGTTTTGGTCCTCAAAAATTTGAGTCGACACGCAAAGAAGAAGACGAAACTCTTTCTCATACATTTTTTTAGTCCAACTTATATTGTTTTCAAGACATAGTATTAAAATATATTTGAAATGGTTTGGGTTGCAAATGGCTGCAACGCCGGACAAGGGCACACACAAGTCCTTAGGAACCCAAATCATTTTAAAACTTTGAATTTAATTTATGCCAATTTTAATTTCAGACATTATTTTACCAGACTATGGCTATTCATATCATCTTTTTAAATAGCCTAGCGCCTTTTTATCTCAACATTACAATATTAAGGTATATGTCTTGATATTAATATTAATAACAAACTCACCAGAGTTTAATATAACGAAGTCTTCTTCATTTCACCACTGGTTAGTCTCGCTTTGGAAGACAGACGTCGCTTGCATTTCAATGCAAGATAGCATCCCAATTAAGCTATCTGAATGCGAAATGAACGAATGGAGTGACATACTTTCGGTTGATTGTCTAGAGATTCTAAACGCGTTTATTTAAAGTTTTACCCAAGATGTGCTTCCTTGAATATTGAGACCTATTGTATGTTTTAAGAACTAGATAAACAAATCAAAAATTCAGACAAGGTCTCAACTAATTACGCCACTTTGACGGCCAAGTGCGTAGTTGTTAGACTAGGCGTATGTTGAGACGCAGGCGACGCAGGCCGCGCAGGGCAGAGCAGAGCAGATTTTGTGTTGCATGGAACGTCGCGAGTGAGAGCAGGACAGACACATGTCTGCGTCGCATGTGCCTGCTCTGCCCTGCGCGGCCTGCGTCGCCTGCGTGTCAGCATCATAGAGTTAATACACATAGAGCAGGGAAGGCATTCGGCTGCCTGTAAGCGGAAACGTCCGATGGTTAGAAAGAGAGAGAAGATCGCAGTCTCCTATTATTAATTGTTATGGATTCGATTGCCGCTTGAGACAAACATTTGTGTGCATAAACATTGTATGTAAGTGTGTTTTTATAAGAAAAATATTAGTATGCTTATCCGGTATTCTTTTTCCTTCTTCTGAGTCTTTTCCCATATCTGACTTCGCTTTTCAGTTTAACCAAATTTTAATAAATGTCAGTATTTTTCATGGTGGATGGCTGCCATCAGACTACAACCCAGAGAAACGACACCTGTACGGTATCTAGTATCAAATTATATTCTATAGTAGGAACTATAAAATAAAATAGTCATTTCGTTCACAGAATGAATATAAACATTTTACAAATGGATACTAGATACTAGTTTACATTTGCTATAACGGTGCGGATTGATGGATGGAGAGGATTAAATTTGTGGAACTTTTTTTATGTTTTAGAATAAAATATTTATGATCATTTAACAAAAGTGTTCACTAAAACCTTTTTGGGTAAAAGTGTCATGAATTATTTGGTTTCAATTTAACAAAAACACTAATCAAATGAATAGCGTTTTTATATTTATATATTACTAGCTGTGCCCTGCGGTTTCACACGCGCAGTTCCCGTTCCCGTTCCCGTGGTAAGTTCGGGATGAAAAATAGATTTAGGCCGATTTTCAGACCTACTGAATATACTCACAAAATTTCATGAAAATCGATCAAGACGTTTCGGAGGAGTACGGGAACGAACATTGTGACACGAGAATTTTATAAGAAGATACTCTGCACTGTGCCTGAGTGGCCAGAGTCGACCACGCTAGACCAGTGCGGTTTGGTCGACTTCACACACAACCTTCAGAATTTCTTCCAAGATGTAGGTTTATGCATGATATTTTCCTTCACCGTAACTTTTATCTTAAATTGTTCTATTTATTGATAGAAACCATATCGAAATGCGTTGCGTAATTAAAAAAATAAAACATGTAGACGGTGGAAAGTGATTGTTTTTATACCATGGAAGAGATTTTAGTTGCCCCAACTATTGTTAACGTAAAATTTAATATCAAATTGAATAACATATTACATAACCTTGTTACACTTAAGTTTTTAGCAGCTAGACCTTCAGTTTAAGTCTTTTGTACGTGGTGCAATATTTAATTGTTGGACTTAACCATTCTACTTCATAGTATGAGCGTAGTATCACGAGTAAGATTGAAAAAGACCTTTGATCAGTCAAATGCAGACCAAAAACAAAGCCTACCTTTACGTAACACATACCCGATTACAGTATAATTGAAACAGATGGAAAAGTTTTGAATAACAAGTACAAATCCTCTTATTTTATCAATCGACAACTGCGCGCCCTGGCGGCAGACGTATACAAATAAAAGGTTGTTTACTCTACGGGACCGTCGCTCACATCCGATTGCGTCCAATCACAGGGACAGTTGCCCTGATTGAAAGGAATTTTCAATGTATTTTGGCACTTGAGTTGGAATATTTCAAGATTTTTTTAAGTTATAAATGGTATAAGTATGTGAGCTATCAGCCTTATTTATAAAATTAAAAAAAGATTAATGTTAAAGTATATTTATTCTGTGCTGCGAATTTTGTACTATAAAAACATAATTGAAAGTTTAAATTCCACACTTTAATAATTGAACAGTATTTTTTGTGGGTAAAGTCAAAAACGTTTTTGCTTGAAAAAAGCAGTTTATTTAAAAACACAACAAAAACTAGTTTATTAATGTGTGTTATGTTTTGTAAAATGTTGTTCATGTTTTTTATTTAAAACATATTTTTTAAAAATACTTACACAGTACTTACTTTTACTAAAACATTTCTTTCTCTTTTTATGAAGCTATTGTGTCCCACAACTGTGCAAAGGTACCCTCCAATTCCATCCATCCTATTTCTCTATTTAGTTTTTTAGCTGATTTTCGAAACAGCGGGACAGATCTAAAAATAAATTAACTAGAGTGAATTCATTTGGCTAAAATAGTAACATCAGATAGTAAACTTTTTAAACATAATTGGAAAAAAAATCTACTCTTCTGTCGATTCAAAATTTAACACTCAAAAACCAAAACATATAGCAAAATGTAAACTCCTGAAACTTATTTTTTTTTTTTTTAACCATGACATGATAAGATTTTTTCGAATTTTAGGGAAGGTTCATATCTGACGGAACATGCGTCGCGTATTATCGGTCGCGTAACGCCAGAACAGACAAATGTATAGAAAAACACTCGACCGTTCACACTCAACCGATTATACGTTAGTGCGTTGAGTGTGAACGGTCGAGTGTTTTTCAATACATTTGTCTGTTCTGGCGTTACGCGACCGATAATACGCGACGCATGTTCCGTCAGATATGAACCTTCCCTTAACCCTCAAGCTGGTTACACAGTTAAAAGTAGTAAATAATAAAAGTCGTGCTACTTTCCTTCGCATACGTAAAACTTGATACAAAAGAATTACAAGCTGGTAACTCTGCAAGTGGGATGTGTGATTTTGGTAAACTTAAACTACTCTCAGAAGATAGATAGCGGTTTCATTTATTGTTAAGTTATCGTAGGCACCCCATATACTATTTAGTGTCACATATTAGTGATAATAGTTTGATGCAGACTGCTGCCCACACTTAAAATTATTTTTTTACCTAAACATATCCAGTGGTTTCATCCACTTTGATATTATTACTTCAGTAAATACATAAATACCTTAGAGAGCAGGGGCCGTCTGAAAACCAGCGCTGTACTGAGATCTCGGTCTCAGTAAGATAATGTAGCTATCAATTAGTTAAAGATTTTCTAGAATCGGTTTAGTAGTTTCTGAGAATAACTCGTGAATTGGAACCACAAAGGGGTTCCAAGCGAACAGGCTCTGAGAAATCGACTCAGTAACTTTATCTCGCTATACTAATAGTTCAATTAACAATTACCAAGAAAAAATCACCTGATGCTGTATGTACATAAATATACCGACTTAGGCAGGTATATTTATGTACAATAACTGGAAAAATGTGTAAGTTTGTTTCACGTCCCAACTACTCGATCGATCTTGATATTATTTTGTTCACACGTTGTACTCCTGAATTCAATATAATAATTATGTATATGATTTTGTAACAAAAAATATCAGAAATTAGCAGAAACTTCGTAAAATAAACGTGGAATAACTTTAGTTAGACTGTGGATCACATTTAGTATTTAATATTTTAGAAAATCCGTTGTCTCGTATCTATAGCACAAGCTTTGCTTAGTTTGGGACTTTAGCGGGTGTTTAGTAGAACGTATGCCAAGGTATAGCAATTTGTGTTAGTGTCTGGCTGGATGTTAGTTTTATAGAAAACTTTCGTTTTTTTATTAAATTTATTTTAGGAGAAATAGCGTTACAAAGACACATTTATTTTATACAGACTAGCTGCACCCCGCTGTTTCACCCGCGTAGTTCCCGATCCCGTGAGAATGCAGCGATAAAATTATGCTAAAAACCTTCCTCTTTAATCTCTCTATATATTAATAAACTGCATCAAAATCCGTTTGCGTAGTTTTAAAGATTTTTTTACAGCGAGAAGCTACTTTGTTTTTTGATATGTAGTCATAAATAATTATTTACGCAAGAAACCAAGAGAGACAACTAGTGAACTTACAATGCCAATACTGCATTAGTAACTAGACCATTGACATGGAAATATGTTCTGGCTCATGCCAACAAAACGATAAAACAGTTTAACTAGACTGTTAGCGCAAATAATGTGAAACTATTAGTCGTTGGACGTTGCCAAACGTCCGGTCAATGGGTACTAGGAATATTTGTACCGTTATTGCCTGAAAATGAGTAAATTTAAAGTTTATTCAATACTAACCGTTGGTCCCGGTTGTCGTACTGACATCATCGACAGTCATTTCGGATAGTTAGAGCACTCAAAGGTCCAAAATTTGGAACTAAAGAATACTGTAGACTGTGACTGTAGTATCTTCTGGGTTGTAAAGGCAGTCACATCGCACAAAATACTGTCATTCTGACAATTCTGGTTAAACTTTGAACCAAGCAACCAGGGGCCTAAGTCTGCAATTTGACATTATTGATCAGACAATATGGTGATATTGTGGCACCATAACGAGAGTGTCAGAAATTTGGTATTCTGCTAAAATTTATTCATATGGCTATGGTGTCTCAGTGGTCTTTGTTGCATATAAAATTTTTGACCAATAAACGTCAGAATACTGTTTCCATGACAACCTTCTATGTTTTATGGAGCTATTGAGTCAGCGGAATAGTTGTCACTAAGAGAGTACCAAAATGGCAACAAATGCAAAAAAAACGGCCATAATGTTGATATTAAAACACTTTTGAGTAGCATTATCGCAGCTTAATAGTTTAGAGAATCAGGGCCCAGTTAGAATGTGATAAATGTTCGGAAGAAGTAAGAATACGGAGAAAATATAGTTAATCCTAAGCGCTGATTATACAGCTTTTCGTCAGTGAAACAATTTTTGAATTCGGTTCTATAGTTTTTAAGTTCAATCGTTACAAACAAACAATTAAATCTGTTTCTGTTCTCTTTATATTAGTATGGAACCCGTACATAACTAAACTTTATAGGTCATTTCAACCCGAGGTATAGCAAATGTTAATAAATTTATTACGTAGGAGGGAAAATAGGGATTAAAATAATGCGTATATATGCTATGCTGTTTCAATTGTTTTATACAAGCAAACTTACGAGCTTCGATTGTGTGTCGAGTTTCCTAAAGGAACTTAAATTATCTATCTTAGTAATTGACCATTAACTAAGTAGTTAAGTAGTAAGTAGTTAATGGTTCCAGGACGTAAGTAGTTACGTCCTGGGAAAGTTCATATCTGACGAAACATGCGTCGCGTATTATCGGTCGCGTAACGCCAGAACAGACAAATGTATAGAAAAACACTCGACCGTTCACACTCACCCGATTATACGTTAGTGCGTTGAGTGTGAACGGTCAAGTCTTCCAGTTTAATTAAGACAACCCTAGACCGAAAAAAAAACATAACAATTTTACCTCGTCCGAGAATCGAACCCGAAACTTTCGGCTTTTTGAACACTCCATACTCTTCATAATCACTACTCTCTCCGTATCAAAATTAAATATCCATTTACTTTTTCATAATAATCCGCCAGTTACATAATGAAGTTATGATACAAAAGACATCTGGCATAAAACTGGTCTAGCATTATTTCTGTCTGCAGATATGACAACACAAGTGTTGTCTATAGGTCCCACAATAGTACATTTGAAAACAACGAGCTCTTTCTCTGTATCACAATGAGTTGAGTCGATGAAAACGCAACACTTCATTTTGATTTGTTGCGTTTAATACTTGTTTTACAAAGATATTAAGAGAAGAGAAATGGTTTGAGAGATAAAAATCTTCTCTACATACTTGCCTCTTTTTGCATTAGACACAAATTGAAGTAAACATCTATATTTCACCTATTTACCAGCTTGACAAATATAGATGAACGTTGCTATTTTAGAGCGTAGACAACAGTTTAAAACTTATTTATTTGTGTAAAATCAAGATACTTTTTAAACAAGTAAACCAATAAAATCCCTACTAGTCCCTACATCCCTACTAATTTTATAAATGCGAAAGTAACTCTGTCTGTCTGTCTGTTACCTTTTCACGGCTAAACTACTGAATCAATTGACTTAAAATTTGGTACAAGGATAGCTTATGTTATGGGGAAGAACATAGGCTATGTTTTATCCCAAAATTCAGGAACAGGAACGGGAATTACAGCTAGTATACAATAATTTTGATTTAATAAAATATACCTGGCTAGCGTGGGTGACTAAGGCCTAATCACCCTAATTCCGGTGGGAACATTATATGAGCTGATGATGATGATGATGGTGTAAAATATACAATATTTGTGTAATTTGAGCCCTAACTTTCATTTATTTCTGTAACTTATACTGATACTCATATAAACAATATGAAAACTGTATAATTGAATATAATCACAGTTGGTACTTACATATTTTGTCTTAACTATATCGTTGGAAAATTAAAAAAGCGTTCAAGCGCGATATTTGATAGATCCCAATGGAGCGGAAAAAACTGACAATTAAATATTAATAAGTAGGTCGACGTTAAAAGGGGTACTGTTTTCTGATATGAGAATAAGAATTTCAAAACTGGCTTATAAATTATGAAACTGGCTCACTATAATTACAATACTAAAGAATGGTTGGTATAATATGAAATAGGCTTTATTATGTTACTATATTTTCTTTTAAATATTATATTTCTAAAATGAACTTACTCTGAATTCTCTTAAAAGAAAAATATTTTTTAAATTTACATCTTTTCAATATATTATCTATTTTTTTCTTTCTGAGTTCTTATGATTATTCTTAAAACTATATTTAAAAAGTTGTTAGTATTCATATTATCAAGCTATTTGAAGTACAGGTTTTTAAACCTATACAAAAGAACTATTTTGCATTATTTAAATTACTATTTCAAAAACCTCGAAAGTAAACACGAAAACAACAAACATAAATTAAAATGCATTTGATGTTCACAAATATATCTTGCTTTTATATTTTCTAAGAAATAAAGGATTTCGCTTTGTATAAAATATCGTCTAAAATTACGTCTGGCAAAAAAAGTACGCGATAAGATTTGCCCTTTGTAGTCGAATAAAGGTGGCGAATTTAATGCGCAGACGTCTCGGACCAGTGATGAGTTTTCCCCTGTTTATGTCTTTGCCAACGGTGACGCGAAAAGCGTAATCTCAGAAACAAAGAAAACGCAGTTCAGAAGCGTCAGAACGGGCCTTTTTGTTACGAAAATACAATGGAAAGGTGTCTTTTAATGCGACTTTGCGATGTTTCTTCGTTTGTTTTACCTTCGGATGCTATCTTTGTAATAAGCTCAGAGTTACAGCTGAAATTGTTTAACTTTGACACTTCGGAAGGCCGGTCCCTTCGTGTTTATTCAAAACAATCATTGTGTAGGTCCGCGTAATAAGAGGCTCTAAAGTGCCCATTTGCTTAAAAAGTTTAACTTGAGCATATAAAGAATGTTTAATTTAATTATATTTTTGTATTGCTAACGAACCTTCCTTGTTTCTTTTTTTAATTGTTCAAAAAATATATAGGCAAGGTATCTGTAAGGTGTCACTGTAGTGTCAAGTCCTTGCTGATGATATCAGTACATGCAAAGTTAGTAAGAGTATTAAAAAGTTCCCTGTTTAACCTAAGTATAATTTGCTAAGACATTTTGGTTCAATTTTAACATAACAAAACTAATCACTATATCACCTCAGTACATTTATCCATAGCTAGAATCTGAACCTGTATCGAAGATATGAAAAACAACACATCTATCCTGAAATAAACAATCATGGCTAACATAAATGTTTATCTTGGACAGGAATCAAACCCGCTACACATAAATTAACACTTGCCTTCCTCATGCAACTTAGAGATCTGCTATGATAAAGTTTGACCACATAGTAAAGGACTCAATTGAGTATGAATGGCTATTCTATGCCACTGTAACGTGCAGTTCAACAAAGTTTCTTAGGTTCAATGAAAGTGCAGCTAAAGTTGACTTTCAATATAATATTTATTAGAATATAGACCTTATATTTTTTATTTTTTTTTTTTATTTTATTTATTTCCATAATCCAACAGCGATACAAAAAAAAGTACAAAATATAATATAGTCTATAACTAAGGCCAATAACAGGATTATATCATATAAGTAACTTAATCTAGACAGCTGGATGTTTTTACATTTTGCAGTTTTTATTTTTTACAATCAAAACAAGAGGAATGGATGAGTCTACTGATAATTCTAGTTTCTTAAGAGACTGGATATCAGGAGTATCTGTTGATAAACTTATGTGTGTGTGTGTGTGTGTGTGTGTGTGTGTGTGTGTGTGTGTATGTGTATGTGTGTGTGTGTGTGTATGTGTATGTGTGTGTATGTGTGTGTTTGTGTGTGTGTGTGTGTGTGTGCATGCATGTGTGTGTAAATGTAGAAATACTTCTTTTTTATTTTATTTTAAGCTACAATGATATTTCTTTATCTCGTTTTTAAGGGCACATTTATTTAAATGAAATAGGTCTAATCCAGAGTAATACTTATTATACAATCTAGCAGCGCGGCAGAGAACAGAGTTTTGAGCATAGTTAGTGCTAACTTGGGGTACGTGCAATAGAGGTGTGTGTCTAGTTCTGCAGGATGGCGCATTCAGTGCGATACTGGCCAACAGTTCAGTGCAGTCGATTTTTCCACATAAAATATCCTGTAACAGTACAATATCATATTGCTTACGTCTGTGTTCCAGTAGGTTGAAGTCATAATATTTACATGCCTCCGAATAAGTGTCAAATGATTTGTAGCTTTTAAAATTTAGAAATTTTATGAATTTTCTTTGGATAGATTCTAATCTTTGTATATGAATTGAGTAACGGGGTGACCAAATGCTACAAGCGTATTCTAGAATACTCCTAACGTATGCGAAATAAAGAACTTTAATACATTGAATGTCTCTGAAAGAATTGCATACGCGTTTGATAAACCCTAATTGTTTATAGGCTTTATCAACTATCATATCGATATGTTCGACAAACGTCATCTTTGGATCTAGTGTTACACCAAGATCACGCACAGTTTTAGTCCTAATGATAGGAACATTATTAATATGGTAAATGAAATTGATAGGTCTTTGTTTTCGAGTGAAAGTGACTTGTAGGCATTTTGAAGTATTTACGGTTATTCTGTTTCTTACATAATATTCATGGAGGTTATTTAAGTCTGTTTGGATATTGATACAATCATTAATATTTTTAATTTTGAGAAAGATTTTTTTGTCGTCAGCAAACATTAAATACTTGGAACTTTTAAAACAACAGCCAATATCAAAGAGGTAAGCATTGTACAGCAAGGGAGCCAAAATTGAGCCCTGTGGCACCCCTGAGTTAATTGTGACGTAATCGCTGCATGAACCGCCGACAACTACTGCTTGTCTTCTGTTTGATATGTAGGAACACAACCATCTATGAAGGTCACCACGAATACCCAACGCGTATAGCTTATGCAGCAAGATGATGTGATCTACGCGATCAAACGCCTTTTCAAAGTCCGTGTAGATCACATCAACTTGTGTTTTTTGTTCCATCCCACGGAGAACGTAATTGGTGAAAACAGTTAGATTGGTGACAGTTGATCGGTCCTTCATGAATCCATGTTGTTCGCTTGGAATTGATTTGAAAATTGTGTAGGAAATTTTTTTGTATACTAACTTCTCGAATAGTTTACTGAAGGTGTTAAGAACTGATATTGGCCGGTAATTTTCGATTTTATTGCGCAAACCACTTTTGTGTATCGGCACAATTTTCGCTTCTTTCCAAATGGTGGGAAAAGTACAGAAAAAGTTTGCTGACAACATAAAAATATTTTTTAATGGGACAACCAAAGATGCGGCGCAATTTTTGATGAAAATTGGCGGAATTTTGTCAGTACCTGGTCCCTTATTTACGTCGAGTGAAGTCAGTAGTTTATAAACCTCATATTCTGTGGTACTAAACGTGCAAACTGTATCGTTCGGTTCGTCATAAGTGTGTAAGCAATGGACGTAGGTTGATGCTGGTTTTTGAAAAACACTTTCGAAAAAATCATTAAATCCCTTACATACATCAGATTCGTTATTAATTGTTATACCATTCATTGTAAGTGTGTTAGGATACCCCGTGTTTTTACTACGGATTGATTTTAGATAAGACCAAAGGTGTTTTGGTTCACTTTTGAGTAGCAATTGTATACGTTCGTTAAATG
Organism: Timandra comae; assembly: GCA_958496195.1. Lineage (NCBI taxonomy): Eukaryota > Metazoa > Arthropoda > Insecta > Lepidoptera > Geometridae > Timandra > Timandra comae. Next base: position 9,977,615 of record OY292359.1, read on the forward strand.
AATCGTAGCATTTCTTTTGTAAACATTTTTGACGGGCACGAAACATAGAGAACTCGTCGTAGTCTCTTGGATTTCCGGATGAGACCCAACGGTCGTGTGCTCTAACCTTATCTCTTATAATATGAATCAGTGATCTAGAGTACCAGATGGGATACACTCCAGAATGGGATTGATATACTTTTGGCACGTATTTTTCTATGGCATAGTAAAGATGATAATAAAATCTTTTCACGATGTCGTCTATAGAGTTACCGTGTAACGTGGTTTCCCAGTTAATATTGCATAAATAACTATTTATTTTTTCGTAATCTGCTTTTTTGTAGTTATGCTTAACAGTTAACTGGCGTTTTAAGCAGGGTATCATGAGGTCAGATGCATCCAGGTCTAGACAAGGGTGATAAGCGTCTTCGACAACGAGGGGATTATAAGAATGGGTTATTTCAATGGGAGTGTCACTAAAAATTAAGTCGAGGGTGTTATCACATGTATTTGTGAGGAAGTTGTATTGATTTAACCCGGATAAGTTACACGTATCAATAAGTATAACTGCTGCTTCCTGTAATTGTGTAGAGCCTCGTTTATGAAATAAGGGTCCGTTAGACGACCAGGCCACGTTAGCTAAGTTAAAGTCACCCGATATTATAAAATGATCATTAGGATACGATGTAAGTATGTGTACAAGTGAACTAGTAAATGCTGTTATTCGTGTCGGCTGTGTCTTGTCGGGAGGTATATAAACAACGCATATATGTAAGTTTCGCTTATCGCCGGCGCCTAGCGATTGCGATGGCACCGTCAACCAGACGCATTCGATACCGGAGCATGCCCATTCAGGTTTCTCTTGTGAGTGCAATGATTTCCTAGCACAGATCATGACACCGCCACCAGTTTTTTTTTGTGGAAGTCGTCTGACTTCGGTCGCATCTAAAAACGTCGTATCGGTTATTGTCGCATAGTTCTCCATTGTAGAAACCGTCGTTTAACCATGTTTCGGTAATGAGTATTAAATCGTAATCTTGTGCTAGTACATTATGCCTAAATTGCAAAGTTTTTGTTCGCAAACCGCGGACGTTTTGATACAATAACCTTAATTTAGGTATCATCGTGCTGACCAATGCTAACTGTACTCAAATATAGGTGAAAGTATAAGATAAAGATGTTTACATTAAATGGATCGAGACCCGACATATCTGTGTTATGAATATGTCGTGAAGTTAAACTAAAAAGTATTAAAAAATATAAAATATTAAATATGATTACGGGAAATTGTGTTGTGATTATGTAGTGTGAGGTTTGCGTGATGATGTGAGAGTGTGTGTAAAGTTTTAGTTTATCAACATAAAATATTATTTTATTGTTTACATTATATTCTATGGTACTAATTATAGTTAACATGACTTGATAATTAAAAATCAGTGAATATTTTTTTACACAATTTTTTGTAAATCCTTTTCGGAACCAATATTTATAGCAGGCGATTCTTCGTTTTTTCTTAAAAAAATAATGCAATTTCGTATCCAAACAAATTTGTATGACTTTGATTTTGCCAGTGACTTGACAGCGTTCAACAACTGCTTGTTTTGAGGAGTGAGATGCTCGTTAACAAAAAAACGCTTTTCTGTTCCGTTGAATCCCAAATGACGTGTAGTGATGCCTTTAGTTTTATGAAGTCCTGAAATGATTTGGTCCTTTAGTGATCTATTCTTAAGCCTCACTACTATCGGTTTAGGTCGGCCTTCGATTTTTGTCATAGGCTGGACGCGATGAACCGATTCAATATCTGTAGGCTGCAAGAAAACTCCGACGTGACGTGTATATCGATAGGTATAAAACATACTTACTTGTGAAACGGATCTTCAATCGGAGTATTTCTGGACACTTCGTTTGTTTTTCGTGATGTAGTCTATAAACTTGTACCGCCAAACTTTATCTAAATAAAACACTTTGCGTTGCATTTTTAGTCCGGTTTAGCACTAAGCCAGGTTTAAAATCATCATTTTGAGTACTGTCAAAGTGACAGATTTGACCGACAAGATGTCAAATGCTTACCAGGTTTTGATAAACCAGACTAAAATGCAACACAAATAAGGCAGATTAGGTTCTATTGTGTAAACAAGGATTATGACATTGTATTACATTTACCAACTGTTACACTTTTTAGAAGTCACCCGGACTTACCCACTATGGCAATTGGTGATGTTAGTAACCATCGGTCCCAGTTGTTGTACCAAGCGCGTCATAGAATTTTCGTACTTCATCCAAACAAGTTAGAAAAGAAGTACGGAATTTCTCATCAACTGCTAGTCAGTCACTTATCCCTTTTAGTATAAATCCATTTAAAAAAGAAATAGTTAATATTTTATTAATAGCTGCGCCCCGTAGTTTTACCCGCGTGAATCCCAATCCCAGGGGAATTTCGGGATAAAAAATATCCTTTGTGTTATTCCTAGTTGTAAGGAACATCTGTACCAAATTGAATCAAAATCGATACAATAGTTTTTGCGTGAAAGAGTAACAAATATACAAACTCACAAACATACAAACTTTCGCATTTATAATATTAGTAGGATGTTTCTGGAAAGGTCCATAATTCTACATCCAAATAGTGTAAACCATTAATTTTGTGAATTCAACAGCACCAAGTAAATTTCAAACATATAGTTTGTAAGATTCTTCGGTAAAGTTCGCATGTCGGCTCACTGAATATTAACAATTATCGTCCATCTCTAAATGTTCTCTGAATTTTCGAGCTACCTAATCGTATTTAATTCCAGTTATGGTTGACTAAAAGTGTAAAAAAAGTTTGAATTAGATCAACTTTAAACGAATTTCATTCACAATTTTTGCTGATGTTTGTCCTCTTTGTTTATATTGTTTGGTATTTGCAATTAAATGTGCGGATTGTTCACTTTTAACTAAAAATGTTCAATGACATATAACACCACTGTTGAATGGTTTTAATAAACATAGAAAAGTTTTTCTAAATAGACAGTGATTTAGTCTTTCTTATATAACTTTTAAACTACTTTTGTTTATATATCTTTATACAAAGTTTGTTAATTTTACAAAATCCATAAACCATCATTTTGGATAAAACTTTGTAGATTATGGAAAAGGGGACAAAGATTTGCACTGGGTAGATTGATTACAAGTAACATAATCATTCACTACATCATCTTATTATAGTAACTGCCCCGTAACTAAGTTCCAGACTTGTATCTAGGGTATCAGAAACTACGCACACACATATTCACACACACACACCCAGACCGAGACAAACATTTGTGGTTCACACAAATATTCACCCCGCACGGGAATCGAACCCGCAACCTTACGGATGGCAGTCCGGCATGGTGACCACTCTGCCATCGAGGTCGTCATATATAAGTTACCATTGTTTTATTAATAATGTTATTAATTTCAGTCGATGTGTGGTAGTAAATAAAAAATCAAATGATGCTGACAAGCATTTTTATTTCTTTCAATTTTACACATATCCCTCAATTCAATTGTTTTTATATGGCTACACGTATCTTAGGATAAGATTAACGATATGTCAAGAGGTTGAGAAGTCTTTGGAAAATCACAGAAATTATACAAATATAATACAATGATATTGCAAATCAGTTAAAACAAACGCAAAACATAATTTTCAATGTAGCAGAAAAAACTAACCAAACATTTTATAAGTAAGTACTTATTTTGTAATAGTGAAAGATTCCTTATTATAACATTTTCCATTTTATAAATTTATTTAACACATGAATTCTCTTCAGTGTGAAAAAGATATTTACAAAGGTCAGTCGTAAGTACGTAAACAATTAGAAAAAAACAATAGCATTTAAAAACCGACTTCAAATTTATAAAGAACCGTTTACAAAGCAAGGAACCGCTCAGAAACCCTTTCCAAATTCTAAGAAAAGAGTAACCTCTGATACCTTCGTTTTATAGGTAGGTTATGATTCGGTGATCCACATTAAGGTCAACCCCAATAAAAAAGGATCATCGAAATCGATTCAAGTGATAAAAATATTTCTAACATTTGTCATTCTTTTGATGTGGTCTTTGATATCTTCTCTAATCTAGATATAAATACAAACATTGTGGTGAAATATAAAAAAATGATCTTATTTTAAAAGAGTGTACAATATAGGCATTTTTATTAGGTATTGTTATCCACTCGCATGTCCGTGGACATAGTTTATATAGGGGTATTCCTGGTGACTGCAATCAACAATTAAGTTATATGTAATTTTTAAAAAGTTTAAAAAAACACACTTTTTTCAAAAATTTGAAGGTTTCATCAATCTGTATAGGTTTACCACTGGACATTTATATATTTGAAGTCGGCAAAAAACAAAAATCCAAATAAAATTGATACCATACGTTGTATAGACCTGAAACACTAAGTATATGAAATAGTTTCATACTAACAATATCTTAAATACCTTATAACTGAGCCTTAGTTTACCAATATTTACAATTGTATACCATAAATGACTTTACTTAGTTTTCATACAATTTAAAAGAGCATCACAGTGAATTCATTTTCGATAAATCAAATAGAAAATGGACAGTTCCACATTCTTGTATAATAATTTGATTTTAAAACAAATATTTTTAATTATTTATAAAAATAAAACCTAAGTAGAACATACGAGGGGGGGTCAAAAAGTTCGCGGAACGGAGGGGAAGGGGGGTGAAATAAAATACTGTACTATTTTTCTTTTTCAATATATTCCCCCTTAAGTCGAATACATTTTTCAGATCTCTCTATTAACTTATTAATACCGTCGAAAAAAAATGATTTGTCTTTGTCCTCAAAATAGGCCGAAATCGCCGACTTGACTTCTTCATCATCGGAAAATTTCTTCCCCCGAAGCTCTTTTTTTAATTTGGGAAATAAAAAATAATCACAGGGGGCTAAGTCTGGACTATAGGGAGGATGGTTTAACATTTCGAAGCCACAGTGATGAAGGGCAGCCATCGCAACGCGGCTCTTGTGTACCGGTGCGTTGTCATGCAAAAGCAGCACACCCTTTGTCAACTTTCCCCGCCTTTTCTCCTTGATTGCTTCTTTTAATTGTCTTAGTAGATTAGCGTAGTATTCTCCCGTTATAGAAACACCCTTATCTTTATAATCTATTAATAAAATACCCTCTGTATCCCAAAAAACAGTTGCCATGATTTTTCCAGCCGATTGTGACACCCTGTATTTCTTAGGGGGGGGCTGACCCTTTTTATGCCACTGCATAGACTCTTGCTTCGACTCAGGCTCATAATGATGAACCCAAGTTTCATCTGCAGTAACAAGTCTTGCAAAAATTCCTTCCTTGTCGGCGCTACAGAGGTCTAAAAACTCCTTTGAATACTCGACGCGCAGCTGTTTCTGTGGTGGTGTGAGCATTCTTGGCACCCATCTTGCGCTGACTTTTGACATCCCAAGATTGTCGTGTAGAATATTTAAAATGGTTGTAGGTGATACTCCAACCATTTCTGCAAGTTGTTTCTTCTTCAAACGAGTATCCTCCAGTATAAGATTCTCCACTTTTTCAACGATGTTTGAGGTGGTGGCCTCAATCGGCCGTCCTGAGCGAGGGTCGTCTTCAAGAGACTCTCTGCCTTGCTTGAAAAGGCTATTCCACTTGTACACCATGGTTTTCCCAGGGCAAGAGTCCCCGTATACTGATAACATTTCTTCCAAAATTTTCTGAGGTGGTTTTCCTTGCTTAGTGAGGAACTTTATGACGGCACGAAACTCGATTTTTTCCATGTTCAAGTTTTTCTTCCGGATTCACTTGTTTGATCGACGACAGGTCAAAGGTTATTGACACAATCAGGTTCAAACTTGGCATATATACTCACAAAGAGTTGCTCATTAGTTACTACCTGCGGCAGGTCCCCCACCCCCCGCTATCCCCTCCATTCCGCGAACTTTTTGACCCCCCCTCGTAGAACCAAAACATGAAAATGTAGTAAACGAAAACGTCTTAGCTGTTACTAAAATAATATCGATTAATCTAAAGGTTTCATTGAAAAGTCAGTTGAACTGATCAGTCCAGACATAAAATTGAGGCGTCACTACAAAAGTTTCAGGCCAACTAAATTTCCCCACTGAAATCTGGAATCGCTCCGGTGATTGACGAACATTTTTGGATGGACGCCAGTTCGACTGATCAGTTAAACTGACTCATCAATGGCCACCTTTATCACCTTTGCGTATGGCACCTTAAGGTCAGGAAAAGCTCTTTCTGACGCGAATTATTTCTAAGACAAAACACTGTCTGCCTTATTTGCGTTGCATTTTTAGTCTGGTTTAACAAAACCTGGTAAGCATTTGACACCTTGTCAGTCAAATCTGTCACTTTGACAGTATTAAAAATTGATTGTAAAACCTGGTTTAGTGCTAAACCAGACTAAAAATGCAACGCAAATAAGGCAGTGTAAGTTATTGCGTGACTAGGGAACAACTTGTTGGTGGCAATCAGTTATTATTCAACACCTAGAAAAATATATATGATTTTACTTAAATGATTAAATATTCAAGTAAAAATACGTTATTTAAAATGCTTTTACTGATTTCTGTTCAAATTTAGCGAGAGTTTTATGTTAATCCTTTCATTTTATACAAGGTATTATGATCTACCAAATAATAAAGCTTACTTATTTCCTCTGGGGCTATAATTTCCGTGGCTTTACGATGATCTTTTGGTTTTTAAATTTATATTAAGAATTTGATCTAAATTGCTAAATATATCTTATTTTTTACCATTGTTAGCACTGGGCTATAGAAATTGGAGTAGACGATATAATATTATCATATATAAAGTATTTTTGTATGTTGCCCATATTTATTAATCAAATACTTTAATAAAATGAATTGATTAAATTTTCTTGTAATAATATATTTTACTTGCAAGCGTATCTAATAAAACAAAATTATAAAGACAATTATGTAGGTACTTAAAATTGTATATTCTCTGATATTAAAAAGTGAACAGTCAAAGTAATTACGTTCATTTGATATATATTATTATAACAAGAATGAGGAAAATCTCGGAGAAATGTCCATTTAATTAGAAGTATATATTTATTAACTAACAACATTATATACAAGTGCATACTTATTTATAAATTTTACTTTTTAAGTCTTATTCAATATTTTACAATTTAATAATAAAATTTAAAATAAAATTATTTTTAACAAAACAATGTTTTATCTAATGTCATAATTTATTTATTTTAACGAACGAATAGTCCGTATAGTAAGTTTTTATTGTCTGAATTTCGTCTAAATTATTATTAAATCATAAATGGGGTTCCGTAATTCAAATATTTTGAGTGATCTATTTTGAATTGTTATATTAACTTGATAGATTTAAATTTTAAAAATATTGTCAAAAAATTAATAAATATATCGGCCTGTAATATCCCATATAGGACTTACTGATGATATTATTACATTAAAGAAGACATGCTTAATATGTATATGTCAGTGATCTCAAATTAAAGCTATCTTTTAAAAATAGCAATCATGAATTGTTCCTCATTAATATCTTTTGACGGGATGTTTGTACGCCGTCGCGGGCGCATCGCACTCACCCTCTTGATGAAAGCCACCGAATGTGGCTGAAACTAGTCGAGGGATTTGCCTTATCGGTACGTACAACCCGTAAAAAGATATTAATGATAAACAAAGACGTACGTTTCGTTAAATAATAAAATAAATTGTTCCGTTTAAGAATCGCCACAAAACCGTTGAAGCGTATAAAATATAAGTAAAATTAAAGGATATATATTACAGTTACCTTAGTCCTTGAAAGGATATAAAGTAAAGCTAACTAAGCAAAAGTTTATTCTTACAACACTTTAGTAAATTCGTGTTAATATAATCTAACGTTGAGCTTTGACTATTTTATTTTGATATCGCGTTCTATTCAATTCGTAAAATAATAAATATTGTTATTTAAGAACTTAATAGACTAAAATTTATTTGCTTTGTAATGGTTTCACTTTGATACATTAAATTTAATTAAAAACGTGACAAAATTAATTAATATTAATGTTCAAAAACTGAATCTGTATGTTTGTATCTGTTAACGTAAAGAGATTTTGGATGAGTCAGAAACGTTAACTAAATATTCTAGTTGTAAAATAATATGTAAAAGTATGTTTTATACACATTTTAATCCATATATAAAACATACTTTTACGGTATCAACAAAAATAGGGAAGGATTAAAAGTGTGGTTATGTTGCTAAAGGCTGTAGAATGTATCGAAAAGAAAAATATTGACGTAAATATTCAGGTTCATAAACAAAGAAGTTATGCCGGGATGAATATTACATAAAATATATATATAAAGGCAGTTTACATAAACTACTAATATGTATTATTATAACTGTTTTTAGGCAAACAGCTATTTATTCCTTCATTGAAAAAGAAAAGGTTTTTTTAAAGTAGTATTTAAATTGTTATATGTCCCCGGAACACATTCAATTCGTACTTAATATTAATACTAAGTACAAGGAAAAAAAGTATAATTTAAACATAAGAAAATGTTCTAAATCATGATAGCTATTAAAATTTCGAAAAATAATTCATAAAAATTCATTCAATTTCATGAGAACGTCCATTTAAATTAAAAAGTTAACATTGTATATTAAATTTTGGACCAAACGACAGTTGAAATTATATTTGATTACTCCTTTGGGTTGATTCCAAATGAAATTTACATTAATTTAGTTTTATTAAGGTAGCGCCGGTTGAGTGCGATTGTGAGTTAATAACTCTTTGATCAATATGAAGTAACAAATAATTTAGTAAAACATTTTATGATACAAAGGCTAATAAAACCCTGTCTGATATTAAAAAGCGTAGTTGTAGTTAGGTTTGTATTGAATTAGTAAAGCTGTGTCTATGCTAGGAGAGCCGAGCACGAGAGGAGCACGAGCCGAACACAATTCGTGTAGTGTGGACCGAGTTACAAGCCTCGAACGAGCGCGCTGCGAGCATTTCGTTCCGCCTGTAGTCGGTTTTTTGACGAACACAAAGGGATTTCACTACGTTCGATGACTGCGATCGTTGTACGTCCTCACTTGACGCCGCGAACAACGAAGCCAAGAACGGCTCCGCTCGTGCTCGGCTGTCTAGCATAAACGAACCCTAATATTTCTAAATAATCAGGATTGTATTAAGATTTATCTAATTTGATTGTGCTTTCCGATGAACAGGAAAAACGCATTATTATGAATCGGACAGAGTTTTTGTTAGACGTTGTATTACAATTGTTATGACAATCAAATCACCATTTTGAGTTTATTTGAATTTCGTGTTAAAACTAAATAGATGTTGAAAATATTTATGTGTAACTTTCTTTAGTATTTCAGTATTATATGGTATAACAAAGTGTTTTCTCAAATTCGGTTTCTAACAATAAATAAATTGAAGTAGAGCAGATCTATAATAAAATTAAACAATATTTTTAACTTACTACATATATACAATATACACAAAGAAAATTCATTAATTTTCTTATAAACCCTATACATATGTATAATTCATTTGTTAAAAAAACTTAAACACTCTAAGTCATTTTAAAAATGAAAATTTATTATACACGTTATCGTAAAACTTCATAATCATTGTATAAATAGTTCAATCGTACTCGTATATAAGAATTCCTAAGTCGTATTTAAATTTACATTTAGACGCAACTCTCTCTAGTGTTTGAAAGGAGTGGTGTCCTCGTGGTGACTATTTCACGTTTCCTAGACAAAGTCCCACTTGTGACGCTCCGACGGTCCTCAGCCAGCGTACTGGAGCTCTGCAACGAAACCGTGCGTTACATCTTGTCGCTTTCATTAGAATTATGCTTGTATTTTTTTTTAAAACATGTCACGAATGATCAAAAAGGTTGGTCTGTAGTCACTGTTGACCATGGACACATACAAGTCAGAAGAAACTTATGTGTGCTGCCAGGGTTTAATTGATAATGGGACATTATACTAAAACAGGAAAAATAGGAAAATGGGATGAAAAGTAAGGATTGAAAAGAAGAATAAGGAGTGAAAAAGCCGGTCTTCGGGCCTCTTACTCATCATGCGAAACATAACTGCATCAATAATTGTTTGTGTTTCTACTTCATGTTTGTGTTTCTACTTCAACTCATTTGCATTAACAATTGTTTGTGTTCCTCGATATATTCAATTCAATTCAATTCAATTTATTTAATAAACATTTTGTTACAATACAAATACATTTAGCGCAATTATCGAGACCTTACCTCCCATACTAGTTTAAAACTGTATCATGGTAAGGTAATGCCTCTCAAATTACGCGCACATATAAAATATCATAACAAAATAAATAAATACACATACATAATATTTTACATAAATACCTTACAGACTAACATAGATATAAATTATAAAACTTAAAACTAATGTGTTCACGTTGTGACGGCGACGTGAGGCGCAGGTCTGGCGTGGCCCGGAGGTCGTCGACGTCCCCGGTACTTCCGGAACAGAACTCCCTTCGGCCACAGCTCCTCCCTCAGGAAGGTCGATAGCAGTTCGGTCGGCACGCGCACAACAAAGGAATTGAAGTTCACACTGTTGCGCGACTCCAATTGCTCGACCGTCAGACGGTACTTCGTCTTGGCCACCAGGTACTCCACGATGTCAGCGGCCTTCGTGGTGTAGTGGAGGCGGGACACGTACACGTACGTCATCGGGATGGCGGGACGCAGGAGGTGGTTGTGTCCAGTCGGTGCGGTGCCACATAGGTTGCGACAAAGAGGCTTTTTCTTCTTCCGCTCTACTTTGATGAAGCCGTCTTTGTCGGGTAAGCTCTTCTTAGAGCTCAGTGACTCCACACGTCGAGAGGGTTCAGCGCGAGACTTCCCGTTACCTCTCTCCTTGCTGTTGTTTGTCCGCGCGGCGGGAGGCTGGCGGGCTGCAGCGGTGGCGTAATCACGGCGAGGTGTCGACGTGATGACGCGGTGCGGGGCCTCCGCGGGGGGAGGCGCTGAGCAGGCGGCGCGCGGGGCGCCGCTATCACGTGCGGGGACGGCACACGGCGACGAGTCCAGTTTCGCTGACTCGAAACTCGCTGTCGAAGCATTGCATGCCCCGCGGCGAGTGTTGATGTTGTCGACCTCAGGTGACCTACATACCGACGTGTTGTTACGTAGACTTGCAACTTCAGCACGTAGCTCACTGATGACATTATGTGAGGTTTCCAGCTTCAACACCATCTCCGCCAGGGTTGACTTCAGGGTTGTGACATCCATCATCAACCTGGTGACGTCGACGCGGTCAAACGCGACCGGCGGCAGCTTGTGCACGTTCTTAGTCACGAAAGTCGGCACGTCGTCAGGGTCGGTCTCCTTTAAAAAGGAAATAATATCCTGGAGACTTTGCTCTCCCTTTTCATCCCTCCTGCGGGACGGCATCTGGTCGATCTTGCCGACCGACCGAAATAGGAGGATTTTTGCAGAGCTAATATCCTCGGGCTTGTAGAAGGACTTGCCGATCTGTGTTATATCGAACTCGTCCAACGTGTTAATTACGTGCTGTACGAACGCCAACACTTCGTTGGCTATAAGTTGGGAACTCATAGCCATTGTAGCGGGCGGCGGCTGACGCCGCAAAATCGCGAATATTCAAATTCGTGTGTGCAGCGGACACGTCCGTCACTGACCGCGTTGCGCACTGCACTGATATAGGAAAACAATTCGCAAGTGCGTGGTATCCCCGGTCGAACCAGCCCATTTTTGAACTGCTATACTCATAGTAGGACTCTATCACTGCAATATGTTGCCCATTTACATACTCATCGTATCTCCCTTTTTACAACCCGCATGGGCCCATGCCTATACAACTACTAGGCTCATATTTTATTGCCTCTAAAATAGGCGAGCCAAACCGAACTATAACAAACACTCCCGTTCATATAACAGCTCATCAGGTCAAACTAATCTCAACCTTTCATTAACTTAGTCAATTTAACGTTTATTTATAACTAGCTGTGTCCCGCGGTTTTACCCGCGTAGTTTCCGATCCCGTGGAGATTTCGGGATAAAACATAGCATATGTCCTTTCCCCGATCATAAGCTACCCCCACCCTGTACCAAATTTCAAGTCAATCGGTTCAGTAGTTTAGGCGAGAAAAGGTAACAGACAGAGTTACTTTCGCATTTATAATATTAGTTAGAATATAGCTTTAAAATAAACACTAAATCAGTTGTTTTAGACAATTTAAAATCCACTTTTTGCAAACAACTAATAAAGTATGACTTAAAATTTTAAAATAAGATGGTTAGCATATTTTCGATTTTGGCTTCTAAGAAAAGCAACCATATTGGCCGTAATATTGGTTACCAAACTATACTAAGTCATGCTATCATTTACTTGAAGTTGGGTGAAAGAGACATAAACAATTTCAGGCTTTTAAACTTGTTCATGTATTAGTTACTTATAAGTTTTAAATCTTATGTTCAGAGGATAGAGTTAAAATTTGCCTGTGATTTGGTAAATAGATCAATTAAAATATGTGTTATTCTCGTTTTTTAGTAAGATTACCATTTTTATAATACATACGTAAGGATTGGTGGTTGACCATCATTTCTCATCATTGATCACCCTAATTTAGGGTAGGCTCGTGCCCCTCGGTGGGGACATATATGAGCTGATGATGATGAATACGTAAGAAATTTAGAAAGAAGTTTTGTTTAAAACAGTTAAATTTAAAATTTAAAAAACCCTCAATACAATTACTTTCAAACCCAAACTTTTAAACGGGCCAACCGATTTTCATCAAACATGTCTAAGAACACTCGCACGTAAGTCCACTTTAATACAAAAAAAAACTAAATTGAAATCGGTTCATCCGTTCGGGAGCTATGATGCCACAGACAGACAGATATACACACACACACACAGACACTTCAAACTTATAACACCCCTCTTTTTGCGTCGGGGGTTAAAAACAGAATTGTTGCTTTATATTTTAAAATAAATGTTATATGAAATATTTATTGAGATTTTTTATTAAATATTATGTTTGCGTTGTAATGGATTGCGCATTTTAATTACATTCCATTCAAAATACGATGGGATTTAAATATTTGCGGATTTTGAGATACTTATTCAGAATATGTATAAAAAAAACAACGAATCAATCAGTTTATCGTAGATTATCCGTTGCATATTTACAGTCATTTAACAGATAAACATGTGAATTACAAAATTTACCTCGCACAGGAATCGAACCCGCCATCCTTACTATGACAGTCCATCATTGTGACTATTATAACAAGTGGTATTATAACATCAGAAATCAATCAGAGATCAAAAAAAATAAAATAAACATTAGAAAATTACAAAATAAAACTTCACTCAGAAATCGAACCGGCAACCTTTACTTTGACAGTCCTATAAAATCAACACTATACCAAGACACATTTAAAAATAACAAAAATATTGACCTCACACGGGCATCGAATCCGTTACCCTTACTTTTACGTCGCCAAAGTAACCACTTCAATAAAGGCCTATTTCACGACTTTCAAGTAAAGCCAGTTTTCTCTCTTTCTTACTTTATATCAAGTGACAAAGATAAAACATGTAAGTACTTACTCGGAACGTTACTTGAAGATGGTGAAATAGGCCCTAAGTGTGCTATTTAATTCATCAAAAAAAAGAAAAGATATGCATACCAAAGCTTCAACGATGGGTGAGTTTGGCGTTTGAGCGTTCGATCTAAGCTCGTGATGATGATGTAGACTGTGTGCACTCCTCGACAGCCCGACTAGAGGAGACACCACCGCTTGGTACGGGGGAGGCTCTGGCGGGCGTTCCGTGTAGTTTAGTTCTGTGTAGAAAATGTTATTTCGTTAAAAATGGATTTCTTAAGTCTCAAGTGGATCGTTTCTTCTAGACACGCTCCATCTTAGGCTGTATCATCTGTTTCCATCAGGCGAGTTACAGCCAAGGGCCAGCCTATTCCGGGTAAAAATATAACTTCTAAAAAGGTATTTCTTTCTCTCAAGAAATAATATAGTTAGCAATGAGCATGAGAAAGATCTAAGCGACAACTGATGATATCGGACCAGTCGGTCAAATTTAGTACAAAAACACATGATTAGAAAAAAAACATTAGAGTCTTCAGTGCGGCGTCATGTCCCATTCATTAAAAATAAGTTCAAAACTTAAAAAAAACTTTAAAATATAAGGATAAGCTTAATGCTTACCAAGTTTGCTTACCAACAAGCAAATTTCAACTCCATCTCCATCCTTACTTTACAGAAAATATCTTCAAAACTCTACAATTTGAAAGCAAGCTAATAAAAGTGCTCTGTAAACTGAAAAGGTATTAGAATAATATTAAAATAAATCCACGTACCCTTTCCCAGGGGAATGAGGTCGGGATTTTTGTCGTCCGGCTGTAGAGGTGAATGGTTGCCACTGTGAACCGAACCTTTATATGTCTTCACTGACTGCGATGGCGCTGGAAATAATTTAAACTTTTAGTATGTACCCGCGGTTTTACTTGCGTAGTTCCCGCTTGGATAAAAATATGCTAAAAACCTTCCTCATGAATCACTCTATCTACGAAAGAAAACCGCATCAAAAACTGTTAAGTAGTTTTAAAGATCTAAGTATACATAGGGACAAAGCGACAGTGACTTTTGTTTTATACTATGTAGTGATAGTACTTTTTATCATATCAGGTTTATTCACCCAATAATTATAATATAGTACTTTGAAATAGCATAAGCTAATATCAACCAACATTGTTATTTTTTTGGAAATTAGTATAAATATATGATATATAATTTTTTTCCGATATTTATTCAATAATCAAATACCTAATCCTTGTAATAGTTTAAATAGTAATAATTTTACGAGAAAGTATTTTATAGAAATGATATTCCGTGAAAATTATGTTTATATGTATTTTATTTTAAAAGAATGTAGTTCGTTCGTGTTGGATAAGTGTTGTTTTATCGTGAAAAATATATCCAATAAATAACATACATTAATAGTACATACTATTATTTAATTTATATATTTCAAAGGAATCATTAATAAGTTTCTAACACATGAATAAAATATAGAATAGTCTCAAGGTCCAACGCGCTCATGGCCCAGTGCTACCCGCTTATCATTTGTGATTTGTGCGGTTAAGCAACGTCTGGCACCGTCATAACTGTGATGGGTCGTTACTATAAATGACTTTTAATTTCATGAGCGTTTCCGTGCTTTGCAGGACACGTAAAGCCGTCGGTCCCGGCTGTCGTACTAACATCATCGACAAACGTTACGGGTAGTTAGAGCCCTCAAAAGTCTAACATTTGGTTTAACCAAAAATGTCGTATAGCCCTCTGGGTTGTGAAGGTCTGATGACAGTCGCTTCACGTAAAATACTGACATCCTGTTAAATCTGGTTAAACTGAAAACCAACCCCAAATAGACATGGGATAAAGGTTCGGAAAAGAAAAGAAGTCTCAAGGTCCAACGCTAGAATTGAAATAAATAAACGATATATCCAGTAATAACTTCCGATCAAAAAAAGTATTACCTATGTTGTATACCATAATATAACAATTTAATTTTAAACGATTCGTGTCTAGTCTGTCAGGCATTGGCACGAATATATTGACACGCCAACTTCTAAAGGCTTTTTGGCTGGCACAGAACTTCGTCGATATAAAGTGAATGTGCAATTGGGCTGCTAGCTGTGCCCCTAAGGAGTTACCTGCCATACACTCGTATACGTTTTAAGAAACAGGTGTTCAATGTTTTTTACAAAACTGGAATTAGATTTGAGTGCACCGATTATGAAATGGGAGATAAGTTTGTAATCGGAATAGGATGATCATGAAATCCACAAATAACTTTCTTAAATTGAAAACCTATAGTAATACAACCGAATACGGGAAAACATAAAATAAAGCTTTTTAAATTTTAATCAACAACAAACGGTAGAAAATCTCAACAATATCCTTGTATAAAACAGAAAATAAATTGTATTTTAAATTCTCTGTCTCTCTAGAAAATTTAATAAAAATAGTTGAAAGTCCAGTGACAACATTCTGCAGTTTCGTTGGAAACGTAAGTTATAAATCAGACTTCAAATGCAGTCGGCGGAGTGTGGCGTTCAAAAATTCAAGTCACGCGTCGAATCCGCCTCCACTACCCAGTAAACTTGCCTTCTGAGGCGATTTCGATTTATTTGTGGCTTGACGGTTGGCACCAATCTTTTATATTGACCTTTTATTACTCACGCGAATGTTGAAAAATGTACGTTCATATATATTTTGTATTCACGTACAACCAATATGAAAGTTATCAAATAAAATGAATAAAGAAGTTTTTGTCGCTTTTTTAGATATCAACTTTGGTAGTTTGCTTTGGCACAACCAATATAGATTTATTTTGGTACAAAATAATTGGTAAATGATGCACTAAATAACCGTTTGTTTAATTAAATTATGTTAAACATACAAAAGTACTTATAATAGTTTAGAATTTATTAACCATTCAATAAATATTGAATGATATTAATGGAATAACCTAAAATGCTTGCTGAAACTATTTTAATGGATGGAAATATACTTACTAGTGCTTTTCCATTATTTAAACTACTATTTATTAGTCTAGATAAAAGAAAAGACTAATAAGAACAGACTAAAAAACAATCGTTAAAAGTCGTCATTTATGTGTTTTTAGTTACATAAAAAATATAGAAATTCTTTGTTGTTGATGTTAGTAAAAAAATATGTTTTCAATTCACATTTTAAAATTCAAACTACGAATATTGATTGTACAATGTAATTTTATACACTGTGAAATCGAATTCTACTACAAACTGGTGACATTACTATCGCGAATAAAACATTCTATCATTATAACTTTTATAGGTTTTCCACACGCTATTTGTTGAATGTCTGCATTAAATTGTATATATTTTTGAAACTTCTTAAGGCCAACGCACACTGGGAATGAAAGGCAAATACTGAACGTCAATTCATTTATAGCTTACGTTAATAGAAAAGAAAATCAGTGATGCCACGAAAGGAAACCAGCCCCCCTAGACAAGTGGCAAACGCTCCCAGTCTATTCGTTTTCTCCACAAACGAACGTCGTCTCTACAACAGCGCTAACTTCTTTGATTTCGTTGGCGCACGTCATTTTTTACAATTGTCAAACAGTACAAATCGTTCCAACTGACATAGCAAGTTAGTAAATGAAATGAGTTTGACATTTGCTTGTGAATAGAAATTACAAATTGGCAGCCAAGTGGCAGTTTGACAAACGTTTTCGGGCCGCGAGCGTATGAATTTTAGCGCATGCTAGGACCATGCAGAAAACTTAAGAAGAGAGAAACGCTAAAACCGCGACGATACTTTATTTGCAAATTTTGTAGTAATGTTTGCATGAATCTTGATATTAACTAATAAATAATATAATTTCGATTAAAACAATGTCATGTGTTCGTATTTTGACCTTCTAGTTTTTGATAAATATTAAAAATAAACAAACAAAGTAATTTAATTCTTTATTATGATAAAAACTGTGTACATTATCTTTAAAAATCTAGGCTACCAACATTTTTTATCTGCAACTATCTACCTAATGCCTTAATTATTATGTATTTATATTTACTCTAAGTATTTAAGTAAGTATATAATATTCTTTAAGTTCTAAAGTTGTAAAACATAATTTATTTCATTGAAGTTTCGTTTTCTTATGGCTTTTGCTGGCGTCAAATCCCTAATATAATACAACGTATAATACCTCTATGGTCAAATCACACCATCCTTTTATTACAACGCCATCTTTTGGCTCTTGAAAATAATAAATTCTAATAATATGATGTCTAACCTTTGATTATATATTTGTCTAGATAGAGTAATGCCAACAAACGACGCGTTATAATTGTCCTCAAATTGCGGAATATGTGTGAGTACGGCTCGTTTATTATTGTATTAGGTATTATGCCAATGTAAAATAGTAAAATAGAAATTTGTAATAGAAAATAAATAAACTTCAATTGAACTAATTTAACATAATTTAACAGCGCAAACCGGCATAAATAATTATTTTTCGTGAGCGTTATCCATAAGTCATTCAAATAACACTGATGTAAACAAGAAGTGAGTCTACCAAATATAGTATACTTTATTTGACCCGTTTTAGTACGGCCAATTTTGCATCTAGACAAGTATATAATCAAAGTATCTAACAATAAGCGTTAGACAAGACCACTGACTTTTACCTTTAAACGAATAGACTATGCGTTCATTATGTTTTTGTACACTTGGCTACCAATTGACAACCTATTGCGCCACGGGGCGAGGATTTGGCATATATTTGGAGCATTCGCCAGTTCGCCACAGAACACATTACACAAAGTATCTCTGTGCCATGGAATAATAAACATTTTGTTCATAATTTATTTAACTTTAAAATTTATTTTTATTCTGTCAAATAATTATTCAAGTATTTATTAGCATTATAATCTATTAAAAAACTAATTTTTTTGTACATTTTATAAACTTTGTGCAATTCAAATTATGAACTTTGGTTTTACTAGTTTAATATTATCTGTGGTTTTACTATGAACTAAAATTTAATCTTTAATATTAATATCAATAGTAAAAGAAACGGAATATAAATGTTGATAATTCATTTTTATGAAATTAAATTATTTTTTAGCATATTAATTAAAATTAATATTGACACAAACGTGAACAATTTGAATCAAACAAATCATTCATTCACGATTTTGAATGAAAAATGTACTACTGTGGCATTTCCTTGAAGTTTCCTTGCGACGAAATCCGACGAATAGATAAATGACCACTTGTCTTCCAACTTCACGTTTCGTAACGCGGCAAAATTACAAATCGTAAGCATATATCAATTTCATTCATAAAAAGGAACTTTCTGTTCTATACGTCTAACGTAATTGCCATTTGTCTAGGGGGGAAGATGATGTAGAAAAACTGGGACTTCTACATCCAGCCTCGGGTTATCTCGACCGAGGCCGCGCTCTCAACCTACCAACCTTCCTCAATTTTTCTTTTTTACCTTGTATCCTGAAATATCTTAAAGACCGGTCACACACTTGTTACTTTATAAGTTGCTGCAAGGTAGCGGTAATTAATTGACATCAGGTGACAGTTTGCCCTCTATGTCTTCAAAATCTCACACCGTACGTCAGATTTTACATTGTATAAAGAAAAATAATGCCCTTGCGTTATGTGCGCTGATCCTTACATGTTTAGATTTCATTACTATGGTTACAGATATAAATAATATTAAATTCTGATAGAAACCTTCAATCAAACTCAATTTGAAACCTAAAAGCGTCATAGAATTTTGAATATTTTACTACAAATGGAGTTTGAGCTACCAAATTACTTAATGGCTTCCAAATCACTATGTTTCACTTAGTTTTGGGGAGAGACTATATTTTTCTATGTATTCGTTTTCAATTCTAAATATTTTTTTCTACACACTTGCTCATAAAGGGGCTCTTATTTGTGTAAAAAACAGTTGAATAATGACACGTTTTATTCACTAGTGATTAATAGATTGTTTTTTTAATTGCTTTCATTTTAAAAAGTTTCGATACCAAAAAAATTGTGTCCATACATTTTAAAAACAAACTTCAACTGTGTTTCCTTACTTTTGGTAGGTCTATGGTCGATTCCATTCATTCGGTTTTTTTTTAATAAGTATATTCTTGTAGTCTTTGGCTGATTACCATTGTTGTGTTGGATGCGCGCGAATAGAAAAACTGTTTATTTATTAGCGAAAAATGATAATTTCTTCGCAAATGTGTTGAAAAACGTTGAATGGTACACGCTTGTATTGATGATTACTATCCTCGGCTATCTTCAGACCCTCGCCTGACGGCTCGGGCCTCAATAGCGCCTCGGAAGTAATCACCAACTTACCTTGCTTGTACCATAAATAACTATTATTACTTAAATGAAAGTGTTATATAAAATTGAATAGTAATATTTAAGCGGTCGGTTCCATTCAAAAGCTGTAATATAATTACAGCCGCGTTACCAACGTCATTCTCATATTCTTTACAGACTCGCCAAAAATCTTAGTAATAAGCAATATCTGTTGCCAAATTTTACTTATTGAATGGTCTAGTGCTTACAACGTAAACGTGTAACAAACTTTAATCAAAACCTCACCAATTTTCACTTAAATAAATCCAAAAAGGTTTGCATAAACGTAATAAACATCCTATCCTGGTGCACCTATCCTCACAAATACTCATTCAAATATCGAACGTTTTTAAATAAAATATAACCAAATGGAACCAACATTACCCGGAAACAAATTCGAAGACACGTGACATGTCAAATTGCTGAGGAAGATAGATGTTTATTGCGATGGATTAAGGTTCATAATGTGTGTTTATACCTCTCAAAGGTAAGCCTACCTGCATATTGTATGGGCTGATGTTGCCTTCTCTTCGCTAAAAGGGCGAGTATCATGACTACTACTAGAGTGCCAGTTACTCCTAATATGATTCCGAAAATCCAGTGAATGTAGCCTGATTCGGTTCTCGTGTTTGCTTCTGAAAATAAATTTGTGTGTTAAAGTTTTGTTATTACATAGTTTTTTGCTGCATAATAACTTATCTTATGTCGACACCGTAAAGTAATATTCTTTGAAAGTTATATGAAATAGAGATCCAAGAACAGAGAACATTAAAGATGTTTTTAGGTATCTATAGATCGTGAATTCAAATCCCATCAGTATGAATCTTGCCCCCCTAGCATGACTGTGCATGATAAAATATATAGACACCACGAAATAATATCGATTTCGCGAGTATGACCAAATGAATTATGGCGTGGTACGATATGAAAAATTAAATATTGCGGCTATATTTATTATATTTTGACAGTTGGATGTCAATAAATACCTATATCGATTTCGCGAGCATGACCAAATGTCCTAAAATTAATCACGTGGTAAAATTCAATATGGCGGGTATCCAACCAACCATCCAACTATCAAATTTTGACAGTTGGATGTCAATAAATAGCTGTATCTTTCGCGTTTTCGAAGTCATGCTAGCCTAGCTGACAATGTTTAAAAGTTATTATTTTCAAAAGTAAAATAAGTATAGATCAATCTTAGTATACTAAAAAAACTGACTCATATCAAGATAAACAAATAAAAAGGATCTATGTCTATGGAAGCGTTCACTAGTACATTACCTGTTAACGAAGCTAGTCTTGACAAAGTGTGCACTCTAAGAGTAGTGGGTTCTGACCGTCCTCTAGCGTTATACGCATAGAAAACTAGTTTCAGAACTTTTCCCGGTCTAAGGCCATCCAGTTTCCAAACTGGTAATGTTACTGAATTATTTACAATTAAACTTCTAGACTCCCACACTTCAACGTAATATTCTGTACGAAGTCCGCCGTCGTAACCTAAGGGAAATAACAAAAATATGCACACTAAATATATACCATCGTTCTCACTTATAAACAAATCACTATAATTATTATATTCTTCATAATTAAAACAACTGACTTATCTAAATTGATAACCCGCATCTAGGATATCAGAAACTCGCATACACTCATACATACACATAAACCATGATAAACATCATCACAATAATATGTACTTCACAAGGGGAATCGAACCCGCTACCTTTTATTAGCAGTCCGACATAGTACCCACTCAGCCATTCAAGTCATCCCCATAAAGAACAATTCAATATTTCATGTTCGTAAACCAACCGGTTTCAACTGTGTGTCGAATTTTTAATAAGTAAAGCGATTGCACGTCGCATCGGACGCATGAAGTTTCAATTCGGACCATCGAAATAACAGACCTATTACCACACATACATTGTGATCCGATTCGGACTATCCGATGAAATGCAACATGAATTGTCAAGTGGGATGTCAAGTAACATGAGGAGTATTTTTATCACACGCTCTATATTTGAATAAAGTAAGCCAGTAGTGGTCTGTGGTTTTGCCTGTTTTGATATTAAGCCTTTAGCCTATCTCTATAAACAGGCAACTTATAGGCACAGCATACAGCTGTTGGTCTGAAGTATCCAAATGCTGGTCAAATAAATCGGGTAAAGGCCTCCCTTAACTTCAATCAACAATATTAGAATATTTTATTATTAAACGAAACGTACGTCATTGTTTATCATTAATATATTTTTACGGGTTATTTACACTTACCTATAAGAATAGATAATATTAGAATAGATTTATCAATCAACTTACCAGCAGCGCATTTCAACTCAACCGAAATGTCAGTTAAGTTATATGCAGTGCAGTTATAAGGCCGGTCTGGCCTGACTGCAGGTAACAATGTATACCGACACGGCTCAATTTGTTGGCCGGCAAGGTTTGACGCGCGACACGCCACTGTACCGTAGTCGGTTTCAGAAGTCGGTATAAACGATAGTATCGATTTGCCGTCAGATAATTTTACTTTTTCCTGGAGGTAAATGTTATTGTTAGTAATAGTTGAGAAAACACTTTTTAAAAAGAGTTCATTCCTCAGTGCGAATAATTCCGAGTAAATCTCAATTCCGAATGCGGACAAAATATATCTTACTTTAGTCTTAGTTATAAGGAGCATTATGTACGAAAGTGAACTTAAATTGGTCTAGTAATTTTTGAATAAATTCATTTACAATCAAAAATATTTTGTATAATACTACTGCTACGGATTGGTAGCGTAAACAGTTATATAAAAATGGTATAATTATATTTTCTGTTTGATGGTTCTATCGTAACAAATAAACAAACAGAAACATAAATATTTCAACCAAAATCTTACCAACAAAACATACCTAATTAAAAAAAACACACCACTAAACCTTCACGCACCACAATCAAACTGAAAGCACCACCATTTAACCTCTCTTTTATGTTTAATTAATTAATTCTTAATTAAATCTAATATATTAGACTCACCGCATCTATTTCAATAGTCCCCAAAGAGTTGTTGAGTGTCCATACGAAGTTCATCGGGGGTGGGAACGATTCCACTTCGCATGTGATCTTAGTTGGCTCGTTTATAGCCGCCCCCACGATTACCATTGAAGATTTCTTACACATAGGTTTATCTAAAAATAAATGGTTCAACTTAGTACTTAGAAGACTGTATGTTAGAAATGATGTGTTAAATACAATTGCGTTTTCTCTGCTAAATGAATTCTATTTATTAACCCCCGACGCAAAAAGAGGGGTGTTATAAGTTTGACGTGTCTGTGTGTGTATATGTGTGTGTGTATCTGTCTATCTGTGGCATCATAGCTCCCGAACGGATGAACCGATTTAAATTAGTTTTTTTTTGTATTAAAGGGGATTTACGTGCGAGTGTTCTTAGACATGTTTGATGAAAATCGGTTCACCCGTTTAAAAGTTATGGGGGTTTGAAAGTAATTGTGTTGGAGGTTTATTAAATATTTTATTTAATTATGAGAAAATAAATGTCTTGAACTATTAATACATATTTTTTCATAGTGCTGTTAATTTTTTTGACAAAAACGTTTATGACATCACATTAATTTAGGATTGCTAAAATCCAAAAAAGCATTATAATTTTGTGTACTGATAAACTTTAATTAGTAAAACAATACCTAAAGGATTATGTTGGATACCTTCCAAAATAGCTCGGATTTGCAATCCCAAATATTCAGTTGATTTTGATAAGTCTGAGGTCTAAGGTATTACTAATTCTTCTACTCTTTGCTTATAATATCTTCACAATTCATATGTTTTACATCATCGTCTAATACACATTTTACTATAAGTATCAGAGCGAAATTATTATACCATAACATAACATAATAATTCACTACATCATCTCATTATAGTAACTGACCCCTAACTAAGCTCGGAGCTTGTATCTAGGGTATCAGAAACTACGCACACACTCATTCACACACACACCCAGACCGAGATAAACATTTGTGGTTCACACAAATATTCACCCCGCACGGGAATCGAACCCGCAACCTTACGGATGGCAGTCCGGCATGGAAACATATTATATTACCTACACCCATCATTTCTGAGTCTCCCCATCAGAAATACTGCACATGAAATCATCGATTCCACTCAAAAACCGTCAATATCTGTTCTACAAATGGAACGGGTCATCCCCTGATATATTGCACGGCTTCACTGGGTAAATTGCGATTTTATTCATAGTTTTATTTTGATTTGTTGTTTTACCAGTAATTGTCAACAATTCATCATGATTTTTATTTACAATTGTTTGATTAAATAAAATGTTACATAAATCTGATATAGAAACGATTATTCAATTTCGATATGTATTTTATTGCAACTGGCCGTTTAGAATATAGAAACTTCTATGAATAACAGTTAATATAGTCAATATAGAAACTATAGCACTGCTTATTAATGTAGGTACGTATGTACACGAAAAAATATTTACACAGTGACATAAGTACGTTTATTTATCACGTGTTCAAAAGACAATTTAATTAATTACCTACATATTTTATGCAGGAAAACGTCATATACCGTTTTTTGTTGAATCCTTCTAGTTCATAAATCATTAATCATTCACTACATCATCTCATTATAGAAGTAGACCCCTAACTAAGCTCGGAGCTTGTATCTAGGGTATCAGAAACTACGCACACACTCATTCACACACACACCCAGTCCGAGACAAACATTTGTGGTTCAAACAAATATTCACCCCGCACGGGAATCGAACCCGCAACCTTGCGGATGACAGTCCGCATGGTGACCACTCTGCCATCGAGGTCGTCAAAAGTTTTCGCTATCTATGATGATATTCATCAGGCGGAGTGAGACACAGTTGTGATAGTGTCTTTTTTCTTTCACAATATCTTTATTTTCTATACCTTCCCGTTGCTATCACATAATATTTAAAAAATACAAGAACCTTTGAGAATGTATCAAAAGGTTTTTACCCTTTATCTGGTTGAGTTTTGTATTTTGTTTGTAAGCAGAATAATGGGTTTCACAGAATTTCTACGTTTCATTGTACCCTTTTCCACTATTCTATACTTGTATGGAAATATTAAAGGCCATTCATGTTCTTTATCTGTTCTGAATTTTAGTATGGTTAACAATTTTTTTTTTATAATACTATTAGTTAATGTACTTTTTAAACCTTCGCAATCGGAGTTCATTACTCTTAGGGTCTATTTCACCATCTTCAAGTAATGTTCCGAGTACCTACTTACATGTTTTGTCTTTGTCACTTGATATAAAGTAAGAAAGAGCAAAACTAACTTTACTTGGTGAGTACCTTTACTTTAAGGTCGTGAATAGGCCCTTAGTATAAAAATAATTAAATTTGAGAAGTCAAGTTTTAATAGTAATTTAATTAAACCGAAATAAAGCTTCATTTCTATTTTTAAATATAATACAATACTATTTTTTAATTTGTAGAGTGAAACCACGTCAGCTGTGGCCACTACCGGGCGAGCGAGGAATCTGTCCATGAGGTAAGATTATTTGTTCTTTGAGAAAAAACGCACAATTAATGTAAAGACTTATTGACGACCTCGCTGGCAGAGTGGTCACCATGCCGGACTGCCATCCGTAAGGGCTACCTTACGGATGGCAGTCCGGCATGGTCCCGGCATGGACATCCCTTGGCTAGCCATGGTGATTCCCGCGCGGGGTGAATATTTGTGTGAACCACAAATGTTTGTCTCGGTCTGGGTGTGTGTGTAAATGAGTGTGTGCGTAGTTTCTGATACCCTAGATACAAGTTACGAACTTAGTTAGGGGTCAATTACTATAATGAGATGATGTAGTGAATGCTTATGTTATGTTACAATCGTATAGAACTATTGTAATTGTGAAGATGAAAACATATTTTATTTGAAAAGTTATGAGTGCCAAGTTTTTTCTTTTCAATGACTTGGCTTTGCTAAATAAACATCTTTAAGTTATAAAAGTCAAAGTTGTTTGCCATCTTGGCTTTTATGGACAAATGGACATCCTAAATTTTACAACATTGATGCGAGTTTACTACGTAAATGGCTAGTCAGTCTGTCTACATTTTAGCATTTTAAAAATAAAAATAAAATTAATAAGTATGTACTTGTTATATTTAGTAAATAAATATCAAATATCGAATAGTCAAAATATCGAAAAGTAAAAAAAAAACTACGTAATTCGTTTGGTATTTTTATTCGTATTTTTTTTCTAACTGTACTAATTGGTGAAAACCACGCCTTTAAGTAGATTTTATCAAATATTTCTATCCATCGAAGTTAAGAGCGAACTGCTCTTGTAAGTGTAACAGGTGCAACTCCTTCAAGCACACTATTTCACTTCCTTATACGACACGACAGTAACCTTATATTTTTGCTTACCTAGATCATTCTTAGCCTACCTCTTCCTTTATTTTCGTCCAAGTTTTCTTCTAAGATTTTCTATTTGTAAAAATCTATCATGTTGTATTGTGTTATTACAAAGAGATATTTATTAAAACTAGAGCAAAAATCTGCTATTTAACTCCTGGCCACCATATTATAAATAAAATACCTTACAGACTTACTAACATTATATATTACTAGCCGCTCCCCGCGGTTTCACCCGCGTAGTTCCCGTTCCCGTATGAATACTGGGGTAAAATATAGCCGCCCAGATAAATTAGCTTTCCATGAGTGAAAGAATTTTTGAAATCGGTTCAGTATATCCCGAGATTACCCCTTAATATTTAACAAATATACAAACACACAAACTTTACTTCTTTATAATATTAGTATAGATATACTCGTATTATTAAAAACAGATGGTTTATTGATGGATACTACCAACTTTAATGTAAATATAATTAAATTCAGTACTTACATAAAATTTGAAGATTGACTAAAGATGATTTTCCATCTCCCTCCACATTGGATGCTATACAAGAATATTTCCCAGCTTGTTCTCTTGATACTTTCTGAAGCGCTAAATGCGCTGAACCTGCTATTACGCCCGCTCTCTGGTTGTGAGTCATTTGTTGATTCTAAAATTAAATTAACTGTTTAATATGTATACTCATGTTGCAAGGTCAATTTTGTTATTTGGTATTTTTGTTTCAATGCTTATTATGATTTTATTTTCTGAATAATGTTATTACTGTACTCG
The DNA here is from genome assembly GCA_958496195.1 of Timandra comae. Lineage (NCBI taxonomy): Eukaryota > Metazoa > Arthropoda > Insecta > Lepidoptera > Geometridae > Timandra > Timandra comae. The sequence goes on from OY292359.1 coordinate 10,004,793, forward strand.
CAATCTGCTCGCAATTAAAACCAAATTGTAATTCATTAATTATTATTATATGCCATCTAATTAAATGGCTTATTCCACCTAACCCCAAAACAATTGCTTTCGAATTATTTCTATCCATACATTCATTCCACTATTACCCCAAAGTGATCATAAGAACCAAAATTGAATAAACAAATATTTCCATACTTCAATTCCACTTACACCCCAAAAAATTTGAGTAAACAGAAAAAATAAATAAAACACGTATATAATTATTACTAGGTTTTGCCTGAGACTTCGTTCGCGTGGAATAATTAATGCATAAACATTAATTCATAATAATGATTGCTAATGCACATAATGGGGAACAAAACGTTTGGCATTCAAAACATTTTGAAATGAAAAAAAATCCGTGAATTATTAAATAAAATACTAGAATACCAAAGATTTTTAGATAAATATGTACAGTACAAGTAAATAACACATGTAGTACTGACATACAAAATTAAATGAAAGTCACGCAATGGAATTGAAGCCTCAAGTTACATATTAAGGCCTCAAATGTCACTAAGTGCCATCATAAAAACATAACCACATCAAAATGTTTTATAATATACCAACTAAACACTAACCCTAGAAGCGCCAAAGAAACAAATTAAGACAACACTATACAGACACTTACGTTGTGTTCCCAGATGACTTTATAAGCGGGCGGGTTGGCTTTCACATGACACTCAAAGTAAACATCGTCTCCTTCCTCGATATCGTTCGGGTTCAATTCTGAACCCAGTCGTAAATCTACGATCGGCGCATCTGTAGGAAAGAGTATTCTTTATTCTATGGTAGTTTATGGTAATAAGTAGTAGTTTTGTACGAAATCAATCTAATACATTTTCTAAAATCAGTCCAATCTACTGTTTTAGTGACTAAAATCAATAAGATTATTTAATACTAGCAGCGCCCCGTGTAGTTCCCGTTCCCGTGTGAATACAGGGATAAAATATAGCCTATGGGTGACATAGGCTATATTTTATCCCTGTGATAAATAAGTTTTCCATGGGTGAAAGATTTTTTGAAATCGGTTCAGTAGATCCCGAGATTACCCCTTACAATTTTACAAACACACAAACTTTACTTCTTTATAATATTAGTATAGATTTAAACTGACTTTTATAATTAAAACTGACCTATTATTAGTAGGTATATTATCTGTACAAATCAAAACGAAACACACTCATACCTACATTATATATTAATTAAAAAACAACAATTCTTTAAACACACATTTTGCTAAACAATTAAAATGATCAAATACATATATTTCTAATAAAATTATTTATGCTTTTATTCTAAAATTTGTTAATTGATAAACAAACATGGTTGCTATTATAGTGTTATAATAAACCGCTTCCTAGAACACTATAATTGTTACACCATCATTAGTTCAGTGTTAACAATATAAATTAAATGAAATTGTTGTCAAAATATAATTATTTAAAATAATTAATTGTACAGACATAAAAAACATTAAATAAAAAATTTAAAAAACTCCAACACGGTTGCTTTCAAACCCCCATAACTTTTAAATGGGTCAACAGATTTCCATCAAACATGTCTAAGAACACTCGCACGTAAGTCCCCTTTAATATAAAAAAAACTATATTGAAATCGGTTCATCCGATCGGGAGCTATGATGCCACAGACAGACAGAAACACATACACACACACACACAGACACGTCAAACTTATAACACCCCTCTTTTTGCGTCGGGGGTTAAAAAGAGCATCACATTAAACCGATTCAAATATTCAGCTTTTATGACTTTCCAAATGCTATAATGTTTTTCGACTATATCTCTATCTATATCACTGAATTCTATTTCAATTGTTTTAAAAAATGTTATCGAAAAATGTAGTTTGATTTCGGAGCGTGTCACAAAAATGTTAAAATGTTAGAATATCTAATAAATTTACTAGTTTTTCCTACGCAATTGTCTATATTGTAATGTCTATCGGCGTAAATTTCAACGCAGTTTAGTAGTTTCAGCTGTGCATTTGTTATTTAGTCAGTTATTCAAATGGTTGACTGTTCTATATACAAATTGATAAAAAATATTTTTGATGTTGACTGTACCTAATCAGATATTTTGTACTTTTTGATACCGACTGTACATAATCATATAGAAGGATTTGTTAATCTAAAATCAATCCCAAACAATTATTACTAAAGACTATAGATATAAACTTACAATGTAAATTGAGTTTCACACTGGTATCCAAAGTAGCGTGTTCGAGTATCAAGTGCGAAGCTCGACACGTCACAGTTTGTCCGTTATGTTCCATTCGCGGCGTCCAACTCAGTACAGATGTGGTTTCATTGCGGTCCTCCGAATCCTGCAGATTACAACAACTTTGTTAAAGGTTATCTTTGGGACTGTAATGGGCTGTATGTCTGTCAACGTATGTATGGTGTTTGGGAACATCCTAATAATAATACTAAGCTTGAACTACAACTAAGTAACTTTGAAATTAGTCTATTAAAAATATTAATAAAAACGTATTTTCAGATGTATTAATACACACAATGGACTTTTATTTAAAAAATACACAAAAACATTTACATGGGAATCGAACCCCCAAATGGTCTATACCACAGAGACCCGAACGTCAGCGCAAAGAGGTACGCGCGAGCAAAAAACCTGTCCATAGGGTAAGATATGTTGTCTTATGTGCTGTAACTTGTACTCTGGGGTCTTTACATTTTGTTAACCAACCCAACATGATAATACCTCTGCTATATGAATCATCAAACAAAATCAACAACTATGGCTATTAGATTTCAATACAACGTATTAAATACGTAAAGGTGAGTACGCTAGATGAACCGAGCACGAGCGAAGGACAAGCGGAGCCGTTCTCGGCTTCGTCGTTCACGGCGTCCAGTGTAGACGACTGGACGTACAACGAACCTACAACGATCACTGTCCTCGAACGTAGTTTTCTGCGAAGCAAATCCCTTTGTGTTCGTCAAAAAATCGACAACAGGCGGAACGCAGCCGAGCACGAACGAAATGCTCGCAGCGCGCTCGTTCGAGGCTTGTAAGTTGGTCCACACTAGACGAATTGTGTTCGGCTCGTGCTCCGCTCGTGCTTGTCTCTCCTAGCGTAGACGCAGCTTAATAAATACAATCATTGAAAATCTCTACTTACCCGTTGCACAGCTGTATTTAACTGTACACTATCTAGCCACCAAGTTATCAATGCAGGCGGTCTCGCCCCTACAGCTCGGCATGACAAGTCCGTCTTCTGATCGACTGCTATTGGCTGTTCTCTTGCTAAGATTTCAACTGATAATGGTTTTACTGAAACAAAATGGATAGTATGGATATTGTATTAGAAGATAAACAAGGATGTTTTATTTGTTGTTTAACAGTAGTTCAAAATGACCTTAATTTGAATCAGCATAATTATAAAAACTTCCTAAAAATAAATATGGTTAAAAGATGGTTAAATTGTAACCAAAGTAATTTCAAACTTTTTGAAATGTTTTGATTTCTAAACACACATATTATGACAAATATTTTAACGGTATCTACATCACGTATGTTTTGTGCAATAATTAGATTCTAAAATTGGAAATGAAAAACTAATCATCTGCCTAATTACTACAAAAACAGTTCTAATTCAGCAAAATCTAACATACAAATAAATTAACATTTGTAATTAATATCTAATAAAAATATCGATGTATTATAAATAATTATGAAAACAGAAAGTACAAAGTAAACATAAATGTATGTTTTCATTTTTATTTCACGCCTACTGCTACGTAGCATTAAAATGCGTAGCAAAAAAGACGTAGCGAAAATTGACATCGTCGTAGCAAAACTTGTAGTATCTTATTGATATTGATAGATATACATATTTGTTTATTCCTAAAAAGTTCAATCAAACAAAGATTAAACTGATCTAATTCGTTTCCACTAAACTAATTTCATTTTGTTAAGGCATATCATTGATGGAATATCAAAATAACAATACATTATTGACAAATAATGATGATTGCTGAACAAAAATAGTGACACGCAATACCTACTGATATTGTTGAGAACACAAAAAGCATTATTATTGTCTGTATATATGTATAATATAATATTATTTTTATCCATCAGGTAGATTATTGAAAAATATTGGACACATTGTTATTCTCATTTTACGTAAACGAAAAATAACCGAGATATATTGGGTTAAAATAGCGCATGACGTCACACCGTGCAACTTTTTATTGTAAATAGTGACGTAATCACCTCTTACTTTTCAAATTTAATGTGTTTTATTTAACTAAGTTTTTTGTTAATTTGATTAAACAAAAAATATGTGTTAAGGTGGCTATTGATTGAGTTAGTTGAACTGATCAGTCCACAAAACTGTACCGCCCACTCCAAAAGTTTTAGGTCAACTACATAGATTTCCCCACTAGAATTTGGAAGCGCTCGGGTGATTGACGACCATTTTTTGGATGGACGCCAGTTAAACTGACTCGTCAATGGCCACCTTTAATATTTTTGTACTACCTAACTGACGGACATATTCGAAATTCATTTTGTTTACCCAGAACCGCTTTGTCAGTACGTACGTCGAAATTTTTTACTTTTTCTTTTCATACAAAGCATGTTGATTACGGTTACTTTTTCTGACTGTACTAATATTAACATAACATAACATAATCATTCACTACATCATCTCATTATAGTAACTGACCCCTAACTAAGCTCGAAGCTTGTATCTAGGGTATCAGAAACTACGCATACACTCATTCACACACACACCCAGACCGAGACAAACATTTGTGGTTCACAGAAATATTCACCCCGCACGGTTGTTATTTTTAAAAACAACTGATCCAATTTCAATGAAATTTTATTAAAATGTTCCTTACAACTAGAAATAACACAAAGAATACATTTTATCCTAAAATACCCATGAGATAGGGATCTATGTGGACAAAACCTCACAGCATAGCTAGTCTATATACAGTGTGTGTCTACAACCCTGGCTTTTTTTAAAGGAGGTTAATATAACGTATATTTATAATGTAACCATGATATTAATTTAATTTATAAACTAAATTTCAGACTTTGTTAATTTTCTAACAAAATTTTAATTGCCAGCAATGTAAAGCACAGTAATATGACAAATACCTATGTGTAAATATCAGTCAAGTCGAATTGACAAGGACAACAATACATTCTACGCTAGCTATCATAATTTTTCACCCCCATACCACGACATGCCTTGTACCAAGTGAATAAACGACAATAAAACAGTACGTCTACTACATTTAAGATTGCGGATTTAGAAAATTTAATTGTGGCGTTAATTAACATAATTATGATTTACTAATACGTGCAAACCATTGTTAACGAAGCATATTATCATCAGTCTATATAAAAGCCCGGGTCGTAGACACACACTGTATATAAAAATGAAACCCGTTTTCCTTGGTCATGGCATCACGCGTGAATGGCTGGACCGATTTCACTAATTATTTTTTTGTTGTATTTGTTGTTATTAGAAGAAGGTTCTTATGTAAAAAAATCTGGAAAATCAACGGGAAAATTGGACCCGTGCGAAGCCGGGGCGGCCCGCTAGTAATAATAATACTCCCAAATTAAACAAAGCTTCAATTCTACCTCTAGACCAAAAGATAAACATACGCTTAAAATCGATAGAAACACTCAGACCAATGCAAACAGACACTTTTACACACACAAATATTTATCTTTAGCGGGAATTCAACTCGTAACCTTTAGGATATCAAGCAGCGGCTGCGTCACTACATCCTACGTAACTTTGTCGTTGTCAAATACTGACCATGATATAAACAATTTAGGAAAAACAAAATGAAGTTAATATATACAACATACTAATCCTAACTAATATTATAAATGCGAAAGTAATTCTGTCTGTCTGTTACCTTTTCACGGCTAAACTACTGAACCGTCCGGGAAAGAACATACTTTTTATCCCGAAATTCCCACGGGAATGAGAACTAAGCGGGTGAAACCGCGGGGCACAGCTAGTATCCTATAAAAACTATAAAAGTGATGAAGAAAGTTTGAATTGATCTATGTTTGCTACTTTTTCATTACACACAAAACCTACTGATACGATTTAGATGAAACTTGGTACCGACATTCCCATTGATTAATAATAATACGTACCAAAATTCCCACGGTATTCGTAATTACACGAGTAAAACCAGGGCCCGGCTAGTAACTATTAGTTACTAAATGTGCCCGCATTTTTTCATTAAAACGAAGTTCAAATAAAACTTAACCGGATTTTTGTCGTGGTTATATTTTGTTTTACATTTTCTGACGTTTCGGATACAGAACCCATGATCACAGTAGACTAAGATGGAAGACGTCTGTACAAAGTAATGTAAAAAGTTTACTACCTTCAATATTTTAATATAATTTTAAATAAGTACATTGTGAATTTACTACAGATTCGGAATAACATCAACCGAGAAGAATCTGCAAAAAACTCGGTCTGAAATTATTTTTACTAGCAGCGCCCCGCGGTTTCTCCCGCGTAGTTCCCGTTGCCGTGGGAATTTCGGGATAAAACGTAGCCTATTTTCTTTCCCGGATCATAAGCTACCCCTGTTCCAAATTTCATGACAATCGATTCAGTAGTTTAGTTGTGAAAAGGTAACAGACAGACACAGTTACTTTCGCATTTATAATATTAGTTAGGAAGGATATATTTTTTTAAAATTATAATAAATTACAATGTACTTTACAAACAAATTTATTTGAACATACCGGGTGTTTGGTAGAGGGTTGACCAAACGGGATGGGCGTGTTCCTGGGCCTATTTGGCAGATACAATTTGGCTAAAAGTTTCCTAGTTGTTAAAATAAAAAAAATATCGACAAAATTGTATTTTTTATTTTTTTCCGAAATTGCGACTATTTATCCATATAACTTTTTTTTGAGCTGGTTTCCAGTCAAATTTTTTGATTGATTATGGTCTCGGATATTACCTGGTCTGCTCACAGCATTTTCAGACCCCTACAAGGTCTAAATAATTTATGACCACTTAACGCTAGGGAAATGAAAAATAGAAATCTTATAGGGGATCTTTCAACTCAAATAAAAAGAAAACTAATTGTAACCGAGAATTTAAAACTCATTTAAAAACTTCTCTATTTATCCCTTATTTTAACGGTATACTACAAGTTTTACAAAAGCCAAAAAACTTCTTAAAAATTTTGGTGCAAAGTCAAAATGGAAGAAAAAATAATAAGATATTTTTAAAACCAAATTCCAAGTTTGGCTTAAATACGTCACAGTATAAATTAATTTGGATTTATCTGAGGTCTTTTGAAGAAACTAAGATGCTGTAGTAACTTTCTTAGAAAATAATAAGTCTTAAAACAAGTAAAATGGACTATCTCAATTACAGGAAGATATTGCTTCCAAATCAAGATTTCCCGTCTCTGGCAACCGATTAAAGAGATTAGAATACGTCCAGTGGTATGGTACACGCGTCTGGTGGGATGCTATTCCATTTACAGCCTACTTTGTTGGCGAAATATTCTGTGCGAAATATGCTGTGAGCAGACCAGGTAATATCCGAGACCATAATCAATCAAAAAATTGGACTGGAAACCAGCTCAAAAAAAAGTTATAGGGATAAATAGTCGCAATTTCGGAAAAAAATTAAAAAAATACAATTTTGTTGATATTTTTTTTATTTTAACCACTAGGAAATTTTTAGCCAAATTGTTTCTCCCAAATAGGCCCAGGAACACGCCCATCCCGTTTGGTCAACCCTCTACCAAACCACTTGGTATATACTTGTAAATCTAGGAGAGTTTATGCTTTGCGTCGGTCGGATTACGTCTACCGTTAAATAGAGGTCTCCCTCTTGGAAAACCACAATAGACGTTCAATAAATGCCATTTGCATCCACCGGTTAGCTGCGGTTCTTACAATACGTCATCCAATGAGAGGCTTACTAACGTTACTTCCTAGTTTGTGGTCGCCATTTGAGAACTATTATTTTCTTTGCAATTGACAACTGGGCTTTGAATTGTTTTGGTACCTATTTGTTATTGTTTACTACTATTACTAGGAACATATTTTAACAAATAGAAGAGGTAACAAGAAAGAATACAATGAACATAAATAATTAGGTTTAAGATCGCTAGGGTATACGTTCGTAAGTTAATACAGTTTTAAACTATAAAATCTAAATCAAGAATGATTTTGTTTGGGCTTTAAAAAGCACTCACACTAACGTGAAATTGGGTTGTGGGGCATTTGGGACCGGGACCGCGGTCCTAACTTACACCTTTACCACCGTTAACTGTACTTTTAACTCAATTTTCTTGTGGTCCCAAAATACTACTCAAATATAATAAAAAAATTAAAAGATGTAAGTTAGGACCGCGCGGTCCCGGTTCCAAATGCCCCACGACCCGTGAAATTCACCAATTGACAAATTAAATCAATCGCGAAGAATCGTATCTACATATAATTATGTATTAAGATATCGATTTCTAAGTATAAGCTCATTCCTAAACACACTATCCTTACTTCCTTCACTTCTATGAATTGATAGTAAATTGTCAATGAAGCAATGAAATGTCAGTATTGAACTGCGATAGTTCATCCACAATACGTATTCCTACCTCGAGAATTCCACTTTCATTATTATTCAAATGGTTAAATAAGAGTTTCCGCTATTGTACAGATATTTCTACTATTGTTTAAACCGCCACAACGTTTTAAATGGAACGGTGCAGTTTGAAACTCTCAACGAATGTACATTAATTATTATTCTGTTCGATAACTAATGTAGACTTACTGACAACTGTATGGTTATACTATCGAATTTACAATATTTACTGCTGAAATATATTTGTTAAAAGAAAAGTAACTTCCATATTAAAACATCACCAGCGGCCTTATAGATTTCATTCCTTAATGTAAAAAATATCAAATAAATAAAATAAACAATGATCTATCATACATAACATGCAGAATTCAATTTAGTATTGATAAAAACCAAAAATACATATCTCACACAACTCTTACTGAATAGTAAACATAATTAATAAGCCACATCTTTGCAAGTATAAGACTTAATTTATATTAATAGACATACAATATGTACTTACAGTATAGTTGTATTTGAACATTCACCCTCGACGGCGGCACAAGAGCGGTATTGTCAGCGGTACATGTGTACACAGCTTCGAAGTAATCTCTTGTTAGTCTCGGTATCCGCAACTCAAGTATACTGAGCCTAGAGCCGTCATCGACGGGCGCTAGTGTGGTTACGATTTTGTCATTCCGCCACCATCGCACTCGGGGCATTGGTTTACCTGGTGATAACGTTTTATTAGATCAACTAATTAACTATACATTTTAATAAAAGTATTTTTCTTTAATATAGTCTGTGAAATTCCTTTCTTCTCGAATCTATGCTCGATTAATCAGAGTACCCGCCCTGAGACCCTCAAGGAAGAGGTAACTATTCTCTCTCTGTTTCCCCAAAAAAACTATATTAATATAGTGACTGTTTTAATAACTGTTATTTGGAATAATAAGTAACTGATTTGATTGCTTTCAGCTGCTTTTGGAGTAAGGATGGGTAGCTACAGTGACGTGTGTATTAATGACGTCATCGGCCTTATTAATGTACGCTGCAGTGGACACAATCACCACATGAGTACATAAACATATCACAGAGTGCATTACGATGTCAGTAAGGAGTCTAAGCGTTCACCGTAACCAAAATCAGTTATGAAAGATTATCACGGTCATTTTTATACATAAACCATGCTACAGTAACTCCGAGGTCTTACGTCACCGGCCACATACAAAGTACGTTGGCAGTATCACAAGTTTTTTCATTCACAAGTCAACGTGCAATGCGTGACTTGTGATGTGCCCCAGTAAGTCCGTGAGCTTAGAAAGCAATTTATAGAGCTTAAGATAAAGTACTTGTTGTTAGCAATAATTATGTTTAATTTTGGAGTGATACAATCACAATTATAAAATTAGGGTATTTTTATATTTAACTAAATTGAGTTGTTCAGCATAAATACCAACTTTTTAAACTTTTGTAAATGGACCGTGTAGTTAAAACAGACATTTTTGTTTACAGACTGATTTTTTAACAAGTTACTGAACAAATGGCTCTTAATTTTAAAAACTTAGTTACGATGAAAGTAACCGTTAAGAAAAGATATTCAAAAATTCATGTTGCAAATATTGGCTTCGCGGATGAAACGGAGGTCCAAAGTTTGTGTCAAGAAAAATAAAAAAGCCCAGGTAAAACCTGAGCGGAGCTAGTTTTCTTATATTTAACAAAGTAACTCTTTAAACTTAAGTTTAAGTTAAGAAAACTCTGCGTACTTAAAACTTTAAAAGTTAAAACTGTAGATACAACTATAATCTTGCAAATGAAATGCGCCTTCTAAGTTTACCTCCACTTACAACACAGGTTAGTTTCAAACTAGTGTCTTCTGTGTATGGTCCTGCGACGCCGAGCACTTCCTTGTTATATTCGTCAAATATTTTCGGCTTTTCTGGTAATTCTGAGGACAAATAAAAGGTACATTAATCAATGTATATGACCAATTCTGGTCGAACTAATAATATAATTAATTTACACGGCCAATTCTAGCCGAATTTCTTGATTGGATGAAGTCCACCGTCTGTGTGCTCAAACTAGTCGAAGAATTAAATGATAATATAAAAATATAGGATAACATAACAAAACATAATCATTCACTACACATCATCTCATTATAGTAACTGACCCCAAAGTTCAAAACTTGTATCTAGGGTATCACCCAGACCGAGATAAAAATTTGTAGTCCACACAAATATTCACCCCGATAAAAGATAAACTTTAATAGTGCCACATATTAACTGCGATGTAAAATTACTAGTTTCAATTATACTAATATATATTTTTTTACAAAAAAGTCTTTGTCTGGCAGTTCCACATATTTATCAAATTGGATCATTAAAAATATGCAAAAAAATATGGCAACCTTTTGAATAAGGAAACTTAACAAGAAAAATAACGCTAATTAGTTATTTCAAAGCAAGTCTCAGTAAAAGGTTTATTTTTAAGATCAAAGCTAATTTAAGCGTAGGTGAAGTCTTATTGACTAAGCAAAGGTTACAATTTAATCTTTTCCTTAAATTTATTATAATCTTTTTAATTAGTACACCGGAAATTGTAAAATATTAATATACTTTATGAAGTTAAATGCAATTTTAGACTTTCACGCTTGAACTATATCGATTATTTTGAATTACTTAATTTCTATGATGAAAGTTGGAACGTAAGTTAGCATGTTTTAGATGAAGGCGTAAACTTTGATATAACAGACTGTGTTACTTCAAGAAACTTCGAAAATATTTAGAGACATTCAGAAAGCATAGAAAACATTCAGCTCAATACAAATTGACAAAATCAAGCACAAAATGATGAGACTTCAAAGGGAATCGGACCAGTAATCACTAAAACAGAAGAATCCCCACCAAATACACCAATTGGTCAGACATAGCAAGTAGAATCACTACCAACACAAATTGAACTTCAAAAGTCAAAAAACTACTCACCAATTACATCCAACAAGATCCTCTGATTAGATGTGGGTGATATTTTGAAGTCGACTCTACACCGATAGAGGGCGCGGTCTGTCGGTATGACGTCACGTATCCTAAGGGTTGATGGGGTAGAGACATGCCATCGTGCCCTACCGGCTAGCATGTCGTCTGCCCAGTGAGCTGAAGGTCCTTTTACGCGGGCGTCGTAGCTGTGGGTAGTGGAATTGGTTAATTATATGTTGATAAAATATATTATAATTGGTGTGTCATAATGAATAATAAATTCTTTAATTTAAACATTTTTTAAAGATTTTTTCATATACATTTTACTTTAAAAATGTGTATTCAAAATTTTCACCAAAACTTGTATAGATTTTCTTTTATATACTGAATGAACCTAGTTAGATAGATAGATAAAACTCTTAATTTTCACACCTTCCAAAGTAAAATAAGTATTAGAAAAACAAATCAAAACTTAGCCTAAGTGCTACAATGGAAGGCCTAATCACTAAGACGGACCTCTTCCCGGCCATCTTTAGTTAGCTATTTCGTTTTTTAAACTTAGTAGAATTTAAATGGTTTTCAGCAAATATAAAAGCGACTGAAAATTGGAAAATTCTAGAAATATTTAAAGTGCCTTTTTCGATACTATTTTCATGTCAAATCAACTTTTGAATGTACAGTCGGTAGACTGCCGATTGAACTCGTATAGAATAATTTCATTTTGAAAAATCATATTGTCATAGGTTTTTTTTATCACGAAAATATTTTCACATCTGCGAGAGAGATTTCTATGAAATAACACTTAGCGTTTCTACTTTCACCTTAATTGGCAGGCAACTGACAGGCAAAAATCACTCGCAAAACTTATTGCTGGGACAAAAATACTTCATGTCTTATTATTCCTAATAAAGACCAGTATTATATTTATTGAAGTTTAAATGAGTTCCTTTAAAATATATGAGAAACAATATTCGTAATTTTTCATGATGATTCAGGCTTGTCTGATAGAAAGGAATGATGAGGTGAAAGTGGTTCACGCTGACTCAAATAATTTTTAAATCAGTTAACAAACACGAGTGTATAAAATAACATGTTGTACTAAACTATTTTCCCTTTAATACGATAAACCGAACACCATCAATCAAGATCACCAATATAGACCTCAATATGGGATGTAAACGGAGACATGCCATAATCAGTCATATTGATGTGCAAACAAGATTTCTTATGATATTACTCTTTGAGATACTACTAATATAATAATATACTAGTAGATATATTATGGTATGACATTCGGATATGTTACATTAAACGCAGATGAGTAAGTTATATTATTTTTGGTCTGATAATATAACTAAAATATAGAGATAATTTTTTTATAGTGAAATTAAGTTTTTTATTTATGGTACGTTGTATCCATTGTAGGATTGTGTTGCCTCATTGGCCAACAGTTTTCCCCGCTATGCCTTGTCCTATGCTAAAGAAGCTTTAAAAAATTTGGACTATTATGATTATAAATAATACAAGAGAAACATAACCTCTAATTTTCAAACTCTGTCGGTCGGTCCAAAAGATATACAGGCTTAAGTATAGCCCCAAATACCGTAGCGGCCAATCAATCACAAGTTACGTCAACAAACCTTTCCACAATCAAAATCGAAAAAAGTATTCTAATATTATATTCAATCATTTACGCGAGAAGCCAGTTTAATCTTATCCAGCGCCAGTAAACGACAGGGCTGTGTCAAAACTAATCTCGTTTCAACATCCATGTGGCACGACTCATGCATAACAAATAAACACTGAGCGATTTATAAAATATGCACACATTGTCAGAAAGGGATTTCGGTGTCAATCCTGAGAGAAGTTAGAACGCTACTTTACCGGCGGGGCGGTGATTGCATTGATTATCTCGGGGTTTCGTGATGAGGTCGGTATCTAAAGATTTGTTCACGATGGGAACTTATGGCTAATGTTATGGATTTGATTTGGGTTGTTTCTGTACGATGGAATTTTCATCACCAACCTAGTTACGAACTAATCAAAGCTTATCCATGGCATAATGGATTGAACTATGAATTGAACATGAACAAAATATATATATAATGTATACATATTTTTTGTTGTAAATACACACATAAATAGACATATTCAAACGCAAATGTTTTTTCTTTTACGGTAACTGAACTAGAAACCTTTAGCCAAGTTACTTTTAACTATACCATTTCGTTGATAGTTATCATAAAAGAAAAAAATGGATAAAAATCTAAGCAAAAAGTAAAATAAAAAACAATTACTCTAGTTTCAAAGCATAACAACAAAAAACTGCTTTTACAAATCTGAATAAAATAATCGCAAATATCTCTAGACTGTTTTGATGCGTGTATTTCGATGTTTCACGCAAACCTAAATATTGGTAAGGTAGAATTGTAGGTTGGCCTGAATCTGCACGCGACTGAGTTTTTATTACCTAACAAAATATGAAAAAAAAATTGTTCCAATTTACTTTTCGATACTAACCCAATATTTCTCTAACTCTGCATAAGGTTAATAACCTTTTATTTTGCGTAGAGTTTTGTGATTTGCGAAATATAACATCCTCACAAAATTTCTGGTTAGGATTTCTCGTTAGTCAATTTAGCTATAAAAAATGTGTATTACTGTTTGTGCCCCGCAATGTCATTAGCGTTGATATAAAAGCTTTCCTTGGTGAAAAAGTCTTCAAAAAAATAGTACTTTCTGATATTATAGCGCGTTCAATCAAACAAACTATACTTCTTTATAGCAGTATAGATTGTGTAAATTCTGAGTAATAAAGATTTATTCGACTTCGAAAGATAATAAACTAAATAAATACGATTCCTTCACCTGAATCGGTTCCTATCAATGTTTCAATTCCACCTTAAAAGGTTTACATTATGTAGGCGTACCAAGGGTTTATAGTGGCAATTCTCATTACCATTCGTTTGATTTTATCGTCACTGAATATAATTTACTGGACAGATTCATATTTTATTGGTTTCAAGGCTAGTTTATTGATGTCTATTATCTTTTTCCGACGACAGTTTAGTAATTTATGAAATGGTATTGTTCTAGATTACAATATTGGAATGGAATTTCTGAATATAATTTTATAGTACCGAATGATGTATTGGTTAAGTCGTTTACAGTACCATGACAACGAACCGGTTTATTCGTAATGATTGAGGCAGAAGTGTATCTCTAACATAATTCATATCATGTAATTTAGATTTTTGAATCGTTAGACAATCTAATGTTGATTCTACAGATATCACTAATAGCTGCCAGAAAACCGATCTAGTTTGTAAAATTGGCAGCATCTGAGGAAGAGCGTCGATAGCTCAGTTAGTTTGAGCTCTGCCGTAGTTCGACACGGCAAAGTTCAAATCCCACCAGAGGGAAAATTTGAAATGAAGTAAATCGAGA
Source organism: Timandra comae (assembly GCA_958496195.1). Taxonomy (NCBI): domain Eukaryota; kingdom Metazoa; phylum Arthropoda; class Insecta; order Lepidoptera; family Geometridae; genus Timandra; species Timandra comae. The sequence goes on from OY292359.1 coordinate 10,019,867, forward strand.
ACTCTAAAAATAAAATTCCACCACCCACATCGTTCCAAATAGGTTCAATGGTGATAAATAAATTACGTTAACAAAACAAAATAACAATCACGAATTGGTTCAGCCTATTTTTATACTGAAGAACCACGAAATCTTTCACCAAAGAAGATTCTAGAGAGTCTCAAAATAACATTCTATTTGTTTATCGAAATGGCTTATTTCTCGCTTCACCTTGTTTTATAAAATAAGCAATTTGCCAAAAATAGAATGATGAAGTGTTATCACCATCGGTAGCCAGTCTCTCTTCATTATTTTTAAATTCAATTTAAAAAAAAACAGTCTGGGCCTCAATGAAACACATATAAATCTCAGAAAATTTACAAAGAAAGATTATAATATAATATTAATTCCACTTACACCAATAATTTTCCTTCTTTCCGCAAACACTTAGTGTCACGTTACCAAGTCTAATGAAACACGTAAACTTAAAATGTAATACAACACTAACCTGTATATTGGTACGTTGTCTTTGTACCAAACGACTAAGAGCAGCAAATCTGTCGGCTGAGCGGTGCGAGTGTCGCAGGGGAGTGTCGCGTCGCCTCCTGTCACAGCTGACACTTTAACGATGTCTAGAGACTCCGCCGTGACACTCGATGAGCTCGCTTGTAGACCTGTTGATAACACTTTTATTAGTCTAGTCTTAAGATTGATATTTTTAGTGATTCTTATTATTAGTAAAAACTAAGTTTTAGTTGTGTGCTTATTCATTACTAGGACGTATATCCCATTTTCCTATGTTTACTTCTCCTAGTCATACTCGTAGCAAATTCGAATTTAGAACATGTAGTTAGACTTGCATTATCAGTCAGTGAATATCCCTTTTAAATGAATATGTTCTTATTATTGCCACCTGTACATATTGTTACCTATTGTTACACGTAAACGTGTAGTTTAAAAAAAATTAAAGCGTCATTTAGTGGAGTTTCCTTTCTAAGTATACAGGTTATTATTATTTCCACCAGTAGATACTGTCACACGTGTGACCTATTATGTTCTAGAACATTCTTTTAATGGACTATTTTCATCCAATAGTCACCTTTATCAGATCAGTGGAGATCTTCCCACGCTAAGGTGTCTATTGTGTTGTATTTTCTGACCGTTATAAATAAAAAAGTGGCTGTCGAACGGTCTTGTGAAACATCGATATTGAAACGCGTCATGTATGTTATAATCGAATAGAAAGGCACACGTACAATAAGAAATAATAAAAGAAAAGAAATGATGTTTTTGTTTGTACTCGTACACTATACACTTACGAGTATATTGTAACACAGAGAGTAAAGAAGTTAAGCTTCATACATTGCGCGCCAAAACGCTCTAGGCATCGATCACGGAGTCAAGATCTCAGAAAAGATGGAACAGTTCAGGTGCTAGGTTCGTATTAGGTTTGTATTGCATGTGAGTAGTTCTGCACGATAAGACCTCTGTAGCTTGGATCATTTTTCGTATGTGCTGTGATAATGTTTTGGTTAAACCAACGTCTAAATTTTTGTGGGCTAACTTGTGCTGTAGTCCGTCGTCACCCACTACTATACGACGACTGTCTGTATGTGTTATCTATTTAAGGCTGCAAAAACAATTACAATTCTTCTGAATTGCAAGTTTCTATGGGCAACGGTAGTTACTTGTCATCAGGCAACACGTGTGCTCCATTGCCATTTTAATAAAACAAAACATTAAACATAATGCTTAGTTTATATCACTTAAAACCTTGACCTTTGTTCGAAATACATCTCAGACAACAAAAAATATTTCGTGTCATACCTACTTTCCAACATTCGGTTAATCTTGTAAGAAAATCGTAGCTTCACAGAAAAAGCGTTCGTAAAATCGACTGAAGGTATAGTACTTAGGTATGTTTCCTTCTATTTGCCGTAACAAACAAATATACTCGTGAATCTAATACTATAATGTGAAAACTTGTCGGGTAGTAATGAAAAATGACGCGAAGACGGTCTCGTCAGCGTGTTCTTGAACGCGATTTTCATTAGAAATTGTTTTCGAGATTCGTGTACTGAGACTGTGACAAATGTTTCGATTAACAATACGTCTCTGGATATTGTGAGTCTGATGGCGCTATATTTCATTGTATGTTCGTTTCACGGTGACGTCATGAGTTAGTGTTGCTTAAAGACGGTATTAGGATAATGATACCTATGTAATAATTATCACTATTTTTATTACCTATCACGGCTTTGAACGTTCTAGTCTCATCTATATGTACAAAAATCATTAATATTTCTTTTAGGATATAAAACATATGTAGTGTTTTAAATATTTTGAGTATTTCTCCTCTGGAAATATGAGTAATAAAACATCTTATTTCGGATTTGAAGCCACGATCGCAAAAATAGATACTCATACAGTATGATGCAATGTCCTCTTTTACTGATGCATGATGGTTTTTTACAGTCTGATGGTTCACCAACAGAAAAAGACTACATTTCTTTAATCAACCATCACATAACTAAAAAAAACACTCAAATGAATTCAAACTATGCAATGAAAACAAAACAAGAAAACAGCCAATTGGAAAACTTTATGTCGGTTATAAAACAGAGTGCACACTGCGCTCGCATATACGAGTACGATGGAATTTCGGTGCAGTTCGGTTCATTCCGTAGTCCAATACTAATCGGCTCGTTAGTTACAGGGCCATGAGGATTACCCACGAAATAATACCGCTGCGGACTAAATAGGGTTGTCGTGTACCGGGTTTTACTTGAAACCGTTTGTGCAAACGATACTAACAGAACAAAGATTAAAAATAAAGTTGTTACAATGTTACTGCTGTAGTTCAATAACGTTTCTAAAAATGTGACATTTTATTATTGGTTTGGAGTTGTTTAAACTACAGTGGTTGTGTTTGCGTGTGCTAGGCTGTTTTCCGGGAAGATTTGGCTTTGGATTCTAAAGTAAAAACATATAATTTTGGTTGTGTACAATGGAGATTGATAACGTAGAAAAACTGTGATGCAAACTGCTGCCGGCTTCTTAGTACTTTCTCATTTATTCTTCCAACATCATCATAAGAATTAAACGCGAATAAATTCGTAACTTTTTCGTTCACGTTACTTGTAGAATCGGAGTTTTGTGTACTGGACAAGTGCGTGTCAGGTACGTAAACCCATCCGTGTTAGCAATTTCTTGATAGAACCACAAAGCTTTAAAAAAATTAGTACGTTTTTCTATCCTCACGTAACTAATATATGAACATTCCATAACTAAAACGGTACCATACCGTAAATCCCACTAGTCTAACTAGAACTACAGTTACACACCAACCCTGATCGTTTTGCCGAGTACGCGACCTGCATTGCCAGTTCAAACTCCAAACTAACATTTTTATACTATTTTAGAAGATTATTCGTGTCATCCGATTTGCTCCCATCATTGTTACTGCATAGTTTGTGACAAAATAAAGTAGAGATAGAACCAATTTTGTTACCACTTGTTAATTGGTGTGTGATTTTTGCGAATCCTACTATTTATACTATGCGAAAGTTTGTCTAAATTGCCCATGTGATGTATGGATGGATGTTTGGCTCACGCGGGACAGTTAGTATAAATACGTCAATGCTCTGTTTATTATTTTTTCAAACAAATTGCTTTTGGGGTCACCTGTTAGGTTGAGCGAGGTGATTACGCTTATGTTTCTTTTATTACACGAGGCAATCGAGCAGTTGGGTTAACTTACGGTAACCACCGTCGTTCATTGACATTTACAATTCGGAAGAGACACAACTACTTTCCAGCCTTTAAGAGATAACAGGACATTAGAAGGAGAAGATGAAAGTTGCTACCAAAATCAACAGAAAATATTTTTGCATTGTAGTAAAAACAGGCATTTCAATATAATTAAAAAAATAGTAAACACGTTCAACCATGTCCAAAGTAATAAATAAAATACCTTTGAGTCAATAGCTTGTCTGAAAATAATTTTATTAAAACATCAAAATTCTAATTATATTATATACTAGCTGTGCCCCACGGTTTCACCCGCGTAGTTCCCGATCCCGTGGGGATTCCGGGATAAAACGTTCTTTCCCGGACCATAAGCTACCCCTGTACCAAATTTCAAGTCAATCGGTTCAGTAGTTTAGCCGTGAAAAGGTAACAGACAGACCGAGTTACTTTCGCATTTATAATATTAGTAAGGATTTCTTTATTCATAAAATATAATGAAGTTAATTAAAAGGCACGAGTATGCTTTATGTTTGCAGTTATACTTTAGTATTTACAAAGCTTCAGTGTCAGAGTTTGCTTTCCTATCTAAAAGGACTTTATAACTTGGCTTAACAATTGTTGAGTCAGCTGGGACCGCTTGTAATATTAAATGACACTTGTAATAACGTAATACATATTTATGTTATTGTGACACTTGTAATAACGTAATACATATTTATGTATATGTTAACCTCATTAGTATGTATTTAAAAAAAAAAAATAACTGTAATGCTGAGTTATTCTATAATTTTGTTTTTATAGTATTTGAGTATGAGGTCTGTAAGGCTGCAGACCAAATCTAATTATACATATGTATGTATTTAATTCTATCATCCTGTCGTCATTAACTATAAGTTTACTAAGTTAACTCTTTATTGAAAAACATGTTTAGAAATTAGTGGTGTTGTTATTTTTTCCACAAAATCTATAAGAGTATTATAATGTGCCTAGCTACTATTCGGTGCTGTGCCAGTGGGCCAAAAAGCAACTTACAAAAAATATTTAAAAAAAAAACAAAATCTTTTCACCAAAGGATATCTTTGATGGTCAAAAATGACATTTTGTTTGAACGAATTTAAGTCAAACTCGTACGTACGACTTTCTTATATTCGGAGTGGCTTTTTGTGTCAACGGCCAGTGGAAGTTTAATCGGCTTTCCGTACTTACAAAAAACGTACTAAAACAGTTTGTAAAAGATGGAACTATTTTAGTTACTCTATGTAATGTCAACACAGCTTACGTAAAAGTTTTTTAGTTTAAACGAATTTATAGACGTTTTAAACTACTATTTTTTAATATTAAAAAATCATTATGTGTTACGCGTAAGAGAACTTTTTGCTTTTGGCTTTAAACAACGTCTAACATCGTCACAACATAGATTGGTGATTTTTATGAGTGTTTCTACGATTTGAAAATAACGCCAAGCCATCAATGCCGGTTGTAAACTAACAATAATCGATAGAGACGTTACGGGTAATCTTTAAAACGAAATATTTATGATAAACTGTATCAATGAACATCCAAACTCAATACAAACTTCCTATTATTCAAACCCACATACTTTATACGCACTTCTAATACAATGTTTGTTATTGTCAAGTATTCACTGCTAGGTTACATTGAACGTTGAGAACTTAGAACGGTTATAAACACAATGCAAAGCATTTAGGGCATGCTCTTAACTTGCACGGCAAATTGAATGTTTCCCTGTTATTCTTGGCAATAAGTACATGGGAATACATAGTTGGATAATAATTTATTAGTCAAACATAGTTCAGTTGGTCTTGAGTTCTTCGTACGCGGTTTGTCTTGGAGTAGACATCTTGGATTTTGATCGCGTTTTGTATGGTAGTATAAAATTATTTTGTAAGCAATGTTTTTCAACGTGTCGCAATAGTGATGGGCAAAAATAAACTTAATTATAATAGAGTAAGCTATGTTATAAGAAGTTATAAGCATCAAGATAATCTTACACAGCAAACAGACATTGAATTAAATTAACCATTCACTCTCCATCATCTCATTACAGTAACTGACCCCTAACTAAGTTCGTAACTTGTATCTAGGGTATCAGAAACTACGCACACACTCGTTCACACGCACACACCCAGACCGAGATAAACATTTGTGGTTCACACAAATATTCACCCCGCGCGGGAATCGAACCCGCAACCTTACGGATGGCAGTCCGGCATAGTGACCACTCTGCCATCGAGAAAAAATAAACTAAAATATTTTTTTAACTATACACATAATGTCTGTTTCTCCTCTTTCAATGTACCAAATATTCCTACACTCCACGACTACTATTAAAATTACATACCTACATATATTCTACATCAAATATGCTTAAAATTGCAGACGACCTCGATAGCAGAGTGGTCACCGGACTGCCATCCGTAAGGTTGCGGGTTCGATTCCCGTGCGGGGTGATTATTTGTGTGAACCACAAATGTTTATCTCGGTCTGTGTGTGTGTGTAAATGAGTGTGTGCGTAGTTTCTGATACGCTAGATACAAGTTACGAACTTAGTTAGGGGTCAGTTACTATAATGAGATGATGTAGTGAATGATTATGTTATGTTTATTAATTTACAAGATGGCGACGTTAACACAACAATAAATAAAACCAGTGTCATTGCAAAGACATTAGTTCAAAGAAACTACTTTAGCTGTCACAAAAAATACAGATAGACTTAATCAAATTTAAATTATTTGTATAAAGCAGCACCTCAAGAACATTCATATTTTCATTACTCCGGTCATATCAATGACGAGCATAAAATAAGATAAAAAGAAAATACAGTTCCAAGGAAAATATTTGATTTTCTGATTTGTGTGTCATTGTGTCGCTTAACTATATCACCCACTCGTTAAATGGGAATCTGTGGCGTGGGTGTTTCATGATTGCCAATGTGATATATCTATGTTTGAATAACTTTTTGTTTTCACTGTTGTGTATCTAACAATCTTGTGAAAGTCTAAACTAAACATAAAGTGACGACATTTTTATACACCCGTAAGGAGGTTTATAGAAGAAATAAGGTAAGAAAAATCTAAAACAAAGTTTGAACGAAATCTGGCCATTTAAAGTGGGTCAAAATCGCGCCTAAAGAAGTCGGTTACAAATATACAGGTGAAGCTAATAAAAAGCGTGTAAAATTATGGGTAACTGTCTTTAAAAACTAGCAAAATATATTTTTGTAACAAAATTGTTATCGCAAAGTAACCTTGTCTGGAGAAACTCACTCCAATATTCAGCGGCTCCAACAAAAGTGGTTATTTTCTATTAATTGGTCCCGGCCAAGGCGACAATGAGATTAAATCAGTAACAAGCTCAATTAAAACCAATGTTACCCAAAAAAGTCAAGGCCATTTTTACTCGTTACCTTTTTACGGGTGATTTTGACTGAAGGTTGTAAATTGTAACCGTCGAGGCACGCACCTAACCTGACACGAACAAACTACTTATTTCACATGCAAAATATAACACTACACGCAATTTTGTACAGTCGGCGTCAGAAATATGTGAACACATTTAAATACTCAAACCGCTACACTTTTGAACACTTAACCAAACTATGTTTCATTTTTATATTAATTAAGCATATTGAAATAAGCTGCCGTAAAGCCACAATCCTTTCAACATTTTTGACAGCATCAATTAATCTTCGATAGCTCATTTGATTAGAGCAGTGCTACGGTTCAGCACGGTTATGATTGTATTATTCAAAACAGCTAAGTGTGTAAACACTATAAAAAATACGTTAAATTAATTCTAGAACCTCAAAAAGGTGAAAATTATTGAACGTGTCCACATATTTTTGACTCTGACTGTACGCCCAACATTTGAGAATGAAATGAAACAAACTGTAAGCTGGGACGTGAAAACATTGACCTGATTCCGTTTGAGACAAGACACCAAACAGTGGATGTTTATTGTCATGTGTCATTACTAGTTCTGTTTGTCAATTTTCTTTTGATTTCTACTGACCCGCACGTGAGGATTCGTGTCGTGAATAAAACTAACTTTGTATTAGTTTTCTTTTTTATTTTATCTACACAATTATTGGACTTACTTAACTTCAACTTCAAATAACTTTATTACTTACGTAGTATGAATACTTTGGTTATTATAACGTGATGGTTCAGTGGTATGTGTACCTAACTGCCAAGCCTCAGATCACAGGTTCAATTTACAAGTCAAGCAATGATGTTTGTGTGACTGTAAAAGATTTGACTGCAAAAGATCCACTTGACTTTAAATTTTCAATTTACTTCCACCGCTGAAACATCAACATCACTATTAACAATACAACACGAAACGAAATCTAAAACAATTAATTTAAAGATCACTTTAAATAAATATTGAAAACAAAAGGCAATTACGCTTTTGAATGGGACTTGTTTCGTTGTGTTCGCTATCTCATCACAGACAAACGATTTCCAATTGCTTTTGTTGTATTTATTAAAAAGGTTCCGTACTCATGTAGAAATAATCAAAAATAACAAAAAAAAAATCGCTTTGTATGTTAAAAAGCGAGGGTTATATGAGTCAAACCGTTAATTTCATCAGTTAATATATTTTGCGTGTATGAAAAAGATAACGAATTAATTATAGACGCGTAAAAATGGAACGAAAAATGTAAAGGACTTTTTTATAATGCTTCAATAATTTCCGTTTATCGTGGCTTGATAATGGATTAAAGCGTTAATTACGTGGTTTTTTCTGAAATGATAAATACATTATTTGACGATCTAAATGGCTGAGTGGACCATGCTGGGCAGCGATCCGGAAGCAGCCGTAAGGTTGCGAGTTCAATTCCTGTGCGAGGTGAATATTTGTGCGAACCACAAATGTTTATCTCGGTCTGGGTGTGTCTGTGAATGAAATATACTAAACAATAAACATAAAGTGTTTTTAATTACAGAAGGATTTTTAATAAAAATAAAATGCTATTATGAAACTTGAACTATAAACAACGTATTTGATGAACAGATTATGCGCACTGCAGAATTTGTTGATATAAGCTTTATATCCCCATAAAGTATGACACACAAACACATCATAGCTGTGAAAAATATTATAGTCAGGTGAACAAATTTAACAATTCTGCCGGAATTGGTATTTTATCAATGGTTCAAACACTACAGTCGCAAAATACGTTCTGCAGATCGTCAAAATTATTGTACTACAAATAAAGCTATGAAAGTTAGTATATTTAAAACTTCTATAGTGATTATTCTTATCATGTCCCTGGATATCATTCACGTTTATTGTCTTCCTCAATAAATAGGCACTTTAAAAAAATCAATTCAATTCTTATTTTGATGGATTCGGTAGGCGACTTGTCACAACTCTACTAAAGTAAATTCCAAAATCGGATTAGTACTGCCTGAGACGAGCGACTTCTAACAAACTCTTTAAACTCTCTTTATAATCATCATCTTCCTGCCCTTGTCCCACTTAAGTGGGGTCGGCACAATATGTTTTTCTCTTCCACTCGCTTCTATCACTCGTCGTACTCTCATTCACTCCTTTCATATTCATATCCCTTTTCACACACTCCATCCAACCCTTCTTTGGCCTCCCTCTTCCATAGTTTCCTTTCACACACAGATCCATAGTTCTCCTAGCAATATGGTGTTCTGGCCTCCTCAGCACATGCCCATACCATCCCAATCTAGCACTCCTTATTTTTTCTACAATTGGCGCAACTTTCAAACTCCCTCTGACATACTCATTCCGTATCTTGTCCATCCTTGTTACCCCACTCATCCATCTTAACATCCTCATTTCTGTAACATGCATTCTTTGTTCATCCTTCTTCTTCATAGCCCAACATTCAGACCCATACATGGCGACAGGTCTGATGACCGTCTTATAAATTTTTCCCTTGAGTTTAAAGGGCATTCGTGGGTCACAAGTTGTTCCTGAGACCTGTCGCCATTTCATCCATCCCGCATTCATTCTGTTCTTCACGTCTCGGTCGATGTCACCGTCGTTTTGGAAGAGCGATCCAAGGTAACGGAAGTCGGAGCACACTGGTAGAGGTACGCCATCTATGAAAATGTGAGAGAAATTGGAGGAGCCACCGAAATTGCAAAACAGTTGTTCAGTTTTACTTCGACTGATTTTAAGCCCCACTCGTTCCAATCTCTCTTGCCATATTTCCAGTGTGTTCTGTACCTCAGTCGCATCTTCTCCGACCAGTACAATATCATCGGCAAACAACATGCACCATGGGGCTTCCTCTTGTATGTCCGATGTCAAGGCATCCATAACTAGAAGAAATAGGTACGGGCTTAAAGCCGACCCTTGGTGCAAGCCTACTGACACATTGAACTGATCGGTTACACCAGCTACAGACCGAACGTTCGTACTCGCTCTTTCATACATTCCTTTCACAATCCTTACATACTTCTCTGGCACTCTCTTTTCTTTCATAGCCCACCACAAAACCTTACGAGGCACCCTGTCATACGCTTTTTCAAGGTCTATAAAAACCATGTGCAAGTTCTTGTGCGCACGTCTATATTTTTCGCAAAGTTGTCGAAGTGCGAAAATTGCATCGGTAGTTCCTCGGCCTGGCATAAATCCAAACTGGTTCTGTGATACTTCACTCTCTTCTCTCATTCTTCTCGCTATCACCTTCTCCCAAATTTTCATCGTATGTGATATGAGCTTTATTCCTCTATAGTTGTTACAGTCCTGTACATCACCCTTGTTTTTATAGATGGGCACCAGTGTACTGTTGCACCACTCATCTGGGATTATCTCATCTTGTAACAACTTATTGAAGAATAAAGTCAGCCACTTCCATCCATCCACTTCCAAAACCTTCCATGCTTCCGCCGGTATGTTATCAGGTCCTACAGACTTCCCGTTAGCCATGCTTTGTACCGCCATTCGTACTAGCTCTTTTCTTACATTCTTCATATTCATTCCTTCTCGTATCTTTCACACTTGGGTCACACTCTTTCCATTGTTTGAATGCAGTTTTCTTATCTTTTACACACTTTTGTACTTCCTTACTCCACCACCAGGTTTCCCTGTCTATTCTTCCTTTACCTTTAGTTTCTCCACACACTTTTCTCGCTTCTTTTCTCATACACTCTGCCATTTCGTTCCAACATTCATTCACTGTTTTTACATGCAAATCTTCTACCATACTAATCATCTTGGTTACGATTTCATTTTTAAATTTCTCCGCATGTTCTTTCTTCTCTAACATAAACCATTTCGTCCTAGGTGGGGCTTTATTTTTATACTTAGATGTAGTTACTGTTATTTTAAGCTCTATTAAAATTAGTCTATGTTGGGATACTAATGATTCGCCGGGTATTACTTTACAATCCTTAACTGTTTTTAAATTTTCTCTGCGCAAAAGCCAGTAATCTACCTGCGTGGAATGACCACCACTATTATAAGTTATTAAATGATTGTCCCGTTTTTCAAAATAAGTGTTTGCAATTGCCAAATCAAAGGCCGTTGCCGCTTGCAGTAGAGATTCTCCTTCTCGGTTACGATCCCCATAGCCCTGTCCTCCATGGATTCTTTCATACTGACCATTCATTCTTCCCACATGACCATTAAAGTCTCCTCCAATGTACAGACTTTCACTCTGAGGAACACTCATCACAACCGCATCAAAGTCCTCATAAAACTTATCTTTCATTGCATCATCACATCCAACCTGTGGCGCATACACGCTCATAACATTCATTGCCACATTTTCAAGCATAATTTTCACAAGTATTATTCTCTCATTCACTCTTTTAACCTCTGTCACACACTGTTTCAGGTCTTTATCTAATACTACTCCAACTCCATTCTTACGTCCATCTCCTCCACAATAGAAAAATTTATACCCTAAACCAATCTCTCTCGCTTTCGTCCCCTTCCACCTCGTCTCTTGTACACACGCTACGTTCACTCTTCTCCTTTTTATAACATCCGCAAGCTCCCTTCCTCTTCCAGTCATCGTTCCCACATTCCAAGTAGCCATCCGCATTCTTACTTCCTGGACTCGCGTCTTACGTCGCACCCGTCCCTGGTGCGACAACCCTTGTCCATTTCTCACAGGTGCCAGGTGCTGCACCTGTGCGTCGCCTCGGGGGTACGCCCTAGTCCTATCGCATATTACCCTATTATTCGTTAACATATTGTAGTATGATTTGGCTGAAGTTTTATGACCGGCCGCCTGCCTGACGTCAACCCACCTCGGGAATTATTGATACTTTATTTAAACTCTCTTTATAATATTAATACTAAATAAAAATGTGAAAGCATATCTTTCATTACGATTTCCAAGTCTTAAACCGTATTAAACCAATCACTACGAAAATTTGCATCCATTTCGATCAGGGTACGGAAAAGGACAGAACACTTTGACTCTGGAAATCCCTCAGGAGTCGTAGAAACAGGAATTTTGTGGGTAAAACTGCGAGATACAGCTACTGGATGATAAAACCAAATGGCAACCAGACGTTGGGAACAAATCAAACTGGTCTTGTGAATATTGAAACAATAGAAATATTTTGTTGAAAAGTTCAAAAATATTATTTTTGTTTCTTTAAATTAGTTGGGTCTTAAGAAGCACTTACGAATAAAAAACTTTTTAAGTGAAAGAAGACTTAAACAAATTAAGTAATAAAAATAATACAAACTAAAATGGAATTCAATAAAAAAACAGTACGTGAGGGTAGAAAAACAAAAGGTTAGTAGTTACAAACTACATGACATCTTCAGTCTTTCTGCGAAAATAGCAGCGTCGATACGTTGTTAAAATAAGTGTCGAATCATCATTCCGAATACATGGCGGCGTTGTTATTGCTAAAATAAGTGTGTGTGTGTTGAACATAGATTTATAAGTAAGTCAAGTCAGTTTGAAATTGGAGATTTCACCTTTTCAAAATATCTCCTACATTCTAGTTTGAAATACGACTACATAGGCATAGTATAAAAAGCTCCCGCGTCTATCCGTCTTTATATACTTATGGTTATATCTTCAAATAAAAGATTGCGATGTAATTTTTACGGACATTTAACGGATTTTGATGTGATTTTGCTAGAAAGAGTAATTCAAGGGGAAGGTTTTTAGCATTTTTTCCCGCATTCTTACGGGAGCGGATGAAACCGCGGAGCGCTGCTAGTAATTTTTAAAACATTCTAGCTAAACTATCAGCTTTTCAAATTCATTATTTTACGAAAAATACTTACGAAACCTATTTAGACTTTTGAACAAAACACTTATCTTGAATTTGAATTACTCATGAAAACCACGTTGATTTTAAGAAATCAGGGCTAAAATCGGTCAGGAAGATATTACGGTAATTACCATTTTGAGCGTTCTAACCGCGTTAGATTGCGTAGTATTGATCAAGCGACAAAGCTTTCAAAGCTTTTTCAGTATTTCTGTTGTCGAATCTCTAAAAACTATTTTTGGGTAAATGTAATTATGTATTATTCTTTGAAATTTTACTTTCAGTATTTAAATGGCCACAAAACGAATACCATTAAGTCTTTACATTTTTTCCAGTGCTAGTTACCTTCATCAGGTCACCATATCAATTAAATCTTATTATACGAAATGAAAGTTGCTAATTTGTAATTAATATTTTTTTTATCAACTTTAATTTAATAATTGTGTTTGCAAAAGCTATGTCTAATGTGGTAAAAATATTTTAAAATTAGAAATGGTAATAATTTAATGTAAGTCCACACATAATTTTCACCACAAACAATGTATCTATTTATTATAAACTCTTGCTTGATGTTCCTCTCATAAACCATTAACAACGTTTTTCAGGCAGGTGCACAATGCACATGCCACTTTACCACCCGGGGTGCTTTATCTATATTTATCATTAAAATGAATCCTTATTTCCTCGCCATGACTTAACTTTCATCACGCCATAAAACATAACATATATTAACTTGAGAACGACTGAACGAATATACGTAGTAATTTTTTGTTGTGTCTCTTTATATTAGACGAATTTAATTTATTTTAATCAATTGTAAAATTGGCTTATCTTGCGCGGGTCGTTGGTTTTAAATAAATAAACTATTCCAGAATTGTAGTTGAAAATTTCAACCCATTTTACGTGTAAATATTCTCATAGTATAAATACAAATGACACGTTTATTCTTATCCACACAGAAGACAAAACATTTAAGTCCTAATCTCGATAAACGGGCTCCCTATTACGAGGAATAGAGAAAAACTGTAAAGGGATACAAAGCCAGAATACAAAATGAAGTGGAAATAATCAAATGGAACATTGAGTAAATTGAAAAACCGAAAGAAGTTCGCTGAAATAAAATATAGAAATCACTTTTTGGGGCGTCCTTTGTAATTCTCTGTTTGGACATTGTATTGGATAGTTTTGTATGTGCATGGTAGTGTGACAATCTAATGTATAGATACCTACTTATTGAATGGAACTTGTCATCCTTTCTGGCTTCATCTGTTTATCATTTTTAATCAATAACCTTTCCAGATATTTCATTCTCAAAGTGTCTATTACACTTTCTTATGAAATGAATAATCATTAACTAGTGGCTCTATGGACAGTAGTCCTCGATGAAAACAATGGATACCAAAAAGCAATAATAATATATTTTTAATTTTCTTCCCCCTTTTTGTCCCCATTTTCCCTCAATTAAATAAGCCTCTCGCCGAAAAAAAGATTGGTCGGAACAAATGCGAGGTATAAGTTTGTCTTTGTTTCCTCAGAAGAAGTCTTAGAAAGTTCTGGTAAACTTTTATAAGGTTTTCACTTCTAGAAAAAGGGATTATATTATTGTCTATAGGAAGGTATATTTTATATGTGTTTGATGTGAATCCTTTGATGGGTTAACATTTTATGGAATTTCACATTGATGTAAAGAAAATCAATCACTGTTTAGTATGTATCTATATCTCATATATGAGAAACTACGCATCCATTTTTCATAGTGGGTAAATAAGAATTATGTTTCAATTCAAACTTAAAAACGAAACGATAAAACATTTAAGTAACTTATTGAAATACAACATAAAATAGTCATGAATATTTTAATATACTTAGTTCACCGCGGAAGGAGTTTTATTATAAAGTTTGAGCTATTTTAAAACTAACTTTGGAAGTGGCAAGGTACCCCGTTATCGTTCAAAGTTTTTTAGTTTATGTTGTACCGAGGAAGATGTGATGGAAACAGCCTTTTACATATTAACCAACAAAAGTTAGACGTGAAATCTGCACAAAAATAATATATCAACCTTTTAACATGGTTGTACTATAAATGTTACAGCTTGTTTGTTATTCAATCACGAAAAACAGAAGTACGGAAATAATTGATAGGTTCACAGTCAGTTTATCATCTGGAGCATTAAATGCAATGCTAAATGATAATTTTACTTCCCTACATAGTATAAAACAAAGCCGCTTACGCAACGGATTTTGATGCGGTTTTCAGTAATAGATAGAATAATTCAAGAGGAAGGTTTTTTTGCATAATTTTATCCCCACATTCCCATGGGATCGGGTACTACGCGAGTAAAACCGCGGGGCACAGCTAGTAATAAACCTTTTTGTAATAAAAAAAATATATGATTATATTATTGATATTTATTTCTTGAAAATCTTGAAGTATTGAATTTTCAATTTCACACTCTTACACATTATTTTAATAAATTGGTTACAGTATCAAATCTCTAAAATAATCAAATAGCGTGTTATGAATATCATAAATAACTAATCAACTGATAAATATTCAGTATATAAATTAAATGAAAAGTTATTAAATTCTGAAACAGTTTTTATCTCGTAAGTTTTCAATTATCACAAAATGAAAATTCATCTTTCGAGATAAGCAGCTCTTGCAATTTGCTTTCATACTTTCCAATTAAATAGACTGGCTTGATGTTTGTATCTAAGAAACTAAAGGAGTATGCAAAACAAAGAAATTCTACTATAAAATGACGGTAGACGGTTTAATGACTCATTTTATTTATATTCAACTTGCAATATTTGTATGCATATTTGTTTGATTATAATCTTGCAGCTGAATTTTAAAGCAGTTTTCCTTTACGATTTGTTTTATTGACTTATTGAGTTAAGTTGAAAATACGTCGTTTATATGTGACATCATAATAAATTCATTATGGCGGACTGCCAAAGATGGCGCCCCAGAAATGTTGACCGTTAAAAATATTTTGTTTTATAATTAAAAAATCACTATTTTTTTTTGTTATGTACAACTTCAGTAAGAGATAAGTTAAAGTGGACTCCGATAAAAGGACACTAAACGTGTGTTTATAGTAATTATTATTTCCATAATTAATACTTCTATGTATGGATGCATTTTATTTAATAGATAGTTCATTAGAAATGAAAATTGTGATCAAACAATAACACTTCAAGAAAATATAGCCCTTTTAAATTAAACTTAATCACTTAACGCACAATAATTCTATAATACCGATAAAGCCACCGTAAATCCGACTAAATTATTAGATTATTATGTGTAATGAACTTTGCATATATCGTGTCTGACCTTCAGTGTAATTATTATTAACATTCCACAAAGGTCAAGACACTGCCGGCCATTGTTGTCAGCCCTGAATAATTAATAGCATATTAAATTCTGACAAGTTTCGTCAACGTTTTGATGTAATAATCTTTGTGGAACGTAAAGTTACAAGGATTTTTATGACTCATTGGGAAATTTTTAGGTAGTGGTTAACTGTAAAAAAATACTTTTTTTTAAGTGGACGTGATAAAAACTGTAAGGAATAGTAAAAAATAGTATAGATAGAACTATGCATATATTCTATTTTCCAAACATAAGAAGTATTGAAATCACCAACACGCGGAGTGCAAGCGTGGTATCACCAAGTACGGTAAGTATAGGTGCAATTTTGTGCCTATTCCTCCTCATCGTACTTGTATTGATCAGTAAGCGAGATACTTTTGCGCTTAATATTTGATGTAGAATTGCGTTATAATTCTATAATCACTACATAGTAAAAAACAAAGTCGCTTTCTCTGTCCCTATGTATATGCTTAGATCTTTTAAACTACGCAACGGGTTTTGATGCGGTTTGTTTTAATAGATAGAGTGATTCAGTGGAAAGGTTTTCAGCATAATTTTATCCCCATATATCTCTACGGGAACGGGAACTACGCGGGTGAAACAGCGGGGAGCCGCTAGTAATACATACTATAAAAGACACCCATATAATATACTATAAATACTAAGATATATAAGGTTAATGAGAACACAAACAACTTAATAACTGGCTACCTATAATAAAATACATAACATAATCAATCACCCTATCATCTTATTATAGCAATTTGATCCCTAACTAAGTTTAATACCCGTTAGCGTAATAGCCATTACGCAGACACTCATTCATATACATACATACTCGTTAACTGGAATAAATATACATGTATTGCGTAATGTTGACCTCGTAAAGGGATCGAACTCTTTAGCAACTGTGCAGTATGTCTTGGTGAAATGCTGGACAAAAGCTAGCTCTCTTTTTGATGATATTAGCACTGTGATAGGTATTAGTTATGAGGAGGTATGGCATTGCGCATTTAAACTCCAGCGATACGTCATTTTTGGTGAGATCAGTTATGCCTTTGTTATGCGTCATAAGTTTGATCCAAATCATCATAGTCATTGAAATAAAACACTTAAACGGATTTTTGTCGTGGTTGTATTTTGTTTAAGTGTTTCGTTTAAATGTTTTATTTCAATGTGTAGTGTTCGTGTAAATCAAAGATATCAACATCATAGTCATTTCTCTAGTCTAGTCTAGTCTAAGTGAGATTTAATGCCTGATTTTTGAGAGCTTTTAATACCTATGAAGACAGTCGATGTTATTAGTAAAACAACCACGAGCGACGGCTTAACGTGCCCTCCGAAGCACGTGGGAGTCAATATAATCAATCATTCTAAATTTATTATAACAGAGCCCTCAGTTCAAACTCGTTTATATAACTAGCAGCGCCCGCGGTTTAACCCGCGTAGTTCCCGCTTCCGTAAGAATGCAGGGATAGAATTATGCTAAAAACCTACATCTTGAATCACTCTGACTTTTAAAGAAAACCGCATCAAAATCCGCTCCGTAGTTTTAAAGATTTAAGCTTACATAAGGACAGACAGACAGCGACAGCGACTTTGTTTTATACTATGTAGTGATGATTTGTAAAACAAAACACACCTAAGTCTCAGAAGTAGGTGTACGTTAACGTATTTTAATCGAATAATTGTTTGGCCACACCACCGTTTAATTATTTATACATGCCGTTCAATATCGTGTACAGAATTTTCAGTAATGAACGGTGGCATGCCTTCGTACGCAGGAGGAAGGATTTATTGTTTAAGGGATTACACAGCCCCGTGCGGTCTTTGGTGTGTGGCTTAATTTACTGGCGAAACACTATTTTTAGTATAAAAACAAGCTCTATATTGACTAGGATTTATCTTTGTCTATAAACTTTTCTATATAAAAAACTATGGCGATTTTGTAACGTTTATGTTTTTTAATGTCCAATATAGTAGCTGAAAGAGCTCACATTAGCTCTTTCAGTAAAATGATTATCAGAATAGGTAGCGAATTTTTAAGACTGCATTTACCAGTCAAGCCTCGTCTTTAATACCTAAATAGGGCAATGCTTGCTTGCAATTTTGTTCTGGTTTGACATGACCAAAACCTATCCGACAAGCTTAGTCATTAGACACAACTCTTCCTTCACACTGTATCTATAAAAAGAAAAATCTTTTGCACTACAATGAGATTTCATAAGTAGCGTGAAATTGACCGATTTACACTGATGCAGCAAATAGCTAACTTAAATATACATAACATAATCATTCACTACATCATCTCATTATAGTAACTGACCCCTAAGTTCGAAACTTGTGTCTAGGGTATCAGAAACTACGCACACACTCATTCACACACACACCCAGACGAAACATTTGTGGTTCTCACAAATATTTACCCTGCACGGAACCGAACCTTACGAATGGCAGTCCGGCATGGTGACCACTCTGCCATCGAGGTCGTCATAGAGTATAGGTCACATAGTATCACAAAATTCAAAGTAATTGTAAATGTGTCATGGAACGTAACGATTGAATTAAAGTACAATTGTATGTTTATTTTAATAATCTTTGTTATTATGCACACGTCAATAATATTTCATAATTATGTCGTGTCATGACAATACGTTATGGTGATTGATTTTGAATGAAGCGTTTTAAACTCTACTTCAATTTATGTTTATTTATGTCATACGCCCTTGAACTTTATGAAAAGTTTATAAATTATATTAAACTAGCGGCACCCCGCGGTTTCACCCGCGTAGTTCCCGTTCCCGTAGGAATATGGGGATAAAATTGCTAAAAACTTATATTATTTATATTTACTCTATAAAATATATGTATATGAAAATTTGATCAAACATTGAGATTAACTTATACAAACAAAAATAACATCGTATACATAGTATAAAAATAACATAGTATAGTATAGTATAGTATAGTATAGTATAGTATAGTATAGTATAGTATAGTATAGTATAGTATAGTATAGTATAGTATAGTATAGTATAGTATAGTATAGTATAGTATAGTATAGTATAGTATAGTATAGTATAGTATAGTATAGTATAGTATAGTATAGTATAGTATAGTATAGTATAGTATAGTATAGTATAGTATAGTATAGTATAGTATAGTATAGTATAGTATAGTATAGTATAGTATAGTATAGTATAGTATAGTATAGTATAGTATAGTATAAAACAAAGTCGCTTTCTCTATCTCTATGTCCTTATGTCCCTAAATATGTTTAGATCTTTAAAACTACGCAACTGGTTTTGATGTGGTTTGTTTTAATAGATAGAGTGATACAGTGGGAAGGTTTCGTTTAGCATAATTTTATCTCCATATTCCTACGGGAACGGGAACTACGCGGGTGAAACCGCGGGGCACAGCTTGTATGTATATAATTTCGACGCTGTTATAGTATAACGATGTTACATAGTATTTATATAACACAGAGTTAAAATTGAGTATAATTTACGCATACAAAGTTGTAAACTTCAACAAGATTAGAATTTGTGATAAAACAAACGGGAATTGAACCATGACGAAGCTGGTATCATGTAGTTTGAGGTTTCAAGATCGATATCTAAACCATCGCGTTACGAGTTGTGGTTTAGTTTTGTTTGTTACAAGGTATGTCCTGCTGTTAAAAGTCAATGAAAATGAATAAAATTATATGCCTAATAAAATATCCTGATCTTAATATATATAACTCAAAGGTGACTGACTGACAGACACACCAGACGGACCGGGCTGATATTTGGCATGCAAGTAGATGTTATGACGTAGGCATCTGCTAAGTATTTTGATTAATTCTACCCCCAAGGGGATAAAAAGGGGAAAAACCTAAATTTTGCCGGAAGTCATCATTATTTCTACCCGAAGTCATTTATCAACGCGGACAAAGTCGCGGTCAAAAGCTAGTATAATTATATACATATGTACATGTCCACCTAGTACTAAACTAAGCTAGTACTCTGGATACTTGATAACGGATGAACATATGTACATACTTTATTATTAGGCAAATTAAATCCTACTAATCCTACCAATATTATAAATGCGAAAGTTTGTATGTTTGTGAGTTTGGATGTTTGTTCCACTTTCACGCAAAAACTACTGTATCGATTTTGATTAAATTTGGTACAGATGTGCCTTATAACTAGGAATAACACATAGGATACTTTTTATCCCAAAATTCCCATGGGATTGTGTATAAGTAATCGTATGTTTTATTGTAACTTTTTGTAGTCACAAATCCTACCAATAGATGGCGCTGTTACTTAAATTTTACTACGCGGGTAAAACCGCGGGGCGCTGCTAGTACACACCTAAAATAGACAGGAAACACGGACCAACATATGAAATAGCTTCAATTAACTACGCGATTTCTAAAGTTAGTCTAGCAGTGGTTTCCCTGTATTTCCTATTTATCTAATGGGGAAATGTGTATAAAAATAAACATCGCTCTTTCACACGATTCAAAGAATAGCAAAGTTGTAGGAATTTTCACTGATGGTATTGGTTACTAGGAGAAACATAATATTTATAGACTGCGTCATTTTGTTATTTTTACTACTTTTTGTTCCCGACAATTTTCCATTTTTTTTTTTTTTAATTTTATTAAAAAAACCGTCCTCTCTTTTCTTATCATCATAATTTTATTTTTGTACAAAAAAAATGTTTCCAACCCGCTACCGTCTATGAATTAAGTCGCTAACTCAATCTTACTTTCGTTCCGGTGTGAAATTACCTTATTAAAGTCAAAGTACACAAACAAACAGACAGATATTTATGTTTATCGATGGCTCGTGGTTTTATTTCCTCCAACTCAAAGGTTCACGAAGTTTAACTTATTTATTTAATGACAGCTACATTACTTATCGTGTGACCTTGTTTTGTTTGTTTAATATTTAACATTAAATTATTTGTAATAGGATACCACTTGAAAGGTGAACTCTAATAAAATCATTTCAAATATGAGCACTAGTAAACTATTTTATGTACCTATTTACCTATATACGAGTAATAGGGTATCCACTGACTGACTGACTTATATTTTCACTGATATTTAATGCGAGACGTCAAATGCAGCGTATCGCATCGACTATTGGCGACTCGACGTTGCATCATGGGACAGCAAGTTTTAATAGAATTAATCTAAGGGCCGATTTCTCCATCGCCAGATAACTTTATTCGACGAATAACTTTGAAATTTTGACAGTTCCTTCATACAAAAACTGTCGAACGTCAATTTTATTCGTCGAATAAAAGTTATCTGGCGATGGAAAAATCGGCCCTTAGTGAAATAAGTGACTATTTATTACAAAAATATAGTGTTGTTACCTGCTATGTCGAAACATCCAAGCGCTAATGCCCACAAGGGCAGCAAGCTGGCACGGCTTGGACGTACGCCTTTTTCCATATTTACATTTTACGATGTTTCCGGAACCACAAACACATTTCACTTCACTAAGGATATTTGACTATTCTGTAATTAAATTTAATTTATTTATACCTCAATTACTTTAAATCAAAGAACAAAGAACGTTTAATTCGCTGTAAATACGTGTCCAATTTACTTTATTATGAACGTTTCAGTATACCTTTACTTTTAATCAATACTGAAAATATTTAGTCGTCGAATTTAATAATTTAAACCGTTTATTTCTCAACATTTTAAGGTCAAAACTGAGTGAATTCAGTAAGTAATTAGGCGTGAATATTGTAATTTTGTTCCACTTAGTAAAATTAAAATATGGACTTAATTGTACATGAAAACTAATAAATATTTGAAATTAATAATATTTGTTCTTTGTAAACTGTCACAAAAATTAATAGAACAATCATGATTTGGGTAAAAAGTTTATAAATATTTAATTCTTCGCTGTTGTTAACTCTGTTTACAGCGAATCAAAGGCGTTGGGATAGCAACACAATTATGACTAAGTACTTGATAAGTAGTATTACGGGAAAGAAATTTTAGTCACTTTTGATAGTACTACTAATTACTAGATCTATCAGAAGTTCTCAGAAGTACAACAGATAAGGTCAAAATTCTATGAAATCTTATTTATTTATAATTGTACACGGAGACTTAAATATTAAATATAAAAGACGAAAAGGCATGTACAGCAATCTTTGAAATCTTTCATGATTAGAATTTAAAATTAAAGGTTTTGTTGGTGAATTACAGAGATTAATTATTAAAATAAATAGTCAAATACCCTGTTTAGAACTTCGCACCGCCAGCTACTAACCAGCCACTTCTCAGACGCAATCTGAAACAAACAAATACAATAGGGATGTCGACTAAAAAAATCTAATTAGTCCGTCAGATAGATTTCGCAAAAATATTGGACACGTATTTTCTCTTTTTTGATACAAACAAATAATTAAGACGATATAGCGCATGGAAAACTCGTGTGACGTCACAGCTACATACATTTTTTACCAAGAATCATCGTCACAAACCCCCACTCCTGAACTTTAATGCGTTATAACTAAGTCAGTTTTATTAATTTGATAAAACAAAAAAATACATGTTTAATATGTTTTCGAAATCTATCTGACGGACTAATTAGAATTTCAGTTTGTTTACTCAGTCGACATCCCTATTGAAAACTTCATTATATTCCCAATGATACTCATTAATAACTTTGTTTCCGGAATCTTCTCTCGAGAGATGCTCTTGATACTTTTTTGTTTTGAATTTTAACTTTTATTTAATAAATTATTACGGTGCAAATTCTAACGCAGACATTTTTGAAGTAATTTGTTTAAAAATACAAACGTAAATGGATTGCTTTGTTAAAGTTTGTTTGGTTATGTTTCTGAGTATTTTGTTGTGGTTTTTTTTTATTGATTTTAGTTAAAGAAGCTTTTATTAAAAAAAAATGTTTTATTTAATAAAAGCTTACTTTCCCATATGAACGTTCTCTCTATTTCTCTCAGTTATATTAAATTCATAATATATTTATTTATATTTAACTAACGACGGTAGTTCCCGTTCCCGTAGGAATATAGGAATAAAATTATGCTAAAAACCTTCCCACTGAATCACTCTATCTACTAAAACAAACCGCATCAAAATTCTTTGCGTAGTTTTAAAGATCTAAACATACATTGGGACAAAGGGACAGAGAAAGTGACTTTGTTCTATACTATGTAGTGATTTATATTCAAAAGAACATCAAAGAGCTAACAAAATATCTAAAAGTCGTTTTAAAATCAAATCAAAATTAAAATGGTTCTACAAACAGAATCGTTTAGTACTTTTTTTTTCTAGTTTTCTTGTCACTTTTATTAAGTACACTATTATCAACTGAAATACCTTAAAACAGAATAGATTGTTTTCGAATTTTCGGTTTTCAAAAAGCTCAATGTAAAACTATTATTGTGCCGTGTGATCGTATTATTGTGCGTTTGTGTGTGTGTGTGTGTGTGTGTGTGTGTCTGTGTGTGTGTATTTCCATGATGTATACAATAAAAAAAATATCTATCTATCTACATACTCCACAGTTCTACTTAAAATCAGTGAATGTTATCAGTTTACACAAAGATACGAAACTTAATTCCATGGTTAAAGCGACCACAAAGTTCTATTCGATAAGACTGTGACTTGTCTCATTACTAGAGATTGTAGGTGTTCACAAACTTAAGAAAACGTTCTTAATGCATGTTGGTTTTCTCTCTCGTTTATCGTTTTCTTTTCATTCCCGACTTTATGATTATAATCACGGCAAAGTGCTGTAAAAAGATTAACATTGTAACATTTTACGATACAGCTTAGATCTCCGTCAAGTAAGAAAGGTCAACCATTTTTATTTAATTCTGTTGTCTGGTGCTAAAAGGGCCAATGTCAATAGTCTTTATTTTCTTAATTTTTATTGGCTTAGCTCTTTATCATATTTATCTTTACTTTCTCTTTACATAAAGCTCTCAGTACTTTGATATTGACGATTTTAATAAATAAAATTAAAAACATGTTTTATAACTAACGCACATTTAGCACAAAATAACTACATTTTATACAAGCTAACATAACAATCTCATGCCGTACTGTCCCTTAGTATTAAAGAATAGAATTTTATTTTATTTTCAATAAAAATCAATTTAAAAAGAAAGCAGATATTCATTTATATTCTTTTGAAGTCTGCATTCATTAAAACCGCTATAAGAACAATATGAACGCCTTGCAGGTCAGTAGATAAGCCATGACCCGCTAACTCGAAGTAATCAATCTTCATATTTCCCGAAGAGCGCCTGACAATAACCATTCGTCTTGCTAAATTGCCTAACGGTGCCTTTGTACCGATTTAAGAAATCCCACCTCAAAGGAGCGTGAACAAACATAACTATAGATACCACAATACCTCCTATTTTAGACATCATTGTTTACGGCTTTCTTCTTTGGTTTATGTTGAAAAATAATCTTTTTCGAAAACATTGTCATCTTTTATTCCTTTGCAAAGAGAAATGCTCGAAACCAAAATATTACCATTCCTTTCAACGCATAATCATCTCAATTTCTGTCTGTATAATAAATAACATCTATAAAAAGTGTGTTTATTTGAAAAATATCAAAGAGATTTATACTGTAAATGACCTTTTATTAGCAAATTTGCATTAAGGGTAGTTAAAAATTCAAGAAAAAGCAACATGGCCCCAACTGCGTCCCTTGCGGTACTTAACAGACCCCCAACGGAGTGCCACGATGAGAATATTTTATGAACCAACATCTTTATACTCACTTTTATTAAGGAAACTGGATTTTACCGGTCAATATAGATAACTATATAGGACAAGTTTACTTAACATTTATTTGAGGTTTCTTGTGGCTTTTTACAAATGTTTACCTACTAATTTTACATGAAAATACCAAATCCTTACATATTATTGTAACTTTTTCTCCTATATTTGTATTAAATACGATTATTTTAAAACCTATAAAATAAATATAAAGTACTCTTTTAAACTCTAATGTTCATTAATAATAGATATTATAGATCAAAGTTTTTGATTTAATACAATATGAACTAAGTGTCGGTTTGTGGATGAAATTTAATATCTCCCAACCCTTGTCTTCCGTAAAGTATGATATATCTAAAGTACAGTTTCTACCAATTAAGATGATATACACCGTGATATAGATTCAAATCTATACTCGTATATAAGGGAAAGGCACGTAATGTCGACAGTGTCCCAGTACTCGTCAGATTATAGAAAAATATTCATATTTTGATCCAACCAATATATTTATATAAAATTTGAATTACAGCATCTTTATGGTAATCTTTGCTATCATTACAATAGCAGTGTGTGTTAATAACTGCAATTGTTTTGGAGAAATGAGCGATGGAAATTGAAAATTCGAGATTTCGTGAATTTTGTGTGATTTAACCACTGAATCTGTAGTCTAGGTCACTGCGTTCGATGTTACATTAGGCAAGATTGGGCGGCCCTTTGTATGTGTGATGATTTTTTTATAATAGTAAAATTAATTATCTTTCTATATTATCCATTAAATCGTGCTATTTATTCATATTTATATTTTATTTCGAGTGTGTCAGCTATTAGTACATTCTAAAACCCAAATGTACCAGTATCCGTCAGATTTGTCCTAGTCATCGTCAAAGTGTCCTAGAGCTCGTCAATTTTCGGTGCCAATTTGAACTCTATGACAATAGATTTAAAGAAGTAATTTTCAATCATATTTCTTGTGATGCAGAAACACAACATAGTTGGCAATGCCTGATAAATGAAAATAAATATTGTGACAGAAAACTAAAGGAGGAAGAAAAACTGCAGGTGCAGGATATCTCAACTGATTTTGTAAAAAATAAAAATTTTTGTAGGTACAGTCTCGGAACGAAAAGGTTCGTCAATTTTCAAATTGATTCGTATAATGTGTCGCGAAAACATATTACCTTTTGAAACTATGGTACAGAATAGACTCGGGTTAGGGAAAATAATGTTCTACTGCTCCATAATAAAGTTCAAAATTATTCAGATCAGTGTTGTTTGACAAGAAAAATATCTTGTCAACAAGATTTTTGATAAACTAAAACCTTCTTGTTGGTTCAACCTGCCATTATTATTTCTGTTAAAACTATTGTCAATTGGTCAATGTCATCATTGCAAAATATCAAAGAGGTTTTTATATGCCGCGCACACAAAGCAGTGTTTAAAAAAAGGATAGAAAAATAAAGCAAAACCTTATTCGATGACAAACGCCAATGTATTTATTTAAATGTTAGCATCACTGTTTCTTACACTTGTATGTTGGCACATTGATTCTTGCAGTACTAGTGCAAGTGAAAACCGACTCTAAGGTGACGAACCTTTTCATTCCGTGACTGTACTTACATATAATTTCACATTTAGTTATTAAAAAATATGTGTATAAGTCAAACGCGTAGAACCAGTAAAGTCGTAAAGTCGTTTTTGGCCCTTTCATCTCAAATATCATCATCAATATCAACAGCCTGTATTAGTCCACTGCTGGACATAAACCTCTTCCAATTCGCGCCAATGTGCCCTGCCGGCAGCACGTCGCATCCACTCTCTCCCGGCTACCCTGCTCAGATCATCGCTCCACCTAGCCACAGGACGTCCTACTACGACGTTTGCCGAACCGCGGTTTCTACTCGAGAACTCGTCTGCTCCAACGGCCATCGGTTGTTCTACAGATGTGGCCAGCCCACTGCCACTTCAGAGAGCGAATTTTTTGAGCTATGTCGGTGACTTTGGTTCTCTGTCTGATCACTTCATTGCGAATGCGATCTTTCAGAGAAACTCCGAGTATAGCCCTCTCGTAGCTCTCTGAGCGACTTTTAGTTGGTGGACCAGCCTTTCTGTGTATTACCAGCCTTTCATCTCAAGTATATTACTCGTAAGTCAGACATAACTATATCAGTAGACCTTACTTCCGTAAGTCCGTACCTCTGAGGATTGGCGTTCGTTGTATTTTCTCATAGTTTCTTCAGAATCGTCAGGCAACCCGTCTGCAAACACTTTGACTCTTGGATCTACGGGTAATAATATTTGAGATGAAAGGGCAAAAAACGACTATATGGTGTTGAATGTTCTACGCAATGTATATAATTCTTACATTACACAGATTTTTAAAATAAATATAGATAGGTAGGTGTGTGACAATTTTATGTCATCATCAACCTGCTCTCGTCCACTGCTGAACATAGGTTAGCCCAGGCTGGACCATTGAGCTCAGCTAATGTCATCCATCCGCTACCAGCAACTTTGTGGATGACATCACCCCACCTCGCTGATGGGCGTCCTACCCTACACAACGCTTGCCAAGACGCGATCTCCACTCAAGAACTCGTTTACCCCAACGGTTGTCGGTTCTTCTGCAGATATGGCTAGCCCACTGCCACTTCAGCGAGCTAATTCTTGGAGCTATGTCGGTAACTTGGTTTATCTGTCGGATTACTTCATTCCGAATACGATCTTTCAAATAAAGTCCAAGCATAGCTCTCTCTATAGCTTGCTGAGCGACTTTAAATTGGAGAACTAACCTCACTGTGAGTGTCCAGTTTTGGCTCCGTGTGTAACTTTATGTACCAAAATGTAGTTTTAACAAAATTAGTTGAGATTTGCCTGCAGTTTTGAATTTTAATTTTCATTCAACAGGCATTACCTTTAGTTGAGTTACTGCATCACAAGAAATATGATTGAAAATGACTACTTTAAATCCATTAGCGTAGAGTTCAAATTAGCACCGAAAATTGACGAACTCTAGGACATTTTGACGATAGCTAGGACAAATCTGACGGATACTGGTACAAATGGGTGTTTTTAGATAATTTCTAAAATATCATTACTTAATTATTTTTAATCAGTGTTAAAAATATATTTACCGATAAAAGTGATAAATCAGTTATCTTGTCCCAAAATTTGATCGTTGTAACTTAATATACTACAACGTGGTATAGCTGCAAAGTTGGCCAAGTGCAAAACCTGACGATAACTGGGACTTTTCCCTTAAAGAGTTAGAGTTTGTTTATTTGAACCCGAACTCATACCTACTACTTATATAAGTAATTAGAAAAAAAATGCATTGAGTTGAGTAGATAGCGTAAGGCCTATACTATACTAGCTGCGCCCCTCGGTTTCACAGGCGTTGTTCCCGTTCCCGTTCCCGTAGGAATTTCGGGATGAAAAATAGATGTTGGCCGATTCTCAGACCTACTGAATATGCTCACAAAATTTCATGAGAATCGGTCAAACCGTTTCGGAGGAGTACGGCAACGAAAACTGTGACACGAGAATTTTATATCTTAGATTTTAAGCCGCGAGCACAGTTTGTTCGTAGGTATGTAAAAATAACAACAAAGAGTATCGTTATATATGTAGGAAATACAACCCCAAAATTTCAAAATTGGGTTTAATAATACAAGTAAGTAAAATCCCACCAAAAACATTCTGTAAAAAACTAGCCAAGTCTCGATGGAGCTGCTTGTTTAACTCTAAAAAGTAATGAAATCTAGACAGACTCGTGCCAAGTCTAAGGTTCCTTACTGCGATTTCTTTATTATTATAGTTAATGTTGTGTGACTTGGCCGTTGAACATTGTTTAAAAGGTTAGTAGTGGGTACATGTCAATTTTGTTTACACGTAATGTTATAACATTATTAAAATACGCAGCTTTATCAAGCCTACAATTGACTGGATATTGAATCAACATTTTTCAAGTGGCTATAATTAAGCAAATTTTCTATCGTCAATGGATAGGTTCTGGATTTTTTAAGATTGGTGCAATAGCGTCATGGAGCACCTAGTTTTGTACCCTTGTGTACATACATGTGTACCCTTCAACGGCCAAGTCACACAACATTAACTATAATAATAAAGAAATCGCAGTAAGGAACCTTAGACTTGGCACGAGTCTGTCTAGATTTCATTACTTTTTAGAGTTAAACAAGCAGCTCCATCGAGACTTGGCTAGTTTTTTACAGAATGTTTTTGGTGGGATTTCATTTCTTTTTGTTAAAACTTGTTTATATTGATTTATTTTATTAGATTTTCTTATTTGACACACTTATTTTTTAGGAGTAGTATTATATTATTAAGCGCCCCGCGGTTTCACCCGCGTAGTTCCCGTTCGCGTTTCCGTGGGAATTTCGGGATAAAAAGTATCTATCTATCACCAATCTATACATAAATAGTTTTTAAGCTACCTCCCCACAAATTGTCAGCCAAATCAGTTCAGCTGTTCTAGAATTATAATTCCCGTTCCCATTCCCGTGGGAATTTCGGGATTAAAAGTTTTCTATGTGCTACTCCTGGTTCTAAGCTACCTCCCCACCAATTTTCAGCCAAATCAATTCAGCCGTTCTTGAGTAATAAATTCCCGTTCCCAATCCCGTGGGATTTTCGGGATTAAAGTGTTCTATGTTCTTGTCCTGGTTCTAAGCTACCTCCCCACCAATTTTCAGCCAAATCAATTCAGCCGTTCTTGATTTTTAAATTCCCGTTCCCAATCCCGTGGGAATTTCGGGATTAAAAGTATCGTATGTCCTTTTCCTGGTTCTAAGCTACCTCCCCACCAATTTTCAGCCAAATCAATTCAGCCGTTCTTGATTTTTAAATTCCCGTTCCCAATCCCGTGGGAATTTCGGGATTAAAAGTATCCTATGTCCTTTTCCTGGTTCTAAGCTACCTCCCCACCAATTTTCAGCCAAATCAATTCAGCCGTTCTTGATTTTTAAATTCCCGTTCCCAATCCTGTGGGAATTTCGGGATTAAAAGTATCCTATGTCCTTTTCCTGGTTTTAAGCTACCTCCCCACAAATTTTCAGCCAAATCAGTTCAGCCGTTCTTGATTTTTAAATTCCCGTTCCCAATCCCGTGGGAATTTCGGGATTAAAAGTATCCTATGTCCTTTTCCTGGTTCTAAGCTACCTCCCCACCAATTTTCAGCCAAATCAATTCAGCCGTTCTTGATTTTTAAATTCCCGTTCCCAATCCCGTGGGAATTTCGGGATTAAAAGTATCCTATGTCCTTTTCCTGGTTCTAAGCTACCTCCCCACCAATTTTCAGCCAAATCAGTTCAGCCGTTCTTGAGTTACAATTCCCGTTCCCATTCCCGTATAATTCCCGTTCCCGTTCGATTATCCTAGTTTTTATAGTTTTCCCTTTATGTGGCCATTAAACCCTAACTCTGTACCAAATTTCAGCTCTCTAGGTTTATGGGAAGTACTAGTTCTATTTTGATGATCATGAGTGAGTGAGTGAGTGAGTGAGTGAGTGAGTGAGTGAGTGAGTGAGTGAGTGTCTAAAATGCGAAACTTTGCTTTTGCTTAACTTGGGAACTAAATGACCTACAGACTTGAAATTTTATTTTAAGTATGTGATTGTATAGATTACTGGATGACGAAAATTTCAGCGTTCTAGTCTTATCCAGAGGTTGTCAAATAGGGGCCTGAAAATGCGGCGAAATGGTTCCTGTAAAGGATGGTACGGCAGTGTTTGCTTCGCGCTCGACTTGGCGGGGGGCACTGCCGTGCCCCCAGATACATATACTATACAGCAGCAGGCAGGGGGCATCTGAAAATCAGCGCTTTTCGAGACTCCAGTCTCGGATAAGCTTCAGCTGAGATGTCACCCTATTGCTACGACTTATCTACATATTATTAATTATATTTATTTGTAAGTTTTATCCATATGTTTTAGTAGCAATAAAGATTTTTTTTTTTATTAATACTGAAACATGGCACAAATGAAGCTGACAGCCAATGTATATTACTGTATAGGTAACTTATTGATTTATTCAAACACTAGATGATAAAACTCAAAAATCGGAAACTTATCACTGTTAAATTTTTACGATATCGCAAAATTTTAATAACAATATCCTGTACCTGACCCTACATAGGTATCTCTATAATATCGCTTAAAATATATCACTACATAGTATAAAACAAAGTCGCTTTCTCTGTCCCTATGTATGCTTATATTATTAAAACTACGCAACGGATATTGATGCAATTTGTTTTAATAGATAGAGTGATTCAGTGGGAAGGTTTTTAGCATAATTTTATCGCCATATTCTTACGGGAACGGGAACTACGCGGGTGAAACCACGGGGCGCGGGGCGCGGGGCTAGTGATATTTATATTGTATTGTTCTATATAAGTATCTCTAGTCAAGTATACATAGAATCTCTATATTCTCGAAACACTATTCAGACAAACTAATCAAAAGATCGAACTATTATGTAAACAAACATGAAATTTTGGCAAGTATATTTTCCTTAATAGGGTGCAGACAGCCTCTAACAAAGGATTTTACGAATAACCCCCCGTTAAGGGTAAAATGGGCGTACGGGTAAGCAAAACTGAGGAGGATTACATACACGAAAAACTATAACAAAGCTTTATCTACTTATTGTACGTAACAATATGCTGTATTGATTTTTGGTGTTTAACAGTTGATGCGATTTTTATATAAATTTTCTTTTAAAATTAAAACACAGTCTGTGATTACAGCTATTCCTTTCATTAAGTTAATGTAGACAGCAAGAAATAAAAGTCTAACATTCAGTTTAACCATAAATGTCGTATAGCCCTCTGGGTTGTGAAGGTCTGATGGCAGTCGCTTCACGTAAAATACTGACATTCCGCCAAATCTGGTTAAACTGAAAACCGACCCCAAATAGACATGGGATAGAGGTTCGGAAAAGAGAGAGTCAGCAAGAAATAAATACCATCAGTAAGAGGGGATCTAAAATCTATAACTAGAATACGTTCTCATTATACGGCTGTTAGGAATCAATCAACTAATGGCCTATTTCACCATCTTCAAGTAATATTCCGACTGTGTATTCCGAGTACCTACTCACAAGTTTTGTCTTTGTCACTTGACATAAAGTAAGAAAGAGACAAAACTCACTTTACTTAGTGAGTAACTTTACTTGAAGATGGTGAAATAGGCCCTTTTCATAATAATAGATTTAAGCATAACCAGTAACCCATAACCCTATTATACAGAAGACGGTCGCCGTTGCCGAAATCGGCATGAATACATCATCACCATCATCAATAGATTTAAGCATACTTTCTCAATCAAATAAAAAAATACCAACACTATAGCTTTAAAGCACACTAGTTCAAAAAGGTTTAAATCATAAATGGTATACACGAAACATGTATACACTCGTATATGAAACTGCCAGAATTACAAATTGACTAAAGCACTGCGTAATCCTTATTTATGACCGTGTGAAGTACGAAGTACGTGACATAGGGCCAAGTTACAGGTACCAGTTTGCGGTTTAACTCTCTGCCCTTACATGAATTTGTATATTCTGAGTGTACATTAAATTTCGTAGAGGTTACACTTTAATTAATTTGTTACGTAGAAAAGTATGGGTAGAACTTCGCTTTTTAAATTTACGGGTTTTCAAGATATACGTTTATAGTTATTACAATGGCGTATATCCTAATGTCTGTATAATGAATGATACATAGTAAAGTAAAGTAAAAAATCATTTATTGCTACATTTAAATTAAAATACATAAAAAACACACACACAATTAAACTTTAAAACAAAACAAATTTAGCAAAAGGAGGCATCTCAGCTGTTGCTGTACTGAAGGTTCAGTAACAGTAACATTTTATAGATATTTTTCTTTATATACTACTAGTTGTGCCCCGCGGTTTCACTCGCGTAATTCCCGTTCCCGTGAGAATTTTGGGATAAAAAGTATCCTATGTCCATTTCCTGGTTCTAAGCTACCTTCCCACCAATTTTCAACCAAATCAGTTCAACAGTTTTTGAATTATAAATAGTGTAACTAACACG
This sequence comes from Timandra comae, assembly GCA_958496195.1. Taxonomy (NCBI): domain Eukaryota; kingdom Metazoa; phylum Arthropoda; class Insecta; order Lepidoptera; family Geometridae; genus Timandra; species Timandra comae. The sequence goes on from OY292359.1 coordinate 10,053,079, forward strand.
GCTTTCTTTTATATATAAAGACTATCAACCGAATTAATTTAATTTAAGTTAGGTACATATGTAACTTATAACCAGGAACCGTAAGAATTTCGGCATAAAAGTATCCTTTGTGCTATAGGATTCTTTAATATCTAAATTCTTACGGGAGTAACAGGACTGATACGGATTATACCGCAGTGCACAACTGTGTGACCAGTTATATATAATAAGTTATTAAACACAAGGTATAAAACAAACTATAAAACTGTACTTAACTCTTCACCGTATAATATAACTTCAAGTGCAGAAACAATCAATAATTTCCTATCGAATTCATAATCCATACTTTATGAGATATAATGCCCTACATACGTTGTAGGCTAGTTGAAACATTAGTTCTGTAGTATGTTTGTAACTTTACTTTGGTTCAAGTTTTTCCTTACATATAATAGATTGATAATTGAATATTATGAAAAAAGAATCCAGAACTACTTGAAGATACAAGTAATGGGTATGTTTATTTATTCTGACCTTTTTTTAGTTACTGAATTTATTTTGTGCCATGTCTGTTTGATAACGAGCAATTCTCATATAAAATGTACGCTCTATATAAAATTCTCGTGTCACAGTTTTCGTTGCCATACTCCTCCGAAACGGCTTGACCGATTCTCATGAAATTTTGTGAGCATATTCAGCAGTTCTGAGAATCGGCCATCTATTTTTCATCCCGAAATTCCCACGGGAACGGGAACTACGCGTGTGAAACCGCGGGGCGCAGCTAGTAAACCTATATTCGTGTCTTCTCTAAAAAACACTGACCTTCACTGGCCGTCTAGGTGCGAAAATGAAAAACTAAAATCTTCTTTTATGTGAAAAAAAATCGAGAATATTGTCAAATTTCCCGGCTCTATTATTTTGTACGCTATTGAAACGTTAGCTATTGTTTGATGTGTCATGAAAGATTGATTGGGGCCTGCTAAGCCGGCTTTGAAATACGTTCACGCAATGCAATCGTCGACAGCCGACGGCTTGTCTTTACAATGAATTCTGAATCGAACTTACTGCGACTGCTTCGTATGAATTTCTATTTGTAAGTGATTGGAAGTTTTATTCAAACTTTGCGTTATTAAAGATTCGTGAAAAATGTTTTTGGTGCTTTAATATTATTTTTGTAAACGTGATGTCATCTAGTTAAATTTGCAAAAAAATATTATTTACTGTAAAAATATCAATATCTATAAATAGAAAAATGAAACCCGTTTTCCTTGGTCACGGCATCGCGTGAATGGCTGGACCGATTTCACTAATTATTTTTTTGTTGTATTTGTTATTATTAGGAGAAGGTTCTTATGTAAAAAAAATCTGGAAAATCAACGGGAAAATTGGACCCGTTTGAAGCCGGGGCGGGCCGCTAGTCTTTAATATATTCTTTTGCTATTGTTATAAATAAACTAGCTTTGCCTCAGGGTTTAACCCACTTAGTTCCCAATCGGGGATAAAATATAGCCTGTGTGTCCCGGACGATAATTTAGGATGTATGTAATGCACAATTTACTTTTATATTATTTAGATGTATATCCATGTTGTATTGTGTTCTCATTATATCATTATTCGTGTTATTTAAATTTCCCGTCTTTGATGACATGACTTTTTTTTTATTAATGTTAAGCAATTTTAGTACCCTTGTAATAATCAGAGTTTGAATATTTGTAGTTAAAACAAATGTTAGGCTTGTTTAATTTCAATTATAGTTTTGAATTATCATAAAGTTATGATTACTTAATTTCAATTGTTGTTAGAAAGCTTCTGGTAAAACTTCTTCTTCTTAGCGTGTCGACTCATATTTTTGAGAACCAAAACTCGGCCACCGATATGGCACTATCAGTGGCCTTGTAAAGATCCTCCCATCTAGTAAAACTATAAAATCAAACAAAACACTAAGGACTTTCCTTTTTTGTATTCATCGATTAAATTTTCTATTAATTTTAAACACATATTTTCAAGGCATAAACGGAAAACAGCCCATAAGATAAATAGTAATAAACGTAAACACAACATTATTGTATTTTACAATATAAATTAAAACTGGGTCACGTTCTAGTTGTATCGCACGGGACGTGTTATAAACATATCCTTATAAAGTTTACATGCTGACCGTATCACTTACGTTCTTGGAAATACCCTACCGACCTCTAAAGGTGGCCATTGACAAGTCAGTTTAACTGATCAGTTGATCTGGCGTCCATCCGAAAATGGTCGTCGATCACCGGAGCGATTCCAGAGGAGAAATCTAGTTGGCCTTAAACTTTTGGAGTGACGCAGAGTTTTATGTCCGGACTGGTCAGGTCAACTGATTCGTCAATAGCCACCTTGAAGGAACACGAATCTTTGAGAACCGCTGACGTGCTATTAAATAACTAACCTTATAAAAACCACTCTAATTGCTTCTATTGATTTTCCGAGAGAGAAGGTTATAATAATGTTTGCGTGCAGAAAATAACGTAATTTTTCAGTTTTGATGGTAAAGATTTACGTATTCTATTAAAAAATGCAAAAATACATTAAATTAATGCTTAGTCGTAAATAAAATGTAAAAATTGTTTTTATTTGCTTTAGTACTTACTACGTAACCATTCATTACGGAGTTAGCGAGTTCCGGATTTCATTATTTATTGAATTTATTTGACGAAAATTTTATTCAGTCAATAACTTACATTTCTCGGAATGTACTGTGTAGAGTTTTCTGCAACTAGATATCTTCAGTTTATGGCCCTTTGAAGTTGAATTAGACTTTTAAAGGCTTAAACTTTATTATAAAGTACTTTTTAGTGTCTTTGATAAATAAAAATATTTTTTTTTAATATTTTTAACCTTCTTTGGAATAGTATAAAGTAGTTTACATATAATAAAATTTAAAGCTTAAGTACTTTTTAGTGTCTTGGTATAATAAAAACAAATGTATTAATATATTTTTAATTCTTCATCTTTCCAAATATTAAGCTTTTCTGCTATACAAGCAGAGCTGTTAAATTAATGTTGCTATGTATTTACTTCTCTTTACATAATTCCTCTTACTTATACGAGTAGTAACAACTTGAAAGCTTGCATCGGATTTTTGCAACAAAGAAGTATTAATGAAACTAACATTATCATTTTATGGGCGTTTTGATTAGAGTGTCAGTCCGGCTAATAATAAACCATTATCGACAGTCATTATGTGTATATCTTTCAAATGTCTTACCAAAAAATATAGCAACACACACAAATAATTAAAAAAAAAATGAGAAAGAATCTCTTTTTTTGCAGAAAACTGCACACTTACGAGTAGAAATAAAACTAATTTTAAAATATTGATGATTCACGGAATGAACGATCTAGTTTGTTTTAATACACAAAAAGACGCACATACATATTCATGAACGAAAAAGGTGTAATTAGGTAATCTTTAGCAAGTTGCTAAGTTTTTAAAAGGTAATGAGCGTTCCTGTAATCCGGGTAGCATGATAAGTACGGAGTCGGCCCAATAGCGCTCATTTGCATACTGATTGACTGATTCATTAAGTAGTGTTTTAAATACTTATGTTATTTGTAACCTTTTTACTATAATTATTAGTGAAAATAGTTTAATTTTTAAATTTTGCCACTGCAGGGTTAAAGTCTGTCTTTTTTACTCAATCGTACAGCCTAATGCTTTAATTTCATTTGTACCTATGTATGATAATATTGTTAATCATCATCATAGGCCTTTACATTTACATAAGATAATTTAGGTGGCGTCAGGTGATTGAACAATTTGTGATAGAACATTTCTGTTCATGACTGAAGAGTCCAATATTGTTAATACATATAAGGTTAAAGATGTTGTTTTAATACGTTAATATAACTACTTATCCAAAAGCGTTTTAGAAGATATTTTATCCCAATTTTCTTAAGACGAAAACCCCAAATTGGAAAAACCCATACTGCACACAACTATTAAATCAACAAACTTTTATTAGTGATATTCTCCACGGAAGTTAATTTTAAAAAATTCTGCACAAACTGAACTACTTAATCGATTGTATAACAGTTATACAATCGATTCAAAACATCACTATATCTATATCGATAACAGACACAGTCGGTGTCTACTGTCTAGACTAATGGGATTGTCAGTCGCACCGTCTTTGGTTGACGATAGCAAATTGCTTTGAATAACAAACAAACCCCGGGAGAAACAGTTGCTCTTATATTTAGATGGGACTGGTTAGCGCCCAAATTTTGTAAAGGACAGACCAAATCTGATTATTTAAAACATAGACAAATAAACAAAATGGAAGGACGAGAGTCGCATAAAATTGTGTTGAGATTCCTAATGCAATTTTTTGCAATTATTATTTCCATTTTATTTGTTTATTAATTTAATTTATAACTTAAAACTATAAGGGCTGATTTTTCCATCGCCAGATAACTTTATGCGAAGAATAACTTTGAAATTTTGGCAGATATTTCATACAAAAACTGTCAAACGTCAATTTTATTCATCGAATAAAAGTTATCTGGCGATGGAAAAATCGGCCCTAAGTATAATATTAATCCTTGAATCACTTATTCATCAATTAATGATTACTAAGTTATTTGATACTAGCTGTGCCCTGCGGTTTCACCCGCGTAGTTACCAATCCCGTAATAATTTCGGGATAAAACATAGCCTATGTCCTTTCCCGGACCATAAGCTACCCCTGTACCAAATTTCAAGTCAATCGGTTCAGTAGTTTAGCCGTGAAAAGGTAACAGACAGAGTTACTTTCGCATTTATAATATTAGTAAGGACGTATGGATATGTAGAGGTATCACGTCTACATAAATCAATTAACTTATATTCGATATTTTTTTTATTTCAAATTAAAACACGAAATCAAATAAAAGAACTGAAGACCACTTATTTTATCTTTTTTGAGAGAATAAGATCTATCATGAGTGTCAATCAACTGAATTATTTATAGATAAAAGTAATTATTTGAGTCATTAGTGTAATATTGTGTAAAGAAGTAACATGAACAGAATCTATAATTTCGTTATCATTCAAATCTACTATTACCGATAAACTCTAATGAGGTTTCAATATGAAATTCGAAAAGCTATTATTTGGGAATATTTAGAGTCAGTTTTTTTATTGGGTTTTTAGTTAGCTTCGTAGTTTTTATAATACACCCATATATGTATACGATTTTGTAATATTACACTTCCAGCTCTTAAAATTTCCGGAAAATTACCTGGGATGGTTCTGTCTCTTAGCAAAAATTAAGATTGAGCTACAAGAAAAAACCAAAGATTCTTCTATTTTATTTAACAAAAAGAGTTGCTTTAGCACATAAAACATGACTATTATAAATAATACTTTAACAAAACTTCAATTTACGTAAATTGGCACAGATTACATATCATAAAACCGTGTCTAAACATCATATAAAAATAAGCTCATAAACTCTTAATGACTGTATTTACTTAATACAAATATTCTTTCAAAATTGATTCAACATATATAAGAAGCTAAATAAAAACACATCAAACCAATACTAAAGAACCACAGTAAATTACGAATCGATAAATCATTTTTATAACAAGTTAACTGTTGGTATATTATGGTATCAATATTGACATATTTGACTGTTATTGATTGTATTCATAACATATTGTAAAACCCGATTAGTGTAGATATGTGTAGTCTCTGATACCCCATTGTTACAGGTATTGAATATCATAGTTACGGATCTTTGTTAGTGTCAAGTCAAGCCTGCGTAGTGGAAAGGTGCAATTACCTTCAACATGTAAGTTGTTATGCTTGCTTCCTTTCAATAAAACAATGGATCAAAGATTCTAAAGGCATATTAGTTACTGTGCATCTTACTGATTGTTTAAATAAATTATTTGTTTAAATATATATAACTCAAAGGTGACTGACATAGTGATCTATCAGCGCACAGCCCAAACCACTGGACGGATCGGGCTGAAATTTGGCATGCAGGTAGATGTTATGACGTAAGCGTCGGCTAAGGATTTTGATTAATTCTATCCTCAAGGGGATAACATATCGAATGAAAGTTTGTATGACGGAAGTCATTATTCCACGCGGACGAAGTCGCGGGCAAAAGCAAGTTATACAAATATATGTACTAGGTTAGGTTAGTATTCTTTTTAATATAAACTTATCTACAAGGTGAATTCTAGCCAATTTTCCCAACAACTCTATTTAACATAAAGGTATCTCGTGAACAATGATTTGAAAGAGTCTCCGTGCCAACTTCCTTAAAGAAGGCACGATACAGGAAACAACTTGGTTTAACTTGCGAAAAACTGAAAAAAAAATGTTAAATTTAAAGTTATCGTGGAACCGAATGTATGGTGGCATAGGCTGGCGTAAATCACGGCGCCCACCGGTAACGTGAAAATCTATTCGAAGGAAAGCCGAGTGATTTATGCGATATTAGTTTCAGTCACTGAACCTTATTTCAGAATCTGTTTTCACCAAATGGAATGGCGCCGGAACATTATTTGGATGCATTGATTTATTACATTGAGTTTATGTGAATAATATGAAACATGTTTATACTGCTGATTTTGTTGTTCTTTGTTTGTTTTCTTAGTCGAGAGAGTGTTAGACAAATAAGCTGGATACCTGTATTAGGCAGATATTTCCATGCTTGTATAAATTACGTTACGGCCACATTTGATCGTACATAGGCTACAGACACTAGCATATAAACTTTCATATGTATAACGAGAATTGAAGGCCTTAAACGCAATTCACATATTGTTTAATCTCTTAACATTCTTTTTTTGATTTTTTTATTTTAAAAAGTAGGTGAACATTGGGTCATCCTACTTTTTAAAGAAAAAAAAATCAAAAATAGAACAAACGCATTTAAGACTTACATTGTAAAGATAAATGATTTGTAACAATAACGAATATGTAGATATATGGTGATAAATGCATTAAAAAAACTTATTCAATTCAAAAATATTATGATAGAGTAACGTCAGCTATGTTTTACTATGATATATTTTTATGCACGCAGGTAAAACCGCGATAAAAGGCTAGTATATCGTATTATCGTTTATATCAAAACGAAATGCATTTATGTAAAATTTACTATTCTCTCTTTATTTTTAATGAAATATATATAAATATGCAGAATAAAACATTTGCCCACAGAATTTATCGCCGATATCTCTCTGTAGTAATTTTGCTCGCGCAGATTAAAATTTAAACGGTAGAATTATTATATGCATTTTTTAAATCTCTCTTGGTTTATTGAAATAATTTGAGCCCCTTTTAATTTCTGTAAAGTATATTTTATATTAAGTGTGAGCAAAATACTGTGAAAAACTGTGAGCGTTTCATCATAATGCGTTGAGCTGTTTTTGCATGATAAAGTTAAGTAACAAATATCTAACTGTGTAAGTGTCCAAACATTTACAATAAGGGACACTAGTTTCACTAGTGCAAACTTCCTAATAATACAAGTTATATGTAAAGAAAGTAACTAAACTATACATAATTAGTGACACTAGTTTCACTACCATTAAACTAATGTAGACTATCCATTGTATGCAAATATAATACAACGTAGTGCAAATTGCCTAACGATACCAGCTACTAACAAATACTATTAACTATTCACAATTAGTGACACTAGTTTCACTACAATTAAACTGATAATTCTATGCAAATAAAACACAACGTAGCATAGCGCATACTTCGTAACAATACAAGCTATATGTAAACTAATTTCCAAAAGAATCCAAAACCATACTCATAAAACAATAGTGTAACTCGTGAAACGATTAGTGACACTAGTTACTGCAATTAAACTGAATCAAATTCTCCATTCTATGCAAATAAAATACAACGTAGCATAGTGCAAACTTCGTAGCAATACAAGCTATATGTAAAGTAAGTAAAAAATCGATTTTGGCTAAAGTGCCGTTAAGAAAATAACCCGCTGAATATTCAGAAGGCTAAACACAGGCTGGATTGCATGGCTTGTTTTCATTAGCATGATTGGACTGACCCCATTAAAAGCCGACCGTTCACGACCTCACGTACGCATATTAGAATTTTTAAATAAAAAAATCTCGTTTTTTTAACGTGTGTTTATTATTTTGATGAAAGACGTGAATGTAAATGAAACTGGTGTAATTAAATTGACCATTCTGTGGAAATAGGTAAGAATAACGTTGAATACTGAAGTGAATTATGGTTTTTTGTAATTTTGTTACATTGAAAGAACTTGTGGTTGAGGAAATAAGTGTAATTAAAATGTGTTCGTCGTATTATAGAGAGGAAAAACTTTGTGAACCAAATCGTTTATTACATGTTACGTTTAATTGAGTGGTTAGAATAAAAATATACTATCATAGATTTATGTTTTTTTTTCTACTTAGGGACTACGAAAATAAAAGACATAGTTAGTTGTACACATTTTTATATTTAGCTGTGCTCTTAGTGTGATTAATTAAAGATTTCTGAACAAAGAAAAATCTTCTATCTCCAAAGAAAATATTACAAAAATGTATAAAAGCATCTCATTACTTAATAAAAAAAAGCAAAACGTTATTAAGTTACAAGGAAAAATGTATTATTGCAAACATAATTTAAAGAGGAAGAGCAATACTGTTTATTAACATAACTGCCCTTTTAAAATGATACGAATGGAAATGCAAGAAATATAATAAGCCAACCATAAGCGAGGGACGCATAAACTTTTAATAATAAAAGAATAAGTAACTGCAAGCAACAGAATGCCTTGAAACATCCGCTGCCGACGTGGGTATAATAAAAAAGTAAGAAAAATTGATGAGGCGACCGTTGCGCCCCTGATGTTAAACTTTGGCGCCTAATATCTGTGCTTGGAAAGGAAAAATGGAACAGAGTTCAGTGCAAATAATCTATGTTTTAACAAATAATATGAGTGTCGTAACTCTGAACGTTATTTGCCAACTTACAACAGCTTTAAATATTGGAAATGATTCTATAAAGAAAGTTACAATTTTGAGTTGTAAGTGAATGTATGTAGAAGTAAAGTATTCACCTATTCTTTTGTCAGGAGTAATAGACAGACCTTTGTTGTGTAAGTTTTTCTGTAGTTCATAATTTGTACGTTTTAAGCAATTTCATTGAGTTGATCAAATTCCAACTCTCCGGTTTCTCTTTGTCATTTTAGATAGAAAGACAAAAGAAATGTCTTTGTTCTATAATTCTAGTCATTCTAGAATAAAGCATATTCTTGCAGAGTTTCTTATCGATTCTTCTCGACTGATGTAATTTCCGAATCGGGGTGCACAAAGTGTTTACGGAAAGAAGGTCAACCTCAGTTGAAAGTTTGTCCTTGTTATCTTTATTTTATTTCACAATTTGTAGTTATTTATTTTTCAATTACAAAGTCTTCTTTTGTGAGCTCTTTGACGTGCTTTTAAATAAGTGTTCCTTTGAGGTCCTTACTGAATTAATTTAAAATTAATTTTAATTTTAATTTGAAGATGGGTTTTGCAAAAACTAAATTGTATTTTGTCTCATATAAAACATTTATTTATTTATACTTCTGTACATTTAACAAGCCTATAAGCTTTTCATGTACTTACATAGAAACTTAAAACAGTATTTTCTACCTGCCAACCACGGAGTGCAAAAAAATGGTGGCGGTTTTAAGAGATTGTAAATAAAAAACAAAATACACATTTATTTATTTGGATTCAACAAAATTGTCACAGTATATTTTTTTAACCTACATCGTCTCACTGCTGGGCAAAGGTCTCCCCCAGACATCTCCAACTCTCCCGATCCTTCGCAGCCTCCCACCAGCTACTGTCGAAGGCGACGAGATAATATATTAAAACATGAGTTGAAATTGCTATAACATTTGTTAATATAAGTCTAGGCCTAGTTATCTCCAAAAGACCTTCGCGGGTAGGATTTCATATTTCCTCGCACGCTTAACAAAGGACCGAGAATTTTTTCGAGGAAAAATACAAAATAGTAAGATTTTCTCAAGGTTTTATTCTTCAAAGGCATAATATCATATTATAGAAATTGTATGAATTATCTTTAGTTAGAAAATGATGATGAAAATTCCAACAATAGTTTGACAGAGTTGTTACTTATGACAATAAATTATTTTTTAAACGCCTATTTCACCATCTTCAAGTAAATTTCCGAGTACTTACTCACAAGTTTTGTCTTTGTCACTTGATATAAAGTGAAAAAGAGACAAAACTATATTTACTTGGTGAGTAACTTTACTTGAAGGCCGTGAAATAGGCCCTTAGTCTTTTATAATACCGTAAGTAAGCCCACAGCTGGGACTGCAGTGTAGCTTCATCCAGACGAGAGTTATAACTTGTGATCCAATGGCAGCTTGAACGTGTTGATTATACCGCCAAATTTGATTATGTGACGTAAGGGGTATTAAAGTCTGCTCTAAAACTATTGTGTTAAATAATACTATTTTAAATGTTCATTACTTTAAGAGAAACCTTGTTATAGTTCAAATTGTCTGGTCATTATTCAAATACTCGCAGACAAAGCGCGGCCATAATAATATTTTTGGGCCAGTAAGCCGCGCCGAACAACTGCGATTAAATGGTTTAAGCAAATTTTTACAAACGGCTATAAAGATTATATTTTATTGATGCTATTATAAGATGTACGACCTTAATTGTTATTTCTTTTAGATTATACGCTTTTGATTAAGCCTGTTCTTCCTCACTGTACTAATGTCATCAGAGAGAGAGAATTTTTGAGATATGTATTTTAGATACATAGATCGATACTACTTTAAAATACACTACACAAACGTACACATTTCATCCGGGAAAAATTAAGTGAGGTCTGGCGGCTCTGGGACCTCTCTCTACTTGTATTATAAGAGAAATCTAATAAAATCGAGAACAATCAAAGAAATATTCGTAATTTCTTGTGCTATAAATAAATAAAATTGTTTGGATGATTGAAATTTGATTACATTTATAAGGATTCTAATGAAGTTAATCCCAAATGTCATAGGGGTTAGAATATTTTTATATTATTTTAAGATTGAAATAAAATATACTCAAGGGATCAAAGACGAATGAAATAATAGTTTAAACCTTTATTTATTAGTAACAACTGAAGAGTCTAACTGTCCGCTTTACAATTCAAGGTACGAATAAGGTATTTTGTTCAGTTCAATAATGAGTAATGCTTTTAAACGAAGAAATAAATCCAAAATTATGTCCCTCCCTTACTCTGATAAGTAATAAAATATAATTTTACTAGAAACGCGTAAGTGAAGGCACTTGACTATCTCGTATGAGCACTAGAGGAACTCCTTTTGAAGCATCATTATTACACGTCAGACACAGCTCAAACTACTCAACTTGTATGGTTAAAGTTTATATTTTAATATCGTGATATATTTAACGTAATACTTAATATATAATAATACTTTTACTGTACTGTAATTAATACTTTTTTCAAACTTTCTACATCATAAAAAATACTACTTATTTTATTACTAGCTTTTGCTCGCCACTTCGTCTGCGTGGGACTTCCGGCAGAATTTGGGTTTTTCCCCCTTTTCTCGCCCTAAGAGAGGATTTTCCAAAAATCCTCTCTTAGTGGTAACCTCCCCCCAAAAAACACACACACAAACACAGTTCTCTACGACCAGTAGTTTCGGCTGTGCGTTGTCTGTCAGTCAGTAATCACTCAGTAACGGAAGAATTTAATTTATATAGAATTTATCTACGAATTTTAGATGAATAGTTACTGTATATTAATCAAGAAAAAAAGCAGATAAGATATTTACTTCTCGCTATAAAAATCTCGGTCCGGCTAACATAACTTCAATAGATAGAAACATGGCAATTATTCCGCCCGAATGGTCAGAGGCCACTTGGAACTATTCCAATATTTCAATAATAAATAATGTCACATGACTGTCTCAAATTACCCATTTGGTAGAAAGATTGTTTGTACCTATTGTGAAAGAAAGAAACTTTAAAACATATTATCTAAGTAAAAAAGTTCGTTTCGGCCATTTTCTAAACCAAAGTTAGAAACTAATTCTTAAATAAGTTTTTTTTTGTTAAAACAGTTTTCAATAGCGTATAAAAATATTCAAAATTACGTCAATATTCGATCAGGTTGCACTGAACGTGATCATGGCAAACTGAATTCGTTTTTATAATAAAGTATGTCATATACTTTATTATAAAAACGTTTGCAAAAGTTAATAAAAGAATTTGTGATTAATTTGTAGCCTAATAAAGTCGAAAATAACAAATGTCATAATACTCATTGAAACATTCTTGACATACTCGTACATTGCGTAATGAGTATTATACTACTGCATAGATACAACAGATTAAATTCTGAACAATAATTAATTTTATATGTTTCATTACCCCGGGAGGATAACAAACGTTATTCCCCAGACAATTCCACACATTGCTCAAACAATATCCTCGCATTAGTCAAAGTTGTATCCGTTGTAATATCGGCCTCCCCGTAAACTGCGGACAAGGCAACTTTCTCGATAAACCTGCCAAATGACGCCCGCCCTCACTCCGTTACATTTCCTGACCGTTTATTATTATACCTTAATTTGTGGGTCACCGAATACGGTTCCAGTTTGACATTTGAAAATATTTGTTTACGATTTATTTACAACGTATGGAATATAAAGTGTTTTAATGTTTTTTCTATAGGCGTGGGCCTTCAATAACGTAACGGAGCATAATAAAGTCAATCATTTCGTTGGTCTTTACAGAAGTTTTTAACCAATATTTAGGTTTAGAACATTGTTGTCGTATTCGAATGTACATATAAACGCTCAACAATATGAATTTTGGGAACACACAAATATTAGTCTTTTTACCAGACTTAAACGCTTAACTTGCCCGACAAGGATAAAGGAAACAAAAAACTCTTAATTACACAAATGTTTACACTATTAACATACTCAAATAATAAATCACATAATAAATCATTGTTCTCTAATTGAAACTGTGAATGACATTATAAAATCGGGCACCATATTGTTAATAACATCGATGTCACTTACTCACTTACTTTTGACGTTATTACTCGCATCGACGCAAGTAATTTTGCCGGCGGATATGAGTAGGTACTCGGTTTGACTTGACGCGGAGGGGGTAGCAGGATCCTATCATATGTGGGTGACGTTGAGTGTAATAAGGTCTAAAGGCGCGAGGTTCTCACCACTTCAACAGGATCACGGAATTGCCCTCAAAGATATTTGACTTTGTGTGTTGGATTACTTAATCAGATGTATTATATAATATGGGATGACATTCAGAGAGTTGATACGAAGCACTTGTGAAGGTTGGTTAATTAAAATATTGTTTAATCAGATATTTGACCGAGTTCGTTTTGTTTGATGTTCTGTTCATTTGTTCACGAGAAAATGTTGTAGTATTTTTGGCAAGTGATATGAATTCCCTTTCCGTCTCATTGTGCAAATATCTATGAGAGAGGTATACTCTGTAGAAAAGAAGAGAAAAATGTCTATCCTTTCTTTATCAAATGCAAAAGCTTACGTTCACTTATTTTAATTTTATTACTTTACAAGTTTTAACGAAATAACTGAAGTATTATCTCATTCTCTTAAGCTATTAAGTGAGCTATGTAGAGCAAAGGTACTTCTTCAATTCGGGTAACAAATACTCTATCCAAATTAGATCAGTATCTTTTGAGAAAATTGTTATCGATCAAGTACAAACAACCCTATACTCACGCCTGTACATGTGGCAAGTACAAAACCACCTTTTTACATATCGGTTAATTAACTCAAATTTGAATACACATTTAAATTTTTCTTTCATCTTATTTAAATAATGTAATTTAATTTATTAAGTAGAACCAACAAAAGTAACTTGATACAGGGTGCGTGAAATTAATTTATCATGTGTAGAATAATTTATACAGGTTGTTTAATATAATTTCTGTATTCGATATGACGTAAGTTTTCAAAGTGACGTGACAAACTCTTGAGCGTGTGTCCGTGACAAACTACTTTACCCTAATTTCCCGTTTCAACCACGCCGTCACTAACTGAATTTTGATAGTTTAACGCGTTTATGTAAAGTGGCGCATTGTACTCGAGATATTTTAAGAATACACGCTTTCTATTACACTTTGGCGTAAATTGCGATGCTTGAAGGTTAAGATACGAAGCTTAAAGTAGGTAGACATTACATACGTGATTGTTCGTATTAAAGTACAGAGATCTGTAACATTTTACAACCTTCTACTTAAATAACTTAAAATGTTTTGTTATATTTGCTCGGGTCGAATCCTGTGACTAAATTTTAAAGCAGTACGTTAATTAACGTCATTATAAATTCAATATGGCGTACGCCCAAAGATGGCCGACTAGTTTTGTTTTAACGTTTACCTAATTAAAAAAGCACTTATTTTTTAATTTATTTTGTTTTTAAGGTTTAAAAATTGCTTTTAAAAAGGGACTCAAATTATATTGACGTAATCCTTAATTGTAGGTAATTACAAACACGTACACCTGTCATTAAAACTTAATAGAAAACCTCCACATTACTTTGTCTATTTCCCCAATAACAGTTTTAAAAATACAATATTGATTTGCCGAACCTTAATTCACACTTCAACCACAAAAATACCCCTTAAGACAAACGAATAAAGCTCAAAACAATATGTTTTATCGTATTTTCTTATCAATTTAATAATGAGATATAATGATGGCTTTAAACATTATTAGAAAAGGTAACCTTAACGTAAAGTAAATAAGGTTTCTTTTGGGTAAAATTGATATTAAGTGTATTATTTTGAGCGGAGGCTATAGTTTCGAGAACAGGGTAGTTAAGATGGTGCGATAACGGTTTTAATATGAGCCGGAACTGGCAGTGGCCGGCTTCAGTGCGCCACTAAAGAAAATAGTGCAATTTGTTTTAGGTTTGTATGTGAAAATTTGCTTTAATTTCCATAATGTTTACTGAATGGGTGTAATGTTATCGTACACTGCGTATACAAGCTTGTTCATAATAAAATCTAGTGTTTAAAGTCACATTAACAACGTAATACGTTTGTTATAAAACTAATTGCCGGACCGCCATCCATAAGGTTGCGGGTTCGATTCCCGTGCGGGGTAAATATTTGTGTGGACCACAAATGTTTGTCTCGGTCTGGGTGTGT
Source organism: Timandra comae (assembly GCA_958496195.1). Lineage (NCBI taxonomy): Eukaryota > Metazoa > Arthropoda > Insecta > Lepidoptera > Geometridae > Timandra > Timandra comae. Next base: position 10,068,269 of record OY292359.1, read on the forward strand.
GTGAATGAGTGTGTGCATAGTTTCTGATACCCTAGATACAAGTCTCGAACTTAGTTAGGGGTCAGTTACTATAATTAGATAATGTAGTGAATGATTATGTTATGTCATTGAATAAAGATTGTAAAAATAATTTGTAACTCAAATAATAAACTTAGAAAATATACATACAAATTCAAATACGCTACAAAATACACGTTCTTGAGAATTAATAAAGAAATATTCCTCCTCCGTGTACATACTAATATTATTAAAAAGAGAGGCCTTGACCTTCAGTGGTATAATACATTATTTTGTAGAACACGTTCTAGAAATCCGTATATTTTTTATCTTTATTCCTACCATTTTAACTAGCGTTGTTATTGTATCTATAACAATTTTAGGATATTATCGAACGTTGCTTGTATCCCACAACAAATTCACCTTTAATAAAAAAATAACAAACGAATTGAAAACCTATTCCTTTTTGAATATGGTTCAAAATCAATAACTATAAATGCTTGTACGTTAGAGACACTAGAGAAAATATTTGGCTGATTCTTTTTTGTTGCGTTTGTTATGTCGGGACCACGGAGCAGGAATTCACTCCGCGGACGGATTCCATGCCCGAGGCCGCGCTGACGTTTAAAATGCTCTGCGGTCAAGACAAAGTTTTTGTGAAGAATAATTTTAGAATCTCTAGGTTATTTGTACGTAAAAATTACATGAATAAGTGCGAACCTATTAAAAACAATATTTCATCATTTTGTTTGTACAATAAACAATTCTCTTTCCTATTATAATTAACCAATAAATATCTACATCAATTATTAATTCCAAACTATAAATATATAAGTACCTACATAGCAAGAAATATAAAAGAAATACAATAATTGCACTGGTTTAACTAAATATCATATAATCTAAATATCATAAAAAGTAAATCAGTCTACAAAACTAAATATGACAAAACATATAGACTAACAACAATATTACTAACTAATTATAATAACAACACGTATCGTGAGGAGGTTCCTGTCTCTGCAGCCCTAACCACCGGTAGTTTGGGCCCTGCCCCGCTACTGGCGGCCTTCTATTTTTTAAGTTTTTATTGTATATTTTGTTTTTATTTTTGAAATATGTATATTGTAAAAACTTAAAAAATAAGAAAATAAATAATATTTCCCTTAACCTTAAACACGAAAGAAATCGGTCAACCCATATTTGACTTTCAGCAAAGTTATCGCACGGAGTATTTGATATCATTGTTTATATTTTTACTAAAAATAAACTGCTACCACTTTTTATCACAAGACACAAGATTATCTTTAATTTACCTATACATAAACGCAATCTTAACTTACTCTTATATCAATATATTAATACTGCATTTAAAATAATCATCAATACATAGTATAAAACAAAGTCTCTTCCCGCTCTCTGTTTCTATTATGCTTAGATCTCTTAAACTAAGTTACGTATTTTGATGCAGTTTCTTTAATAAGTAAAGTGATTCAAGGGGAAGGTCTTTAGTACAATTTTTTCCCGCTTTCTTACGGGAGCGAGAACTACGCGGGAGAAGCCGCCGGGCGCTGCTAGATAGGTACGTAAACCCAATATTTACCTTTATCTTAAAGCAATATTGTGTTTAAAATAAAATCTCTAAAAATAAATTCAAAATTATTTTATCATTGTAAAAATAAGAATTCAAGTTATTTATTTCTCAATAATAAAGTAATCTTTGATGTCTGTTTACGTGGTAACGAATTATCGCGCTCAGATAGTAAAATAAAAATTCGTCGAAAGGAAACCTTTTCTTTTATTTGAATTCGAGAAAAATACGCTTCCAAAATAAAGACGGGCGGCTTATTGTTTACTAGCTGTGCCCTGGTTTTACCCGTGTAGTTCCTTTATACATAAAATATATATACTTAAATTATATTTTATGTTTTTCCGTGCGACGTGTTTGCAAACCTCATATATTTATAATGATGTAATCTACAACGTTATTAATAAATTTACGTATTTGGATGCTTTTAATAAATGCCTTACCAAACCCGAATTAATGATTATGAATCTATTATATAGAGATTGTTTAATTTGGTTTAATAAATGGTTATAATCATAGCCTTTTCCCCGAATTTTTTACATGTTATATATTGAGTTATAATACTCAATCTAAATATATATAACTCAAAGGTGACTGACTGACTGACATAATGATCTAACAACCCAAACCACTATATGTTATAAGTAGGCATTTTTGGAAATTCTTCCCTAGGTAGGGGGAGAAAAGGGTGAAAATCCGAAATTCTGTCGGAAGTCATTATTCCACGCGGATGAAGTTGCAGGGCGCTGCTAGTACAGTATAAAGGATTATGAGGTATATAGGTAAGTATTATAGAAGAAAAAAAATAACCTCAATTATAACTACAAAATTAGAGCTTCCAATCAACTATTTCCAATACCTCCATTTCACGATCAATAAAAGAAACCGCTCGTTGCAAAACACTAATGATTACTCTCTGAATAGTTGTTTATTGAATCTAAACAAGCTCGAACTACTACCTATAAATGGACTTTTGAAAAACCGTTTAATTCATTCGAGTTCGATCAGGTTGCATTCAGTTCATTGACTTTATACGGGATTTAAATAGATTATTGTACGTTTATTTGTAATCTATTGGATTATCTCAGTACTGCCCGTATAGAGTATTCCGATTGGGGCAATACTTTGTCAGTCTTAGGGGCTGATTTATATGTTTTTAACTGTAAGATTATACTACAAGACAAGTCATTTCATCTTACTGACGATTGTAGGAAAGTATATTATCTAATATATAAAATTCTCGTGTCACAGTTTTCGTTGCCATACTCCTCCGAAACGGCTTGACCGATTCTCATGAAATTTTGTGAGCATATTCAGTAGGTCTGAGAATCGGCCAATATTTATTTTTCATCCCGAAATTCCTACGGGAACGGGAACTACGCGTGTGAAACCGCGGGGCGAAGCTAGTATGATATAGAAATATGAGGCATAATCGTGTTTACCTACTTCATTTTTGTGCATCTCTCAATACGGAATCCTATCCAAAAATTTAAACATAAATCAGGTCTGAGATCTCTAACACGCATCGATTGCGGCTATTCTATCTTACACTACTGTTATCAGTGAAAAGGAGTCTTAAACCTGCAATGGGACCTTACATGCCAATATTACCAAACTAATACCTAAATAAATCAAAGTTTAAACTCAGTCTAGAAGCTTGAAATACTTTAGTAACAACAAGTTTAGTTTAACCTACATTCAAATATTCAATAGTGTAGTAATATCGTACGCCAAACTAAAACTAGAATAACACAAACGTTATTCAGTAGAATGAACAAATACAATAATCCACGTATTAACCGTCAGTTAACGTGTAAAGCGTTGCTCTTAATCTTTAACAAAGCCTGCGGGACGCTCGCGTGTCACGAACTAACAATAAGGCAGTGTATGCACACGCAGAGGTCTGCGTACTATAGTTGTAGTACACTCCACTCGCCTACTCGCTATTGAGGCTCGCCCCAACAAATTCAAGGCCAGGAGGGAAGCAATAAATAATTGTGTCGAAAAGTACCGGAAACTGACGAATCAATGGGCTATTCAAACCGTAATGTCTTCAGCATTGTGTTTTGAGAACCTATTCGATTTTATGATAACGTCCCCAATTCTAGCCGTTTATAGTCCGCAGCGGTCTTTGAAAACATAATGTTTAATGTTCATTAATATTGATAAGAAGTTTAAATTTGAAGTTAATTTTCAAATTGTAATGTTTTTGAACAAACCACTAGACGCTGGCAGGTAAGCAGGAGTGTACTTGCAGATACAAGTTTCAAGTGTGAAATGTGAAGGGTAGTTGAAGCATAGCTTTTTTCAAATAAACTCTTTTAGTACCATTCAAATTATATCAAAACATTATATTTTCAATGTTCAAAGGATGTGTGTCATCGTTATAATTATGTCTATCTTCCCTTCTCTGCTATTATAATGACATATATTTGGAATTTTCTTTTACAAGTGTGTTATAACAATAGGAGGGTGCGCCGTTTTATTCCGTTGTCCTCACACCCTCGTTTGAAAGCTTTAATAACACAGTACAACACACACATGACACCAATTAATATTAATTTAACTTCTAATAGACGTCAACAGTACAATAAACAAAGTGGTCCGAACTCATCTATACTTTAGTCTTAATTAAGATAAAAGAATTTACGGACCATTGAGTGAATGAACCACTCAACCAACTCGTTTGTGTTTTACAGCTCTATGCGAGAAATATAAGAATGTACGACGCTAGCGAAACATTATGCTAAATCATGGTAACTTCAACTCACTGTACTACACCACAAAGTGCATTTCACTTTAAAGTCAACGTCTAATAGTGCAACTGAAAATAAAAGTAGGTAGGTAAATACATTGCACTGGGAACGGGATTGCAAAACCGCATCGCTGTTCGGTATTGGACTTATAGCAACTGTGGAAAGCTTTATGTACGTGAGACTTTTGAATTATACTGTTGTACTGCATACAATTCAAGGTATTAAACCACTTTTTAATTTTCAGCGAAAATATTCCGTGGTGACTACGGAATACTCGAAAACAACGCAGCTTTTCTACTTTTTGTTTATCAATTTTAATTTCTATGCCAATATAGTGTTAGATTTAGTTTCAAAGTTTTTATTATCTTTCATTTACTAGAGCAAAAAGTTGCCTAAAAATTGCTTGTAAAAAAGTTTTTATTAATGGTAAAATAAATAATAAAACAATGCGGAGGAAAGCCACAAACCAGCTACGACACGCTACGGGATGTCGTAGACAGCTACGACCTGACGTAGCCAAACGTAGCTACGTAAACTATAAAATAAATCTATTTATATAAATTCTCTTATCAGTGCTTGTTGTAAAACCAAACTATTCAGAATAGAATTTTTATCTATATTCTATAGATCGTAAACTATGCTTACTTTTCGACCTTAAATCATGAGATCTATACTTAAAAAAAATGTAGAACAACGTTTATTGGGTCAGCTGGATACAGTATAAATTAGTAGCTATAATTTCAAGATACATCAAAGTATTTTTTTCCTATATGCAGCGAAATGAAAACATCGTCAAAGCTAAAAATATGTTATTGGTTCTTTTTTGTACGTGGCGCTCCGGCTCACCGCAGTGTCTCAGTTACTTCCACTTGAAATCTGTTCGTGAATCTGAATACGATTGAAAATGTCTGAATCGGTGTAACCAACCGGAATCATATTGTGAATTGATTTGGTGGATCACTGTGTAAAGCCCGATTAATGTTTTCTTATCCGAGAATAAATCGGTTCATCCCTTTAAAGAAGCACACATGTATTTCTTAAATCCTTAAACGCGGAGAGCGCTTTATTTAAATAACAAGATTTAAAACTTAAAAGAAGTGTAACTTTCATAATGGAAAATGAGAAATGGCGATGAATACATTCTACTATTCATTTCAGCTTGAATAAAGGAAATTGTAAAAAGGCTAGTTTATGCAAAACAGTTCTGCGAAATGTTTCTTTACAGCGTTTTATATAGTTTTCCTTAAGAGGAGCTAATTAAATCAAGGCCGAGCCGGGAACGCTCTGTACTCCAATCCAAGGAAACACTAAAAATGTAAATGCTGGTTACATGGAGTGTGAAATTTTTATTAAACTTCTGGCCGTTTTCAATAGAGAACAAAATGGGCATGAACACCAACTTGGCAGTTAGTTTTTGCTACCGAAAACTCAAGAATACTTTGGTTCAGCGTATTTTTTTTGTTTAAATTGTTCACTTGGGTTTTACACAAAAATGAGTTGAGTTTGTTAACAGAATCATAATTTTTGTTTCTTTTAATCTTTTCATTATTTTGGCGAATTAATTGTAATTTGGATTTTAAATTTACGAAAAACATTTTAATATGGACTATTCAAGTATACATTCCTCCTCACTGTACTAATTTCATCAGTGAGAGAGATGCTATTGTCATGCAGTGAGATCTTACTTGACTATTATACTACGAGTACAAACATCGCCATATAAACCAAAGATCTTACAAACATATAAGACTTGAGTACATTTGTCACCGCACGATTGATTGAACCGGCCAGAGGTTGAGCCCGAGAGCTCTTGCACCTATATCGGCTAGATTGCAACCCGCCCACGGACATCTCAATTTATTTAGGATTATGTAGAAGATATTTAAGGAAAAATATTTCAAAAGAAAACCGTCATAACTTTTCGGTTTTTTCGTTAGGAAAATTTAGTTAACTAAAAAATTTTTTTCGCAAACGTCGTAATTCAAAATTCAAAAAATATTCGTTCAGATATGGCCTCAAAGAATCACTTCTGAAAATGTAACTGAAAGAAGGATCCTAGTTGTCATGTGTGGGAACTGTGAGAACTCTCAATGCCTGGACACTGCCCTAGTGGGTAGGCCTACCCACTAAAAACCCATTCTCATAGCCTAGTGTTTGAAAACGTGAAACCACAGTGGCACTAAGTTATCTGACCCGACATCAAATCTGAAATTAATAATACTGTAATATTGTTGAAACTATTATTTGTATTATTTTTAATAAGCTAGCTACAATTCGATTACACGCAACGCTACCACCTACTCAGGTAAGTTTATGGCAATTAATAGAATACAAGGTCTTTTAAAATGATTTGTTCAATATGGATCTCGTAATAGGACTGAACGTTCAAGAACTTATAAAATAAGACTTAAAACTTTAAAATAAATCATTATCAATCAATTATATTACTGAAATAAATTAAACATAATTATGTTATTGGGATCAAAATATTTATAAACTATATTTGTAAATTGCGGAGAATACTTTATCTTTCTGTTAGTATTATAAAATCTAAAATTGGAGAAATAGTACCTAGGATTAGCTAGCTAAAACAAGCTTATTTAAACTTAATTGTAATAGTATAGATTTAATTCCCCTCTAACAAGCTGAATGTACTTATATTGCGCTTAATTAAGCAGTTCATTAATTATGCTTATAGGCAATTCTGACAAAATGCGTATCGCTATAATTTCACTTCTAATAAATCGTACCTCATATTATGTTAGAGTATGATCGATGCTGAACAAAATGAAACCCTTAAATATTGATGATGGCTCAATTTTACTCAAAGAAACATATTAAAGATTTAGGACGGATCGGTACAGGGAAATAACAAAAAAATATTTATGAATTTCGTCTATTCGATTTCCCAAAGGAAGTTGTTAAATTATATTTTCAAGAAATCCTTTTACGAGGGTAAGTAAACTGAACCGTTATTTTAATATTTAAGGATAACTAAACAAGATTGCAAATAGTGATGCTTGGAAGAAACTTTACATAAAAAAACATATAACATTATTGTTTTACGTACGATATAAGTTACTTAATTAATATTAAATCCTAATTTTACCGACATATATAATTAAAATTATTTGTACTACAAGTGTTACGTAAAATGTTTAGTATAAAGTCAACCAGTTTCAGTCATTTACTGTTTAAAATTAGACGAATATTCAACCAAATTCGGTGAAATGCTCAGATAATCTATTAAAAATCAACAAAATAGAAATATACTGTATAAACTCTTTTCAGAATATATTTTATCTTAAGTAAAACGTGACCATAATCCCTTAGAGACCAAACTGGGAAAGCAATTACTTTTTAATTAATTTGCTGAGAAATATTTAGATATAACGAAACCATTATTTACCGTTTACTTATTCTTAAATTAAGGAAATAATATAAAAAAATCTTTTAAACTCACCCATTTTTATAAAATCCTTTCGATAACACATATAATATTGATTATCACTTATTATCTATATTAAAACGTTTAACAGTCATTTTTATGTTCACAATCAATCAATTATTATATAATCACAGGTAAATCCAAACACAAGAAATAGCACTCACAAAAGTCACAGTTTCATAACGTTAATTTATTTGAAGTTGTAAGTTTGAAACTCGCGCGCGCATACCATTCAAAAATCGTGTGTGATTCGAGCGGTCTGGACCCGGGCAAGTTGAACGGCGTCTGGCCAATTACTGAGAGCTACACGTTGAGTAAGTTGGGACCTGTACTGCGCATGCCCCAACAGGATTCACAGTTTTCCAGCAAAAGCCAGCGAATATTTATAAGTTAGCTAACAGTAACACTTTTGTTTATAATGTTTCTCTTGAGGCATCCCGACCGTAGAGTTTGCGAAATCAAAACAAATGCTAAATTTAAAGGGGCGACGCCGATTAGGTTGTTTATTTAAACCGCGACAAAATGCGGCCCTTTCTATTCGAATGCTTATGTAATATTTAGTTAAATAACGAAGTTGCTAATATAACCCGCGGTAATTGGGGACGGCTGTTAACTAACCGGTCGTCTAACGATCAAAACAGATAGAAATATGTGTGAGTTTATAAATTTAATTAAAATGATGAACCTTATTACCTGTCCAAGTCCCTTTTAATGTTGTTCCTTTTCATTAATTAAGTATTATATGTATGCCGACTAGATAAACCCGGCCTCGCTTTGCGTCGCTCGTTTTGCTTTTCTACTCTGTTCTTTGAGATCAAAGTTATATGAAACATTTTTATGTTAAGCAGCGTTTTGTATAAATTTCAAGGTCGATTTGCCGCGTATTCTAGTTTAAGGAAACTGCTTTTTGTGGATAAGGACTGATTAATTTATTTCCATAGTATAAGTGAACATTTAGTTTACTTCCAATTAAAGTATCCACATTTATCACGGTTATAATATCATTAGAATTAATCCAACGCTTGAGTATAAATAAACAAAGATACCTACATTTTAATACATTAAAAAACTCTTGTATATTATTGTATACAATACTCATAACCTAAATAAAATCCTTACTTAATATTATAAATGCGAAAGTAACTCTGTCTGTCTGTTACCTTTTCACGGCTAAACTACTGAACCGATTGACTTGAAATTTGGAACAGGGGTAGCTTATGATCCGGGAAAGAACATAAGCTATGTTTTATCCAGAAATTCTCACGGGAACGGGAACTACGCGGGTAAAACCGCGGGGCACAGCTAGTATTGTATATAACACTTGATAAACTAAGTCAAAATGTGAATAAAAATGTACCAAACAAATAATTCTAAAAAACACACACTTTTAATAGTAAACACGTATAACTAATTAAGTTTCCCTAACACTTTTTGTCCTTGCATATAAATGCAACACATTCACCACAGAATAAGCAACAGTACTATACTGTACGTTGTTTGATATACATTAAAATTGTGAAATAAATTGCGGATGTGTGTTGCGGTCACTTATCAGGTGGTGTACGAACGGTCGGCCATTCTTCAAAGTCACAGCCTGTTTTAAATAAATCTACATATTATTGCACAGTTTGCTTGCTATCGAAGTTAATTTCAAGAGATTTTACGTTTGGTTATCAATGTTTTAATGACTTATTATTATTTTGACAATCGTTCTGTTATTTTTATTAATGTAGTATTTGATCTCCAAGGTCTAAAATCTCTTTTCCCAGATATATACGTAGTGGAGTCAGTTACTTTATGAAAATAAAAGAGTAATCATTTATTAGTAATATGCTATAATGTATGGTGACCTTTACACTGCTTGGCGGATCTTAATGAAATTGAGCATCAAAAATTCTTTATATTCATATCTCTACTACGGTATAGATAGATCTTTTAACCAGAGATAACAGTTTCATAAGTGTGGAAATCAAAATAAGCATGGATTTCTTATATGCTCAACAAAGTGCGAGACAAGAATCAAACTCAGGACTCTTTGTATCGCTGTTTGGATTATTTATCTCTCTTCCAACCGCCGTCTATACAATTACGTTATAAACATATTCTTTATTTATTAGTTTCCAACAGACTGTTTTCGTATTCGACTCAAATTCTTATATTCAGTTACTAACGTATTTTTTCATGAACAAAATTATACATCTTATAAAGTCAACAAGTAAAGCAAAGGAAACTTTTTAACAACCTAGTCTTCTTTGTAAGTTTGGGGGTATCATTATGTGTTACCTTATGTAATTTACCTGTCTACTCGTAACTTTAATAACATAATTTGAAGTTGTTATGAGTATTATAAGGTAAAAAATATATTACCAAATGAATACACTTTTATGATTATGAGTATTACCAAGTAGAAAGTTTTACTGAATAAATTATTTTCTCTTTTTTCGTGGGAGTTTGGGGATAAAATATTATGTTATAAATAATATAAGGCGAACATATCATCATTGTCCTAGTTCCTGTTCCCGTAGGAATATGGGGATAAAATTACGCTAAAAACCTTCCCACTGAATCACTCTATCAATTAAAACGCATCAAAATCCGTTGCGTAGTTTTAATGATCTAAGCATACATAGGGACATAGTGACAGAGAAAGCGAATATCCTTAAATTAAACTAAGCTTGTACTTGTAGTAATACTTGACAAAGGATAAACTTACAATATACTTTAAACTAGACAGAGTCACTACCAACTACTTACACCACTTCATAGTCTAATCATGTATCAAATTTATGAAAATCGCTTTATTTTTCCATGAAATTAGCGCCTCATAATTAATCTGGGGGCACGGCAGTGCCCCCCGCCAAGTCGAGCGCGAAGCAAACACTGCCGTACCATCCTTTACAGGAACCCTTTCGCCGCATTTTCAGGCCCCTATTTGACAACCTCTGGATAAGCCCAGAACGCTGAAATTTTCGTCATCCAGTAAGCTATACAATCACATACTTAAAATTAAATTTCAAGTCTGTAGGTCATTTAGTTCCCAAGTTAAGCGAAAGCAAAGTTTCGCATTTTAGACACTCACTCACTCACTCATGATCATCAAAATAGAACTAGTACTTCCCATAAACCTAGAGAGCTGAAATTTGGTACAGAGTTAGGGTTTAATGGCCACATAAAGGGAAAACTATAAAAACTAGGATAATCGAACGGGAACGGGAATTATACGGGAATGGGAACGGGAATTGAAACTCAAGAACGGCAGAACTGATTTGGCTGAAAATTGGTGGGGAGGTAGCTTAAAACCAGGAAAAGGACATACGATACTTTTAATCCCGAAATTCCCACGGGATTGGGAACGGGAATTTAAAAATCAAGAACGGCTGAATTGATTTGGCTGAAAATTGGTGGGGAGGTAGATTAAAACCAGGAAAAGGACATAAGATACTTTTAATTCCGAAATTCCCACGGGATTGGGAACGGGAATTTAAAAATCAAGAACGGCTGAATTGATTTGGCTGAAAATTGGTGGGGAGGTAGCTTAGAACCAGGACAAGAACATAGAACACTTTAATCCCGAAAATCTCACGGGAATGGGAACGGGAATTTATTACTCAAGAACGGCTGAACTGATTTGGCTGAAAATTGGTGGGGAGGTAGCTTAGAACCAGGAAAAGCACATAGAATACTTTTAATTCCGAAATTCCCACGGGATTGGGAACGGGAATTTATTACTCAAGAACGGCTGAATTGATTTGGCTGAAAATTGGTGGGGAGGTAGCTTAGAATCAGGAGAAGCACATAGGATACTTTTAATCCCGAAATTCCCACGGGAATGGGAACGGGAATTATAATTCTAGAACAGCTGAATTGATTTGGCTGACAATTTGTGGGGAGGTAGCTTAAAACTATTTATGTATAGATACTTTTTATCCCAAAATTCCCACGGAAACGCGAACGGGAACTACGTGGGTGAAACCGCGGGGCGCTTAATAATATATATCCTAAAAAATATCCTAAAAAATAAGTGTGTCAAATAAGAAAATCTAATAAAATAAATCAATATAAACAAGTTTTAACAAAAAGAAATGAAATCCCACCAAAAACATTCTGTAAAAAAACTAGCCAAGTCTCGATGGAGCTGCTTGTTTAACTCTAAAAAGTAATGAAATCTAGACAAACTCGTGCCAAGTCTAAGGTTCCTTACTGCGATTTCTTTATTATTATAGTTAATGTTGTGTGACTTGGCCGTTGAAGGGTACACATGTATACATGTACACAAGGGTACAAAACTAGGTGCTCCATGACGCTATTGCACCAATCTTAAAAAATCTAGAACCTATCCATTGACGATAGAAAATTTGCTTAATTATAGCCACTTGAAAAATGCTGATTCAATATCCAGTCAATTGTAGGCTTGATAAAGCTGCGTATTTTAATAATGTTATAACATTACGTGTAAACAAAATTGACATGTACCCACTACTAACCTTTTAAACAATGTTCAACGGCCAAGACACACAACATTAACTATAATAATAAAGAAATCGCAGTAAGGAACCTTAGACTTGGCACGAGTTTGTCTAGATTTCATTACTTTTTAGAGTTAAACAAGCAGCTCCATCGAGACTTGGCTAGTTTTTTTACAGAATGTTTTTGGTGGGTACATTTTACTCAATACGACTATCCACGTCCAGACCAAGAGTATAATCGTTGGCTTGTTAGAGCATATTCCCACTTAGAATGCAGGTAACATGAGAGGCTTAACATTACCTAGTTGCTTTGGATTAATGCGGACTGCTTTGATTCGCCCCCTGGTATGTCATTGATTAACAAGCACTTTGTATTGATGTGTAGGAATGGTAGGGGAATTATAATTATAGGTATACAGTAACATTGTTTGATGGTTATGAGTGTGAACATTGCTTTGTATGTTGTTGTGTTGGTTTTTGTGTGGTTTTAACAAAAAATAATATTTTTGTTTCAATATTGACATACATTTTGTGTCATATTTTTTAAATCTTAAGGTTTCGTATTCACACCAGTCCCATACTGAGAGAGTTAAACATTTACCCAAATTTTTCATTTTCCCAATAAAACCATGTTTTGGTCAGAATAAATCAATAGAGAACCTCAGTTTACTTAGCAAGAACTTCAATTTGCTTATGTTTTCAAATGTATGTTCCCGCAAAGACTAGCACTCTAACTCCTTGGTCATAGTATCTCTATGGCAGCAAGTACAATGCTTATCGAACATGACATGAAATATAATTGATATTATTTACATTGTTGAAGTACTGTTTCATAATTAATATTTTGTTTAGTACACTTTCATAAAAAAATGACAAAAATATATGTTATTAGCACAATTAAATAATTACCTTTAGTGGAAATCTAATTCCGGTAAAAAGCCCCTTTGAGACCGAATATCAAACAGCCACATTTATTTGTCAAAGTTAGCCGACATAGTTAATTTTTTTCGTTTCGAAGTTTTATTAAAATAAATCATAAGCTGTATATTTGCTTTATCACTGTGTGTAATTAAGATTTAAAGCATTTATTAAACTTTTAACTACATTCCTAACAGTTATCAGAGAAGTGACTATGCGCTATTTACCAATATACGGACTTGAGATCACCAACACGCAGTGAGCAAGCGTGTTTCTTTTTGTCTCCCTTCTTAATGTACTAATATTATAAAGCTTCTTCAACAAAATAGATAAAGTAAAATATAACATTAAATTAAAAAATTTAAAATCCCCCAACACAATTACTTTCAAACCCCCATAACTTTTAAACGGGTCAACCAATTATCAAACATGTCTAAGAACACTAGCACGTAAGTTCCCATTGATACAAAAAAAAACTAAATTAAAATCGGTTCATCTGTTCGGGAGCTATGATGCCGCAGACAAACAGATACACACAGATACGTCAAACTTATAACACCCCTCTTTTTGCGTCGGGGGTTAAAAATCATAACTATGTTACTGTTATTTTTCACCTATCATTTATTTTATTTATTTATGGAAAACTTACTGCTAGTTATATACATTACGCACTTATATAAATACATACATTATGTGCAAAATTATGCACGTATGAGTCAAAAGGCAAATTACAAGCTTTCACAAGTAGACATGAAGAGATAGAAAGAAAAGTTACACAGACGGATATTATATAAGTAAATATAACAAAGGAAGAAATAAAAGCTGAGATAGTATAACAAATCACACAGTAGATACATAACATAAAGATTAAGTTACATTAAAATATCTGTCTCCCAGTAACCGTTTCAGCCTGGTGGTTGATGTATTGAACAGGTCCACATCAACGTCCTGTCTAGTCAGCGAATCAAAAGCGGAACAAGCTCTAATCAGAAAAGCATTTTTATGTCAAAAACATAAACAAAAAACAGTTCTCACAAACACATTAACTTAATTGGCCAAGAACAATAGCTTTAAAAGCAAAATATTATCAATACAAAACAATAGAGGCTTCGATTAACAACATAAAACAGGCCCATTGAAATACGTCTTACATTTAAGACGGTAATTAATTCATTGACGGCAAAATTAATCCTCTAAGAGACATCTTTTAAATGCTTATCCAAGCGGTCGTTTTCATCGAAGCGATTGTACAAAACCACTCAACCCCTTTTAAACCGAATCCTGAGTGCGTCCGGTTGTTAGCAGACATTAATGGAATTCAGTTATTTCACCGTGAAAATAACAAGGACTCACTGTTTATATTCATCACAATTGTGTTGGTATTGACAATCTTGTCTAATAATGTTGAAACGTTGTTTGAAAAATTACTTATTATTTCTTTATTTTATCAGATAATTTCTTTACAGTGCCTTTGTCACGGAGTATTGCTTCATGGTTTTTGTTAATAGTCTTTAGCAACACGCTAACTAGGCACTCCCTTTAGTCAGAGTCCTAGGTTAGTTGTTTAGCCACAATCCAAGGACTAATTGACTCAATACCGTACAGCAGGAGGGTAGTAGTTTGAATCCCATACGATGATCCCCATATTCTTGTTTCACAAAATACGAGTATAACTATCTCAGTTTGAGTTTCTCAAGTGTATATTTTTTTGACACAAAATGGGCACTTTCAATGTATGCCTTTGTCGTACAGATACAGTGCGTTAACCGGTACCGACGCCGCACCAGCCACACTGTTGCTGCACCGCGTGCTTTATATGAAAACAAACGACTATCCGATCGCAATACGACAAACGCAACGCAGAGGTCCGACATTATTGAAATCGTCCTTAACTTGTAAATTGCTATAATATGAAGATTGAGTGGTCATGTCAAGTTACTTGACTTGGTATTGGAACTCAATTGATTTGCTTTCAGGTTTTCTATTGTTTATTTCCATTCTGATTCTGTATTTAAACGAGAAGACACCATAAATATAATGGATTGTACAGTCACGGAATGAAAAGGTTCGTCACCTTAGAGTCGGTTTTCACTTGCACTAGTATTGCAAGAAACAATTATGCCAACATACAAGTGTAAGAAACAGTGATGCTAACATTTAAATAAATAGAATGACGTTTGTTATCGAATAAGGTTTTGCTTCATTTTTCTATCCTTTTTTTAAACACTGCCTTGTGCGCGCGGTATATAAGAACCTCTTTGATATTTTGCAATGATGACATTGACCGATTGACAATAGTTTTAAGAGAAATAATAATGGCAGGTTGAACCAACAAGAAGGTTTTAGTTTATCAAAAATCTTGTTGACAAGATATTTTTCCTGTCAAACAACACTGATCTGAATAATTTGGAACTTTATTATCAAGCAGTAGAACATTATTTTCCCTAACCCGAGTCTATTCTGTACCATAGTTTCAAAAGGTAATATGTTTTCGCGACACATTATACAAATCAATTTGAAAATTGACGAACCTTTTCGTTCCGAGACTGTATCTGCACTTAATTCTTGATGTTATCGACGACCTCTATGGCAGAGTGGTCACCATGCCGGACTGCGATCCATGAGGATGCGGGTTCGATTCCCATGCGGGGTGAATATTTGTGTGAACCACAAATGTTTGTCGCGGTTTGGGTGTACTGCGTGTATGAATGAGTGTGTGCGTAGTTTCTGATACTCTAGATACAAGTTCCGAACTTAGTTAGAGTTAGGGGTCAGTTACTATAATGACATGATCTAGTGGATGATTTAAAAAAAAATGTTAGAACACCAGCGATTTGATAGCAAATCGTAACCAAGAGATAATCTCTCTTTCTTTTGATGAAAACCGAATAAAAATCTTATTTTGAACAAACAGATTAGTCCTAATAAACAGATACTTAGTCTTTTACGTACAATTTTCAATTAGAATAAGACGTATTCCTAAAAAGTAGAAAAACAATTTGTATTGAATGTTATATATATATAGTACATCTAGGCGTGGATACTACTTTAAAGTGGATAGATTTGTATTTTCGTTTGTCTATTCTATTATGAAGAGGAATGATTTGATTGTTTCGTTGTTTGAATTGAATAGGTATATAATCAAAACTACTTGACCTAATTTATTATAATATAACAGTCAAGTTTATAATTTTCCATGGTTATAATTTTACGTAAGACTGGTAAAATGGCGTATAATACTTAACATTTTATGTACTTTCCATCCTGTATATTTCCACACTAAAACCCTTATTGATTTTGTGACTGACAGGTTCACAGGAAAAATTGTAAATGAAAACTTTTATCAACAATATTCGAAGATCACAAGAACTAAATTTCATCGACAAAATCGTTGCGGGTAGTTAAAGTCCTTAAAAGTGTAACATTTGGTTTAACCAAAAAATGTCGTATAGCTCTCTGGATTGTGAAGGACTGATGGCAGTCGCTTCACGTAAAATACTGGCATTCTGTCAAATTTGGTTAAACTGAAAACTTTGGGGTCGCCCAAATAGATATGGGATAAACGTTCGAAAGAAGAAGATTTCGAAGATCACATAAAGTCACGGGCATAGCTTGTACATTTTTATATTAGTCCATAGAACATTTAATACTAATAACAAATTCTAAACAATTAGGATTAGTAAAGAAAGCGTAAATAAATAAAAGACCTTAAGTATTGTAGCGTTCTTTTCCATACTTTCCCGATGTTTGGTAGGGTAATGTTACCGTCTACATAGGTTAAATATTAAACGAGCTACTTATCTTTGTGCTCGTTTTGACAAGCGTTCGGTTCAGCTCCAAATGTTATTTTAGGCTGCGAAACGGCGACGCGACCTGCGTTTTATGTAAAATTGAATTCGCTGCCCTCTAGTGATGATTTGATGATATATTCAAATTAGATTTCACGGGCTAGTAATATTATAACGGGTCCATGTAGTAGCAAAGTTTAACAGTATTTTTGGTGTAAAAACTGTAATTTTTTCTGGCTTATATTGTATGAACAATCTCTTATAGAAACTTTATTTTTTAAACTCGAATGGAAATTTTATGGGCAACATGAGATATCTTCTGATACATTTTTCTTTGAAATATTTAAAACATAATTTGAGTTTGATAATACCATACTCATTATACTCGTAAAATAAGTGGAGATTAAGATTTTCCTCGCTGTACTAAAATCATCATTAAGAGAAGTTGTAGTACACTGGAATCTTATAGGTCCAACAACTACGTCCATATTTTTATAGTATGTATTGTTAAATTCTTATTATTCAAGTTGACCACGACAATATACAATAAACGAAACTGTTAAAAGCGTTAGTTCATAGAAGTACTTTATGGTATCGCAAAAAATATAGGTCAAATAAAGTGAAGGTATTTCCATGAACTAGCACTTTCAGCGCTGCAGCGTGCTATCATATTGCCGTCGCCACTCTATGAATTCAATCCAGCCATAATAAAGCTAATTTTATTCAAAACTTTCTATTCTTGAAGTAAATAGTAATTGTTATTGTAAATTCGTTTTAATTGTAGTTAGCTAACGGTCTAACAGAAAGAAAAGTCAGACGCGGTCACTAGATAACGCTTACATATTCATGACACCACTTACCATATAATTGAGATAAAACAACACTCAAACAGAAACTAAATTCAAATTGTAATTTACTTAATTTACCCTTAAAAAGTGTTCTTGTCAGGAATAATAATGTAATGTTAATATCGGGTAAAGATAATAATTATAATTTGTTAATAATAAGAAATGAATTTGAAACATAATTGAAGATTTTCATTAAAAAAAAACGAGAAAATTTTAATAGTTTCATTTTAATTAAGTAGAAGCGGCCGGCTCCCGGCTTAGTGTTTTTTATCTTCCTTTTTGTTTATTAATTAAAATGATCTATGTATTAATGGATGCGGCATGACTTTCATTTTAAGCTGTATTGTTTACTAAACCACTTTGTCTAATGAACCTTGATAAATACGCAATTAACCGTAATACATTTTTAATTATATTTTGAGTCTTTTACTTGTTTTTCTTGTTAATTTTTTGACATAATCTTCGTTTCATTAACGCCATGGACCTGCTTAGAATTTTTAACACACTTTTTCTCTGTGGTCATTAGCATTATTACATACTTTTCCATGGTACAGTAGTCTTGTTAACATTTGTAAAGTACTAACTCATAGTTACTAAAATCACAAATTTAATCTTGATTCAGACATATCAGTAAAGCCACAGTTCTGACACAGTATCGGCACCATGTGAACGTATTTCCACTTATCAGTATCAGTTACCACACAGGGCTATCAGCATCAGTGCTGACAGCGGCAACTGAAGATTCGTGAACTGAGCACTGATATGTGTGAATTGAATCATCGACGCAACACTGTAGCACTGAAACTAAACTGTACTAGAACAGTGACTTTACTCATAGCACTGAATCTAAACAGTGCCGGTACTGTCACTTTGCTGATACGTCTGAATCAAGCTTAATATCAACCTTATAGTTTTCATCACAGACTCACAAGCCTTCTCCATACTTCTGACCTTGGTGTAGTGTTGCTTTATTGCATATAAGGCGAGTAGCGGCAGATGTCTTCGCGTACTGTAATTGCCGATGTCTTGGTCGCACTTCACCTCTACTAACAGATGTTCACAAGCACTCTCTGCGAAGACCTTCGCGCGTTTACTCAGCAATTTATTTTATTTTGTGCTCTCTTAGTTTTGTAATAAGAGTGTTGTAAATATGTTTGTACGATCTATTGTTGAAACTGTTATTGATGCAAAAGGTTTTGAAAGTTTTGATTTTTTTATCTGAGCGAGCATTGATGTTTTGTGACGCAAAGTGTTCTAATAAAAGAAAACTAATGAGAAACAAAACAATATACTGTAGTAGTGTTATAATAAAACGAGATACAAGCCCAAAATTTCAATATTTATAATATAAGCAACATAAAACCCGTCGTTTAAAAGAAAATACATATCGAAACCCTATTTCCGTGTACCGTATTCACTTTAAATGGATACGGTCGTTAACCACTTAGTAGGTGTCTCAGTTTTTTACATTAAAAACGAGAGGGTCACCCAAAGGGTCTCGATTCACTCAACACAAAATGATAATGGAGTCCGGAACATTTTGTTCGTATAAAAACAAAGGGATACTTGTTTTTGCTTCTTTAATCTACTCCCAAATACTCGTAGGGATGGAAATGGAAATCCTTATCGAATAAATCGACATGCATTGATAACGATTGTCTGTGAATAATACTTAAAATAAGAATAAATGAATGCAGATACGAAAATGTTTTATTTTTCTTTATCGGAGATACAAAAAATAAAAGGAAGATAAATATTGCTAAGCAACGTTTGGCACCGTCTTTATAGATGGATTGTCGTTGCCAATAATAAAGCGCGATAATGCTTCGGAAGGCATGTGAATCCGTCAGTATCTTGTGTCGTGTCAACCACAGTTGGTTTAACCAAAAAGCCCCTGTAACTAATTTTATATGAACAATATTCATACAATATAATTAATTACTAACTTGACCGTAATCCATAGAAAAAATGTCAACCTTGACAAAAATAAATTAAATACAATTTTAATGCAATTTTTCACAGTAATTTTTATATTAATATCTAACATGTTAAACACGCGACAAAAAAGGAAGGCTTCATTAAAATAATTCATTTCATTACCCCATTTGGACACGCAAGAGTGTTTAAAAAATATAATTACAAGCAACTTCATAGAGGTTTCGGTACATGTTGGTGAGTTGTATGTAAGTTATTCATTAAACAAATTAACTTTAAAAATTCTCTATTTATATTAGACTTCCGCAGTCTCGTCTACTTTTAATTCTATAACGTCTCGTTCTTTAGGATACTTTTTACAATGTAGTACCACAATATTAGCCTACGTCAATGTTATTTTTCCATTTAGAAGCAACATAATAATATTACTAAATATTATTATGTTGCTTCTAAATGGAAAAATGGATATTACTAAATATTACTATCACTACTCGACATTATATTACTAAATATTACTATCACTACTCGACATTTAGATTTTTCGACACTTTTACTTTTCAATATTTTGTTTTTCGACATTTGGTTTTTATAATTTTGAGATTTGAAATTTTGATTTTTCGACGTTTTGAATTTTTGACATTCTGATTTTAGACATTTTGATTTTCGACATTTTGATTTTGGACATTTTGATTTTGGACATTTTGATTTTCGACTTTTTGATTTTCGACATTTTGATTTTCGACATTTCGATTTTCGACTTTTTGATTTTCGACATTTTGATCTTTCGACATTTTGATTTTCGATATTTAGATTTTCGACATTATGATTTTCGACATTTTGATTTTCGACACTTTGAATATTCGACTTTTTGGTTTTCGACATTTTGATTTTCGACATTTTGACTTTTCGACTTTTTTATTTTCGACATTTTGTTTTTTCGACATTTTGATTTTCGACATTTTGTTTTTCGACATTTTGATTTTCGACATTTTGATTTTTGACATTTTGACTTTTCGACATTATGATTTTCGACATTTTGATTTTCGACACTTTGAATATTCGACTTTTTGGTTTTCGACATTTTGATTTTCGACATTTTGACTTTTCGACTTTTTTATTTTCGACATTTTGTTTTTTCGACATTTTGATTTTCGACATTTTGTTTTTTCGACATTTTGATTTTCGACATTTTGATTTTCGACATTTTGATTTTTGACATTTTGACTTTTCGTCATTTTGATTTTCGACATTTTGATTTTTCGAAATTTTGATTTTCGACATTTTGACTTTTCGACATTTTGACTTTTCGACATTTTGATTTTCGACATTTTGACTTTTCGAAATTTTGATTTTCGACATTTTGATTTTCGTCATTTTGACTTTTTGACATTTTGATTTTCGACATTTTGATTTTCGACACTTTGATTATTCGACTTTTTGATTTTTCGACATTTTGATTTTCGACATTTTGACTTTTCGACTTTTTGATTTTCGACATTTTGTTTTTTCGACATTTTGATTTTCGACATTTTGACTCTCGACATTTTGACTTTTTGATTTTCGACATTTTGTTTTTTCGACATTTTGATTTTCGACATTTTGATTTTCGACATTTTGATTTTCGACATTTTGATTTTCGAAACTTTGATTATTCGACTTTTTGATTTTCGACATTTTGACTTTTCGACTTTTTGATTTTCGACATTTTGATTTTCGACATTTTGATTATTCGACTTTTTGATTTTCGACATTTTGATTTTCGACATTTTGATTTCTCGACATTTTGATTTTCGACATTTTGAATTTTCGTCATTTTGATTTTTCGACATTTTGACTTTTCGACGTTTTGATATTCGACATTTTGATTTTTAGACTTTGAATTATTTTTAATGTGCCTTATTTATATCGAATAGTAATGTCGAGACTATCCGCCAAAGTGAATGGCTATTATTCGCGGCAGCTCTACTGGTTACCCTTTGAATAAGACGACGTCTGTATCAAAGTATGATTTTCTACCGCAGGTCATGAAAAGTGGTGGAAGTAAATCATCCTTTACTTACAATTTTCTGCCGAATTTGTTTCTGCGCCCCAGCATTGTATGTCGGTCTAAGAAATAATTTTGAGACATGAACAAGTTTAGGCGATTGTAGCCGCGGCGGGTATCCTATAAAAACATTGTTCAAAACCCTAGTTTGTCTAAGATTTTTACTTGTTATTATATGTTATTTCAATGAAATGAGAATACGGTTCGGTTGTTATTTCAAATTAGTTACAAAATTTGGTTTCAATTTTCGTTTTGATTGTGCAGTATGAAAATTGTGTGATAGTCTGAAATAACATTTGAGTATTTAGTGGGAAAATGACCATTTTTGTTTATAAGCTAACCAAAAGTGTCCAAATAATAAAAACATATAGTAATGAATATTCTAAAATTAAAAAGAATTATTTGATTGTTCGTTTCTTTGAATTGAATAAGCTCCGAAACTTCTGGGCCAATTTGAAAAACTAACTAAAAAATACGCTGCTAGTCTTAAATACAATGTTTATATGGTTCAAGCAAAAAGAAAATCTCTTTGAACAAGTGACATAGTTGACATAGCTTCATCAGCGCGAGTAGAAACTCTGTAAGTAGTCTTCCCCGGGTGCGCTTTATTAATAGTCACCGAAGAACAAACGCTTACAGAGCAAAGAACACGTTTGAAATTGGCATACAAATTAGTTAGTTTGATTTTTATTTTAGACTCTAATTCATTTGGTTGTGCGACATTTTAAATAAGTTCAGCTACCTAGTTATTAGGGTAGTACTATATTGATTTATTGAACACGTAGTTTGGGTTCTCCTTTTTTGAATCAGCCATGAATATAATCTAGCAACAAAATAGTATAACAGTTACTGTTATCCGCATTCGATTTAAATAAAACTTAAAAACTCGTGGTGGAATAAGTGCCCTCAATTTAAATTCAATATGGCGGGTTAGCCGCCATCTTTAAAATTACGCCATACTTTTTAAGAACTCACATATTCTCCTTTGAATATAGAAATACATACAGATCAGCCATTGACAGTATAACGATGAATGAAATGCTAGAAAACCTATACCAAAGAAAGTCCTTTTTTGTGATAGCGTCAAGTTATGTACTCCAATGAACTAGCGGTATAATTTCTAGTTACAATGCCGTCCCCTCCCAATATGTCTATAAGTACAGGTATTTTAATATCCTATACAGGTACTGTTACCTGTATAGGATATTAAAATACCTGTATTATTATTTTACCCGACAAAACGTTACCTAATACAAATCCTTATCTTTCCCGCAGTTCAATATCCTCTGTTTGTGTGGTATGTAGTGGCGGATAATCTCAGTAAATCTGAGAATGAAGCCAATAAGCTGACCTGGATTCGATTCCATAGGTCTTCACATAAGTTAATCCTGAACGCATTGATTTTAACTAAAAATATAAATAAATGACTAGTGGGTCTTTTTTATATCTTTTTAGCATTTTTACTGTACACGTGATATTTTTGTAATATTAATTTTAAATTTATGTGATACAATTGGTTATGTAACGTAGCCAAAAATACAAAGAGCAATGGATTATTTTTCTCTACAATTTTTATCTCCACTCGTGTCGGTCTTGACTTACTTATAAAAAAATATTAATGATGATCTTTGGTGTTAATCTTCAACCCAGTCCTTCGTGTACAGAATTTATTAAGAAAATTTGATTTAAAATTCATGTTCCCCAAAGTTACTGTTCAGTATAAAGTGTTTGTTAACAAATTGTTGATGTTTAGACGGAGTTCAAGACAAATCGGGACACTAACGAGACAGATAAAACTCCGCCAAACTCCAAGTTCAAATTGAGTTGTGCGGATTTTAGGAAGAACTAAAACCAACAAGAAAACAAACGACCGAAAAAACAACGGCCAGTCTCGAGCCGACGCGACGCGAAACAGAGAGCGTATTTCACACGGCGTGACACAAAAGGCTATTTGACAAAAGAATTACCTTTTTCAGAACATTTTTGAACGTTTACATACATAACGTGGGAGTACTAGTACTAGCTGAGAGTCGTGGTTTAGCTTGAGTGAATAGTTGCAGTTCCACTTCATTAGATGATTATATTTAGTCTCTTAAATGAACAAGCTTCTGGAGAATTCTAGTTGCGGAAACTGCCCGCTAACAAGTACAAGTACATGAACGAGCTTTCTATTTTTTATTTAATTGCCTAAGTATGTCCTCACCTTGTGAACCCCGACATCATAGTCAATTTAATTATTTTTTAATTTTTTAATTAAATTAAGCATTTAAAATTATCATTATCATTGCAAAATAACTAGATTAAGATGGCGTCTAATTGCAGAAACAGAAACCTTAAAACCTACTCTTACTTAAAAACCTACTAGACCGAAAAATAATTTTACTTAGAATTCTAGTTAGAAGGCTTCCACAAAACTTTGAGATTATAAGATGAAAAAAAAACTTTTTAATCAGTAACGAAACCGAAAAATAATGAAGTATTTTATTATTTTTCAGTTACGTTACTAAAAGCACTTTAAACTTTATTTTTCGTAACCATACTTTTGAGATACCTTTAAAAGTTTACGAAATATTAAGTAACAAGGGAGATCAAATTATTTAATAACATTCGAAATTACTTAGTTCTATTTGGAGATTTTTAATGCGTGCCCGGGGCGGTTTTGTCACGAAAATTCATTTTATAAAAGTACTATACAATATTTTAATTCACGAAGACTAACAATAAATTTAATTCCAAGTTAGATTTCCATTCATCTATTTTTAACTCGGAAGTATTATGCTTCCATTTATTTATAGCTCCATTTAAGTTTAGAACGTTTAAGACTTAACTACCTACGCATAGAAATCTGTATGGTATATTTTATAAAACATAGATCATAATCGTCATAAATAACATTTAAATCTGTTGAATGATCATTCCATTTGACCACAATCAGTGTAACTTAATCAGTATCATATTTTTTTTTTCATTAAAAGTGTTAGAACTATGTTTACACATTGAAATAAAACACTTAAACGGATTTTGGTCCGTTTGAATGTTTTATTTCAATGTGTAGTGTTCGTGTAAATCAAAGAATTCAATACTATGATTACATTTTGTGAGTTTCCTATATGACTGTAACTTATGTAGTATTTAATTATAATATCCCCGAACGTACAATAAGTACGGAAGTACTTTTTGGTTACTTCACAAACTTTATTTCGTAGCGTAAGGTCCAAAAACAACCATATATCTTTATCAAAAAAAACCGATCGAACATCTGTGAGATAATAGAAACTATAAGAGCATTAATCAACCTATGCGAGGTGGTAACGCCCAATAAGGTCGCACATAACTCAGGGAATCTAATTTGCCTCGTCCGACCCGCCCTGCGAAGGGTTAAACGCAACAGATAATAATAAAACACGTGCTAATTAACTAGTTTCATTACACTTGATTAATTTAACAAACTTAATTTCATTCTAATGCATTGATCACACGTAGCGAGCAAACCGGCGAGACAGTAAAATGTTTCTCGGCCGAGACAGTGTAGTAAGCGAGTAGCTGTTCACACACGTTTTGAAATAAGCACAGTCAGTTCAGTTCTATTGAGACTACAATTCGGATATGATGGATCGTAAAAAGATAATTAGAAAATATACAAAGTTACTTATTCCACTATTAGTAGAAGAATTAAATGAACTGCTGGAAAAGGAGCAACGCCGCATTTGGACAAGGCCATGGATTTTGAGAAGATCTAGTTTTGGCGCCACAAACACTGTTTTTAATGAATTAGAGTTAGAAGATCCTAATGAATTCAGAATGCTTTTAAGAATGGATGTACAACATTTTGACACATTGTTAGGAAATATTACTCCATTGATACAAAGGAAAGATACAGTCATGAGAGAAGCTATAAGTGCAAAGACTAAACTACAAATAGCGTTATGCTATTTGGTAACTGGCGCGAGCTACCGTTATTTGCAGGCTTTTTACAGAGTATCTCGGGCTGCAATATCATCACTCATACCGGAAGTCATGGATGCAATATTTACTTATTTGGAAAATTATTTAAAGGTACGTACTTTTTTCTAACATACTAAAATAAAACTTAAGTGAATTTATTACTTTTTTATTAATTTCAAACAAAGGGTACAAAAAAAAAAACAAAAATAAAAATCAAACTTGTCTTCCATCTGTTTCCATAGCTGCAAACATCGCAGCTGCTACAATGTCATTAGTGCTTATAGAATCTGGCGTAGCGTTGACATTAGGCACTGGAGTGGATGA
This sequence comes from Timandra comae, assembly GCA_958496195.1. Lineage (NCBI taxonomy): Eukaryota > Metazoa > Arthropoda > Insecta > Lepidoptera > Geometridae > Timandra > Timandra comae. The sequence continues at coordinate 10,094,326 of OY292359.1, forward strand.
TGCAGCAAAGATTCTTTGCGATGTAGAGGAAGCTGGTGTTGGTAGTTGTGGCGGAGAATCCACATAAGTTTCATCAAACTGATAATAGTCATTAGTCGTGTCTGAATATACAGAAGACTGTGTTTGGTAGCTGTGATTAGAAAAAGACGAAGTAGTTCTTTGTCTAAGTTCTTTTATCCCAAATTCTGTCAGAATATTCTGGATTCTACTTTGTGCTATTAGAGCATTCTCTGCCGATAAATTCTTAAGTTGTAACGCAACACTCCTTCCAAACACATCAGATACGGTTTCACTCTCAGAATTTATCCCATCATTTAACTTTTTGAGATCAGAAACAGCTTGAAAAATTTCTTTAGTTCTCTTTTTAGCTCTCGCAGTATTTCCAGTGGCAGTCGTAGTTACAGTAAGTGGTGCTTGCTGGTCGTTGCTTGTATTAGCTAATACTTCCTGGTTGATATTTGGATGCGAAGATGTGGCAAAGCTACTGTTCTGAGAAACTGTGTCTTCATTAGTAGGACCAGGAATCTGTGAAATGAAATGAAAATAAATTATTGTTTCAGGTACCGCAGAACAATGAAGAATGGAAAGAAATAGAATTAGGCTTCAGAACAAGGTGGAATTTCCCTGGTTGCCACGGCGCTATAGACGGGAAGCATGTGATAATTCAAGCACCACCGAATTGTGGAAGTGAATATTTTAATTACAAGGGTTCCAACAGTGTGGTTTTGATGGCTGTGGTGGATCATGACTATTGTTTTCGATATGTAAATATTGGGGCTAATGGAAGAAATTCAGATGGGGGGATATTCAAAAACAGTAAATTACGTAGTGATCTTGAGAATAATTTGCTTCCAAAAGGAGGATTTTTAGTTGGAGATGATGCGTTTCCACTAAAATCATATTTATTAAAACCATACAGTGGCACAAATCTTTCAACGAAACAAAAAATATTCAATTACAGAGTCTCTAGAGCACGGAGAATCGTCGAAAATGCATTTGGTATTCTGGCAAGCAGGTTTAGAATTTTTCAAAAACCCATACCAACTAATGACGAAACCACCGATAAAATTATTCGCGCCTCATGTGCGCTGCACAATTGGTTACGTCTCACAAGTCCCGGCCATTACTTTCCAAGGGGTTGTGTTGATGAAGAAGATATAGATTCAGGATCCGTTTCTGAGGGGAGTTGGAGGCGAGAACTTATAGCTACTTTGCCAACTATCACTGATCATAGCACCAACAATGCAGCACGTACAGCAAGGGAGCTTCGAGATAAATATGCAGAGTTCTTCAGTGGGGCAGGTGCCGTATCGTGGCAAAACAGAATGATTTCATAATTTTATTTAAGAAATAGGGAAAACTAAGGACACTTCATTATAGATATTTTAATCGGTAATAACAGTAGAAATTTCCCAAATGTACGGTGAACTGGTATTTTTTCATGATATTTGGGCCGAAAACTACTCTCCCTGATATTATATCAGGAAGAGTTGATAATTTATTAATTTATGACCGGAAATATAAAAATAACTTGGCCTCTTTCGAATGTTTGATAAATATTGAAATTCTAAACCGGGAAGTATAATACATTAAAAAATATAAAAAAAAAACTAAAAATCTCTTGGAATTAGCGATAAAAATAAAAATAGGGAATCAAGTGTCCCCAGTCTCCCTTATCTACATCTATACTAATATAATAAAGAGGAAAGATTTGTATTTTTGGATTTTTGTATTTTTGTTTGTAGGGGATAACCGTAAAAACTACTGGACCGATTTCGAAAATTCTTTTGCCGTTGGATAGCTACATTATCCCTGAGTAACATAGGCTAAATTTTTAACTCGAAAATATTAGAGATCCCTAGAAATCCCTAAAAACCCAACTCAAGGTATACCAAATTAGCCATAAAGTGGCTTTCATTTTCGCATGTACTGCGGAAAATAGAGATTTGAGATTTGGGATTTTGGCCTTGGGACTTCTTGGGACCTCATGAGACTTTTGGGACTTTATGGGACTTCATAGGACTTCATGGGACTTCATGGAGCTTCATGGGGCTTCATGGGACTTTATGTGACTTCTTGGGACTTCATGGAACTTTTGGGACTTCATGGGACTTTATGGGACTTCATTGGACTTCATTGGACTTTATGGGACTTCATGGGACTTCATTGGACTTTATGGGACTTTTTAGGAGTTTATGGGACGTTACGTCTCACAAGCACCAGCCATTATTTCCCAAGGGGCTGCGTTGACGAGGAAGATGTTAATTCAGGAAACATTATTGAAGGTACTTGGAGAAGAGAACTCATATCTGGTCTACCATCTATCACCGACCACAACAGCAACTATGCGTCAAGAACAGCAAGACAGTTGCGTGAGAACTATGCAGATTTTTTTAGTGGAATATGAGCTGTTTCGTGGCAAAACAGAATGATATCGTAATAATAATAAATTAATTGAATTTATACTACGTTTATTTTAGCCTTGTCCTTTATCGTAAAACAATAATATTCGTAATAAAATCTTGTCTTACAGCACTGATTTCAAAATACACATAACGATAAGTACCAAATGTTTCATTTAATTTAAACTATTTAAATAAAAAATTCTCGAAAAAACACAGTGAATGCACTTTATTTAATTTCCCAAAAAAGACAATTCTAAAATAAACGAAGTACTTATAAACTTATTTGAACAAAAATAAAGTAGGTACTCACGTTTTCATAAACTTGTTTTTTTAAATCCTTTGAAAACACCTCCTCCATCTCATGAAGCCATTTTATATTTGACACATATACATTATGTACACCCGCTCCAGATTTTTTGGATTCTTGAATTTTTTTTAATTCTTGTGAGTATGTGGATCTTAAATTCTTAATTTTATTTTTAGCTTCTTGAATGGTAAAGCCCGAAATATTCATTTCTTCTACAATAGAAATGTACGCTGCATCACGTTTCTGCTTGTTTTTATAGTCTCTTGAGGAGAAATCCCATAAACAGGGATGCAATTTATACAGTTGTATAAATTTCACTGTAGTGTCTAAATCCCATTTACCAGACATTTTTTTACGTTTTTATCACGTGGACGCAAAATTTGCGGGGTACATATACGCACCGAGTGGCGAGTGGTCGCCGAATGCACGCCGAGTGCGTGTTTAGATCCACCGAGTGACCGAGCGAGACAGTGCGGGGAAGCGGGGGGGTGGGTACTCGGCCTAGTAAATAGAACGGGGTCCGAGTGACTGTCTCGGCGTGTTTCTAGGCCGAGCGCTCGGCCGAGCACTCGGCCATGTGTTCACAAATAGCGAGCGCTCGGCCGAGGGCACTGTCTCGCCACTCTACTCGCTACGTGTGATCAATGCATAATAGTTATTTTATGGATTTATTGGTAGAATTAAGTGCGTTGCTCTTTGATAATATATGTGAGAGAATCTTGGTCGTGATCCTTATTCTATGACGTTGCTATTTCAAATGAGCAATTCTGATTTGTGTTTTATCTCTCCCTTTTTTATATATCTTCTAATATATAAAATTCTCGTGTCACAGTTTTCGTTGCCATACTCCTCCGAAACGGCTTGACCGATTCTCATGAAATTTTGTGGCATATTCAGTAGCATATTCAGTAGGTCTGAGAATCGGCCAACATCTATTTTTCATCCTGAAATTCCTACGGGAACGGGAACGGGAACTACGCGTGTGAAACCGCGGGGCGCAGCTAGTTTATATATATTATCAAACGCTGTTGTCACAATTTGAATTAATTTTGGCTTATTCCACTCAACCCCAAAACAATTGCTTTCGCATTATTTCTATCCATACATTCATTCCACTATTACCCCAAAGTGATCATAAGAACCAAAATTGAATAAACAAATATTGCCATACTTCAATTCCACTTACACCCCAAAAAAAATCTGGTAGAGTCAACAGAAAATTTTAATAAAACACGTATTTAATTATAACTAACTTTTGCCTGCGACTTCGTTTGCGTGGAATAATTAAGAACTTTGGGATAACGCTAAATTTTACCAAGAATATCGCAAGCAAAACCGCGGGTTGCAGCTAGTTTTACTTTTAATAAAGTCAATCGACACCAGAAAACAAGAATTTTAAAATGTTCCATTTATGATTACAAAGAAATCGCGTATCAAACACACAAGAAAATAAAAAATATACAAGGTGTTGTGCACTCCTCCTGTTTATTGGAAGTCGGATAAATAAAGTGGATCAAATTACAACTTCAAACAAGAATGATGATAGTTTTTGCAAATATTACAATACTTAAATATCTCAGGATTAGAAACTTAACTTACAAATATATAAAATCACAGCTTTAGATTAGATTTTTTATAGTGAACTAATATCTGAAAAAAATAAAATCACAGCTTCAGATTAGAATATAAAATCACAACATCTGACATAATTATGGTGGAAAACTCCTTAGCTTAAAATTTTCAATCACTCTTGAAAATATGCTTGTCTTTACAGCGCGATTGCATTGTGGTAGTCGTGTCGTGGTCTAGTAATTCTTTTATCGCTTTAAATGTGTTTGCTTTTGTTGACACTACTAAAAATAAGTAAAGTAAGTGGATAAAAAATATTACGATTTTAAATCCTTCCTAAAAACGTCTTGGGGTAGTAGTGGAAATATTTTTGGGGTTGAGTGGCATAAGCCTTAATTTTGTGTACAGATGAAAGAATCTAGGATAAATTGACCACATTTGTATAATAACTATAATATTCTAATTTAATATAACGACGAAGTTCACTCTTATTGGAAACCAGGCTTCACACGAGAACCACCTTAATTTTCTTCATATAGTCTATTGCCAAACGATATAATACATCTAACCTAACCTAAAACTTATTCCATACTAGCAGCACTCCGCGGTTTTACCCGCGTAGTACCCGCTCCCGTGAGAAAGCGTAGCTCGTAGTATCATACAATCTCGGCACAATTCACCATCGTGTGTTAAAAAATTAAGTAACAGCGCCATCTATTGGTATGATTTGTGACTACAAAAAGTTACAATAAAACATATATTACTTATACACAATCCCATGAGAATTTCGGGATAAAAAGTATCCTATGTGTTATTCCTAGTTATAAGGAACATCTGTACCAAATTTAATTAAAATCAATACAGTAGTTTTTGCGTGAAAGTGGAACAAACATCGAAATTCACAAACATCCAAACATACAAACTTTCGAATTTATAATATTAGTAGGATGAATACTATCCGTTAGTACATATGTGTTAGAGATAATTAATATCATATGTCCTGTCCAGAGTTCAAAGTATCAAATACCGAACATCTAAATTCGTTTAGTCGTTACAGACCGGAATGGTATCCCGTATGTTATCCCACGGGGATCGTATATTTTGTCCGGGATAAAGGTAGCCTATGATACTCTCTAACTTTATGTACAAATCACATTTTATTTATACCTGTATGTATATAATATACACTAGCTTTCTCTGTAGTTTTAATAGTATATTTTTAGTATATCCATTTATCTACTTGTATATAAAATTCTCGTGTCACAATGTTCGTTCCCGTACTCCTCCGAAACGGCTTGACCGATTCTCATGAAATTTTGTAAACATATTCAGTAGGTCTGAAAATCGGCTAACATCTAGTTTTCATCCCGAAATTCCCACGGGAACGGAACGGAACTACGCGTGTGAAACCGCGGGGCACAGCTAGTATTCTATAAATTTATTATAAGCGGGGAATTAACTCTTTATCTCGGTTAATTATTCAAGGCTAGACTGTTGAACCGATTTAAGATTTAAAATTAGGGAGACTAGACGTTTAATTGCAAAGTTTTCAAAAGTTCCTGAAAAAGGATTTCATTAAAGTCGCTGATGGAAAACCATCTTAAAATTGCACATAAAACATACATTAAAGTACCTAGTTACCTGAATATGTTCCTTTCCTTCGAAAAAGATGTATTTGTTTTGTTTAATTGTTTTTTTTTATTTGTTGTGTAAGTTTTCCTGTTTAACATGGTCATAAGTAACTTTTGCGTTGTTTTAAAAAATTGTGTCCGTACATTTTAAAAACAAGCTTCAACTATGTTGCCTTATTTTTGGTAGGTCTATGGTCGATTCCATTCATTCGTTTTTTTTTAATAAGTATATTTTTTAGTCTTTGGCCGATCACCATTGTTGAAAAACATAGTAGAAAAACTATTTATTTATTAGCGAAAAATGACATTTTATTATTAACTTCTTCGCAAGTGTGTTGAAAAACGTTGTATGGTACACGCGTGTATTGATGACTACTATCCTCGGCTATCTTCAGACCCTCGCCTGATGGCTCGGACCTCAATAGCGCCTCGGAAGTATTCATCAACTTCACTCGCTTGTACCAGAAATAACTACTATTTATTGACACAAAATTTGTACATCGATACCTATCAAGCCGAAGCAAGAAGTAGTGTTATAATTATGATTTTACTCGATAACGAAAAGTAGTCTTATTTATTTCCTACCTTAATTTAATAACTAATACAACATGAAACTATATCAAAGCGTGTAATTAAGTTAATGAGTGTAAGTATCATGTTTATGTCACTACATTATATCGTAATTAAGTATCTTCCAGTCTCTTTACTCTGGGATTCTTGGTTCTATCTCACTCCCTATGAAATAAGTATGTAATCTTCTTATGAAAAACTATAAATATAATTTCGACATTACATAAGGCATCGCCTATCTTTAAAATCAAATTCAAATTCATTTTGATAAAAGACTTAAAAGGATTTTTGTCGTCAAGATAGGCGATACCTTATGTAATGTCGAAATTATATTTATAGTTTGTCAAATTAATTTATTTTAGTTGAACCAAAACAATTTAAGTTATTTTGTTTATAACTTCTATTAATGCTATCTCACGTACAAATGTATATAAAATGACAAAATTCTAAATCCAAATTGAATAGTATTTTAGATAATGTTTGAAAGCAACACCTACGCGCATCCCACACTTTTATTCGTCCAGATTATCGCAAAGTACAATACACCAGCCCACTCATAAACGATCATAATAGTCTAGCTAGACTTAATATATTTTTATTAAATCCTTTTTTAAAAGCTGATATCTTCTCACCTATGAAAACAGTTGGTGGGCTGCGAAGGTTAGGGATAATTGGACACCTTTGTCCATCAGTGGGAGGCAATAGGTAAAAAAATGTCTAACACCAATAAATACAAAAATACCTTTGTTGTGAATGATGTGTTGGTATAGAAATAAGTTGTAGAAACTCTCTTTGCTTAATACGAACAAGTTTTGATTTTTTAACTTCCGAAACTATCAGACACCAATTGGTTTTAATAAAGGTCTCCCTTTAAGGGTGATACCATACTTATCAATATGTTTAGTAAAGTAAAATATAGTAAACTAAAAATCATTTATTGCTACATACAAATTAAAATACATAAAAACACAGAATTAAAATTGTCTTAACCAAAATTTGAGACAAATAAACCTACTAAAAAATAAATTCCCACCTAAATCTTACTACACAAAATATATGAAACTACCCTCATATTGAGTGTTCTATAAAAATTCCGAGTAGCCCACAAGATGGATGAATATACCGGTCAACTGACAAATAACCTAACCGAGTCATTGGTAATTCAAACACGCTTCGAATACTACGATTTATATACAGATGCATCCACTCAGCCATATTTATTTTTCCATGTCCTAATGTCAGTCGTGAAATATTCATAAGATGACCGAACCATCTATCTTGTTGATGTCGTTCAGTATTGTAATATGTCAAACGTTGGAGGCGGAAGATGAAATCCTATGTCACTATTTGCCTGAATGCTTTCAATTTTTATGTAGTTTGCTTGGAAGAGTTCATGGGGTGTGGTAGTTCTTAAATGTTTTTTAAGTGTGTAAACTGAGACTCTTATCACTAGACCAACAAATCAAATTTCATAAGTACAAACTTAAGGAGTTTAGTTTTTTGTAAGTAAGTATACTAAAAGCGTTATTGTTACGTGATAGTTTGAATTGTTTTACCTCTCATCAAACACTATTTAAATCCACTGTTATACAATATATTACTTTTTTTATAAACAGTATACACAAGTATTTTCTATTCATCTATCGTGTAAGTCAAATACAAAATCAGAGAATGTTCTAAAATAAAAGGCCCCGCAAAACTTACAAAGGCCCAATTCATTGAGAATACCAATTTCATTTTCAACGCGGACCTCATTCCGTGAAATTTGTTTGCAAAACGACAGACGACGAGCAGAATTAGACCGCGAAGAAAAATAAATGCTACAAAACAACAAGGCACACAGAATTACAGAGTTGGTATAATCGAGCTCCCATCTCAGTACTACGGGAACAAAGACAGACTGCCACAGAAAAGTAATATCCACACAAATAAAACATTCATAAATTAATTTAGGCCAATCTACGCAACACTGGCTTTGACAAACCATCGCTTTATTAATCAATTCTAATTGCGATATATTTGAAAACAAGAAGACCTTTAACATAGTTTAAAACAAACTTAGTATTTAATTATATCAAACATTCTGATTTGGCAAATATTAATGTATAATCTGTGAAATACCAAACATATTAATTTAGGCTAATGCGAAGTCAATATTGGTTGAAACAATTTAGAATTCCGATATAGAAGGTCTAAAGTACAAACATGTTTGCAAGTATTGTGAACGAAATATCCAAATTAAGCCTAAAATAGCTTCAAATATTCGTTGGGCGTTTTCCTTCACAAAGGCTGTGATAATAGATACACCTACGTGCAAGATAGCTGTTTGGTACAGCGATGGCAAATGTGGCAATATATAAATTACTGAAAAAATATTATCTATTAATATCCCAAAAAATCTGTTGTACGTATTGGGTCGGTTTTGATCGATGACAGTAATAAACCGGCGGCTTCTCATTATTTATATTCACACCTCGACGACGCCGACACGGGAGTATTTTTCATGCAAATATTACGGTTGGGCCGGGACGATGAAAACAAAATGATGGCGGGGACGAATATTCGGGGAGAATTAGTTGGAGAAACCGGCGAAGAACGTGATATAAGTCCTCGGCAAGATAACGGAGATGTTTTATAATTGTTTAACTCGTAACAATAGAGGACCGTTTAACTCAGAATTGTTTTGGCTTTCCGTGGACTTACTGGATTATTTTAATAAGTTCCTGGTTTAAACTAACTTTAATAATAAAACAGTTTTTCGTTTTCAAAGTATTTAATTCACCGTCTCAATGTTGCTTGTTTAATTTAATTAATTCTTGTTTCCGTTGTATGTAGATAGTCTAACAGCTGCTAATTACTTTAGTAACAAGTTTTTTTCTTTTATTGTAGTCTTTCTTTTGCCATTTGTGCTATAAATACTAGGCAAGTATGTGATATAACCTATGAAACAAAGAAACTCTAATCATTTCACAGTGACTTCCCATTAAAATAATGTCGCTAAACTAATCCATTATACCATAAATGTTAAGAAACAAAAACTAAACCAACCGTACGTACATTAAACATTTTTATTTCCCCCAGTATTCTGATGATTCACGACCGAAGTAGATTATCTGAAAAACAATAAACCGTAAAAATGATCGTGTAAAAAACCATTTAGTAAACGATCGTAGGGAAGGCGGTGTATCTCACGTCTCCATTAAAAACACATAGAAAGGTCACGTAACCGATAGAGCATCCCATTTCTCTGCAAGTCGCGTTTTCGCTTAAGGTAAGCGGGCCAATAGTCGACCGTTTCCATTATATCCATTAGGCTAGTGGTCGGTGCCTGCGATTTGTTTCAGCTGTTGCGCACTCTCAAAAACGTTTTAAAGTACGCTCTTGTTTATATCATAATGTTGAATTACGACTAACTCTATGGCATGGCGTGCAGGCGAGATGTGAAAGCTGAATTGAATGCGCAAACATTTCTAATTTTACCTGGTATTTTTCAGCTTGCCTTTGTTTTCACGGAGAAATTGAAATGAGAACAAAGGGAATTTCGAAAGCAACAATTCAGTGTTAAAAAAAACTAATACGTCTTTTAAGTGGAAAGTGTTGTGACGAAACGAAGCCAATGCTTAGTTTTTTTATTGGAAGCAATATTTTACTCCACTTTTCTCATTTAAAAACAAAGCACTTTTATTAAATGTATTGACTTTCTCTTATTTTTAAGTGGATAAAATTTTCGAGGAAATAAAAGAAAAATCGTTAATTGTTGAACTCTGTTAATTAATAACGATGTTAATTAAGAGTTCTGGTTAACATTGCATGGAAATTGAGACTGTTATTAAGTGTATCCAAATCTCTGCTTTTAAGTATATAAAGTTTTTTTTTTTCATTAACCCGCATCGTCCCTCGGCTGGGCCAAGGTCTCCCCCAAACATCTCCAACTCTCCCTCTCCTACGCAGCCTCCCACCAGCTTCTACAGCTCATATTACATTGTAATAATTCATCATTAATTATTATTTTAAGACTAAGTACTTTTCGTAGTAAGATTAGTTTTGTTTCGTGATGTTTAACATAAACCTGTTAATAACTCATCAGACGATTTTGATATAACAAATCTTTGATCCATTGATTGAATTTGAGAGTTCACATGACACAAGACAGATGGGCACATGTATTTCTTTGCAAATTAGTAAGGTTCATACACTTTTTAAACTTTCGCGATCGGAATTCATCGCCAATCGTGGTCACGAGAATACAGTCTTCTCGTGACCACGAGCGGTGTAACCCGGTCGAAACGTCGAGGTAAATAATAATTATGTTTTACGCTATTAAGACCTGTAAATTATGCAACAATGAATTTGTAGGGTTTTTAGCGAAATTAACCGATTTTGGCCTACTATAATGTTAGCATATAGATCCATTAGTTTTTATTTTTGGGTAGTTTTTATAACAAAAGAATGATTTTTAGCAGAATCCGCGCACGGCCGTGCAAGAAACACGATTTTTTACTCTGATATTATCACCTACAACCAAATGCTACTAATTCGGTTTATGCTTTACGATCAAGTATACAATTCATATTTTTAAGAAACAACCAGCAATAGAGTATCTTTACAAATGTTAATTTGATTCCACCCAGTTTACAGTTTCAAAAGAATGAAATATTCTTTTCAGGGTACGAAATGTCTTCAGGGGAAATATTAATGGCCACCAAACTTTACTTGGGTGTATTGAAACGTTCAAGTCATAACGTAACAGCGGCAATAAATATTTTGATATTTGATAAAGTATACGTTTCCAGTAGTTATTACGTAGCGCTTATACGGAGAAGTGAAAAAATATTACAATAAATAAAAGTGCTGGAAGAATTAGGTTATAGGAATACCTACTTAATATTTTACAAAAAAAAATAGACAGACCAAATTAAAAGTTTGCTTTTTCAAAAGGACCTTTTCAATCATCAATTTTATCTAAATCGTTTAAGTAGAGTCAACATGAAGGAATAACAAATAGGTATCCATACATCTGCACAAACTTTCACGTTAATAATGTTAAGAGAAAATAAAACTAAAATGTTCCAAACACAATTTACCCGTCACGTCTTACAAGTAAAACATTAAAACGTTGTGAAAATAAGTTAAAAAGTAGTAAATTCTCGTAACAGTTTAGACCATATTGCATCAGGTTGAATGTACAAAGTTCGTTTCAAGACGAAGTGATGACGTGAGAACGGGCGTGTGCCAGTTCCCAAAATTCGCGCGGTTTACTTACACAATGTACTTTTTACGACCTACAATAAATTTCTTCCCATCGACTAAGGAGAGGCATTATACGGAACATTTTTATGAGAAAAATTTACTGAACGACATCACGGGGACTGTACCAACATTATATTTTGAGGGAGCTCGATCAAATACCGCTTTTGTTTCAACATTTATTTATTTTGATTCTTTTTATTGTTTTTCGGGTAACATAACAGTTTTTAGGCTGTTTGGTTATCCGTTTGCATATGTGCGTAGTAAATGCAAATAACTGTTAAATTAATAATACCTTTTTTAATATTTGGAAAACGCATTGTTTGCGTTTGTACTCCCGGCGTCTGGAGAGGACTCCGGAGGTTATGTGGAGAGGCAAAATATACGCAAAAAGAAAATATCTTAGGTGTTTCGTATGTTGCATGTACTTGTTAGCAGTTTTTCGCAATTCTTTTCTAATCTGTCTCCTTTTGCGCTCTTCGATATTGTTTGATTAGACTTTTGAGGGCTTTAACCCGTAACTAGTTCGATGTGGTTAATACATTAATATACCTTTAACCAATGTTTATTTATACAAATCATAACTTAAACATAACTCTCTCCCAGAGCAAGAAAAATCCATTGCAAGCAGTTAGCTGAATTACGCTGAAACCTATTAATCTGTTTGAATGTAGACGCATGTTAAATTAATCACTTAAATTGCAGATACTATAGGTACCAATTTTCCCGTTGATTTTCCATAAGAACCTTCTTGTCTTGATAGACTTTCTAAAACAAAATTATCATTATCCCTACATGTCACTATTAGCGGAATACTCGTAAAAGTAGAGACAGACATGTCGTCTTGCCTCACCACGAACCTTTCACTGACTTCACATCTTACATGAAAGTATGACGAGAAACAAACTAACCGCTCTAGTCAGTCATGTCACAACAGAGTATTTCAAGTCAATCAATGCATGAAACCGAAAAGCTTGTACGACAACTCGTTAGTGTGTTTCTGCCTTTAGCCTTGACTGACACTATTTCAGTATGAGCAGTTGGATAAAACGATCCATCTAAGATTAAATTTAAAATGACAAACTATACAAAATAAAATCAAAGTTTACATCCATAGTTATCAAACATTAATATAGACATCATTTATTTTAATTGATAATCAAACATTTACTCTATCTTCGATCGTATATTAATTAAATTTTTAATTGACAAGATAGAAATTACTTATATTGCTAAGATTCGAACTGGTTTTCCACAAAGTATATAAAATAAATACACACATGTATAACACAGTATATACGAATAGCACCAGAATGCACTATTATAGTTATTACTGGTGGACTTGCAAAAGTCTTACCATGTGGTAAACTAAACATCGCTCCTTACGTGTTACTTATTTATAAATTTCAGTTGCCTTTGTTTTATTACAAGATATAAAAATAAAATAAAAACCAACTGTGTTCCATTTCAATAAAGTAAATAGAGCAAATAAAACGGAAACGAAAGAAAGGGTATGTTTTAGCAAATTAAAGTGGATTGTGAGTTACTAAACATACGTTCACAGATCTTTGTGTGGCTTTGGAATTAGACATATTTTAATAAAGAGAAAAATAATTCGTCACATTTTATTCTAGAGTATAAATATTGAAAGAAAAAGAAAAAATAAATTTTAAGGTTTTACAAATTCACAAGTTACTTTCTGAGACAAATCTCATGTTATTCAAGCATCTGGACTGAAGGCACAGGCATTTTCGATACAATTTAATTCACCCTTATAAAATTCATAAACATCGCATGGCTTTGCATCTAGCTTTTACTATTTTCATTACACTAAGGAATTATTTTTCCATCGCCAGATAACTTTATTCGAGGAATAATTTTGAAATTTTGACAGTTGTTACATACAAAAACTGTCAAACGTCAATTTTATTCATCGAATAAAAGTTATCTGGCGATGGAAAAATCAGCCCTAACACAAAGAAATAAATGAATCCAGATGCAAACTGATTCTAGATAATCATAAAAATTTATCTATAAAATATCACATTGCAGGTCAAACCCCTCTCTCATTAACAAGTAATAACATAATGAAAATAATAATTCAACTATACTATAACGTTGGCGCACGAAATATATATTCGAGTGAGTTGAAAACTTGATAGTTTTAAACAAGACTAAAATACAAAGTTACCTTTTGAACCTTTGAACGTGCAGAATTCAAAGATGAAGTCGCATACACTATGTAATTGACTTTGAAACTTTCTGTCTATCTATTTGAAAACTTAATACTACATCAAGGTTTATTCTTTCATCGAATCGTGAACTTCTATTGGTTTATTCTATCTATGCTTTTCAAATTAAATAGAAATAATATATTTGAATAGAAAAGTAATATTATAAGAACTTATATTTATGTTTAAGGGGTAATCTACTGGAACATTCCATACGATACGTGTGGAATCGGAGCAAATCGCAAGTATTAGATATAATCAGCTTACTTAGACTAGTTCAGTAAATATATTTGTTAAAGCTAATGTTTCAAGTATGTCTGTAACAAATCTGTATCAAAGAGTGTATATTCAGACTTTTTCACGAGATTAGCATCATACTTAATCGGAGGATTTATTTGTTAACAAGCTATGAGGTTGTGTTATTCCTAGTTTTTAATCATTATACATAGGAACATCTGTACCAAATTTTGTCTAAATCGGTTATTTATTAACTTACTGTGTTTTACCCGCATAAATTTCAATGCTGTAGTAATTTTGGGATAAAGAATATCCTATGTGTTATTTATAGTTTTTAATCATCATATATTGGAATATCTGTACCAAACAACTAAATCGTTGAGTAGTTTTTGCGTGAAAGAGTTACAAACATCGATTCATCCAAACATTCGCATTTATATACCGGGTGTTTGGTAGAGGGTTGACCAAACGTGATGGGCGTGTACCTGGACCTATTTGGGAGATACGATTTGGACAAAATTTTCCTAGTTGCTAAAATAAAAACAATACAATTTTGGCGATATTTTTTTTATTTTAACAACTAGGAAAATTTTGGCGAAATCGTATCTCCCAAATAGGTCCAGGTACACGCCTATTACGTTTGGTCAACCCTCTACCAAACACCCGGTATAGTAGGATAAATGTATGTACTATATACCAAACATAGACAAATCAATAACTACTCTCCCTTTCAATAGGCTTACTTGTTACGGAGTACTACCCTTCTCTATTCACTGACTTATAACTTAGAATGGGGTTGACATACGTCAAATTACTATTACTTTCACAATTTTCCCATCAATATTAATTTTAATAACAACTACGTCGTAGTCGTAAATCTAAACTAATATTATAAAGTGGAAAGATTTGATTGTTTGTTTGTAACGAATAGGCTCCGAAACTACTGAACCGATTTCAAAAATTATTGAAATAAAACACTTAAACGGATTTTTGTCGTGGTTATATTTTGATTTACATTTTCTGACGTTTCGGATTCTTTACAGAACCCGTGATCACAGAAGACTAAGATGGAAGACGTCTGTACAAAGTAATGTAAAAAGATTACTACCTTCAATATTTTGAATATAATTTTAAATACATTGTGAATTTACCACAGATTCGGAAATACATCAGCCGAGAAGAATCTGCAAGAAACTCGGTCTGGAATTATTTTTTTATATCATTTTTTAAATAAAATAAATTACAATGCACTTTAAAATCAATACAAATTTTTTTTCTTCAATTTGAAACGTTCCTATTCACGCATACAGAACTGACAGTATCTTGCGGTCTTGCAGTTGTTGGACGTGCTTTGGGTTTTAATTTGTTGATGATAGGATCCCAAGCAGGTGGTAGCTTCCAACCCTCTTCCCTATTGAAATTAGGATGTTTTTTAATTTCAATGGCCTCGCGTATCATCCTGGGTAGATATCTGTTTTCCTTAGCAAGGATTTGGGGTTCATCAAACCTTAGGTAATGGTTTGGTTTGTCCAGAGTGTGCTCGCAGACAGCAGACTTGTAGTCCCGTCTATTCTTGACATCAGCTATGTGTTCCTTGATCCGCGTTCCGATACTTCTTTTAGTTTGACCTATATAGGAGAGCCCGCAGTCACAATCAAGTTTGTAAACACCTGCTTCTTGAAGGGGTATGTGGCACTTGACAGGTCTTAGAAATTGGTTTATCTTCCTTGGCAGTTTGAAGTAGGTCTTGATGGACGCTCGCCTCAGGATGTTCCCAATTTTGTCCGTGACTCCTTTCAGGTATGGTAAGACAGCAGGTTGTCGCTCGACTGTCGCTGGTTTGTTGCGGCATCTGTGACGGGGGCGTGGTACTGGTAGTTTGTTGTCCCTCAGTACTCTCTTGACATGTTGAAGTTCGTCAGGCAGGTGTTCTTTGTCACAGATGCCGTGTGCTCTCTGAAACAGGGATTGGCCCACGGTAGCTAACTGTTTTGGATGGTGGTGAGAGTCACCGTTAAGGTATTTATCCGTATGAGTTACTTTACGATACACAGTATGGCTCAACGATTGATTGGGATTTCTTTTAATTAAAATATCTAAGAAAGAGAGTGTTTTATTAGCCTCCAACTCCATAGTAAAGTTAATTTTAGGATGAATGGAGGGAGTTAAGATGTTCAAGAAAGGCAGAAACACAGTTGGAAGGGAGAATGGTGAAAGTATCATCTACGTACCGTTTATAGAACCGTGGTTTCACTGGGGCTGTGCTCAGCGCTCTGGCCTCAAAATCCTCCATGAAGATGTCGGCGACCACAGGCGATACAGGAGAGCCCATTGCCACACCATCAACTTGTACATAGAACTCCTCATTCCAGAGTAGGTAGCCAGATGTTAGGCAATGTTCCAGAAGTTCTGCATATTCTATAGGCATAGCTGAGTCACTCAATTTCCTTTTTACAATATCAATGCAGTCTTGTACCGGTAGGCAGGTGAAAAGAGACTGTACATCGAAGCTGACCATAGTTTCATCATCGGCAATATTGATGTCCTTAATATTACTAATGAAATGGAAAGAATCCTTCACAAAAGCATTTGTTTGTCCTCGTAGCGGCGAGAGTATTTTGGCTATATGTTGTGCCAATCTGTATGTTGGTGAATCGATTTGGCTCACTATAGGACGAAGGGGAGCATTATTTTTGTGTTTTTTGGTAATCCATACAATTTGGGCGGTTTGGCACAGCTGGGGATGAGGTGTTTGACGTCTAAACATAGTTTTTCCGAGTGTTTTTTAATTAGGTCCGAGGTTTTCTTTACAACTTTATTTGTTTGGTCTGTCTTGACTAACTTGTATGTCGAAGTGTCGGACAGTAACTCCCGAATTTTATCATTATATTCAGACGTATCCATTACGACCGTAGCGTTTCCTTTATCTGCACGAAGGATAGTTAATTCCGGCTTGATTGTGACTGCGGGCTCTCCTATATAGGTCAAACTAAAAGAAGTATCGGAACGCGGATCAAGGAACACATAGCTGATGTCAAGAATAGACGGGACTACAAGTCTGCTGTCTGCGAGCACACTCTGGACAAACCAAACCATTACCTAAGGTTTGATGTACCCCAAATCCTTGCTAAGGAAAACAGATATCTACCCAGGATGATACGCGAGGCCATTGAAATTAAAAAACATCCTAATTTCAATAGGGAAGAGGGTTGGAAGCTACCACCTGCTTGGGATCCTATCATCAACAAATTAAAACCCAAAGCACGTCCAACAACTGCAAGACCGCAAGATACTGTCAGTTCTGTATGCGTGAATAGGAACGTTTCAAATTAAAGAAAAAAAAATTGTATTGATTTTAAAGTGCATTGTAATTTATTTTATTTAAAAAATGATATAAAAAAATAATTCCAGACCGAGTTTCTTGCAGATTCTTCTCGGCTGATGTATTTCCGAATCTGTGGTAAATTCACAATGTATTTAAAATTATATTCAAAATATTGAAGGTAGTAATCTTTTTACATTACTTTGTACAGACGTCTTCCATCTTAGTCTTCTGTGATCACGGGTTCTGTAAAGAATCCGAAACGTCAGAAAATGTAAATCAAAATATAACCACGACAAAAATCCGTTTAAGTGTTTTATTTCAATGTGTAGTGTTCGTGTAAATCAAAGATATAAATATTCAAAAATTATTTCACTAATGGAAAGCTAATTTATCAGAGCGTGCCATAGGCTATATTTTATCCCCGTACTCCCACGGGAACGGGAACTACGCGGGTGAAACCGCGGAGCGCTACTAGTGTAATATATGAATTATAAGAACTTATAAAAAGTGTATTTCTCTTTAATCCTTCTTTAGAATTTGATATTTCTTTGCTTGAACATGCGTCTTTGTCTGGGTTTTTCTAATTTGGACTGAGAGTTTACATAATTATATACATTTTTTGTATAATTTGGGACTTTCAAAAAAGTTTAGAAATACATATCCGTTGGCGAATATCCGTAGTACAAGTTTCTCTATGTCTGAGACTTAGTGGTGATGTGTGACATCGGGATCATCATCATCATAGAGCAGTTGCTCTTGTCGATGTAACAGGTGCAACTCCCTCCATCTGTCCCTATCCAATGCAGCCTCCTTCACCTCCTTATATCGAGGTATACCAAATCTATATACAGGGTGTCCCGTAAGTAGTGAACCAACGGGATGTGGGGGATAGGGGAGACCGTTACCTACCAGAATCACCAAAATTTATTGTCCTAGGCCTCATAGTTTTGAAGTTATAACGTTTTTTAGTAAGTAGGTGAAATTATCGTACTATGTGCACATTTTTCTTAATTCTACAAAATCTATTACTTATTTTGATGTTATTTTTATTCAAGGGCGTTAAGAATACATAGGTTTTTCTAATTTAAATCATTTTTTAGTGTAGTTATCATTAACATTAAAATTAATCAACAAAACAAGTGCAATTGTTAAATTTCAAAATACTCTAAGTGGTATTTGAGCTGAGCTGGTGTAAAAAAAATGTATTGTAGCCTTGTGGCACTTTATTTTAAAAACATCTACATATCATAAGGATTACAAAAACGTATAACACTGTGGTTTCAAATGAGTAGTTTTTTATTTTAACTAATATCAACGTAAAAGGGAACTTTTGAGAGAAAACAAAAATTCATTGCTAATTATGGAAATTCGTTTATTACTCGATTTATTTTTACATTAAGGGTTCAAAATGCTTTTCTTTACCTCTTGTGCATTAAAACATCTTCGTACAAAGTCTTTTTGTAAACTTTTTGGGTTCTTTGATGTTTTTTTATCAATTCAGCAACATGATTGAAATTTTGTGATAACTCTCTTTTTATCAGATATATTTGTCTTATAAACTGCTTCTTTGAGGAAACCCCATAGAAAATAATCCAAAGGATTCAAGTCGGGAGATCGTGGCCTATTTCATGGCCGATCACTGGCCATGAAATAGTACCTTCGCGTCCAAACCATCGATTTGGGAACGTCTCATTCAAAAATTCAGTCACTTACCGTGAATAGTGGGCAGGTTCACCTTCGTACTACAGTACGAAGGTGAACCTGCCCACTATTTTGAACCCTTAATGTAAAAATAAATCGAGTAATAAACGAATTTCCATAATTAGCAATGAATTTTTGTTTTCTCTCAAAAGTTCCCTTTTACGTTGATATTAGTTAAAATAAAAAACTACTCATTTGAAACCACAGTGTTATACGTTTTTGTAATCCTTATGATATGTAGATGTTTTTAAAATAAAGTGCCACAAGGCTAGTTACGACGTCACCAGTGCCGGCCCATCGCTGACGCAGCATTTCTACTTTGCAACTTCTGCATTTGCATTGTATTCATTTTATTCAACAATAGTATTATTTGTAATAATTAATTTTAGTCTATAAGCAACATCGAATTAATAAAGACCTATAATTGTAATAAAAATATCTTTTTTTAAAA
The DNA here is from genome assembly GCA_958496195.1 of Timandra comae. Classification (NCBI taxonomy): domain Eukaryota; kingdom Metazoa; phylum Arthropoda; class Insecta; order Lepidoptera; family Geometridae; genus Timandra; species Timandra comae. The sequence continues at coordinate 10,114,000 of OY292359.1, forward strand.
GTTAGTTCCCGGAACGAGGAACATAACTGGCGCAGTCGGTAGGATCACAGCATCTCGTTAGAGTCGCGAATAAAACTCTTTGTGCTCTACGAAGTGACGATTTCCTAGTCGTGTTACTGTGATCTATGAACTTACGAAACTCGTGTCGGGATAAACGTGAGAATATTCGGGACATTGAACGTTCTCGCGAAGTGCTTCAGACTCGATAGGAGATGCAGAGGCTGATTAGGTGAGTACTCTCGCTATAATACTGAGTTCCTGCTCTATTTCCTATCTTAGTTTTAATATTTGTGTTGGGAGTGTTTAAGGCTATAATCGCTTTTAAACGTAAATAGTTTAGATAGTTATAATACCCGTTTAGAGCTAAAATCGCATAAACAAAAGTACACTTAAGTTAATTATAAAGAATTACATTTAAACAATAGACAATAGCGTAATCCGATCATGTCAATCAGTGAGTTCGACGCTAACTTCAAATTCCTCGCGGATTTGTTACCACGTTATGATGGTAACCCGAAACTACTTAATTGTTTTATACGCGAAGTAGAAAACGTTTTACATTTATTAAATGAAACATCTAGGTTACACCCGGCTTTTATCTGCTTATTAAAAAGTAAACTAAGCGGAGCCGCGGTAGACGCCATTGCATACGAAGATTCCTTAACTACTTGGGAAGCTATTAAGAGCGCGTTAGTTAGACGTTTAGGAGAACCGCGGAACGAGATCCAAGTGATGCAGGAGCTCACAAGGACTCGCCGGAATAAGAATGAAGATGCCGAGGCTTTTGGAAAGCGACTTAGGGAGCTACTCGATACGTTATACTCAGTAGGGAGGCACGCAAATCGATCCTATTACGAAGAAATGGTTATCGAACAGTATGTAAATCAACTAGATTTCCATGTCTCCCTGGGAGTAAGGATATCTAGGCCAGGTACGTTAGAGTCAGCTATAGTGGCTGCGAGACAGGAAGAAGCGAGGCTTGCCTACAATAAACAAAATAACTATAATGTAGCATCAACATCCCATTTTAAGCAAAAGGAAGCCCCTAGAGGATTCCCGCAACCCGATTTCTCTATTAGGAATAGTACAAGTATGCAAACACACCCCCAAGCCTCACGAACACTGCCCCAGGCATTCCAACAGCCCCAGCCTCCTTTCGTGCCGCAACAAAATAACATGTCACCGCAGCAGAGGCAACAGCTGATACAATCTTTGTTACCTTGGAAAAATAGGTCAGGTAACTTCCGCGCAGGTAACTCCGGTAATGTCCGAAACAACAATTTTAGGCAGTTCAACGTGCCTCAACAACAGGTAAACCCACCGCAAAAGAGCTCTGACGTCACAATGAGATCTGTGACGAAACCCGAGCCCCCGCAGTTTGCGGTAGAGGAACTGTTCTACCAAAACCATCCAGAAGAACAAACGTACTACGACGGTGAGTATTATAATCAACAGGAGGGTGACTACCCTCAGGAACCAGCTCAGGACGCCGAGTACCACCAGGATTTTCCCAGTACCAGGGAACCACAGGACCAGAGTTAGTAAAAATTAACTTACAAGACCGCGACCACTTGCCCTATATAGTGCTACCAGAGTACGGAGGTAAGTTTTTAGTTGATACAGGCGCGAGCCGAAGCGTCATTGCCTCTGACGTCATATATAACACCATATTTGAGGTATGCATTGAACACGAGCCGTTTCAAATAGCTACCGCGCATAACATCTCGCGTCACGAACATGTTGTTAACCTCCCATTGCCACCGGCTTTCAACTCTAATTTAGTACACAAGTTCTTAATATTTGACTTCGATCCCAAATACAAAGGTCTGATAGGGTTTGATTTATTAAAACAGCTTAAAAGTAATATTGACCTTAATAGTAACATGTTACGCACAGTTACAGCAGACATACCAATACATTTTAACCGACCTCTAAATAAAATAAAAATAGAGCCCAATTGTGAAAAGTTAATAACTGTAAAGACACACTACATAGACGGACAATACATACAAGACAAACATTACTGGTCCGAGGGTTTAGAATCCCCTGCAGCATTAGTTACAGTTAAAAATGGTTCCTTCAGAACCTCTGTAATTAATTATAATAATAATAATAAGTTTGTACAAGAAAGGACCCCCATAGAACTTGAATCTTACACTGAATCTGAAAAACAATTAGTAAAACTAAATTCACTAAATGTAACTTCAGACATTGATAAAGAGCTCCGCGAAAATTTAAATAAAATAAGGACAAACCACATGAACGAGGAGGAGAAACGTGAAATAACTAAATTATGTTATCAATATCGCGAGATATTCTTTTCCGAGAATATACCTTTAACATTCACTCACGCAGTTAAACATCAACTTAGACTTACTAACGAGACACCCATCTATGTTCGTAATTATAGACAAGCCCCTCAACAACGTGCCGAAATTAAGAAACAAATAGACAACCTCTTAAATCAGGGTATTATTAGAGAAAGTATATCACCGTGGTCATGCCCAGTACATATTGTGCCCAAGAAACCAGACGCATCGGGTAAGGTAAAATGGAGACTTGTCATCGATTATAGACGACTCAATGATAGGATCGTAGAAGACAAGTACCCCCTTCCGAACATTCATGACATCTTAGATCGGTTAGGGCGCGCACAGTATTTTACAACCCTTGATCTCGCTAGTGGCTACCACCAAGTGGAAATGCACCCCGAAGATATTGAGAAAACGGCCTTCACCACCGAACGAGGTCATTACGAATTCTTACGCATGCCATTTGGTTTAAAAAACGCGCCAAGTACGTTCCAACGTTTAATGGATCATATTCTAAGAGGCCTTAATAACGTGTATACATACTTAGATGACGTCATAATAATATCTACGTCACTACAAGAACACATAGATAGGCTACGAGAAGTTTTCGAACGTTTCAAAAGTCACAATCTTAAAGTTCAGCTTGATAAATCTGAATTCCTCCAAAAACAAGTTAACTTTTTAGGTCATGAACTAACTGACGAAGGTCTTAAACCTAATAGAGACAAAATTAAAGCCGTCCTTGATTTCCCCTTACCTCAGAATCAAAAAGAAATAAAGTCATTCATAGGACTTGTCGGTTACTACCGTAAATTTATAAAAGATTTCGCAAAATTAACAAAGCCTATGACCGCATGCTTAAAGAAAGGTAGTAAAGTAATACATAGTGTAGAATTTTTAGAAGCTTTTAATAAATGTAAACAAATCTTAACAAACGATCCCATCTTACAATATCCAGATTTTGACGAACCGTTTATTTTAACAACAGACGCCTCAGACGTAGCATTAGGAGCAGTGTTATCGCAGGGAAAGGTAGGTTCAGATAAGCCCGTAGCTTATGCATCGCGGACATTATCGGACACTGAATCCCGTTACTCCACTATAGAAAAAGAGCTTTTGGCTATTGTGTGGGCGATCAAATATTTCAATATTTTTAGGCCTTATCTTTACGGTCGTAAGTTTACTATTTATACAGACCATAGACCGCTAACATGGTTAATGTCACTAAAAGATCCAAATTCTAAACTCACGCGCTGGCGTTTAAAGTTGTCGGAATATGACTATAAAGTTGTTTATAAGAAAGGCCTACAAAATACAAATGCTGACGCATTGTCTAGGGCTAAGATTTACCACCACAGTATGGACTCGTTAGCAGTAAACTTTGAAGATAACGAAGATGACGAAATTATAAATCGAATTTTTAGTAACGTACGCCGGGAAAATCAAAACGAACCTAGTAATAACATGGACACGGATTCAAATAGGGACGATAGGCAAATTGCTGGCCCCAGTAGACCTGTTGCTAACGCGGAGATAGAGTCAGTAAACATGGAAACCTTAACTATCTCACAGCCACCAATTGATGCTGAATCCGATAGTATGACGGTAGTGTCGAATAATGATGACCAACTAGTTAGTACTAATCATACACAGCCGGATAACGAAAATAGAGGTATACCTATCCTGTCAGATGCAATAGATAGACAACTCAAACAATTTCACATACGGTCTACCCCCGGTTCCACATATAGAGTCGAGAACAGGTCAACAAATTCAAGAACAGTTATCAAAGACGTATTTATCCCCATTAACAATACTGAACAGGAAATAGTTAAGTTCCTAAAGGAACATACTATAGCGGACAGAGTCTTTCATTGCTATTTCCATAATGAAGAGTTATACTTAGCATTCTCACGAGTATATACTACCATATTTAATGACAGAGGCCCCAAACTTATTAGATGTACTACACGTGTAACCTTAGTTGAGAATAAATCAGAACAACTTGAACTAATTAAAAGATATCATGAAGGCAAGACATCTCACCGCGGAATACAAGAAACTCATAAACAACTACACCGAAATTATTATTGGCCCAATATGTTACTAACAGTACAAGGTTACATAAATAAATGTGATACATGTCTGAAAGCAAAGTACGAAAGAAACCCTCTTAAACCCCCCTTAGCTCTCACAGATACCCCGCGAAAACCCATGGAACATTTGTTCATGGACTTATACTCCACAGGAGGCGGTACATTCCTTACAATCATAGATAACTTTTCTAAATTTGCACAGGCAATACCATTAAGCGCTTCTAGTAGCGTACATGTAGCGGAAGCTCTATTACAGGTGTTTTCAGTTCTAGGCCTCCCCCATAATATTACAACAGATTCAGATACTAAGTTCGAGAATGATGTCATAAAAGAGATATGTGCATTGCACGATATAAACATTCACTTTACTACGCCATATAACCCTAACTCAAATTCACCAATCGAACGACTTCATTCTACGTTAGCTGAAATAATTAGAATTCAACGAATGACAAACAAAGACGATCCTATTCAGTTAATAATGAAATACGCAATAATAGCATACAACAATTCTATACACTCTGCGACAGGTTACACACCCCACGAACTTTTATTTGGTCACACTAAAGCGCGTAACCCCCTAGAATTGTATTTCCCTAAGGAGTTTTATCAAGATTACGTCCTTAAACATAAAACAAATGCGGAAGCTATACAGGAATGCGTAGCTGCACTAATGTCCAAAAATAAAGAACAGGTAATAGCCAAACTCAACCAAAACGCTCAGGAGATAACTTTCAAGGTAGGTGAGACTGTTTACAAACAGGTGGCGAAGACAGCGAGAAATGACAAAACCAAACCAGTATTTAAAGGTCCGTATAAGATCATCCATCTTCATCCTAATAACGTGGCTGAGATAATAGGCAACCACCCTAATTCAAAATCCATTAGAGTGCACTTTAAGCTTCTAAGAAGGCCCCACCTTGTTCCAGGACCGTCCTCGCAGGAGCCATCGTGCTCAACGCAGCCGCAGACGTAACCTTTAATCCCGTAAACAATGATCAGGGAATCCTTTTGCTTAAACAAGGGCAAATTATCAAACAAATCGATAAATTTAATTTAGCATGTACGTATAATGTCACCTATTTACACGTAACAACCATAAAGTTAATGGTTTTGTTCGCAAGCACTAAAGCTTCCGAAACGTCTACCACTAAACCAGAAAACGTACAAAGTGCGTATAGAAATCAAATAGAACATAGTTTATCTTTAATATCTAAGAAAATTAGTTTTATTGTCCCACGGATAAGACGTAAACGTGGTTTAATTAATGGCCTTGGCTCAGTAGTAAAATCTATAACAGGTAATTTAGATTACGAAGATGCTCTTAAATTTGAATCAGAAATTACATCCATGAGAAATAATATTAACAATATTAAACTTTCTCAGAAAAGAACGTTAGCTATAGCAGAAAATACAGTAAAAGAATTTAGCAGTCAGTTAGACAAAATTAACCAAAATCAATTGAAAATAGCTTCATATATTCAAAATGTAACAAAGGCAAGTGACGCACTGAGCAATCACTTATATTATTTAGATATTTACGTTCAAATAGATTTTAGTTTGCAAATTATATTAGATAAGTTAATGATTTTAGAAGATGCTATGACCTTTGCGCAATTAGGTATAATGCACCCTAGTATTATTAGTCCCCAAAATTTAATTTTAGAAATGTCAACATTAAAATCAAAATACAATTGGACACCCATAACAGAAATAAGTATAAATAATATCCACGAAATAGAAACATCAATTAAAGTTAAAGCTTATAGTACGGAACACTCTTTAACATTCATATTAGAAATACCCTCTATCTCACCCAGTTCATTTGACCTAATACACCTTTATTCCATCCCCGATAAAAACCAACTTACCATAATTCCCAAGTCCAAATACCTTGTACTTGGTAGCGATGAGTACACCTACCTAGATGATAGCTGCAAACAACTTACGGAGGAAACCCAGCTGTGCGAGACACTAGACACCGAGCCTATTAAGACCTCCGGCGATTGTATCCTCGCACTGATACAGCACAGAAACACCAGCTGCACGCGCGCTAAGATGATCCTAGCGAAAGACAAGATCCAGAAGGTACGGGACAACACATGGCTAGTAATACTGTCAGGACAAGAAGTTATACGAGTACAATGTAACAGCAAGACATCTTACAAACGACTGTCTGGTATTCACCTTATCGCAATTACAGATGACTGTCAGGCACGTATCTTAAACACAACACTGCAAACCCATACCAAAACTAAGACAATAGATGAAATAATACCATTACCCCAGTATTATGAAAATAAAGAACCTATCAAATTCCAAATTAAACTAGAAGATTTGGAACTAGACAATTTACACCATCTTTGGGACCGAGTGGAAAACATAGAAGAAGAAGACGTAACGTATTGGCCCTCAGAGATGGCTACACCGAGCTGGACCACACTATTGCTGTACGCCCTCTTACTCGGAGCAACGTCGTGGAAGCTGTACAGCCACTACAAAACACCCAAAACAACAAAAGGGGATGAAGCTCCCAGTGAGGACACTGGCGGAAGCTGTAAAATCAGCTTCTCTCTAAGGGATGGAGGAGTTACGACGTCACCAGTGCCGGCCCATCGCTGACGCAGCATTTCTACTTTGCAACTTCTGCATTTGCATTGTATTCATTTTATTCAACAATAGTATTATTTGTAATAATTAATTTTAGTCTATAAGCAACATCGAATTAATAAAGACCTATAATTGTAATAAAAATATCTTTTTTTAAAAGTTAGTTCCCGGAACGAGGAACATAACTGGCTACAATACATTTTTTTTACACCAGCTCAGCTCAAATACCACTTAGAGTATTTTGAAATTTAACAATTGCACTTGTTTTGTTGATTAATTTTAATGTTAATGATAACTACACTAAAAAATGATTTAAATTAGAAAAACCTATGTATTCTTAACGCCCTTGAATAAAAATAACATCAAAATAAGTAATAGATTTTGTAGAATTAAGAAAAATGTGCACATAGTACGATAATTTCACCTACTTACTAAAAAACGTTATAACTTCAAAACTATGAGGCCTAGGACAATAAATTTTGGTGATTCTGGTAGGTAACGGTCTCCCCTATCCCCCACATCCCGTTGGTCCACTACTTACGGGACACCCTGTATATAAAAGAAAGTCGTGTTAGTTACACTATTTATAACTCAAGAACGGCTGAACTGATTTGGCTGAAAATTTGTGGGAAGGTAGCTAAGAACCAGGAAAAGGATATAGGATACTTTTTATCCCGAAATTCCCACGGGATCGGGAACTACGCGGATGAAACCGCGGGGCACAGCTAGTTAAATATAAATATTAAACTAACTACAAATCTTACTAAATTACAAAGCCAAATTCCCTCACCGATATGTATAACGTATTTAACATGACACGGTGCCGTGTAAACATATCTATGAACAATGTTCCTACGTAGTACATTACGGTGAACATTTTATAAAGTTATGTAGCTGTTTCTGTACTAATAATGTACCTATCTTCAATGTAAATTCGAGTTTCGTGTTTGCAATAAGGATACCGTACGCTCCAGTGGGTATACACTTACATTATGTGATTTTATACTAAGCTATAATTGAACATGTTCACGCACAGTGTAGTGTTATTAGTTTGTAATACTTTTTAGGTTTAGTTTCTTGTTATTATTTAATATGTTTTTATTTATCCTGCCTGATTCAATATCGGAGAGCCTAACTAAACCTTCTAGATGCTATGGTAACATCTATCAGAATAAACGATAACAAGCGCAAACTGTTTGCGCGTAGCATAAGGCCACGAGCACTTCATAATATGTAAGTATCTCTATGTATTTTTTATTTCTTATTTGATATTAATTTCTGAGAAAAAGTGCTTACAGGGTGTCCCTTATTTTATAATTATTTTCCATCGGGAATTTATTAACTTTATACTAAGATTAAATGTTGATCAAATGTGCTATTAAAGAAATACTTCGACGAACCGAGCAGATGAAAAGTCATTTAAAAAAATAAAATCAAATTTTCACAGGAGTTAGATCAAGCTAAGTACATATTAATCAACACAACTGTCATAGAAATCATTAGCGGTTTTGAAGGACTTAATACAATAAAAAAAATTGTTCCTAAATCTAAAGATATGGTTTAGAAAATGTGTTACCAAACAGTTTGAGTTTCTTTTTACCTTTGAACAAAGTCAATATCCACTGATCTTTCAAGAAATACGAGTATATGAAAGAAACACAACTTAAACACCCTATATTCTCATTTTTCTTTTTTTAACGATTACATTAAAATAATACCGAGACATTTTCCTCGAAACTTAACTAAATAATACCTACTTTACGTTGATGAGCCCGCGAATTACACAAATTTCTTTGCTCTCTTTGATATTAAAATGTCGGCCATTACGTAAATTTTTATTTACTTCAGTAAAATATTTATATGATGTAAATATAGGAGAAGTCATTTCCAGAAACAGTTGATATAGAGTTTTATATTCGAGATTTAGGTTCGAAATGAAGTTCAAATTTGAATTATTGGGTTATAATGAATGGATTGTTGAGGGAATTTGAACCTTAGTACAGTGATATAAAGGTCTTATGACGATGTTCTGTTGCGAGTGTATAGTGACCGCAAGGCTACCCGATGCCGCCCAAACGTCCTTAGTGGTTATACGGGGTAAGCCCAAATACACTTAATTAATATACGGATCATACACTGCTTCGTCAACCATAACTTGTGGCGGTTGAGATACCACCTAATGTTTTTTATTAATTATACCAAATTCCTACTGAAATTGGAGGTACATTTTTTTTAATAATTTCTTTGAAGGGCACTAATTTGATTTCATCAAAGTTTGCCTGTAGACTTTCCTATTTTATAAATTCTCGGATTTGGGTTACTAAAGAAAAATAAAGAAAGAAATAATTCAGGCCAATATTTCAGACTTCGCGGAAATAGCAAGCTTATATCATAAGGTAAATATTAAAAAATAACATAACCGAATAACAATATATCCGCCATATCTCCCTTACTTACAAAACTGAAAAGGAAAAATTCTTTCACCTTGAATCAATACCTCAATCGTTCAAGTAGCTGTTTATTCATATTTATATTAAATCAATCAATCTTTGCTTTATATCTCCCGATCGCCGCCGAGCTCAACAAGAGAAAATAAATCTTTTGTAAAAGTTTCCTTGGACCGATAGGTATTATTCATGAGAGTGCCAAACGGCTGATTGATCGTCTTCCGCACTTTTGTGGATTGTATACACTGGACACTCCCAGAAGGTATTTATTACGGCTTTTATTTTTCAATTATTATCACTATTAAAAGTAATAAACATTCGGGGGTCTTGATTACATCCCATCTTTGCCTAGGAGTGGGACAACACAGGTTGATTAAAAAAAAAAAAAAAATCACAAAACGATATTTGCAGAAATGACAGTACCTTGTTTCGGACTAATCTCCGAATCCGATATTCCAACTAAAAGATAGCTGATACCTATTAGCTTTTTTTATCTCAAAACTCCCATTGGAGTCCACGAAACACAGCAGTTATTAGTACAGGTAAAGTTGAATGTTGAATCGGGACATAGAATAAATAAAATGCTATATTAAATTCTGCCTGCGATAAATAGAAATAAAACACTTTTATTCGGGATGAAATCTCTGTTTAGAAAAAAAGTTATTTGGCCACCCATTACTTTTATAATACTAGAGAGAGATAGTTCTATCTTCCGTGATAATAATGATTAATAAACAAAATACAATACAGACCCCGGAAATAATAAGACAAACACACAATAATTTGTTCAGATAATACAATTATTTTTGTAACATTTAAAAAAAGTATCTATTGATCGTTATAATGTCTACTCTTTAGGGGTTTACGTAAATACAAAAGTGTGTTACTATAACAACGCGACGAAAACGTGGGTAAAAGCTATTATTAAACTATACGAAAGAAGAAATAAGTATTAAACTGATTATCAAAAAATACGGTAGACGACATAGGAAAGTGAATACTATACAAGGCGTATGCTGAGACGCCTAGGCGACGCAGGCCGCAGGCACGTGTGACGCAGACAGGAGGGCAGGAGTGTCGATTGAACGAGTGAATGATTAGTCATATTGTAAGGTAGTAAAACGAACATTATACCTACAAAAGTATGTAATACTGTAAGGACCGACGAATGTATAACGCAGTTCAACGTAGAACATTCATTGACAAAGTATTATCGAATTTATACCCCCTGCAATAGAATAGGAAATCAATTGACCGAAGTCATCTTGTTTGTTGCAAAGGTATACACGATTAATTGTTGTTTTAATTAATTTTCGATCTTATTTAAATGCTTCTAAAGCTGATATTGGTTTATCACTGCGTTTAGCCTTCTCTAAAATTGTAAAATGACTGCTTACGTCACCCGTTTACATGCACATATATTTACTTTGAAGTCAAGCATTTTAGTAGAAGAGGTTAAAACTATTAACTTAAGTACAAGGTCGAGCGTTTAAATATTTAATAGAATCGATTCACTAGTACATATATGAAAATAAGCGAAATAGAGCATCACTTTCGAACTGTAACCAACTTTATGTAATTAAAAATTTTTAGCATACCTATTATTTTTTAAGTTTATGATAATCAAGCAGCAGATAATCAGTTCGAATAAAATCTTTAATTAAAAACTGCAATGCACAATTGCACTTTTTAAAGTTACTTAAATACCCGGTAAAGTAAACCGCAATAAACCTGTGATTAAACTGAAATACACTAACGACCAGAATACCAACTTTAAGTAGATACCTAATTACAAAAGTTCCCACGATAGTCGTTAAAAAAGTATTGAAAAATGAACGCTGATATTCGATCTTTCGAGAACAAAGTAATTTTAACTCGGATAGCGTTTGCCGGTCGCGGAGATTAAAAATAAAAGAGGTTGACTTTAAAATATAGTTAAGATAAGGCGAGTTAAAGTATGCCGCCACAGAGGCTAGTTTATGTTAAGTTAAATGAAACTTTTCTCAGCTCTGCAAAATAAACTTTGCGAGTTGTGAACGAATCATGAATGAAAAAGTGTTTGTGAGTACATTAAAGGTTGTATTCACTAGCAAATATTAAACCTTTTAACTAAATTTTTACAAAGGTGGCAATTAAAACTACTCCTCGTAATTGTACTTATATCATCAATAAAAGAAAGGCCTTGCATTTGGTTCTAATTGGGCAATACATACTATTTATATTTAGAAATATCATATAAAATCCACCTTTATTATTGAAACTATTACTCTACTATCTAATTTTCTACTAGATAATAGAACACGTAGCCTAATCATTTAATCATATAAGTATATGTAATTACTACAACTGCTAATCTAATTCCAATAAATAAATTAAATAAAACCTTTTGAAGAGCGAACAACATGAGCGTTCCCTTTGTTGATTATTTTTCTGAAACAAAAAGGTGTCGACTCTTAATTACCTCGTGAGTACTGCACTTTAAAAAACAGCCAGTATTTTGTATATTTTGACAGCTGCAAGTAGGATTAACCGTATACTCAACAATACATTTTTTTTCACAAAACACACGAAACATTTGTAGAGTTCTCACCCTCAAAATTCTGCTTTCAGTTTAAGCACCTGTAATACGACTACACATTAACTGTAGGGCCCTTTTTGTCCCAAAACATTGTGTATAGAATAATACAAAGCATTATATGGGTATTTGGGGTGTAAATCGCTTGTACTGTGAAGATAAAAGCTCCAGTGTTGTTACTATGAGGCTTAGTAATGTCATAATCAGAGAGTAATGGGTGTTAAAGACGTTTTATTCTTTGTGACACGCATATTCGGTTGGGTTGGTTGTCTCTCGTGCACTCACGACGAGTTGAATAGTTGGTTAATATATCCCGTAGGAGGAATGTGGATGTGTTGATAAAAACAGTTCAAAGTGAACATCGTGGTTTTTAGGGCACGTTATTAAAAGTTATGGGTTTAGTAAAGGGTTACTTCATTACGGAACCTTTTAGCGATGTATCGTTAAGAGGTAAAGAGGTTGATTTTTATTGCGTTGGTTTGTTTTACTAAGTACTGTTAAGTGTAAAGTTTGGTCATGTATTTCAACTATTTGGAAACAGTAGATTTAAAAAATTTAGAAACAAACCTGTTTTATACATAGTAAACGGTTTTATATCTTTTATAGAAAATTATTTTCAACGTTTACAGTCCGTGTAATTTAATGAAATCAATACGAATCGAATTAAAGTTAAACACTTTGCAAAAATATTTGTTTGAATATTTCGAAAATGCAATAAACTTTAAGAGCAACGTGTTTTATTTAAGCTTTGTTTTAAGCACTTAATTGGAAGTTTTACAATCGAACACCGAGATTAATATTGAAACGAGTATATTATTTATAACGTACAAATGGACAACAAAACGTTTGGTATTTGATCAGGGCAGGACAGGGCCGGGCCGAGCGGAACGCATCGCATACTAATTAATCCTTTATTTGGTACAATTGTCCGATTGTAATTAGAATTTGTTTACAAAGTTTATGTTAAAGAGGGCACGTAACTGGTCGGGAACGGAGTAAGCAGTAAGTCTTTGAGTATAATCCATGCGGGCAGTCGGTTTAGAACTTGTCGTTAATTACAAGCGAGAAGCCAACAAAGGCGGGCATCCCGACGGCTTTTGTCGTCGGTTTTATCTTAATTGCTTTAAGAAACTCGATATCGTTTGGCGACAAGATGCTTTTTATTCCTTCACCCAGCTCCCTAACGGCAAACAATGACGGAACTTTGAATTAGTTTTCGGTTTGATAACACCACCATCAGTTTTTTCTTTGAGTTTTAACGACAGTGGTGCTATTATGACCGATATTTCGGACGATCGTTGTCCTTTTATCGTTCTTTCGATTTATTTTCCCTTTGACCGTTTATGTTGTTGGGACGAACGAGTTTACGTCCTATATCGTGTAAGTGGTCGTATTCAGTAAGGGATAATGACCGTCGACTGTGCCCCACAATGAAGATAACGCTCACATTATACTCCTAATAACATTTTTAACATTACACTTAATACAACAGGTAATAAAAATATTTCCTAATTTTCTCCGCCGGCAGTGAAAGAGGTTCGTCAAACGAATATTTTGACTTAATATGAAAACTCAGTTCATCAACGTTCTCAAGTGTAGAGTTAACCTAGAACAATACATAATTGAAATTTATCACTTGAAAATCTAGACATTGGATACGGAAATATCTCTAAGTTGTTTGCTTTTAAATTAGCATAACTGAAAGGGGTTAAAGTAGCTTAACATAAATGTGTAATTTGCTTTATTTGTCGCTGAGAAAAATACTGTTTCTCATGTTTGTAGCCTATCTCTTAGTATCAAGACAAGTCCTTTACACTGACACTTCATGACAATATATTTGATCCGACTTTTATCTTACAATACTGATCCATTGAAAAGTTACATTTGGGGTCGCGTTTCTTAGAGGACGCAATTTTATTTTTTTGATGTGTAGGGGGGGTAAGTGTAAAGCTAAAATCAAGTTTGTGGGGTCGCCACCCTTGTCCCACGGCCGCCATCTTGAAAATAGGGGTTGAAACGGTTTTTACGATATATCTCTTAAACTATTTATCTGATAAAAAAATTTATTTAACGTTTTTTGTTGCAAATTAAATTCTCTATAACTTTGGTCCAGTAATTTATAAATAAAAAAGTTATAAGTGAAAATGTTCAGAAATTCGAGAAAAAAAATATATTTTTCGATATAACTTTTTTTTATCATTTTACGAAAAAACGATATCAGACCATTTTTGCAGATCGTTTTTTCGACAACTTTTATATGCAACATTTTTTCATTAAGTCAATAGCTAAGGTTTTACAGCGCTCCGAAGTGAGTACTATTTTTCAGTACTCTTAACTATACATATTTTATACGTGGGTACTAATAATGTGTCATCAGTTATTATTTTTATTTTTTATTTTGTTAATATAATTCTTTTAATTAGTAATTTTGCAATGTTATAAATCTGGTGCAGTGTTTGTTTGTAATATCTAAAAAAACATGGGTCACGATTAGTTTTACGCAATGTCACAATGACATTTGTTACGAGGATACCGCTGCAGCACACTCAGGCACGGTAGAAAGAGTGGGAGATACTAGTTCCTCTCCCTTCCCCTCGATCTTACGCTTTTTCGATCAGCATCACGTGACCCTGACGCGAGTTTGAAAGTTTTTACCCATACAAAAAAAAGTGCTCAGCGCCACTAAAGAAGTTTTCACTTCAAAAAAAGAATAGTACAGTAAGAGAGGTTAGAAATAATGATAATAATAATAGCAGCTTTTCTTTTGTTCCCTAATGGTCGCTTGGGTATTTTCTACCTGGACAGCATTCTCGGTAATTTTTTTCTCGAATTTCTGTACATTTTCACTTATAACTTTTTTATTTATAGTTTTACGACAAAAAATTACTGGACCAAAGTTATAGAGAATTTAATTTGCAACAAAAAACGTTAATTTTTTTTTTATCAGATAAATAGTTTAAGAGATATATCGTAAAAACCGTTTCAACCCCTATTTTCAAGATGGCGGCCGTGGGACAAGGGTGGCGACCCCACAAACTTGATTTTAGCTTTACACTTACCCCCCCCCTACACGTCAAAAAAATAAAATTGCGTCCTCTAAGAAACGCAAGGTAAGGCCTAAAAAATGTAACATTTCAATGGATCATACTGATAATCGCGTTTAGCCGTAGAAACGTAGTAGAGTAGCACACATACAAACTGCCTCAAGTATAAATAATTAATCGCATAATATACTAACCTTTTTGTTTAATATATAAAATATTATTCTTAATTATAATCTATTATCTTTATCCTCGAGCTTTATTTTGTTATTCATGGTCAAATAAAACCGTTTCTTTAAATTTAAATTTAAATGGTTCCCAATTTACGTGTACAAAATATTATATATACATTAAACAAACAACGTTAACATGTCGGGCATGTATTTAATATTATTACAAAAAAGTCCCGGCGGTCCCTGAATAAATAATTAAATAAACACCAGAGGAAAGTTGTTCGTGTTTGACTTTGAGACCTTTCCTATTTGTACTTACAGTGAATGTGGAAACAAAATTTACGTGATGCGCCCTGGCTGCGTTCCAAATCGCCAACAGAGGCCATAGGTCACTCGCCTTAATGTACGAACACCATATTTGGCACACCCCTTATACGAAGCCACATGCTAATTTTATTCATGCTATAACCGGTGGAATTTGCTTAAAGAATTATGTATTTTTTTATCACGTGCCGCGTCGCTGTGAACATACAGTTGTTACGAGTAAGTTGGAATGCCCATTTATGTCTTCCAAAACGAGCTTGTGTTTCATTACTATACGGTGTTACTTAATTTTGTTGGCTGTGCTTCAAGTGAATGGAAGGTACTAGGGGTGAATGAAAGTAAAACAAAATATTTTTAAATATGTAATAATTTACGATTATTAAGATACTATTGGTCTCGATAGACGTATTAATATTATCACCACGGGTACGGGTAATAAGAATCACCTAAAAAGTCTAATACATGCACAAACGACCCAAACCAGAGAGGTCTCATGATGAAAACTGTCTTAATTAAGTACATTACTCCTTAATATAATATGTTACTTACCTAATAATATACACCAGTAAAAGAAATTTTCATTACATTACAATCTTCAAGCCCAATACTTGCTTAAGCTTCATTGGATTTAAGTTTTAAACAAGAACCGTATTATCTATTTATATATTAAAGGTACATCAACAACCCATATATTAAAAATTCTCAACTGCAGAAGATATAGTAAAAAAAACAGATACATATTATATAATTTGTATCTATCAAAATTGAGACCAACGAAGAGATTTATTTTTATAAAATAACATAACATAATATCCAAACTAAACGAATATTGTTCTATGAATCCTAGAAAATGGATAAACAAACTCGCTCATTGTTTATTTTTTAATATATACCCACAAACCCAATTTATAAATATAAACACTCAAACACAAACGAACATGTTGATGCTCACAAATATTTGCGTTTACGAGATAGACAAAAAACAAAAAAAAAACTTGTAAGTCGTCTAGACATAAAATCTCAATATTTCAAAACACTTATATAATTTAATTGGTACTAAAATGATGTATGTTTTCTGTTTCGTAAACATGGCATGGTTTTCAGATCACCAACATGAAAATATTCATTTAAAATCCGTCAATTTGCAGTCACGAACTAAGTGGCATAACCACTTTTCGCGCACTTTTTCTAAGTTAATATTAAGAAGTTTTATTACACAAAACTACTTTGAAAATGTAATATTGCAATAATTCATAATTAACTTTAACAATATACTACGAAGCGTTTTTCAATTCAACGGAACAATTTTCCAAGATTCAACAACAACGATTCGAAATATGAATAAAACATTTCAAGCTATTTCTTGGTGAAAACGTAATTAAAATAGAGAAAAAATATTGTAAGGAAGCGTATTTTATGTGTACTCATAAATCTTTACCTTTCACCTTCCGAGTGAAAACCATTATTTTTCACTAACGTTCAGTTTTATGTGCCCACTAATACTGTCAAAATAGGAAAAAAACCTTCTACCAGGAAAATGTTTTAGTTATAGCCATACAAAATTGCTACGGTTTGGGGTGTTATTAAGTAATTTTCGTTTTAACTCCGACCGTGGCCCCAATCTGTTGTGCTTTAGATATTATTTAGTTTCAAACTAGGTACTCAACGTTCGCAAGAACTGTTGCAATATTATATTTCGCAGCATATATTTCACTCAGAAAAAAAAGAAAGATATTGTATTTATATATTTCTATATATTCATCATAATGATGATGACGATTGTTGCCAAATAAAGCATCAAACTGAACCGTTATGTTTTACGTAGGTATGCGAAGGTGTAAGCGAGTACGAGAATACAAAAGTGCTAGGTATTCATGAACTTTAATTTTGATGAAGTGACATCAAAATGAAAGTTCATTGAATAGAGTCTGTTACGATAAAGGGGTGTACGAAGAAGAAGCAGGGTGTTAGCGGGAGGGGAGGAGGGGGGGGTGGCGCAGAGGAAAAGTTTACGTCCCACCCTTATTGTAACCCGAATTATTCATGACTCGTTTAGAAATAGCAATTGATTATACTGTTTAGCGCAAATTAACTTGGTAAGGCCCTTGGGACCGGCGAAGTTAACCGTGGAACGACAGATGGACACTTCTTATTTATTGGCCTCGTTAAACACCTTTTAACTTCTAATTTATCAACGTTAATAATCAAGAAACTTTGTTTGTGAGAGGTTTGTGTTACTTTTTTACTAAGTCGCGCACTTAAACTGTCAGAGTTAAGATTTTAGATGTTTTAGACGGTTCTCGCAAAGTTAAGCCCATTATAATTTTATGTACTTGGGTGCTTGGATAATGTATTCTTTTATAATGACTACAAGAAAGTTGGTAAATATACCACAATATTAAGCATTAAGCAGCTAACTCCTTAGTAGGTTAATTACCTGTATCTATAGGGTATCAAAAACTAGACGAATACACTTACATAAAATATGCAAACTTATTACACATATAAAAGACATATAAGTTGTGGAAACTATGCAATTTTCAAGTATTACACTATACAATATTCAATGTATTTTCTGTACAGCGGAGAATAAAAAAAAACATATTTAAATAATATGAAAACCATATTCTACAATGAATAAAATACACACTTGAACATACATATCTATTGAATAGTTCATACAAACAAACCATACGTCAACGAAAACACTACCAATATTGTCCCTATTCATAACTACCCATAAAACACAAATGTTTTGCCAAACATTGGGGAGTTCAATACAACAGGTGAAAGATTTTCAATATTATAAATAGCTTGGCCCAAGACTTGACGTGGGTAAACGACGCTGTCAAAGTCAATAAAACAGATTCATCATTATTGGCCTTTTGGACTCTTGCTATGGGTAATATTACCGTAACTTTGACCCAGATTATTCTTAGGTAAAATGTTATTATCGTAAAATAATTACTTTGTGAAGACCTTTCAAAGATTTTATCCCGATATTTTGAGTGATGGGAGAGTATAATATTATTAAAATGATAGGAGTATTTAATGTATTTTGCTTCTGTTGTGCTCACGGTAGTTGATCAATTGCTAAGAGATGCCTAGTTCTTTTAGCTAAACTTGGGGTAGCAGGTTCATTTTCCATCTGAATAGCATATTTTTGTAATCAGATATTTACCTCATTCTGGGTATGTATGAATGACTGTTTGCCTAGTTCCGGATTACTTAAACTAAGTTTTTTAAAATCCTGAGATTACTTGAAATAAGCTAACGAGCTAATAAAAAACATGCTACTCGTACGGTGTAATTGCGTGTTACCAACCCAAAAAAATACAATTATGAATAAAATCAAATCGACACAAAACTTTATCACATTTCCATCTAAAAGAATTTGGTTATTAACTATCAAATAAAATTACATTTCTACAGAAAAAGAATATTTCCACCAAACACATCAAGGATAGAAACATCTTACGCAAAACAAGCGAAGCGTGAGTTCATCAAACTTTCTCTCCGCCTTCTCAATTTACTTTCTATCGAACCCAATCGAAATTCGCTCAATTTTTTAACATAATCGCCGATCGGATAGCGCTGATATTTGCGAGACAACGCCCCCGCCGGCGAAGACAAAAAGAGAATTGTAATAAACGGTTTATCGAAGAAATCAGGCGAGACTCCGTGAGGACAGGGAATTAAGGTCTCGCTAATGAGATGTTGATTGCATCCTGCGCTTTATTTGTACTCTATTTTGCATTTCTTTTTTTCACGTCTTCACACTTGTTTTCTACATACATTCTTCACATTTGTTTTCTACGTAGCTACTTGATATGCATATAAAACGTTTGTCACTTTACCTTGCTTTGTTAATTATACGTATTTCGTTTTTAGCACAGAAAAAATGGTATTAGCCTCAGTCTTTAGAACAGATGGCTGGTGATCAGTACCATTAAAAAAAAGGTAGCACTCCGGGAGTGCCGGCAGAAGTGAAAACTTCAATATTAACGTTGTGTATTGTTAACAGAATTGTATTTAAGTACGAAAGTATACATTTTCATCCAGAAATTCTTATGGTATCAAGAATATCGCGAGCAAAACCGCGGGTCACGATTAGTTTTACGCAATGTCACAACTCCCTTCCCCTCGATCTTACGCTTTTTCGATCAGCATCACGTGACCCTGACGCGAGTTTGAAAGTTTTTACCCATACAAAAAAAAGTGCTCAGCGCCGCTAAAGAAGTTTTCACTTCAAAAAGTTAAGCAGTTATAATAGGTGATCGAAACAGCTTTTGATTTCATAAGCATTTCCATGTTTCAGAAAGCATGTCAGTCTACTGAGATTGACATCCTTTCTGAGACACGGAAAGTAGTTAGAACAATCAAAAAGTTTGACAATGTCCAGACAAATCTCGTCGTATTGTCTCTGGGTTGTAGAATAAACTAACACCCACAGTTCTACTTATATCATACTAGAAATAAATAAATAAAACTTTTTAAAAACAAGCGTTTTTTAGCTTTTATTGCATTGCCATGGGACTTACATAAGTATCCCAAACAGATCAATCGGATACCCAGAAGAGGTCGAAAAATGGCTTGCATGATTTGAGACAACGGATCAGGTGAAACTAAATAAAAGACAATAAGTTTTTAAATTGAAAAAATAACAAATTATAATACAAACAATAATAATTGAAGTCAAAGTTGAACACAAAATACAAGGTGACGTTTTCATGACCGATATAAAAACAGTCCCATAACAACGTCTTGAATAACACCATATTTCCTGGTTACTGCCGAGCCGGCGTTGTAAAGTTGCAAGGATTTCCCCTGATAGTGACATATTTTCCTTAGAAACAACTAAATAAATACAGCTGTATAAATCTACAAAGTGCCTCAGTATCGTGGAATTCTCGTTCTAACTATCTGACTCTAGAATTGTATTAATATCTATACTAATAAACAGGACAAACTTGTTTGTTTGTTTGTAACGAATAGGCTCCGAAACTACTGAACCAATTGCGAAAATTCTTTGAAATCGCGGAGCGCTGCTAGTTTTAAAATATAATTTTTATTTGCTTGCTGTGTGGTTCCCGGCAGATTAGAATAGGACCTCCCTCCTTCTCACCGAGGTGTCGTACGAGGCGACTAAGGTACAAATATCGCGTGCACCATCACCAGCATACAGAGAAGGAAAACTTTGGAAACAATAAAAACCCTCGCCAATACGCCCCTGCCCAGCGCGGCGAGTACGGGCAAATCTCCCTATGTTAAGTGCCGACACAGAACGGCCCTCAGTTCCCGGCGGCCCCGCTATTCCCGGCCATCGTGGTGACGGTCGTGGTCACGGCGGGGTGGAGGGTGCGAAGAATCCCCGGGAGGGTTACGGTCACCACAGACAACAACTACATCTGGCTACGTATAATGCTCGTTCGTTGAGGGAAGACGCCCATATTGCCGAACTCGAGTCAGAGCTAGGTCACATCAACTGGCATATTCTGGGTTTGTCGGAAGTCCGAAGACAGGGGGAGGACATGATAACCTTGGAATCTGGACACCTACTCTACTATCGGGAGGGCGACAGGACGTCACAAGGCGGGGTTGGCATATTGATCAACAAAGTCCTTTATAACAATGTGATGGAAGTTAGCAGTGTGTCTACGCGGGTAGCATACCTCGTTCTCAGACTCACCAGGAGATATTCTCTGAAGGTAGTCCAGGTATATGCTCCCACGTCGACATACTCTGACGATGAAGTCGAGGCCGTCTACGAAGATATAGCTAAGGCCATTCATAACACCACGAAGACTCACTTCACCGTTGTTATGGGGGACTTCAACGCCAAAGTGGGAGTACAAGAACGCGGAGAATCGGCAATGGGATCGCATGGTTTTGGTAGCAGAAACCAAAGGGGGCAGATGCTGGTCAACTTCCTCGAATCTCAGGGGCTATTTCTGATGAACTCGTTCTTCCAGAAAAAGCCTAAACGGAAGTGGACCTGGCGGAGCCCGGATGGTACGACCAAAAATGAGATAGACTTCATCATGACGAATAGAAGGTATATATTCAAAGATGTCACAGTGATCAACAGGTTCAACACCGGTAGTGATCACCGACTTGTCCGTGGCACCTTGAATATAGACTTTCGTATAGAGAGAAATCGTCTGATGAAGTCTACGCTCCGGCCGTCATTGCACCATACTGTTGCGAGATCCAATCAATTCCAACTGGAATTACAAAACCGGTTTAGCTTGCTGGAAACCACGGAGGACGTTGATCAAGGTGTCAACGAATTCACGAATATTGTCCGAGAGGTGGGAGAGGCATTTTGTCAACGGAAACGTGAGAGTAAAGCGTCCAAGATCTCGGCTGAAACAGTAGACTTGATGCGACAGAGGCGGGAGATGCCAGAGAATTTGTCAGAATGTCGCCTTCTCAATAAGCGTATAAAAAAGCGGATACGCTTCGACCTGCGCCAAAGCAACACTCGAGAAATCGAAGATGCTATAAGGCGAAATAAGGGCTCGAAAGTTTTCGCTAAGCAATTGGGAGGGGGGCATCTGACAAAGCTGACGACATCTGATGGTCGAGTCATCGCATCCAAACCGGACCTACTTGTTGAAGCTGAGACTTTCTACGGACAATTATACTCATCACATGCACCGAAACCCACAACTCGCGATACGGACGATAATCGTGCCAGGTTAACCCGCCACTTCACGGACGAGCTACCGGACTTTGAGAACGGAGAGATCGAGATGGCTCTTGCGCAGCTTAAGAACAACAAGGCACCTGGAGACGACGGCATTACAACTGAGCTGCTACGAGCTGGGGGACGCCCAGTCCTAGACCAGCTCAGAAAGCTGTTTAATACCGTACTCCAGAAAGGTACAACGCCAGAAGCGTGGTCCAGAAGTGTGGTCATCTTGTTCTTCAAGAAAGGCGACAAAACGCGCCTCAAGAACTATCGACCGATATCACTTCTGAGCCACGTGTATAAGCTATTTTCAAGAGTCATCTCGAACCGTCTAGCCCGGAGATTTGACGACTTCCAACCTCCAGAACAGGCTGGGTTTCGAAAAGGCTTCAGCACTGTAGACCACATCCATACGCTGCGGCAGATTGTACAAAAGACTGAGGAGTACAATCGCCCCCTTTGTCTTGCGTTTGTGGACTACGAAAAAGCCTTCGACTCCATCGAAACCTGGGCTGTTTTAGAGTCCCTCCAGCGATGCCAAGTCGATTGGCGATATATCGAGGTGCTGAAGTGTCTCTACAGAGCCGCTACGATGACCGTCCAGATCCAAGATACCCAGACAAGACCAATCCCATTAGAGCGTGGAGTGAGACAGGGAGACGTTATTTCTCCGAAACTGTTCACCAACGCATTGGAGGACGTCTTCAAAACACTGGACTGGAATGGACGAGGCATCAGCATAAACGGCGAGTACATTTCACACCTTCGATTCGCAGACGACATAGTGATCATGGCGGAATCGCTTGGTGACTTAACGGAGATGCTGCAAAGCTTAAGTGTTTCTTCCAGACGGGTGGGTCTGGGAATGAATTTGGACAAGACAAAAGTCATGTTCAATTCATTTGTAGACCCAGTGCCAGTTACCGTCAACAATGTTGGCGTCGAGGTTGTTCAGGAGTACACCTACCTAGGACAGGTCATACAATTAGGTAGAAACAACTTCGACAAAGAAGCTGACAGAAGAATACGCTTGGGCTGGGCAGCATTTGGAAAGCTTCGCCAAATCTTTGAGTCGCCACTGCCCCAGTGCCTTAAGACAAAGGTCTTCAACCAGTGCGTCCTTCCGGTCCTAACGTACGGGGCCGAGACGTGGACACTGACGAAGGGCCTCGTCCACCGATTCCAGGTCGCTCAGCGAGCTATGGAGAGGGCTATGCTTGGAGTTTCTCTCAGGGATAAGCTCCGAAACCAGGAGATCCGACGGAGAACCAAAATCACCGACATAGCCCTCAGAATAAGTAAGCTGAAGTGGCAGTGGGCGGGGCACATCTGTCGAAGAGCCGATGGTCGCTGGGGCAGAAGAGTGCTGGAGTGGAGACCGCGAACAACCCGTCCCGTGGGACGCCCTCCCGCCAGGTGGACCGACGACCTGAAGAAGGTGGCGGGTAGCGGCTGGATGCGCAGAGCTGAGGACCGAGTGTGGTGGCGCGGCATGGGGAAGGCTTATATCCAGCAGTGGATGGCAACGGGCTGACGATGATGATGATGATGATTTGCTTCTAATTGTTTTTAATGTCACATGCTAACGGGTCACCTGATGGTATAAGTGACTACCGTCGCCCATGGACAGTTCTGATGTTATAAATGTGGATATTTGTGAGGATGGGTGAATGATTTGTTAAAAGAAAATACTGGAACTATTATAACAAAAAACATGCAACACTTTTTACACTTTTCTTTTTCACAGAATCGAAAGAAAAATTACGTGAGTAAACCCACGCCGATCAGCTAGTACATAACAACCTTTTTGAATATAAGTATTGGAATCAAATAGTCTATAAATATCTGATTTTAACAAGCCTACTAGTAAATATAACTAAATAATGTAATTAATCCAATAAAATGTCTGAATTCGCTCAACTGGTACTTTATTTGTTAGATTCCAAACTCTTTTTTTTATTTTCCTTTTGAAATAAAAAGTAATATCGTAAAAGCTTTTAATGTTCACAAGCTTTTAGTAGCAATTGATAGATCTATCATTAAATGAGATAGTTACTAAGGAACCGTAATGAAATTTTGAAAACTTGTCTTTGGAAAGTACTTCCAATATACTCTAGTTACGGATGGTCGGATAGACTTTTAGCACTATTTATTCGAAATAAGAATTTTAAAGTACTATAGTTAAAATTTCATCTTAAACTTCTTGTTCCGCCTTCTTTATCCCATTTCTAAATTGGGATAGTTTTTTTTATTTAACCAGATTTAGAGCAATGACAGACATTTTACGTGGAGCAATTGGCATCAATATAAATAAATGTATATTTTCCAAATTTGCATAAAAGTGATAAACTATTTCGGCTGATAGAAGATATAAGTAACATTATTTTTGAAGTTCGCATCTTTATCTGAATCCAAGTTACAGAACCACTTTATTCTAAACGCATTCTCAGCGCCAAATACTCTAAATAGACTATGAGATATCTCGAAATTAATACGACAAGAGGAAACCTACATCTCGCCAGCATTATGCCTGTATTAAATGACCAGGGAACTAATCAACTCGAGTAAATTGAATTTAATATTGCAATGTGAGCGGCCGCCCGCCGAGACTAGACGACATGCCACGTAGATTATGATTTATGGAACCTGAAAATACCATCGTACATTTTAGACATTTGATAATAACATAGATAATTAAACTTGCTTGTAGGTAAAGTATATTCTGTAATGAAATTTGACGTCATAATCAACGTTCAGCGTTCGGATGATCGCGTGGTTTCACGCTTAGGTAGGTTAAATTCATTAAACGGCGAGTTTTTATAGCGTCGTTGAGGTGAAATTGTTTGTTTTATAAGGTTCTTGAAGACATACTGAGTTAAGCGGTAAATAGGTATGTTTGCCGTCGTGAATACTTGCTAAGACTTTATTTTCGACTAGATTAAGCATATGAACGAGGCAATTATTCTCTTGTTTGAGACGTTTTTATAACGCTATCCTCTTTTATATTCTTTTCGATGAAGACATCAATGAGAAATTAAGTATATTTGTTTCTACATATGCAGCAGTGGCTTATTACGGGCTGACTGATGATGATGATATCCATGCCGGAATACAAAAAAAAAGTTGCGGGTTCGATTCCTGTGTACTGTAAACATTGATTTACAATTATTTATCTTGGTCTGGGTGTATGTAAGTAGATACTTAAGATGCAGTTAATATAAACCTGAGAATTAGTTACAATTTAAATAAATAAATAATAAATAAAAATTATAAATTGACAAAAAAATAGTAACAAAATAAATATGACCAAATGACTTTTGAGGGCTCTAACTACCCGTAGCGATTGTCGATGATGTTAGTACGACAATATATGAACATGATCAATAAAATCATTATTATACTCGTATAATATTCCAAACATAAACAAACATGTTTTTTAAACAAGTGAAGTTGACAATGTAGTCCTAAGTTTGCAGTGCAAAGTTTTCTTTTATTTACTACTTAAAGAAGTAACAATGTTCGCACTTCCACTAGACCATTTACGTAAACCATTTTAACAGACCTCCATTTTATATAACAACACGTTGTCGTAGAGGTCAACCAGTACTTTAGTTTGATAGAATCAATTTTAATTAGTAATTTGTTACTTTTAAGTTGAAATTGGTATAAGAACATGGAAAATGTATTTAAATTTGTTTACAGACAAGATTTCATGTCTTTTTACATTGACTAGCTCAGCCGGACTGTTTAATCCGCATGAACGTATTATCCTTCTTCTTATAAATGTGGTTAACTCTATCTATACATACATTATAATGATGGAAACCGTCGTAGTTTAAAATATCTCACCGACATAGGAGCAGACAGTAAAAAATGTTCTTGTTTTATGTAGAAATGATTTATTTTTAAACAATTCACTTACAATTAACTTTTAAAGAGCAATTAACACTTGTATAATTTGAATTTGAATGTAATAATTTGAAATATTGTAAATCGCTTCAATCCATTAAACGTCCTACAAAACAGTCAAATAATGTAATTCAAACCTAAATAGTGCAATTACAAAAAGTAGTTCTCCTTGATACAAACATTTAAGTAAATACAAGAAACACTTAGGGCAAATACATGTTGTTTCCGACTGCATTTGAATTAAGTCTGACTCCATTAGAGTGGTTTAACCGACCAGTTTCCATGGAATTATCTAGATTTAGTCGATTTAGGAACACTCAGTGGAATGTTTTAACTAAAGCTGGGACAAATAGTGGAAAAATATTATGGAAATTGTGGCTTTAATTCTTTGTCGAGTGTTTTCTTTTGATTTGTGATTCTTTATCATAATAACGTAACAAATAAATTGTTCTTCAAAAAATGAATTATTTGGTTATTAAATTATGTTTTCCCCACCGTCAAATAAATAGTCTTTTTTACATTTTACCTAATCTATGTTCCGCAACTAAATTCAGTCATATCTTACCTACATTTTGTTTTGACAACAAGGCAGCACGTCAAACATTTCACCAGCACTGTATAGCGACTGAAATAGGTACCTGAAACAAATCCGAAGTGAAAAAATTGTATTCCAATAATTCCCGCAAAGACTCTACGTTTCAAATATTCGTATTGAAATGGAACTTTATACTAAAGCTTGATAGATGGATCAAAGGTTTTGGATAAGTCAAGTTTTAATACAGATATCATAAAATTGTATTAACTTGTCTTCATGTTTAAACCATTTCAGTTGAGATTTTTTTTATTAATATTTATTTTCTTACATTCATGAACAACTATGGGAAGATATATTTACAAAACAGAGTAGGAACAAAAATTAGGAGCCTGCCCTTTTCGTCCATAGGTGAAATTTTCATGGATTTTCCATTATTTTTATATTTTGAAACTATATACGTTTACTACAATATAAATAATATATTATCCCGGTTAGCGTACATGAATGTGTACCGTACTTTAGCGGCGGTTGCATGAGTCACTACGATAAACTCGAGCTACACAATGCTGCAGTGTCGTGAGAATGTTTCGATAATGTGAAAATTTTGCAGTTTGACATTACAACAGTTACGGCACCGTGTTATTATGTGGCGAAGTATTGTGTTTAATTTCTCCTCATGCATTATAAATGAGATATTTGAGGTGGTGACGTCATCGTATACGTCTTTCAACCGCCACTGTTTACTTATTGTTTTAAAATGAAACTTCAGTTAAACGGATCGATTGCAAGATCAAATGTTGCTTTTCATAATGGCCAAACCCTATATTGACTTGACCCTTGACTACCTTAACGCCATCAATTATTATTTTCACTCACCACTTTGATGTTGATTCGCTAGTACCTATAAATTGAAAGAAACCAAATTCAAATAACATTAATGTATTTTCCTTATATATCGCGAAGAACATCCTTCTAGAAGCCTGAGCAATAATTAAAATGACTTTTGTAAGTTGTTTAAAAGTACGTGAACGACACTGGACCAGCTTGCTATAAGAGTATTGTATGACAGGTACCTAAGTGGTTCCCAAGTCTGAAATAAGCTAAGTGCAGTCTGACAGCCCACTAGGTACAAGTACATGTTAGCAGAGCGATGATAGCCACTTCGAGAATATAAACTATTCTAAGAAAATGTTGTATTACAGAGACGACAGTTGATATGTGGATTCTTGTGATAATCTGCATTTTAGGTCATTAGGTGTTAACGTATTAACATTTATATTAGATACCGGTCACCTAGTGGTAGAGAACTATCGTGCCCTTGGACATATGCATCGAAAGCTTTGCCAGATATTCTGCGGTCAAAGGTATTGTGAAAACTTTATTGTGTTCCAGTTTGAACGGCATTGTAGTCAGTGAAGTTACTGGACATAAGAGACTCATCAACTGATGTCACGGGGTGAGATGCATGGAAGGAGTGGCGCATAAAATAAGCATGCGTCCGGCGCATCCTGGGTTATGGTCTACGGACGGCAAGTCGGTAACGCAGACTACCCGATCCTTCCACCACGACTCAACAGCTAAGTCCCATAACTTGCCGTGCGTGTCCCTACACCTGCACACGCGAGGACCTTTACAAGGCCACTGATAGTGCCATATCGGTGGCCGAGTTCTGGTCCTCAAATATGAGTCGACACGCAAAGAAGAAGAAGAACGGGGTGATGAGCGTTTTGCTTATCATCCTCGGTCGTCTCGTCACTCAGGTCAAACACAATAAAAAAGCTGGAGCTACTTTACGTCGAGACTGTTCCCCAGTCCAATCAACACGTGTTCAAACTCTGATAATCACGGCTTTGTTTCACCACTCTTAATGAAAAATCAATCAATCGTTTACGTGCGGTGTGCCGTATTGCCGTATTGCCGCCTTATTTATCCTTAACAAGGTTTACTTTTGTATTTAAGACTAAACATACCTAGTAGTCCATCGAAATCGTTTGAGACATTTCCAAGATTTACTAAATAAAAACTTAATATACAAAATATTTTTATGGTAATAATGATAGAGTGTACCAATGAATTAAACTAAAACCATTCTGCAGTCAAAATAACCAAGCGGTCAAAACGGTTATTATCATTTTAATATCCAGAATTCATTCTGGTTATTTTCCGCAAAAAAATATCAATTAATTCAATGGCAGACTTTTAATATTTCATAGCGCTTTCTTCATAATTTATTCGTTCTCCTTAATTCAAGTGTAAGGTATAAAATATGCAGAATTGTAATCGTAAAGTCTTAGGAGCACTTTACTCCGTTAGTTAATGAACTTGAGTTTGATTGCCCGCTACGAGCTCCTTGCAATAGGTCTGTTATACTTATAACTTATAAACGTTAATACTGACGATATTAATTTATAAATGGTTTAGAGTGAGTTAAGTGGTAACATTTGTTTGTTACTTTAGGAGACATAATGTTAAGAGTATGTTTGTGTTCTCGTATAAGTGGGCAGTTTGTCCTTCGTGCGTGCTATAATATATTTTTGACAAACTTTTGGGGATTCATTCGAGGATGGAAGGACTAATTCTATAAATATGTTTGTTATTGAAAGCCACACAGTCTATTTATAATAATAGTGAGCTTACTGTCTAACACCAAAACGCTACCTTAAATGTATGGTTATTAAGGTACAATATTGACTAAAACTATATTTATCTCTATGTGACTATATGTGAATGCGCAGTTTCTATTACCTAAGATACAAGGAGTATATCTAGAGGGGTCAGTTGCTTTAACAAGATTGCTATAATAAGATAATATAATATTTGTTTTTTTTTTTTTATAACATAATCATTTACTGGGTGCGCCAAAGTTCACCTAAAATTTCAACTCCGATAATTGGAAATCCGAAAATTTTCTTCCTAACATTTTTTATCCTAACAATCGCAACTCCTAAAATCTTTTTCACTAATGTTATAATTCCGAAACATTTGTTTTCCTATATTTTCTCAACATAACCATCGTTCATACTATTATTCAAAGTCATATCTTTTTTGTTTAGATTTATTTTTATTTATTATAATCAATATTATATACATACATTTTTCGTAACTTTGTTTTTACATAACATGTAGGTTAGGGTGTCCCTTATATGGCAAAAAAAAATTTTTTTTAGAATTTCGAAAGGCATACCCTCCAGTTTTTTTATAAATGCTAAAATGTACTTAAATATGAAATTTCAAATCTGTAGCATGATTGCAACCCGTGCCGACCGAGCTCTAAAGTTTAATAAAAAATGGTATTTTGGTCTGACATTTTGGTTTGATCCTAAACTAATTAAAATGCAACAAATAAAGTAAATATGAGTAAAACTAAAAAAATATCAATACAAACTTTTATTTAAATACAAATTATAATAATAATGAATTAGGGTAACTTCTCTTTAGTGTAGTTTTTTTACAATCTGGATACAGATTTCTATGTTCCTGAACACAACGCAATAAAAACTGTTTTTGCTCTTCTTCAGCCGTGATAAGACCATTAAAATCTTGCATTAATTTAACAGCTCTTTCAGCAGTGTCATTTACGACCTTCAAACGACTTAATCGTCTTCTAGCTTCCAAAAAAGCAGGATTGTCACCCCACGAAGATACGTCTTCCCGAAGAAAACTGTCGTCGATCTGTAGTCGAGATAGAAATCGTTTGCTTCTTTGAGTCACAAAATCATCCAGCTTCATATCTGAAATAAAGAAAAAACCATTAAAATAAGCAAAAACTAAACCACAAAACATTGAAAAAGAAACAAGAAAATATTAAGTACTTACCAAACAAATTTTGCGTAATTTCTTCCTTCGATGGGACATAGCGTTTAGAGGAATCTGAACTTTCGTCTCTGTTTAAATTATTAATCATTTTTGTCTTGGTTTTGGTATCAACTTCTTCATCAAAGAGTGATAACATGACTGTTTCTTCACACAAATACCATAAATGATGAATAAACTTGCTTATGGATGCCTTGGAACTTGTCGCGTCTACTTTTTCATATTCTTTTAGAGCTTTCAAAAAGGACAAGTCTTGGTTAGGTGCTCTAACTGCCATTGTACATTCGAGCCAAGGTTTGGTATACAAGGTGACGATAAATAAACAAACATCTTGTAGAGCATTTTTGTCCTTTGCAGTAATTTTAAGTTGCGACTGAAGCAAACATATTTTTATAGAATAGATTGCTCTCGCCATCCATCGCGCTTGATGCAAAGCTCCGGGGGGCCTGAGTTTTAGTTTATTCTCTGTATCTCCTCCTAAGAACACAACGCATAGTTCAACCAATTCGCGGTAATCGTCTCTAACAAAAGGTTTTTCCAGTTCAGTCTTATAAAAAGTTAACAAAGATGTAATGTTTGTCTCAGCAATATGTGCTTTAACGAAATTTAGAGGTGACTCAATGTTATCAGTGTTAATATTTTTCCAATTATCTCTTAACTTTTTGAAAATTGGAATATCTGGGCTACTTGTTATATGTTTTACCTTGGTTTCAAAAACAGCTTTAAGGACCAACTCATAAACATGATGACGACAAGCAAAAAGCAGCAACTCCCTTTCTAAAGTCTGCTCCAAAATAACACAAGCTCCACTGAAACGGCCAGTATTGGAAGCTGTTGTATCGCAGCACATTATCTGTACTTTGTCATGGAGGGTCCAGTCAAAGAGAGCAGTTGAAATGGCTTTAGCTTGATGTTTTCCAGAAGAACTCTCTAATTTCGGTACTGCAAGAAGCTGTTCTCTATCGTCAAATGAAGCAATAATTGGCAAGCGTTCTTCTTTTGAACTTCGTACATCCAATCCAGGTAATAGTTTTCCATCCCAATGAACTGTGACTACGTCAGGCAAATGATTCTGGAAGTCAGTTTTTATTGCTTCTGCCCTGGATTTTCTCGCTTGAGTACGAACTCGCTGAATCGAGGATTTGTTTATAGGGAATTCATCGCTGTTCAGACCAAGCGCTTCTACAACCGCATGGAGAATGTAAACTGAGTCCCTTATGCTTAATTGGCATCGATCTAAAGCTGCTACCAGTTTAGGAGTTATTAAACTTTTCGTGCCTCTTTTAAACCTTTTTTCAGGGCAAGGAATCTGAGTACTAAGTTCAGAGTTCGAAATCTCTTCCTCATCCGAATTCTCAAGACATTCTAAGTTATCTGTCGAAGAAGTAGATGCAACAGCCAATAACTCTCTTTGTTTTACCTTTCTTTCCTCTTCTTCCAATCGTCTTTGCATAACTCGTTCTTCTTTTTCCGCCAATTTTTTGTCGATTCCACCTAAGCATCCCGGTCGACCTGGCTCTCTCTGTTTCCTTAAGAAATCTTTGTCTTCCTCTATCTTCATTCTGTCAAAGGCATCTGCATGTGCAATATCAAATAAGTTATCAAGGTCTTTTACAAAATTATTTTCACGATTCTTGAAAGTCAACTGAGTTTTCTTACAGTTTTTTTGCAGCTCCCTCCAAACATGATATAAATCAACAAGTTTCTTCACGCAGTTAGGGATTGCCTTCGTAGGAATTCTGGCTTTTTCCCAAAATATAATGCACTCTCTTATAACAAGATTCGCACTTTCACTAACAGTCAGCTTGACTTCACGAATATTGTAAAATAAAACGGTGAGAACTTGTCGATTAGATGGTAATTTTGCTCCATTTATCTGGTGGCTTGGCAGTCCGATAAGGAAAATATTTTGTTTATCACTTCGTAATTCCACAGACATTTTCACAAAATAAACAACAACGCACTAAAAATGTTAGAAATCACTTATGAAATGACAATTGAAACTCGCAGTAACAGGTCGCCGCGCTGCTCCCGCGCAACTTGTATGGACAAGTTAAAAACTCAAGTCGGCACGGGTTATCGTTTATAAATCGGGCTAATATTTATTTCTAGACTATATTAGGTCCATACGAAACTTTTTAGAAGGTATGCGTAAAAATATATTGAAGTTGAATTTTAAGGGACACTCTAATGTAGGTATAACATATAACGCACGAGCCGAGCGAGCAAAACCAGAGTCCTGCTCCAATCATTCAGTCAAGTTCCAGTAACGAATCGGTCCTATTCCTAATTATTGGTTTAGGTTATGTTAGAACTGTGACCCCAACGCACGAGCCGAGCGAGCGTAGCGAGCGTGCCGCGGCAGCGGCCGGCGAAGTGCCAGAACCGAATTGGTCCTTTAGTTATGGTTATGGTAAACTCCCAGGCCATAAGCATAACCGTAAACGAGTCGTATAATAATCATTAAAACTATAAATATCATCTTCTACCCGTATATATTTTTTATTACACTTGGTAAATGTTTCTTTCTGAGCATGAGTGAAAATATTATGGTAAGTATGTTTAGGGATAAAAGCGTTATGATAAAAAACAGTAGGAGTTTAAATATATTTATATTAATGATGTTAGTAATTAAAATTTTCGGACACATCAGTGTTATGAGCATCGTCGGTAGCACTACAAATAGTATGAATTAAAACTTTAGGATGAAATTTTTTAGGAAGAATGATCATTCGGACTACAAATAGTTAGGAAAAACATTTTCGGGTAAAGAACTTTAGGTGAGCCAATATGGACCCTCATTTACTACATCATCTCATTACAGTAGCTGACCCCTAACTAAGCTCGAATTATTTATTTGTTTAGCATTTAACAGTACCTATATATGTATTGTATAGTTTAACATTTAATAGTATAGATAGAATTTATAAATCTTCCGAGTAAAATGTAAGAAAACCAGCGGGCTTAGTTAGTTTCTAAATGAATTTAAAAAATATAATAAGTTAAGAAATTAATAACAATTTTACGGTCAAAATGTTTTATACCAGATCTTTATCCAAGTTTAAATATCGCGGTACTAATTTTGAGAAAGGAACTCAGTCTCGTAATAATATTTGTTTATTATCTTTTGAAGACTAAAACTGGACTCGGTCTATCTCGCTGTTTGAATGGAAATCCTATAAAAATATCATTCTATATAGAGTTGTATATTTTTATGTTCTGAAACGATGATATTCTGGATATTCTAATTTATTGTAACACCGATCTTGGTCACGAGTAGACTGATCTCAAACGATCGCTGTAACCTCGAGGTCGAGGTAATTTTAAACAATTACTTAAGACCTGCAAATTAAGTAAACAATGAATTCCGATCGCGAAAGTTTAAAAAGTGTATACTTATTTTATTTTTTATTTGCGGTATTATATTTCTTAATATCCTTTTTACTCGAGCTGTGCCTATATTTATTTTATCAGACAGCTCGCCTTGAGAAAGGTTTATAACAATTTTATCAATTGATTGTTATAAATATATTATTACCAATGGGAACATCGCATTTCTTTTCACAACACTTGGGAATTTCGAGATGATAAATAGACTGTGTTCCTCGTTATAATAATAGACATCTGACAGCGAAAGTTGCACACAGAATCGATTCAGTTGCTTCGAAAATAAAACCTACGAGTTCGCCAATGTTAAAATAAATAGTTAGATGGTATTTCCACATTAGAAATCTGCTAGTGAACTGTTATCTGTATTATTTATTTATAAATTAGTTATTCTCTTTTCCGAACCTTTATCCCATGTCTATATTGGGGTCGGTTTTCAGTTTAACCAGATTTGGCGGAATTTAAGTATTTTACGTGAAGCGACTGCCATCAGACCTTTACAACCCAGAGGGCTA
Organism: Timandra comae; assembly: GCA_958496195.1. Taxonomy (NCBI): domain Eukaryota; kingdom Metazoa; phylum Arthropoda; class Insecta; order Lepidoptera; family Geometridae; genus Timandra; species Timandra comae. The sequence goes on from OY292359.1 coordinate 10,148,431, forward strand.
TACGACATTTTTTGGTTAAACCAAATGTTAGACTTTTGAGAGCTCTAACTACCCGTAACGACTGTCGATGATGTTAGTACGACAGCCGGTACCGACTTCTTTACTTAGACTTCAGCGTTTCCGTGCCCTTCGAAGCACGGAAACGCTCATGAAACTAAAAGTCATTTTTAGTAACGACCCATCACAGTTATGATGGTGCCAGACGTTGCTTAACCGCACTGATCACGAGTGATCCGCGGGTAGCACTGGGCCATGAGCGCTTCATTTTTAACCGACTTCCAAAAAAACAGGAGGAGGTTCTCTATTCGACGTGTATATTTTTTTTTTTTTTTGTGTGTTTGTTACGCGATTTCTTTGTAATCATGAATGGAGCATTTTAAAATTCTTGTTTCATTAGAAAGCGGATATTCGCGAAGTGGTCCCATGTCAAGGAAATCAGGATCTGATGATGGGATCCAGGAAAAATCAAGGAAAAACCCGCAACAATGTAGGCTGGGGTGTCGATTGACATTATTAAAAGTAAAACTACCTGTGTCCCGTGGTTTTGCTCGCGATATTCTTGATACCATAAGAATTTCTGGATGAAAATTATTTGGCTGTATTCTTTCGTATTTAAATCAAATGCTGTTCTCAATTCATGGGTTTTAGATATAAAAATATCCTGTTTTTTAATTCGTTAACACACACTGAAATAAACCCGAACCTACAACATTTTTTAAAAATGTTTTTTTATACTATTATAGGTACCTATTACACATATATCTACAGAGCGTTTTCATAAAACTTTAGTAAAAAAAATATATTTCGATATTACAAACAAACACTGCACCAGATTAGATTGTATATGTTATTTTAATTAATAAATAGACAGTATAAACGTCAGCCTCTATTTTCGTTTTTATTTTGACTTTGGTTAATTGTCTAAAAAGTTCTTATACCTTTGTGGTTATAAAGAAGTTTTGTAATAAAATGATTGTTTAATTGGGATGATGAAGTTAAAACGAAGTAATAAAATGCAGGGTTGTGTTAGATTATGAATCATGTGTAACATCAGCTCATGGGACCGGATTCAAGCGGTACCCGTTGAGGCTGAACTGCTCGACACTTATAGAGCAGCGAAAAAATCCCTGCAAGAGGCTATTGCCCTCGCAACTCTCGGGGCAATCGTGGGAAACGACCTCTCCTTGCCAAATGTAGTCTCTGGTATGGTGAGCGAGGAGAGGTCTTGGATTGGAGTGTCCACCTTTTGTAAGGTCGTACTCTCGCAAAAAAAAGCTGCGGAGAGAGAGCGCGAAGCCCTCTCCACTAATACTATCCGCAGCAGAAGGTTGGGCAGACGGAAGCGGGACTACCACTTTGTCCTGCAACCGCCATACGCCCGACCTGCGGCAGTGATCCCCGGGGGGAGATCCACTGCCGCCATATAGGCCTCGAGGTGGCGCGCGATACTTTCGGAAGGGGGTAACTCAACATCTATCGCCTAGAGCTACATTCTAGCTCGGAGGAGATACCCTTAACAGGGTAGAGGCGCTGTCCGGGATCGTAGTAGCGTGATTCGGCCATAAGCGCAGAGGTGGCACACCAAGGGGTTTTAGTCGGTAAACGCGTCGCCGCTCTATCTTTGCGGCGCGGAGTCCGACATACCCCGTCGTTCCCCTGGACAGAGGAAAGACGTAAAGTCTTCCTCCCACAAAAAAGGATTCAAGTGATCCACGAGTCAAAAGCTCTTCTGGAGGAAAATTTAAGCGTCTTTTGTAGAAGGAGACTTGCTTCCCACTAAAAAAATTAAAATAAAGTTAATTTAAAAAAATAAGAAACCGACTTCAGCACTAAAAAGTAAAAAATAATTTAAAATAAACGATATCTTTAATTCATATTTACAATTTATAATTAGTTACTTTTGGAGTCGGTGACAGCCCAAGCCTTCATTAATATTATAGGCGCATCTCGTGCTATCTTCTAAGGAAAAAACCTATCCTGGGCTGGCACTGACTCCAAAAGTTACTAATTATAAATTGTAAATATGAATTAAAGATATCGTTTATTTTAAATTATTTTTTACTTTTTAGTGCTGAAGTCGGTTTCTTATTTTTTTAAATTAACTTTATTGTAAATAAGTAATACCAAATAATGAAATTTATTGACGTCACATTTTATTCAGCCGTCATCGATTTATGTTAAATACCGTTAGTAAACTAACATTAACTGAAATATTAATAATGTAAGACGTACAGAAATGTAGGCCAAAGTTTAATTTAATTGAAATATGTAATATTACGTCACCAGAGTTTCTATAATGAGAAATAATCCCGTTATTAGGAGAATATTACGACACTACGTCATCGTACAAACATTATGTAATATTGAGTAGTAGTTTAATAGAAATATGGGATATATAGCTACTTAAGTTGCGTTCTCGTTACTTAAAAGTGGGGATAAATAACAGATTGTTCTCTAGGACGTTTGTAAGTAAAATTAGAGAATTTGAAACTTAAAAAACATAAAAGCTTCGAACTTAGTTAGGGGTTAGTTACTGTAATGAGATGATGGAGTGAATGATTATGTTATGTTAAAGGTAGGTTTTGAACCTCTCTTCCATTCTTGTCACCTTTTTTATTAACTCGCATATATTTATTTAAATATTAAATAACATTTTCATACACATTTTAAGTACAAAAATAAATAAATAATATATTAATCATATCAAGAAAACCTTTGATCTATCAAACAAACTAAAAAAAAATATTTTACCATAAACCATATTTCATCATTCAAACAAAAATGAAATCACAATCGGTTCAGTCAGCAGCAACAGTTACGTAGTTACCCACAGACTCACAATTACAAGTAAAAATCTTACACGATTTCTAAAGTCCTTCAGTTTGTGGGTTCAAGGACCAAAAATGTAAGTTTTATTAACGAAAATATAGGTTTAACAATTGGATTTTATTTCTTTGCATGTTTGTACAGGTACTTATCGTTGTAGACTTTCAATTTAACAATACAACTCAAATACACTTAAGACTGAAATTCTTTAACAGTTTTGAACCTTAACCCCTGGACATAAGATCTACATTTTGTGCTACTGAAACATTTGTGTAAAATATCGTGTGGTCGAGAAGTTTAAGCACGGTTACACCATTTGTAGTGCAGTTTATTGAATATGTGTGTCTAGATTAAAAGCATTGTTTTATGAGAAATTCTTTTTGTCTATACTAATATTATAAAGAGAAAAAAAAATGTTTGTTTGTAACGAATAGGCTCCGAAACTACTAAACCGATTTCAAATATTCTTTCACCATTAGAAAGCTACATTCACCCTGAGTAACATAGGCTATATTTAATCCCTGTATACCCACGGGAAGGGGAACTACGCGGGTGAAACCGCAGGGCGCTACTAGTTTTTTATATACAGGGTGGATTTCAAGTGAGCTTTGTAGACCAGAAATTATAATCATAAGGTGTCATACGACCACGCTAATATTCTGAACTTAACTATGAAAATTTTCCAGTTAAGTGCTTATTAGAGCGTTATTTTTATCACTAGTGAGTTTTTTAATTGTTTATGAACCGACTTTCATTTAAGAATATTAAAATATACGCAAATGTAAAGTAACTCATTCCATACTTATTTATACTTATAGGATCTTATAAACCAATACTTTATAGCCCCCCAATACGCAATGCAGCTGCAGAAATATACGATATCGCAGCTATAAATACTCCTAAAACGCTAACACCTACACCAAAATCTAACGATACGAATTCCAAATACACTTTATACTTAAGTTCATAAAAAACTGTCGATTACAATCAATAGAAGTTTCTAGTGGCTTTTAGTAAAATCTACGTAATTTTCTTAAATTTATTCGCAGAAGAGTTTTTTTGAATGCGCTTAGAAATCTATAAGCTACTGAGATCCCATGAGAATTTCGGGATAAAAAGTATCCCATTTGTTATTTCTAGTTTTAGGAAGCATCTGTATCAAATTTAATCTAAATCGATACAATAGTTTTTGCTTGAAAGAGTAACAAACATCCAAACTCACAGATATACTTTCGCATTTATAATATTAGTAGGATAGTTTGATAATATTACCGCCGTTTACCATCACTCTAAGGTTTATAGAAGAGAAGCTATCATGGACTTAGCCGCGAGGTGTCACTAGTTTCATTATACAAGAACCTCAATACGTACTCAAAGTACACGAATTCGAAATACACTCTCAAACCCGCGTAATTATTTTAAATAGATCCATTATTCTCTAAACACAAACATCGGTGTGACCAGAGGTAAGTGCGCATCCCAGTTTCGGATCACGTACGACGCTTTCTTAGCATCTGGATTGTTTTGTAACATAGCGTGGGGTAGTGTCGCCAGTGGAGTTTGTTTTTCAACTGGCATCTGTCTGCTCTTAGTTTAGAAAGGCCTTACGTGCTCGAAACAACTTTATTATGCTGCTTGCCTTTTAATGCAACTTCTTTCCAGCGTTAGATAAAGGTCTGGTGTAATGGTATTTTAAATATCTATGTTGTTGGTGGATGTGGGTGGAAGTGTTTTGTTGTTTTATACCTTAATGGTAGGGATTGTTATCTATTATTTTATACGAGTAGACTGTGTATCAGATAAGATCTATATACAATTAACCTCTCAGCTTCACACAGGTCTAACTTTCCCGTGAATTTTCCAAAAATTTTTTTCACACCAACCTTTCTCTGACATTATCAAACCCAACAATAAAAATGTATTATCCAATATAGTTGAGCTGATCTCAATCGAACTTAAGACCATCAACACGCAGCTGAAACCTGGTGGTGTAAAATTAAGCTTAGAAAGAAAAATGGCTGTAAAGCCTCAAGGTAAAGCTGGATACACACATTCACATAAAAAATCTGTTAAAACATCCCTCTACTGTTAAACACATATAAGTATGTATTAAGATCAAAACAAAGATACTTGAAATCAAATATAGAATCCCTATGAAACGTAACACTCAAATTATAATTAATTGAATTGAATTATTACGCAATAAAATAACACAATTTGCAGAGTAATTGCCAAAATTACGATACTTTATATGTAAATAAGCCGACAAAATCGATATCTTTTATTAAGTTTGGGCCTCAAACAAACACTTGTGAACGTTAAAGACCTCTGAGAAAGGATCTCGGCATTTCTCGGAAAAATCGGTTTAATAATTACATTAATCTCTTGCCTTATGTAACATGGAATAAGTCATTAATTACTTAAAACATTACATCTAATTTTTATTTATTCTCCATTAGAATTTGTAAATTGTCCAAAGTATTTCATTAAACTCATTTATTCAATTCGTCAAACTTCAGCGCCAAAATTTCATTTAACCCTTGAACTGTGCGTTGTTTTATCGACTACATAATAATGTAGATACTCGTCTAAATTTAATTTGAAAGTTTGTACCAAATTTGAACCAGTCACAGTTTAGTAATCCGGTGACGAAAAATAAAATCGCCACGGTATTCCGTAACAAAGCGAGCACAAAAGTTAGGCCTGTTACAGGCACCCATCTAGAGCTGTGTCTGTAGAGTTTTTAATTTCGTTCCGGAGCCACTCGCTGCAAACCTCGTTACAAGTTTAAATTGGCATTTCTCGGAGTAATGGTTAGACGCCACTGGGTAAGTTGTCGGTGTCTCCATCGTCGGTAATTCTTATTTAAAATGTATGAGTAACGGTAACACTGTTTGTAGTTGTAACGTTTAATGCTTCGACTGATACCATTGACGCCGGCTCGTGTCACTAATAATGAATCAACGTTAAAAGGGTTAAGTCAACAAATTGAACTCAGTTAACTCTAGCCTATTAAACATTTAAAAACAGATTTGTTGCTCAGTGTTAATCAATATAGAGCAGTTTAGATTTCGAACACTGAACGCCAAGCTTGATTCAAGATTTTGAATATTTACTAAATTTTATATAATTAGTGAGTTAATTATTCATAAATATCATTAATATCTTTTTACGGGTTATTTACACGTACCTATAAGTCGAATCCCTCAAATAGTTTCAGCCACATTCGGTGGCCTGATCTGGTGGATGAGTTCGATGCGCCCGCGACGGCGTCTCTGGAACTAGTCGATGGATTCGACTGATAAGGACGTGTAAATATAAATGATAAACAATGACGTACGTTTCGTTTTATAATTAGGTTGAAAAAAGTTTGTGTATCACTGTTTACGTATTTTTCAATATTATATTTGTGTGTAATCACCCTAATTCAGGGTAGGCTCGTGCCCCTCGGTGGGGACATTATATGAGCTGATGATGAATGAATGAATGATGAAATATTTGTGTGTATTTTAACGTGTGTGTAATTAATAGATACTTTATTTGCCTATCATTGTACGATTCATAAAAAGTTACATCATAATTCAATTTAGTATTCATTTTCCTTTAACTTTTATGATATTTAATACGTTGTAATGTTTGACGACAGTTTGTGGGTTCGTACCCTAAACGCCAAAATCCAGATTGTCATGTCCGTCCGTATGTCACAGCCAATTTACTAAGAGATTTCGTGACTACGTGTTTGAAATTCTAAAAGAAAAAATGTTTCAGTAATGAAACTCCATACCTTGATCTGAGTGATAAAATCTCTCATAGAGATATACATATATGTATATGTAAGGTTTTTTTATCAGTCAGTCAGTCAGTAACGGTTTACTATCTTTATACATACACTAGCAGCGCCTCGCGGTTTCACTCGCGTAGTTCCCATTCCCGTGGGAAAACAGGGATAAAATATAGCTGTCACTCGCTGATTGTACATATAATACATAGCTTTCCATTAGTGAGTAGTTTCGGAGCCTATTTGTTACAAACAAACAAACTAAGTTTTCCTCTTTATAATATAAGTATAGATAGATACAAACAAAAATAAAAATCAATTCGCTTAATATAGGTATCTTATTACTATTGATTCGCCTTGAATCGCCAATTTTGCTGTTTATTTTAATAACTTCAAGAACCGCTTACTTAAGAAGATAAAACGCAGTAAGCAGTTATTATTTTCTTTATGAACAACGAAGATATACCTTAACAAGAGAATACTAATGACCTGAGATAACGCTGACTCCTAAGAAAACATAGTCTTTGTTACAGCTTACTTTATGGTATTTTACTAAATATAGTTCTTTGTTTTACAATGTGTGTGTCTAGTAGAATGTTTGCTCATGTTTGTAATCTCTTATTAATATAAGTACTTATAAAGAGGTTGATGTTGTTACTTTGCTCATGTAGTGTAATAGTTAAGTAATGACTCACGCATCTACCCTTAGGTAGGTACGGTGCAACATTCTTGCAAACCATGTGAATCAACCTTGACTAAGGAATGTAAACAATATAGGGTAACGCCCATTGACCTAGAAGATTGGTATATATAAGCTATTATTCACTTTTTTATTAGAGAAATGCATCCTTCTCTAATAAAAAAGTGAATATTCAACAGTCGTAGTTTCTTTACCTCGAACCTTGCAACCATCATTACACTCCGCTAGCCAGCATTACACAGAAATTATAAACGATTCAATTGCTATATGATGATGACAGAGAGATTTGACTGACAGGCACCACGATTGGTGTAAACTGATCAAAATGTTGAATCAATTGTATTGCATATGGATTAAGACCCGTGTTTTTATAAACTATGAAGTTGGAGAGTAATACTCGTAGTTGTGTTATTTTCAATTAAAGACTTCAAATAATTGCTAAATTTTCTTTTTAATAATATCCCAACGTATTAAACATCATCTAAATTAAATATTTTGATAGCTTTTTAACAAAAACAAAACAAAATACATCTATAAATACATATAAACTTTTCATTTAAACAACAAAACACGTTTATCTAAAACGTTTTTGTTTATAAAGTTTCTTAAAATACAAAACGATCGCAGCGTAGATATGAAACTGTGTCGAACTAACATATAAGTTATGGAAGGATATGAGAAACCATGTAAGGGGTCGTAAGAGCAACGTGTGGCGCCTAAATAGTACCTCGTTTATCCTGATGATACAACACACTTACCCTCTCAATGGGGCGTTTTTAAAATTGATGTTCCCTATATATAAAAGTTATACCGTATTTTGTATTTCACTACCAACATGCAGGGTAGAGTTTCGTGATCGAAATTACAAGGTCGGAGTGTCTGAAGGCTGTACGTCTGTCTGTATTTTGTTGTAGCTTTACTTGAAAAGCTAGAAATTCGACTAAGGTTTGATAAAACTATATGATAAAAACTAAACATAGTTTAAAATAATGGAAACTTGTAATAAAATTTTCATATGTTATGAGTTGAAACAAAACATCTAAGAAGGTTACAAAATATAACGAGTAGTTAAAAAAGAGCCGCTATTTAATTACTACAAATTGCTGATAAACGCTTATTATCTTATAAATCGATATTATTAATAATGAATCTCAGTAATTTATATACCAAATTTTAAGAATAACTGCACCGGTTTTTTTTGTTCTAGTCAGGTGACGGTTAGATGTGTGTGAAAGAAAATTTTGGAAATTGTACGAGGAAATTGAATCCGCGCGAAACCAAGGCGGGCTGCTAGTAACAAACATAAAAGAAAAGCCTTCAAAAATATTCAATATATTTTATGTGTATAATATGTATATAACACAAATCAGAGCGTGACTCGTTAATTTCCATAAGACACACATACGCGAACGATACACTTCAAAGATTTCTGAACAAGTGAAGCGAAAAGGCGAATTACGAGACGTACGAATTTAGTAAAACACATTAAATTTTAATGTCGATCAGACCGAGCGGGGAGTGGCAATAATAAACAAGTTGCACTCCACCAATTTTGTTATCGGCAAACAAATTAAGGCGCGGACGAATTTGAAAGTAAAGTGAGTTCCGAAGCAACTGTTGCTGCCAGCAATAAATTGGTACTAATTTCTTTAACTGCTCGATATCGGGGCTTTCGTTTCAACTTACAAACCGGCCGATATTGTGATCATAACGAAAGAAAAGTTTCAAACAGATTTGCCCAATTGGGTTCCCTTTCATTTTGATAACAACCTATCTAATTTAAAAAGTTTTAAATATACTGGTGTACTCGCTTGTAATATTATTATGTGAGGGGAGAAAATACGGAATTTGAATTCAAAACGTTAAAGTTGATGACAAAGGTGATTATTTGATTGTACGTTCTTTTTATGTAATCGATTTGTCGTTGTGCTTTATTCATATTGGAAAATGATATTGGTTTACATGGCATGTATTTTTTATTTGTTTTATTGTAGTTTTACGTTGTAAATGCTATTGCTTTACCTCACTGAAAAGACTGTTTGTTACGGTGATGGAAAAGCTGACACTATTAGCCTATAAAATCTCTCTGAAAAGGACCTCTGTATCACTGATAATATATCTACAATGAGGACAAATAGGTACAATCACCAGGCAGGGCAATTAAAGAGGTGTATAAATATGAGAAATAAACATTAATTATCCAAAATAACAGTTTCTCACACAAACAAATATTGAAATCGAGTCAACAATCTGCATGGAGGTAATAACAAAATTATTGGCACGTCTCAGGTGCGAGCGAGTTACTAAATTTTGCTTTCTCATTGCGCCGTGCCAAGAACGACTCGTAAATAAATTCAAGTATCGTTTTTAATCTTGTAATATGCTATTATTTAGATAGAATTAATAATTTTAGTCGCCCCAAATTTTCCCAAACAAGTTAAATGGAAGTTTTAATGAATTTAAAATTAGTACGAACATTGCCATTTTACGTAAAGAAAATTAGCAGACTGAAAAATTATTAGGGTTTTTCAGTCTGGTAGCAATTTTTTTATAACGAGTTATATTTTTATTGAATTGTATAAATTAGGGTAGAGTTTTAATTGGTTAGTACTAGTACTACATACTTTTTAAAGGAACTGTATGCTTTTATATATTAGTTCAGTATGCCTTTTTATATTTTAATTCTTCGTTTATGATTCGAGATTTCTATCTTTAGAAATAAATTAAAATACCTTTAATCATTTTGGAGGATAGATAAAGACAAAGATAAATGGAGAGTAAAGTAAGTCTTTTGCCCAGCAGTGGGGAAAATTATGTTATTTAAAACCAATCTGAGAAATATAAATGATTTCTTAAAATGATTTGAAACATTTCATTACTTGACAGTAACAGGCCTGTAAAGAGGATAATGAAAGGTTTGATTTTTTTCTAACACGATTATCAATTTCAAACAAATTCTTTCTAAAAAACTAAGGTTAAAACAATATATTTTAATAAAAGTATGAATAAAACGCCAAGGAAAAATACTACCAAATCTAAACTAACACATGCGAGGTACGTTGGATACATTATTCAAGAGGATTTTCTTTAGATGCCGATAATATAATGGGTGGTAATATCGTCTAGGGTTTAAACCGATAGTGAACCAAGTAATTCAAACTAATCCAGGCTAAGATCTACACCACCGAGACGTGGATCCGGATGCATTTAAGAGGCTTTGCGAACCTTCAAAATTAAGTTTGCATAATGAGGTACAGACGGTACAAATACTACGAGTAAACTTAGGTACAAGCGTTTCCTTGATTTGGTCGATGGGTACCTCAAATGTATTTTTCATTGTACGAGTGTGGCTTACTATTTGATTAATATTTTGAAAATTATTACAGATTCAAAAAGCCTTAGATATGTACATTTTTTGAGAAACTGAATATGTATTTTGAAACTTCTAAGAAAAACAGTGATGTAAATTGAAGATTTGTGTATCGTGAGATACGATGTGATAATCATAATATACATACTTGTATCCTACTAACTCTAAAAAGCTTCTATGAATATGAATCTATCTAAATATTATATAACTCAAAGGTGACTGACTGATATAGTGATCTATCAACGCACAGCCCGAACCACTGGACGGATCAGGCTGAAATTTAGCATGCAGGTAGATGTTATGACGTAGGCATCCGAGCAAAGAAAGGATTTTGATTAATTCTATCCCGAAGAGGATAAAACAGGGGACGATACATACTTATATCAATTTGTTTCAAGAACATAACGTAACATAAATCAAACACTCAATCTTCTTATTATAACAATAATTACAACTTAATTTCATGTTAGACCAGGGTCGATAAGTTTTGAAACAAAATAAAATAATAGTAGGATAAAACCCATTAGAATAGGAGGAGAATATTATAAAAATTAAAGGAAAAATAATTTACAGGCGAATGTATGTATCAATGGAAGTAAGAAAACACAAACAATTAGTTTACGTACAGAGCAAATTATTTAATATTTTTTGTATAACGTACAAAGATAAAATTCTTAAGGTATTCCCGTCTGTAAGATAGTGTAAGAAACCGTTTATAATAAAGAGATCCCATTTTAAAACCACCTTTACGTCCACCTCGTAAAGATAGGCCCGCACTAACAGCAGGTCGCTGCGACGGCATTCACTGGCCATAAGGTTTGATGATCATAAACTTTTGCATTTTAATATTTTTATTACATTTTAAGATTAACTTTAGTATGACTATTCTATTTTTAAATAAACCACAAAATTGTAATTTCAACTACTCAAATAGTCATGGATAGGTGGAAACGTTAAGGCCGAAAGATTATTGCCGAAAGTTGGGACATCATAAGTATTTAACACTAGCAGCGCCCCGCGGTTTTACCCGCGTAGTTTCCGTTCCCGTGGGATTACGGGGATAATATGTAGCCTATGTTACTCAGGGTGAATGTAGCTTTCTAATGGTGAAAGAATTTTTGAAATCGGTCCAGTAGTTTCGGAGCCTATTCATTACATACAAACAAACAAACAAAAAAACAAATCTTTCCTCTTTATAATATTAGTATAGATAACATAACATAATCAGTCACTACATCATCTCATTATAGTAACTGACCCCTAACTAAGCTCGAAGCTTGTATCTAGAGTATCAGAAACTACGCACATACTCATTCACACACAAACCCAGACCGAGACAAATATTTGTGGTTCACACAAATATTCACGCCGCGCAGGAATCCAACCCGCTACCTTAAAAATGTATTATTATAATTATGTATTTGGAAAGTGATTCCGATTGTAAATTTTGTTATTTTTTTATTACAAAGCGACTGACATTTTGAAGAGTGCAGTACATACACTATTGCATCCCCTTTTGTAAGCTTTTTAAGCGTTTTTGCAAGTGGTTTTGATCTTCAGTTTTAATGTTGAAACACGACCTCAAAGTAGTCTAAACTAATATTATAAAGAGGAAAGATTTGATTGTTTCTTTGTATGTTTGTTTGTAACAAATAGGCTGAAACTACTGGTCCGATTCCAAAAATTCTTTCACTATTGGAAAGCCACATTATCCCGGAGTGTCATAGACTATATTATATTTACTCGGGTGAAACCGCGGGGCGCTGCTAATTTACCACAATTACAAACAAAAAGCAACTTCGATACGAATTCCAAACCAAATATGTATTACGTAAAATGAACACGTTTTAAAAGAGAAATTGGTCTAGATTCTTGTAAAAATAACATTTTATATTTGAGCACTTCAACCGTATATATTTTAGTTGAAAGCTGATTCAATAAAATGTTAATTACTATTAAGTTTAACCAGCTCCGCCGATCCATCCAATTACGTAGTTTAACTTATTAACTTTCTATCTAGTTCGTTTCGGTCTGTTCTTTACAGTTGAAACCATTCAAAAGTAATGAACAATTTAAACCTTTACTTATAATAAAATTGAAACAGTCTTATGTCTGTTCATTATAGATTTTGAAGAAAAAATAATTTGGTAGGTCTTTATTAGAGCAACAAAATGACAGCTTCTTTCTGTCTGTATGTTTGAACATGCATCACGTAAAAACTACTTAACCGATTTAGACCAAATTTATTATAGATGTTTATTATTTTTAAGAATGGCATATATTATAATTTTGACCACAATATTCCCTAGAGAACGCAGGTACAACAGCATGCCACACCTAGTCAATCAAAAAGTACTCATAAATCACACAATATGTTTCATTAACGTTATTTTCACAAACATAAACAGTAGGCACACACAAAATGAGTAAAACATTTTTTAAAAGGTAATTTCTGCTTCATAAATAAAATTATCTCAATAAAAACAAAGAATTCATGAGACCTGAACAAACACCCAAACTGGGTTGTATACAATATAATTATATTAAAAGTAACTAAGTATGTAGCGTATGAACGTACTGTCCCGAATTAGGGAGAGTTTTAAAAGGTGGTTTTTAAACAACGTATTCAGTTCTTTAGCACATTTAAATTAATCCAAAAAGTAGAATTTGTAAGAACTTTTTAATGTTTTTAAAATATATTACGAGTATCCTTATGAGTAAGGTTTGGGTTTAAAATAGGTAACAAGTTTGTTTGGTCACCATGCCGGACTACCATCCGTAAGGTTGCGGGTTAGATTCCCGTGCGGGGTGAATATTTGTGTGAACCACAAATGTTTGTCTCGGTCTGGGTGTGTGTGTGAATGAGTGTGTGCGTAGTTTCTGATACCCTATATACAAGTTTCGAAGATTCTTAGTTAGGGGTCAATTACTATAATGAGATGATGTAGGGAATGCTTATGTTATTATGTTATGCTTATGTCAGTCCTTTTTCACTACTTCTGTAAGTAAAAAGCTTTTGTCCTGTAGTGGGATACTTTATTTTCACATTGTCAGTGTCATATAAAATAACTTTTATCCCGGAATACCCAAGAAATCTCCAATAGACTCGTGAATTACTCGGGGGAAAATATATTCGCGAGTCATTAATTTGTACAAAATCGAAAACAAATAAACATTAAAACAAGGTTTCATATTTTAGTATTAAAACCACTAACCCTAATATCAAAAGTAAAACACAATATTTTAATTTGCTTCAACCATAAAAGAGCGTCAGTCTAATGACCACTAGTTTTCCTTTTAAATTATTTTGTAAAGTAAACATTAAGTTTGCAGCCTCAACGTTCGAAGCAAAAAAAGTGTATACTACTATCTATTCTGTGGTGTGGTGTATTTTGTTGGTACTTTGCGTAAAATATTACATTATGCAAATGAGGAATATATTAAACATACGCCGCGTTATACGTGAATATTTAAAAGTCGTAGGTACAAATTGTGACGGTCGATATGGCGTGAACGTCACTATGAAATTCGCGAGCACGCTTCCTAACAGGATCATAATTTTTGAAAAGGTCCCTTCGGTTTCTGTTACGTGTCGAGTTTACGAATAAGCGGAATTTAGCTCTAACCGATGTGATTTGATTTACCGAACCCATTTGATATTTTAAGGTTCAAAAATAGTAATGAAAACGAGGCAGTCCGTCATTCGTATCTTGAATATCGTGTAATGTTTAAATTAGCTTAAATGAGTTGAAAGGCGACATTCGACGATAATGACAATGAAGAGATACAGAATACAAGAGAAATAATTTGGAATCAACTCAGCCGACATAATATACTATAACTTATTTTCGTTTATTAAAAAAACAATCCGAAAAATCCGGTATGTAAAACTGCTAGTACAGCAAAAATAATTTACAACAATTTCATTTTACATTAACTGAAAAAATACCTACATGATATTCAAAATGTAAAATCTAAATACACCATCGAAAAAATATCTGGTAAATCATACACTCGTACATACATTATATTATTATATATTCTTAAACGACTCTACATTTTATGTTAGTTTCCATCCCACGCCCCAGCACAGCGACAAATAAAAAGCCAAGATACAGACATCATAAGAGGGGATGAACTTTGTAACAACTTCAAAGAATCCGCAATAACCAAAACGAACAAAACTAGTTTTTGTGAATATGTTTTGTTGAAATGTTCATTTAAAGTTCGTTGTTATATACACATACATTGCATATGTGAAAACATTCGTAACATACTTTAGTTAGCAAAACTAAATTACATTTGATTTCGCGAAGTTATTCTGTTGCTTTTTATTTGCATAACTGGGAGTTGTTTCATAAAAATGTATTAAACAAATAACGATCTAAAAAAAATACTTTTTTGAAAACTTATGTACTCTTATAGGTAATATTAATTTTATTTCTTTATTTCTTAACTTATTACTCTCTTAGGTCAGGCACTCACGGGCTCTTGGTCCATTACAAGTGTTCAATAAATTCACATTTTGCACTAATTTATTTAAGCTATGCGATATCATTCAATCACTACCATAATTTCTTATAGATACAAGGCAACAACAATAAGATAATAAATGAAATAGCTGAGAAGTTCTTATTCATAGAAAAACATTTAGTTTTATTTTTATGTTTTTGTGACAGTACAAGTACCCCCAGGAACTAGCACTTTAAGAAAATTCATTTATTATTATTTGTCGTCGTTATCTTTAGTACTTCTAGCAATTTTACTTATAGTTACGTCACTTTGTCTGTATGTCATCATCAGCTCATATAATGTCCCCACCGATGGGCTCGAGCTTACCCTGAATTAGGGTGATTAGGCCTTAGTCAACCACGCTGGCCAAGTGCTGGTCGACTTCACACGCAACCTTAGAATTTCTCTCCAGGTGTGTGCAGGTTTCCTCACGATGTTTTCCTTCACCGTAAGAGTGTCTGTATGTATATTCATTTAATTAAAGTCAGATGTATACGTCTCTGATAGTAAAGATAAGATTTCTAATAACAGTTATCATTCGAGTTGACTATCAACGCGAACTAGTTAGAATAAAGCCAGTAAAATTAAGTAGGTACATCACAAACATGTATACTAACATCTAAACTCAAGAAACTCATCTCACTTTCCAACTAATCGCCAAATCTCGGCTTATCCCAAAAAGTTTCATGAAAATTTTCGTGTTACAAAACCTTAACTTTCCTTGAAAATGTATTAGGTAACCTCCGTGAGGTAATAAGCAAGAAAATTGAATTTACTTCGGCTTGGTTGCTTGTTTTACTGATCTCTCTTTTCATAATATTTGCGGTTTAAAGTTATCGACGTGTTTCGTAATGATAATTTAACAAACAAGCTCTACACAGAGTATATTCGGTCATTTAATACTAACTGAACGATAATGGAGACTCATTTGACCTATCCACGTTTAATTGGTATTGAAACTCTGATAGATAACTAAATTTAACTTTATGTTTGTATGAAAACAAATCAACATTCTGAAAACTGAACTTTTTAAATATTCTGTTTGAGTTGAACGAATTGATATATAAATGTTTTCGTTATTGACTAATGGGAATAGTTTCCAACTATTTAATATTGTATAAACATAATATTATCAGTTAACATGAACTTTACAAAGCGTATTTTGTATTATTGATTTTGGACAGCAGCTTGATATCTATTCATATGAACAGATATTAACTCCAAACAAAACACAGACATGTTTGTTCATGTTCACAAAAATAGTAGGTAGGCAATTCTTTACATATTCTTAAAACATATGTTTCGTTTAGAAATTTTACTGCCACGCTATCTAAATTGTGTTATCTTTTATAATATAGCAAAAGACCACCTTGCCTTGAAAAACCTAAAATCTAGACAAAATTATTGTTATTAAAATCGGCTTATTATTCTTGGGAAAACCAACATTCCTTTTGAAACTCTGTTTAATCAAAATATCTAACAATATTCTTTGTTAAACCCAGACAAAACGTAGGTAGGAATACACTATTCCAGTGTCTCATTATAGTTATCATCCGTCCGTAAGTAGTGTTACCTAAAATCGTTTAATTTAGATAACAAAATGAGAGTTGACAGTTCTTGGAAAAGCAACTGGTTCGAGACGGAGATAAAAGAGTTCCTTACTTAGGAAAGATATTAGTAACAAACTCCTCTTAATCCGATATTATTCACGGGGATTACAAACGATATCTCACTTTGACGGGGGAAAAGATTTCCGGATTTGGCCCATTGTACAACCTACCTACTAAATGAACAAAAAATAAAAAAGTATAAAACGTTTTTTTGCTTCGTGTTGAATGAATGTTATATAAAATGAAATTTTTTCGTTCATATTGTAGAAACTTTTTCACGTACGTTGTAATGTTAAATTATTTATGTTATACTCTATTGTTTATTAAAATATTGAAAACATGAAATTTCTTTATTTCAATATAAGAAAAATATACAATTTATCTGGACACATATCACACATATCCACCTAGTCATATACTCAGAAAATATACAAATAAATTATATTGATTTTATGGAAAATTTAAAAGACACCTTGAAACCAAATAGAACATTTTGAATTAAAGGTATGTATGATGTATGATAAAGAGCTATCAACATTATTTAGCATATATTTTTGGAAAATTCCAATATCTGGTTACTTATAGGTTTTTCATACAAATAACACACAAATATAACATTTGTCATATCCAATAACTAGGTATTGTGTTCACTGAGCTCACCACTACTTTACCAGTCCCTTTGTTTGTCCGACGACCCATAACAAACCTACCGGATAATTTATCGCAAAACCCGCTAAATACAAATGAGAGTCATTAAATCTGAATGTTTTCTCCGTCAATACTTTTAAAAGCAATGGAACGGTAAATAAAGTAATAAGTATAGGTACGTACGAATAGGAACATTCGCACACGCTTAAAGTTACTGTGTGGGATCGGTATTAAAACATTATGACGAAATTATTGCGCGCACTTGAGTTCTAAGAGCTTAAAATGTTTGGGACGTGACATTTTAGTTTGAGACCGTACTTAAGACAAGTATTTTCAACGCATACCTACTACATAATAACTGCTTAAGTCCGAAATGTTTATTGTCTTTTTGATGTTTTAGATTTGTTCGAAATATACCGTTATTAAGCTTTGAAGTTCGAGACTTCAGTTGTGAATGAAAAGGTACACTTATATATCAGGTTTTTAATAAAGCTATTTCTTATGTTTTTCTCTGTATTTTTTCGAAACAAAATACCACTTCAATAAGGAACATGGATAAACGAGTAACCGGAGAATAAATGATTAGAAAAAAGATTTACTTATAGTTTATTGAGTTCAAAGGAATTCAACAAGATACTTTTTAATTTTGAAATTATTTTCTGCGAATTGCTCTGTTAGGAATCTGTTCGAAAGATGTTTCAAAGCTTGTTAAGGCTTAACTTGTGACAAAACTGCGATAATAATAAATGATTCGTTGTAACAGAACGAGTATATATTCGGTTATTAATCTCACTCAGAACACGTTATTTCCTCGTAACATGGTACTTGAATATCGAATACGTAATAACAGAGAATGACTCGGATCCCGTGACACGGATTGTTGCGTCAACGAGCGACGAAGTCAAACGTCTTTTTTCCAGCTTGCTAAGGAATCTGGGACTGTCGCGTCGACAATTTGTTACCGGTGCCCGTCAGACGGACAAAAAACTTTTTCGCTTTGAAGCTAACGGACGACTGAGACGTGTTCACAATAGTTATTTATGTCCCTCTAATAAATACTTAGATGTAACTGTTGGTAATGTAGTAATTCAGTATTGATTTAGTTCATTTGTCATCACTTAAAATCTGCGATAGAAAAAGACGGTGAACTGTGATTTTCTTTTTCTTTGAGTATCTTTTTGGCAATTTGGTAAAGAAATGTTATTTTATAAATCGATATTGACAAAAGGCAAAAGCATTACCTTCCAAAAAGAAAATGTACAAAGCCTTGTTAAGTAAAATGGTACAAGGATCTCCAAAAAATAATTTTTCAATAATTTTGAAATGTAAAGCGGAATAAAAATGACAGGGTTGAGAAATTTATTTGCGAAAACCCAATTCCCTTTCGTTATCGACTTGAAACATGGTTTTAATATTGTTCAAAACAATTAATCTACAAAGTCACGGGAGGAAAGTTGGTATAAACATTAAAAGTACATTATTTGAGTTGTGCTCCAAATTTTGGTGAATTCCCTCCCTGCTCACACGTTATTAGAATCCCTGCGAGAAATTTGATAATTTTTAAGTTTATTGACTAAGTTTCACAGCAATTATTTCACATAATAACGTCTGACTTTGATGATTTAACGTCCCAAACTTTAAACCAAAGTAAAAACATTTTGTTATAAACACTTCAGAAATAATGTTAGCTTTTAGAAAATATAATTTCTATTTATTCAGCGTATGAACTCAAACGTCCAACAGTCGTACTGTACATTCATAAAGTCTATCCATTGCTGTTGTTTTAAAGAACGCAAAACATTTGAAACAAAAATTAGATAAACGTTAAAACAACAAAGACGAGTCATTGTTTACGGTTTTGAAGCATTTGAGTGCACATTCTTTAGTTATATCTGTGACGGGCGGCGCGGGCGGCGGGCGCGGCGGGTGCCGAGGAGCGCGTGCTATTCACAGCTTAATTGAGGACACGACTCTCTACACATTTGGCATGGAAACAGTACAATTTTCCATTTTTGACATTCTAAACACGATCCGACGAGATAACGAGGAATTTTCTCTTGTAGTTGTTAAACCAAAATACCGTTTTTGTCTTTGTCTCTATGCTCGTGACAACCCACAGTCGTTTGTTCACCATTTAATTTTATGAATGTTTCAAAATAGACTCCCCCGTCCCCGCGGACTTGGAACTGTATAAAGCACTGATGACTTCGCAAATTTAAGCGTTAAGTGTTAATTTCCTCAGAGATTTCATAAAATGGAATCAGAGAATTAAATACGGAACTTGTTCTTAATAAGAGCATACTGTTCTTAAGTACAGACATTATAAGTATTTTTTCATATTAATTTTTTCCTTAATTTTCGTTGCTAATTTCCGCAAGGGATACTAAAAGTAATAACATGAAGTTCTTTGAAACTGATTGGATTTTATTTTTAGCTCACTGAATGAACAGCATATAACAGTAATTATAATTTTTGAGGAAGGGGAAAAATGTGTTCTTTATTATTTTCACTCTGTTTATTAAACTGGAAAATGTCAAATATGGAACGTCTGGTGCGGGCATCACTTTGTTCTTTGATTAACGTATCCGTGGGTTAGAGAGAAAGTTTAACAGTCTTTTTCGGCTATACTTAGAACAATCACAAGTTGGAAGTTTTCTCACAGCTAAGTCTGGCACTGTGTTTTTAGTGCCATTATAAATTAATGAAAGCAAGAATAAAGTTATCATATTGATTTGAACCAAGTACAGTAAGTGCAAATCACTCGTTAAAAAAGCTAGACAACACATTTCAATTGGTACAAAAGAATAAAAGCATGTTTTTTTTATAAAACCAACAAAGATAGGAGAAAGGCTCTTAAAATTGTGTGCATGCACGTCTGGCCCCGAGGTAACCTTATCGACTTGTAGTAATAATGACACTCGAGGTTTCAACCTCAAACTTTACCATTTACTTACAAAAGGACGCATCCTCGAGAGGCTCTTCTTGTCGTTTTAAGGCTAAAAGATTCAAGAGTTGTATGTCCCGAATCGAAAACTTTTATACATTTTTTCATTGAGAGGTTTGTAAAGTATTCCATTCCTCTGAGATATGATTATAAAGAAAAGGCATGGATCCAGATAACATTTTATTATTATTATAAGTTATCAGCTTTTAGTAGTTTTGGAGGACTATGAACAATAAAACAATATAGGATTTTATTTGGAAGTGTTATTACTTCATAGTTTAGAAGGTTAATGGAAAGGGTTATGATACGACGTTCATTTCGAGACGTCTTGAGTTCAAGGGCATGTTTCGGTGGCTTATCTGTATTATGTAGACATATGGTTGTTGTGTTAAAATTAATTTTAAATATGATAGTGTCAGAGAGTAGTTTCTTAGTACAAATGGTGATGCCAAAAAACCGGAGTCCACTGCTTCCCTTCAAATATCCGGGTCAGCCATTGTTCCTTTGTCACAGAGCCGGACAAGCGCCGTACAAACTTCACTTTGCGGTCATACTCTGTTTTATTTCCTCTACAAAACACAGAAACATCAGTACTCGAACTGCATTACAAGTTTTGTAACGAGGACAAAAGATATTCTGACGTTCGTTCCGCTGCCACAGTTACTTGTTTTTCGTTATTTTCTTGCACCTTAATTCAGATTTGACGAGAAATTATGAAATGAGTAATTACACTAATGGAGTGTTTCGCCCGCTGGAAGGGTCTCTCGTAAATATGTTATTATTGCGGTGAATAGAAAAATCATTATAACATTATTGCTTCTTATTTAATTAACAGCTTTTATTAGTCACATCACATTCAGCACCGACTATAAAGTGCCTTATACGACCGTCAAAATAGCAAACTTTATGGCAATTGAACACACTTTGTTAGATTTGTAGGTGAGCAAATAGCTCGAATCAAACAAACATTTACCGCGAGCTCGCTCAGTTTGCGGTAAAAGTAACTGTTTCGGTCTGAACAACATGTACTTTGTTCCAACTTGTATTCTCTCAAGGGGCAAATTGAAAAATTCCTAAAGAAAAGCGGCGTGCACCGGCCGGCGACGGGCGCGTACCGCACACTGGACAGTCGCGTCCCCGACTCGCGGACATTTATCAGCGTTTCACACATGTCTACGTTCTAATATACGAGTGTACTCACATTTTTTGAAAGGGAACATTTAATATAGCATTAAGAGGCGGATGGAAACGTTATCTGGCGCTCCATTCTCGAGCGTTTAAGTTGATACATCTAAGTGTTGCCATTTGTTCCCTTCTAAGTTGTGTTTATTCTTTTTTCCCGGGTCCTTTTCGGTTATGAGTAATGGCGGGATGTGGGGCGAGTGACGCGTACGGTCGCCTCTAAACGTGAAATACGTTTACAATGCGTTTGGGATTGTTGCTTGCACTGGATTGTGAGATTTCCTTCCTGTATGAGAGACATGCCCCGCGTTTTCCTTATTCGCTTATTTAAATTTATACGCAACATTTGTTATGAAAATGGTTACAAAGAAACTTGTTAGTTTTGTGCGATGTGCTTTTAAAAGTTTTTTAAACTAACAGTGTATTGTGTTTTGCTTTGTATTTACTTTATTTTAATTATCATTTATTATACTTATGTTAAATCATAAACAATAATTATCACCTTATAAAAATCGAAATAATATTGTACACATTATAAATGAACTATTTGTATGGCTTATTGTTTGTGTTCTAAATATCATAAAAATCTTTTAATCTGGATATCGTCTTTTAAATCGGTCACAGATAACAAATAATCCCACAACAATGAAGTAATTACACGTGAATCGTAAACGGTTTTCTTTAAAGTCTTCACAATAAACTTGTGCTAAACAATTTAAGTTATAACGATCTTCCAAACTTTATTTGTGGAATTCAATCAACAAACAAATTCCCTTTGATATTACTAAATGTAAGGAGCACAATGTTTACATAAAAACATATAAAAAATTCAGAACTGATTTCCAAGTTTGTTTAAATCTGAGCTAAAGAAATTGTTTTACGTAAATTGATAAACAAATTGATTCGAACAAAAAGAAAATAGAAATTGAATTACTCGGGATAGAATCGTAATAAAAAGCTTTTATCTCTGTATGGCCTTAATACCTATTTACAGAAGGTTTCTTTCCCTGAAAATATCCATAACCATTACGTACCTACACCGCAATAAGAATAAAGAAGCTCGAAATAAAAGACTGGGTAATTGAATCCACATAACGGGTGCGGTCTTAGGAATATATGTAGATTACACACAGGGCGAGAGCGTAAGATGGTAACAGAGATTTTACACTTCGGCAATGGCTGCCAATCCCTCTAATATTATTATGGTAATACGGCCAATTTCAATAAAAGCATTCGTCCTCGGGTATTTTCTCTGAAAGGATATGTATGAATCAGACATGGGAACTCGGGCGAGTTTGGTTTCTATTACGTTTGTATTTTACACGGTTATTAGAGAGCTTAGGGAGCGCGCGAGGTTTTATTGTTAACCACGTTGTAAGCCACGATACCGGCTTCCATATTGACTACACGTACTAACTCGTAAATCTTTATTTATCTATAATATTATAAAGAAGATTTGTTTTCTTACCTGACTAGAGTGAAGAAATGTTATGATACGGGTATTATTATTTATTGTTGTTTGTAATGAATAAACTCAAAAACGAATGGGCCGTTTTACTAGATTCTTTAACTAATTTAAAGCTACATTATTTTTAGTAACATTTTGATTTTTCTTTTTTGTTTTCTGAAATACGGGTAAAACCGGAACACATCTACTACTTTATTGATATTAAAATGTGTGGTTGTCCCTCTCACAGCTAAACAGTGACATTAAAGGCAGAAACCAACCGAAGTACACGCACACGCTACGCACGAAAATGGGTGGGGGCTACGCTATGTTGAGCTATATCCCCCGTGTGTTGACACACGAATATGTACAGTCATGGTAAGAAATGGTTCGTCACCTTAAGATCTATTTTCGTTTGCTCAGTATAAGTGTTAATAACATCAATACAAAAATGTTCAATTTAAAACGTTCCTATTCACGCATACAGAGCTTACAGTATCTTGCGGTCTTGTAGTTGTTGGACGTGCTTTGGGTTTTAATTTGTTAGTGATGGGGTCCCAAGGAGGTGGCATCTTCCTTATTGAAATTATGTATATTTTTAATTTCAATGGCCTCACGTATCATCCTGGGTAGATGTATTATGATGATGAGCGCGCAATAAGGTTGCAGGTTTATAATGCTGATGCTCTAACTTTGAGGTCAAAATACAAGTGAAAAATATTTATTGGGGCTGGTATTTATATATTTCTGGGTAGCTTGTTTATCGTATTAATTGAACAAGTCGTCAAAAGTCTATATTTTGAGTACGATTTTTTCATTTATGACCTATGGAGGGAACCACTGTGCCTTGTTGCAACTGGAGCAACTTGTTTGGTTTGGCCCAGTTATAGAGCTGGCAAGTCTCCATCCGCCACTTCGGACTTGTCTAAAACAGAGTATCGGCGGGTGCCATAGTCCCCATAGTTCCCCAATATCCAGTCCATTGAACATCCCATTCCCATAACCCAGTCGTAGTTTTCCATACATTTGCAATAGTCCCAGCAGAACCGGGGACTGTCCTTGGATGCATTTTATAGTGTTATACAGGGATAGTCCCCGGATTGTGCATACTTTACACAAGATTAAATACTTATGTCAAAGGGCTTCCGTGTGTTGGCTTTGGCCCCATACTAGCCTTCCAAAAGACCGAGACTCCTTTATAGTCCCGTGAAAGGAAAATACATTAATCTAATTAAGAAGGAAACATATTGTAACACGTATATTTAAGCAAGTGTAAATTTTGCTAACTATATGCGAAAGCATGTAGTAAATATTTATAATTTGTATTTTAAATAGTTGTTATAATTTGTATTTTATATGCTCGAACAGTTGTGTTCCGAATAAAATTAAATAAAAAAGAAACCAAAATATACAAGTCGAATAAATAACCCCCTCCTATTTTTTGGAAGTCGATTTAAAAGGCAATTAAAATCTCTTTCCTAAAATGAACTTTAATGTCATTGTGATTAAATAGACCACGAAGGTACGTGTCCGTCTCCATGGCACAAAGAATAAATAGGAACAGAGAGGCAGCTTTCTACAAGTGCGTGAATCGAATGCACTATTACTACTATTTTTTATATTTATCATTTAAATATACAGATTTACAATAATGTTACGTAGTATCAAACAGGGTCATAGTTTTTCTTGTAAATACATAATTTGTTTTATTTTATTTTAAGATATACTCATTAATTTTACGTTTTTGTTTACTGGTCTCTATGACAACCTGTATTGGTTTGACTGATTATCATAGAATACTTTTTTATAATATAATAGAACAATTTTGCACGTTCTTACGAAGCTGTCTATCTGTTTCTTTCTCTCTGATCTGTGGTGATACACGCGTGTACTTCGGTGGAAACGGCAACCTTACGGCAACACACACGCAGCTGAGCTACGCGTAGCTGAGCGGCAAAAATTGAACCTGGGACCTATGTCTGACCCATGCCACTACACCACCCAGACGTCATATTTATCTATTTTTCCTTTTTTATACAAAAATAACCAAATATTCGTATAATATTCCATTTATCTTAACAAAATACAAATGCAAATTGTTTACATTCAACACACGACTTGTTTAATTATTCGTGTACGAATTTGTGTGTAGTGTCTACGAGATGCTACGAGAAATTACTACGGGTTACGTGCTGCTACGACGTAGCCGTATTCTAAATGAAGACTGCAATCACGTCTGGAATTCACACACACAACCGAAAGTATACACGAGTATGGCTATAACTTGGACTATAAAATACTTTATATCTCTATAATTATATCTACCATATAAATAGTCATATTATTTTGATAAATACCTATATGATTATCGCCATATTATTTTAAGTTTTGTAACATTAAATTTTGTATGGTTAATAAATAATAAACACACGCTGAAAGAAATATATACTTGAAAAATATCATCATAAAAAAATAAAAGGCAACTATCACTGACCAACTCAATGATTTGCCATATAAAGAATAGAACTGTTTGTCGCGAACCGCTGAGAAAGAAAAAAGAAAAATCGCAGGTAAACAGCGGGACCCAGTGTCTTTTTTTGTGATTAAATAAAGTTTTTAATTGTATTTTTTAAGTTTAATTAACTTTTTTTATATGTCCTTGATGCACCACTTTGAGTAAGTACTTCAATAAATAACGATATAGCCATTATGAGGCTAATAAGTAATTTTAATTGAACCATGTGATGGATCATTTTAAGCAAGTCGAGAAAAAATTGGTGCTATCAACCAAATCAACCCAAAAGTTTGTGTTCTTTTGACATTATTTTAACAAAGTTTGTTCTATTCTGTTACATACTTTTTATGACAAAAAATAGACCCGATAAAATAAGTATATAATATTGAAATAAAACACGGATTTTTGTCGTTTTAATTTTATAATATATTAAGACACACTTTGGGTCGCTGAGCCAAAGGAGTAAGTAAGTAAGTATAATATATCAATCCGTCTATAGATATAAAAATCAGTGAGTAATGGTCGCCATTTATACAGAAAATATGAACAAATTATTTATTAAAATAGCCAACCGCAGTATGAGCAGCTGTTCATTTGACGAAGCTCACATACTTTTTGTTGGACATTGTCAGTGGGGACGATTACAATAGTTACATAAGCAAAGTTTGTAATGACCTCCCTAGGGCGCGAACGCATACGCCTGTGACGTCACACGAAACTCATTAATGTTCGGTCTTTTACCCGTATGTTGAATGTGGTAATTCTGTGACACATATTGGAGATTGATATTATTAATTTGATACTCGTATATTTGGAATCAAAAAATAATATGACAGTCTGATCTGGTCTCTCTGGTTGACAGTACACGTTAAACTAGGTTCGATTCCTGGTTTGAGCGATTTATATTTGTTATTTTACGAAGTTACAGCTAGAAGCTTATGGTTTGAAATCACCAACACACATTAAGTAAGTGTGATGATTACGGCTATTATTTCTCACTGTACCAATAATGTAAATATAAGCAGTAAGAGAAAGCTTTGCCCTGTAATGGGATCGTAAACGCCGATATTATTACTACGAGTATTACATTCACATACTTAATATCAAAACTAAATATCATAGATACACACAAAGAAAAATCCTAACTAATATTATAAATGCGAAAGTAACTCTGTCTGTCTGTCTGTCTCTTACCTTTTTACGGCTAAACTACTGAACCGATTGACTTGTAATTTGGTACAAGGGTAGCTTATGGTCCGGGAAAGAACATAGACTATTCCGAAATTCCCACGGGATCGGGAACTACGCGGGTGAAACCGCGGGGCACAGCTAGTAATAAATAATTCCACACTGTTTACTAAATAAGAACTTTACATAAATAAAAATTAAAACAACCACACTGGGTCAGCAGTCTTAGTATCGGCAAACTTCTAATAGAATATTGTAATTTCAATTGCAAAATAGCTCTTTCAATGAAGGTATTAAGTCTAAATTGCTTTGCGTCGAGTGTAGAGACAAGCATGTTGTGCACGAAGAGATTCTATGAAGCCTCTAACTATGCCTTAAGTATAAGCGGGTATGGTATGTCTGTGCGCACATCACTGCGCACACCGAATTAGTGGTTGTAGTTCCGAACTATTTGAATGACTGCATGCGTTCACTATGGTGCTTGAATGCAGATCAATTTCGTAGTTTAACATCAAGAGTAAAGGGAGATTAGAGTTTTGATACCCTATTTAGCAGTGATAATAACTCACATAGTTAATTACTCGTAATACACAGCACGTGTATTTTTTTTTAAATTTTATAATAAACATTTAGATCAGGTTACACTGACCGTGATCATAAGGAGACTGATAGTAGAATAAATGTATAGTAAGTATTATTAGTAAATTTAATTATATAAAGTAAAAAATTAAAGTTTAAATAGTGTTAATAACAAACCTATCTATTATACCTATAAAGTTAAATTATTGATGATATTGATTTATGCGCACAATACACGCTGAAAGATGATCAGAATCTGAATGATTTTTAATTCCATTAAATAATTTTCAATTTCAAATATATGTGTATTACAGAGCTATTACCTGAATTAAAATCCTGAATTCGATTCAAGAATTTACAACATAAATCATTTTGTACAAATTTATGTCCATATTCACACACGAAATATTAATAAACTCGACCGCGGTAGAAAGGAATTTTGTATAAACAAAAAGGTTTAAAATACCGTCAATTTATTAAAATATTTATTCAAACCAAAGCCTCCCAATTAACCTGTGAAACTTGTAGGTTGTTAACCTCAATCCCATGTTGTTACATCACTTCGTGTTTAATTAACGCATACGACGTCTCAACACAGTCTTTAAAACTGCCGAGTTACGGGAACTTAACATGTATAATATCAAAAAATCTTATCAGCCTCAATCTTGACACGCAAATCTCACCCTTACAGCTTGGTAATAGAGTAGATAATATTAAACGTGTCGCGTTAAGAAGTAACAATTCATCAAATTGTATTCACAATCACAATTGAGAGGGTTGTTTGTGGATTAAAGTGCGTACAAGCGAAATGATTTTATTTTATATTTTAAACCAATGGAGGGTTTTCTTAATTTGTCGATGTTTCTTTATTTGCGGTCGGTTTTTTATTTTATTAGTAGTCTTTGGCGATGTTTTTCTTTGATACAATTTACAATAGGGATACTTAGTAGCGTATTTGCATATTTTCGTGGCGATTCGACAGTCTTTTTTTGTCTTCTTGAAATTAAAGTCAAAGCCTTGCCATTACCTGATATTATAACAGATTATTACTATACGGTCTTTCTTAGTAGTAAAACAGAAATTAGGTAATTTTGCCGTGCAAAAACTGAGCACGACGCTACAATAATTGCAAGATAATTTCAATAAACACTAACTGTGTAATCAACTATTCAGGTAAATCAATGAATTAAAAGAGTTTATTCAAAGTTTTTTGAAGTGAAAACTTCTTTAGCGGCGCTGAGCACTTTTTTTGTATGGGTAAAAACTTTCAAACTCGCGTCAGGGTCACATGATGCTGATCGAAAAAGCGTAAGATCAGCATCACGTGACGTTTATGATAACTGAAGTAAGAAACAAACATTGTATTCTACCTCATAAATGATAGTACTTTTATACTTATAATTAAACACAACGTTAATATTGAAGTTTTCACTTCTGCCGGCACTCCCGGAGTGCTACCTTTTTTTTTTCTAGGTATGTGTAAATGAGTGTGTTCGTAGTTTTTGGTACCCTAGATACAAGCTCCAAGCTTAGTTAGGGGTCAGTTACTATAATGAGATGATGTAGTGAATGATTTATGTTATGTTAAAGAAATAATATGTAAAGTTATACTAAAACTGCAAATAACATCACAAACAAAATAATTAAAAAGACCATACCTCCTTTCTGCCGTTTAATGACGTTCCTCCTATCTGACGCTGTTAGTGCAGTAACACATAAAAATGTCTCACAAAGCAAAAATCTGGTAAACATCATATAAGTTCTCATTACGAGTGCACGAACGCGGGCATAAATCTTGAATAACGAACGTTTTTATATTTTCGACTTTGATCAAAGTATGTAAACCAGCATATACATACCTATATACATATGTAGTTACTAACAATTTTCTGTAATTTTAAGATAGGGATATCATATCTTTATATATAAAAATGAAAAATAAAATAAATATATTTAAATCATCTGCTGCAGATGAAGAGGCCTTTGATGATGATGATGATATATAAAAATGAATCTCTGTTTCCCTTAGTCACGGCATCACGCTTGAACGTGAACTACAGGTTTTATCCCAAAATTCCCACGGGATCGGGAACTATGCGGGTAAAACCGCGGGGACAGCTAGTTGCATATAAAATCCATTCATCGTAATTTCGGTTTTGGTCTACCCAAAGAAACTTGATGAAGGTATGAGGCGATGGAAATTATGAATGTAAGTACGTATAAGTTTTCAAAATTATGTATAAAACCCTATAAAAAATAAAATCATTAATAAACAAAAACTACATCTAGCAAAATTAATTCAACAATAGCCTACAAACTCAAAATTTAGTTTACCCCAACGTAGAAAGTTTCATGTTTAAATAATGATTAAGTTAACAAAATATCCTAGCTACAGGTAAATTAAAGGTTTAATTACAAAATTAGTCGAAGTGTAAAGTTTGAAAGGCTGGTGAAACACACATGACAATGTAAGGGATCCCTCCGAGACTCATTACCAACTCGAACACGGACCAATACCCGAAGTTTGTCGAAGGCAACATCCAATAACATCAGAACAAATATCTGAACAACTTACACTACCACAACAATACTCTGCTTACACGAAATATGCGTTACATTTTTAACATTAATTTTACAAAACTTTTACGGTTTTATCACTTCAATGTATACATCTGTGTAGACCTCTTTATAATAGTAGTGTAAATAGTGTTATCTACACCACTATTAAAACGAGGAACGATTTGTATGTTTGTAATGAAAAAACTCAAAACCTACTGTGCCGATTTAAAAAATTCTTTTACCATTAGAGAGCCACATTCACCCTGTGTAACATAGGTTATATTTTATTCCCATATTTCCACGGGAACGGGATCCACGTGGGTTAAACTGCTAGTTGGTAAATAAAGGGTTCGCGTAAATCAAATAAATATTACTATATACTTTTGTAATCAGTCTAGTAACTTTAAGTAGCCGAAACCAATCACTCTATCTTCTTTAATAATATCATCATCGAGATTAGGCCTTTTACCGATATTTTTAAAAGGTTTTCTAGATAATCTATAAGAATAAGGGTAAGGGCGCGAACCCACCGCCACGCACGCTTCGCACGCCGCACACGGCTACGCGGCGCTGCCATAGAGATGATATTTCAATCGTATGGCAACGCCGCGTGGCCGTGTGTAGCGTGCGTGGCGGTGGGTTCGTGCCCTTAGTCTCAGCCTGTGTCTATAAGAATAAGGGTTAGTCTGAGACTGCGATGGCCAGACGAGTTTGATTCATTTAAAGAGGGCTATTGTCGAGAAAAGTAGAAAAATACTGAAGCCTTTACCCTGCCGCAATAATGGGCTAGCAATACTTGTAAAGGTAAAGTATCGGCCTGAAAGATAAGTGGGGGCAACGGCCTCTCTATTGCCTATGATATTAATAGGTGAAGTGAATACGTTTAGATCGAATTCGTGGCGAACTAGAAACGGAAATATAGTTTTAAAATAGCAAATGTTCATCGCTTGACAATCGAATTGGCATAGTGGTATACCGGACTGTCAAAGATAATGGGTTCAATTAGTTTGCGATATGTGTAGGATTTGATGACATGTGTGATTCAGATAATTCAGTATTTCCACAATAGGGTAAGTAACAATTTTGACTCAATACTTAAGTTAAGTCATGATAGCATCGAAATTATAACAAAATGAAACCACTAAACTTAGGGACTAGTTCAAAAGAGTACATAAAAATGTAATGGATTAAATAATATTAAGGTATTTTCATGTACTAACACTTTCAGAGCTGTCATATATCGCCTCGCCTGTGCCTAGTACATATAACATCAAACTCAGAACGTTTCCAATTACCTGAATAAATGATTTTGACTTTTGGCTTTTATCATGCGTTTTAAGGATTTATCGATTAAATATCACAACAGCAATAAATTATTGAACCGATTCTTCAACATTGGCCACAATTCAGTTACCGAAATAAACTAAAGTTCAATTATTTTACCTTTAAATATTTTAGTCGGAAGATACCGAAATTATTTACAGCTCTCCACACCATTCGACGAAAAATACTCTGCATTTTTAAACATCACTACGATTCTAAATTCATTGTTTTATGGTATTCGGTTTAATTTACGAGTTAATATATCACGATTCTTTGGGTTTATCTTTTTAAACTACTAGTTTAAGAGTAAGTCAATGAAGCTTTATTAATGTTGTTGTCGTACTAACATCATCGATAGACATTACGGGTACTTAGGGCTTTGAAAAGACTAACATTTAGTTTAACCAAAAATTCCGTATCTCTTTCTGGATTGTTAAGGATTAATGGCCGTTTGCTTCACGTAACTGACATTTCGCCACATCAAGTCAAATATGAGGTTAAATTAGGCCAAATACAGGAACATCAGAATTGTGTCCATTTTATTTTTAATAATAAAAGAGTGAGTATTCGACACGGAAGATTGATGCATCTGGGGGCACGGCAGTGCCCCCCGCCAAGTCGAGCGCGAAGCAAGCACTGCCGTACCATCCTTTACAGGAACCATTTCGCCGCATTTTCAGGCCCCTATTTGACAACCTCTGGATAAGACCAGAACGCTGAAATTTTCGTCATCCAGTAAGCTATACAATCGCATACATAAAATAAAATTTCAAGTCTGTAGGTCATTTAGTTCCGAAGTTAAACGAAAGCAAAGTTTCGTATTTATGACAGACACTCACTCACTCACTCACTCACTCACTCACTCACTCATGATCATCAAAATAGAACTAGTACTTCCCATAAACCTAGAGAGCTGAAATTTGGTACAGAGTTAGGGTTTAATGGGCACATAAAGGGAAAACTATAAAAACTAGGATAATCGAACGGGAACGGGAATTATACGGGAACGGGAACGGGAATTGTAACTCAAGAACGACTGAACTGATTTGGTTGAAAATTAGTAGGGAGGTAGCTTAAAACCAGGAGAAAGACATAGGATACTTTTAGTCCCAAAATTCCCACGGGATTAGGAACGGGAATTTATAACCCAAGAATGGCAGAATTTATTTGGCTGAAAATTGGTGGGGAGGTAGCTTAAAACCAGGAGAAGGACATAGGATACTTTTAATCCCGAAATTCCCACGGGATTGGAAACGGGAATTTATGACTCAAGAACGGCTGAATTTATTTGGCTAAAAATTGATGGGGAGGTAGCTTAGTACCAGAAGAAGCACATAGGATACTTTTTATCCCGAAATTCCTACGGGATTGGGAACGAGAATTTATAACTCAAGAACGGCTGAATTTATTTGGCTGAATGAAAATTGATGGGGAGGTAGGAGGTACCAGGAGAAGCACATAAGATACTTTTTATCCCGAATTTCCCACGGGAACGGGAAGTACGCGGGTGAAACCGCGGGGCGCTGCTAGTGTAATAATAAAATACTACTCCTAAAAAAAAATGTGTCAAATAAGTAAATCTAATAAAATAAATCAATATGACCACGTTTCAACAAAAAGAAATGAAATCCCATCAAAAACATTCTGTAAAAAACTAGCCAAGTCTCGATGGAGCTGCTTGTTTATCTCTAAAAAGTAATGAAATCTAGACAAACTCGTGCCAAGTCTAAGGTTACTTACTGCGATTTCTTTATTATTATAGTTAATGTTATGTGACTTGGCCGTTGAAGGGTACACAAGGGTACAAAACCAGGTGCTCCATGACACCATTGCACCAATCTGTCGCCAGAACCGCTACCTATTGACGATGGAAAATTGCCACTTGGAAAACGTTGATTTAATGCTGAATGGAAGTGTCGTGTTTAGTTACAACAGTTATAACATTATGTAAACAAAATTAACTAGTATGTACCCACTAACTAACGTTATAAAGAATGTTCAACGGCCAAGTCACATAACATTAACTATAATAATAAAGAAATCGCAGTAAGTAACCTTAGACTTGGCACGAGTTTGTCTAGATTTCATTACTTTTTAGAGATAAACAAGCAGCTCCATCGAGACTTGGCTAGTTTTTTACAGAATGTTTTTGATGGGATTTTCCTTTCAGATTCGAATATAAAACAACACATTTTTTCTATCCTCCATCTTTTTGGATAGGAATCTGCCAATTGCGAATATTTACGATGTCAATCTAGTTGTCTGTGGACCTCCCGTCTCCCGACGATTTACGGTCCGCGGGGATAAAACATGCAAATTTGTTCCGACTACCAGCACTTATTGAAATTGGCTGATTTACTTTAATCACATTATCTACAAGCGTAAAAGGATTGGCTAGAGTTTTATAGCCTTACGGGATCTGCGTTACGGCTTGTGAGACGGCCAGACACATGAAATTTCGGTTCCGTATCCCAGAACAGCCTTTCGGAGAATAATAAATACATAAACAAAGGATTTTCAACCTTTCTGCGTGGCGGTGAAAATGGTATGATGTTTTCCGTAATAAAGTTGCTAAGCTGGCCATAACTTTGAAATTACTTACTTAAGTATTTCGTATAAGTTGAGTTAACTTGAACATGGTTCAGCTTCAGAAACATGAGAAAACTTCGTGATTTGTTCGGTTATGCATTATTAATTGTATGTATTCCTTACAAAATGTGATTTGATTGACTCGGCTTTAACACAGTGGTATCAATAAATGTTCAAAATATGGAATGGAGCTAAAACAAAACAAAAATTGGGTTCGAAATTATTTAGCTATTAGGATCCAATATTCGTATTTGTATTATAAATTCAGACTCAGGAAAGCTACCACGGCTAAATTAATTTTGTTGGAAATCTATACTAAAATACTTTAAAGTCTATGAAAAAATGATCCTGATTTTTATTCATTGATTATTCATTAATACGTTCTCTCAATTTTTTTACTGGGTGAACATTTTTGCGTGTTGAAACCGCGGAACTCAGCCAGAAATTTAATTACCGTTGGCTTTTAGTCAAAGGCCTGCTACAGCCATACGTAGAACAAAAATGTACCGTTCGATGGTAATTACTCATTTATTTTATAAAGTACCGAGTTACATACAATATATCGATTAAATACTAAATCATATTATACATGGAAAGTGAGTTTGTTATTTGACTTTGTTATTTTAAATCTCAACCGATCATCATGAAAGGTGCATATGGGTTCGGTTATAGGAAATATATTTTAGTAAATATTTTTTTGGTATTGGTCAGTATTAGCGCGCTTAAACATCCTAACAAACAAGTTCACTCTTTCGATGATGCTAAGGTTTAACCCGCGGTTACGACCGCGTAGATATATCATCAGATCTATCTATCTACAGCCTTCCTCAATCAATGGAGAAAAAAACAAGTACGGTATTGAAGTTCCTAAGATTAGCTAGTTCAAACAAAGAAACTTTATAATGCCAGTAAGTATAAATAAATTCTGAAAGAAGTAAAATTAATAAAAAAAGAGAAGCAAGAATTTGTAAAGTGTATAAATTCAAAAGAAACTAAATTTGCACTTAGTTCCGTCCATCGCTAAACACCATTCACCACTAGATAATTTAGTGAGAATTTAATTAGAGAAACTTGCCAACTTTTTGCCAAGATAGTGCATTAAGGCGGGATAAACGGTCGGAAGGCGTTGTCGAGACGAGAGCGAACACGCCTTGTTACTAGACCTCTTACAACGAATGAGCGACAATTTAAACTTAACATTTTTAAACTGACAAATGGCTATTTTCACTTTCAATTGCTCTCTTTCATCTCTACTAATATTTATAAATGTGAATAAACTAAGGCGATAAACCTACAACACAGCTGGTTTATTGTACTAATGTGTCGTTACATTAAATTTAATTTTATATAACATAATATGATAGTTTTACAATTCATTGTTTACTAAATAAATAGTAAACAATTTGTTACATCACTGACTCTCCTCGTCACGTCATGTTTTCTACACATAGGTTCATTTGAACTCCTAAAACAGACCTTTAAATAACTTTATTATGCAGTAAAAGTTACATAAACATACACGATATAATTTATATTTATTTTACAAGTCCAAAGTCCCATTACCAGCACGCTCCTAAAATTATATCGCATGAAAATATAGAGAAAAACATGAAAAACCTTTTACCATATAAAGCATAAAACTAAACGAATGGTTAGACAATGAAACTATAATTTTTATGTAGGCATACTAAACTAGATATCAAGTTAATGAATTTACACGAATAAATTGATATGTATCACGAGCGTAATTGAATATTCATATTGAACAATAAATATTATGTAACCAAAATTTATTTTCTAGTGAGTATATTTTTCATGAGTGTGCGCGTAGTTTTTGATATTTACTATAGGTACAAACAATAATTTAAGGGATCTTTTTTGAGTAGTACCTAAAGCAAAACTGTGACTGTGTGAATACTCCCCTTTCCTCTTAACATCCTGTTATCCTTTAAGTGACCAGTGTTGCACATGTCGTGTCTTCAAAGTTACCAACAGTTGAGCTCTAGGCGACAAGTAATATACCATTACGCATGCCTCAAATATCAAATCTTTTCAAAACAATGTAATACAGTGATTGATTTATACAACTTTCCAATAATATCAAGTGTAATTTGAAGTTATTCGGCAAATTCATTAAATAAACATCGAGTCGAGATCGGAAACTAACTGTGAGTGAGTTCACCGTTAAATAATGGCCGCCCGCCGCTAAAGGAGTGCTAAGTGTTTGCCGACTATTAAGGAACTTGCTACTAATTTGTCGGCCGCTCATTATGTTCCTTTAAACAGTTGAATTTCATCGTGTATTAACTTGCTATAAATTCAAAGATTTTTATTCAAAAATACTAATATGATGTCATATTTTCCTGTCACGGTTCCTTCCTAATTGCCTCTAACGATGTTACAAGTTAATAAATCGGCAGAAATATTGCTATCCTATACAATAATTTTCTGTAACGATTTTTTTTTTAAATGTGGTTTCAAAATCAAAACTTTTATCAATCAATCTCTAAAAAAAACTTGAATATCCTTATGGACACTTAACACTATTTATGTTCTTAAGTTTATGGTAATAATACATAGTCAATTCATATTTTTAATAAAGTTTGCCCGCTGCAACACTGCAAAATGTATGAAACTATGATCACGCGTACTACTCACATACCTTCATAATTACAATTGTGGTTTGTCGGATGTCAGATACAATATAAATTTCTTTAACAAATATTGATAAAGGTTCACAAACAAATATACATGTTCATAATATAATTCTACTTAACTGAGTATTAAGTCAGGGCGAGACCACCTCAAATTATATTATAATTGTTTTATTGTGTTGTCATTATGATCATTATTGCGTTGTTATGGTCAGTTGCCGGGCGAGGGTAATTTTCCTCGTTTCAATCGTCATATTCCCGGGATAATGGAACGTGTTTTCCGGCAATTATATTCCACATCTTTTAAATTACAGAATGAATACAATTTTTTCAGACTAATTGTGTTATAATAACATTTTGTGTAGTACCTTTTTATTATCTTTTACCGGACTCTTCATTATTTTTCTACGGGCGATGTACAGTTGGCATCAAATTTTAATGAACAATTAAAAATAATAATGAAAATTCCATTGTACAAGTTTTGCTTAGTTTGGGACTATGTGTATAAAAGGTGATATGTGTCCGGTATTCAAAAATTTTCAAGTATTTCCGTGTTTAAGGTAATTCTTCTTTGACAAAATAAAACTATATTTCTAGTCGCCGATTTAATACGCAAAAGTAATTTTATTTTAATAACTAACTACTACTATTACCATATGACTATCTTACAAGTAAACTTTCCATCATCACTATATGTATACTTAACTGCCTATGAAAATGGCGTCCTCACATGTAGCAACTGTTTCAAAACATTTACTGCTAAATTGTGGACATTAGTCATGTAAGAACGCAAGGAACCAATAACCTATAACCCTTAATTAGACATGCCAATACCAAAATTGCCATTACAAAGAAGAGATAAAAAGCAACGCCTTGCAATTTGTATTAATAATTCAATTAGTCTCAATACCAGGTGTTTTGGTGTATCAAATCGAATTAATTAATTAATAATAACGTTGAATAACTGTGAGTAGGTACTCAATTACGTGCTCGTTTGTTTCAATGATTCATTGCAACAATACGAGGGCTGCATTCGCGTGTTACCGTGGCGTAACCAGGTAATGCTACAATACAATTTGCCGGCTCGATGGAAACAACTGCCGCGTACCTATTTCAAAATTACCTACCTGTGTAACTGAATTTAGTGAATAGCTAAAGAATTTTTGATTTTGCATTTAAATAGCGTTCTAACGGTGTAGGTAGAGCGGTATTTAGGGGATAATAGTTTGAAGAGTACTTTCAAGAAAATTCAATTGAAATGTGTGTAACTTTCATGATGGCATTAGAAAAAATCTATATATATAAAACTCGTCCGTTACTGAGTGATGAACTGACTGACAGACAACGCACAGCCGAAACTACTGGTCGTAGAGAGCAGAAATTTGGCACGTGTGTTTGTTGTATTCCATGCGGACTAAGTCGCGAGCAAAAGCTATCTGCGTATTAAACCTTTCTGTCCTAATATTTGAAACAATAACTTAAAAGTTCCAGACAATGTAAATGTAAAGTGTAATGAAAATCCTATTATCCTATAAGTAATTATCCCTATTAGGTACACTATTCGTCATATTTATAATAATTGTCGAGTTAAAATAATTTTACATTTGCCAAAAATGCAATTTAAAATAAGTATGCTTAATGCAATTAAATATTTTATTAAACGAAACGTACGAAGCAGAAATTTTAATTATTTAAGACGGGTTTTATATCACGAGCGCATCTCATTACTAATGAATTCCACCCTGTGACGTTAAAACTAAAACTAAAAGTCGACGGATTCGACTAATGAAGTACGTATGCATAACAAAACTATCACAATTTTTAACAAATAAAAAACATAATAAAATTAAAAATTTAAAAAACCCCCAACACAATTACTTTCAAACCCCCATAACTTTTAAACGGGTCAACCGATTTTCATCAAACATGTCTAAGAACACTCGCACGTAAGTTTCCTTTAATACAAAAAAAAAACTAAATTAAAATCGGTTCATCCGTTCGGGAGCTATGATGCCACAGACAGACAGATACACACACACACACAGACACGTCAAACTTATAACACACCTCTTTTTGCGTCGGGGGTTAAAATTTTTATTTT
The DNA here is from genome assembly GCA_958496195.1 of Timandra comae. Lineage (NCBI taxonomy): Eukaryota > Metazoa > Arthropoda > Insecta > Lepidoptera > Geometridae > Timandra > Timandra comae. The sequence continues at coordinate 10,186,956 of OY292359.1, forward strand.
TATTGTACTATTGTTAAAATAAAAAAATACAATAATTATCTTTACTATTGCATATCCGCTAATTTACATCATTATTTTAAGCACTGCATATTCACAGATTTACAGAGGTCTAAGCTCAGCTCAGGTTTATACATTAATGAAATATGATATTGAAGTGAAATATTGTAACATTTTACTATTTGTTACATACACCAAGTTTGACGTTTCTCTAGTTATTTGCGTTGATTGAACAAAGGCACATTGCAATATTGCAGTCGCTATCTGGATGGATATTTGCATAGTTACTTTATACTTCAACTTGTTATTTACAAATTGACACCAAAATATAGACTTTGTTGTACAACAAACAGCGATATAAGAAAAGGGAAATAAAAAAATAACTATTTACTTTAACGAAATGATTCCATTAAAACACACAGGCCTCAATTGCGCATAAGAACATCCAATATTACAAATGTTACAGTTAACACTGGCAACAATGGTTACACTACTTCCACTAAGTAACTGCTACAAAACTATATCAAACACTACGTCAAAAAAGTTTACAAAAATGTGTAATGCTAAACTGCTGCGCTACTTTTGTATGAAATTTTCCTATAGTACTGTAACGGTGGAAATTTCCACAAATTTTTATTTTATCAAATCACTCGTGAAGTCAGTCGATATGTTTACTACACAACTATAATTTTATTTGAATCTTAACAATAGGAAACTTCTGCTCTTCAATTCAACAAATAATAATAAATATACTTAAACCTTATCTTAGTTTATTTTGCGAAACAATACTTAGAAATTGTATGTTTTATTACTACTACTAACAATACATAGAAATTGTATGTTTCTTCTACAGCCTCAATAATATTGAACAGCGAAATACGTAACTTCTGCTACCTGACAGTCAAATCTCTACCGCACAAAGTGTTAAAAAGTAAACATTAGTCTCTGCTTTTTATCCTCACAGTGTCTGTGGCTAACGAAGGCAAGCCACAGTGAAGTCTTGTGAGCTCACTTGGGACTTCAGTTTGTCGGACGCTAACCTACCTGAGACTTGACGGGCTCTCCCGGGTCCAATCGTGGTGCTACCGCCCAACAGATTGCCAGAAACGCTCTGAAAGTTTAAATAGAAAAGCTCCACAAACGGTTTTTCAATTATCGTATGATATTAACTAACAGTGCCCCGTGCTTTTTTACCTCTCTGCTAAATTTCAACGCAATCCGTTTAGTGGTTTGTGTTGCGTGTTAACTGTTGATTGATCAGTCAGTCAATCACTAACGGTTGTCTCTTATGTACTTATGTATACAGATGAAAATCGTTTGTTATTCAAAACACTTTTCCATTCAAACACTTTACAAAGTGAAAATTGTACCATAGTATGCCAAGTTAAACCGCAAGTCCAAGTTGAATGTTTTAGACAAAACCCGCGCTATATTATAATCAACATCAGACTAAGTTATTAAGGCGAGTCGACATAATCCGTGATTTCCTGCCATTTTAGCTCGTTTAATAAACAGGACCAGCGAAAGCGGGCCCGTCTAACCGGCTAACAAGATCAGAGCATTTATAATAGGAAGCTTAAATTAGTCCTAATCTCATTACAACGTTATTACAGTTTATATAAATTAAATTTCACGATGTTTGTAAGCAAACAGCGCCGACGCGAGCGATTGTATAAATTGGAAGTCAGTGAACGTTTCTTCATTTTGAACAAACGTAAACAAAAGGGGTATAAGAATTTAAAAGGGTTGTGTTAAGTGGAATAAAATAAAGTAGCGAAATAGCTCAGCTCAGTACTCAATGGCATTGTTTCCGGGACGCGTGGATCGGTTCTTCGATTCGATTTGGTTTATTTACAGATCATTAAGTAATTGTTTATCGCTGTACGTACATTATCTGAAATCTAATGTGTGATAATGAGATACGAATTATGTACGGATATGATACTGTCGTTGCAAGTTTGGTAGGGTCTGTGTAAAATCACACAAATGTAAAAGTTTCCTAAAAACTAATCATAAAAACATGATTGTTAATGAAAACACAAAGAAGTTACAATGTTATAATAACTTAGAATAAATATACCATGAAGCTGTGTATACTAAAACTTTAGAATAAGTACTACTAAAATAGATGAGCAATATTTTGCTCCGGCAAACAAAGCAAGCTGCTACAAAAATATGACATTAACTGTTATTTGACGACAAATAGAAAAACAAATAGCGCCATCGTATTTGTTTTTAGTTATGATAGTGTTGGTCCAATGATAATCATTAGTAGGCATTTCCATTTAGATAGACAGTGAAAACAGACACCTAGTTTAAACAACAAACACAATTCCTGTGATCGTTTATGTAACCAGTTATTTGAACGCATTGCATCACACTCTGCTGTTTAACCGATCTAATTAATGGCAGAATCTGAAATGATACCGCAGTCTATTTGAAGCGGAATGTTCATTCGTTAATTAATATTAAACATCTAAATTGAATTTGATATTCCTGTTATTAAGTCACGCATACGCGCTCTGATACGCGCCTACTTTAAATTACATTATGTAGAAACTAGCTACGTTCCGCCGGCTGAACTTACGTTAATGTTTTTAACCGACTTCCAAAAAAACAGGAGGAGGTTCTCTATTCGACGTGTATTTTTTTTTTTTGTGTGTTTGTTACGCGATTTCTTTGTAATCATGAATGGAGCATTTTAAAATTCTTATTTCATTAGAAAGCGGATATTCGCGAAGTGGTCCCATGTCAAGGAAATCAGGATCTGATGATGGGATCCAGAAAAATCGAGGAAAAACCCGCAACAATGTAGGCTGGGGTGTCGATTGACATTATTAAAAGTAAAACTACCTGTGACCCGTGGTTTTGCTCGCGATATTCTGATACCATAAGAATTTCTGGATGAAAATTTTTTGACTGTATTTTTTCGTATTTAAATCAAATGCTGTTCACAATTCATGGGTTTTAGATATAAAAATGTCCTGTTTTTTAACACACTGAAATAAACCCGAACCTACAACATTTAAAAAAAAATATTTTTTTATACTATTATAGGTATCTATTACACATATATCTTCAGAGCGTTTTCATAAAACTTTAAGTAAAAAAATATATTTAGATATTACAAACAAACACCGCACCAGATTAGATTGTATATATTATTTTAATTAATAAATAGACAGTATAAACGTCATCCTCTATTTTCGTTTTTATTTTGACTTTGGTTAATTTTCTAAAAAGTTCTTATGCCTTTGTGGTTATAAAGAAGTTTTGTAATAAAATGATGGTTTAATTGGGATGATGAAAGAAGTAATAAAATGCAGAGTTGTGTTAGATTATGAATCATGAGTAACATCAGTTCATGGGACAGGATTCAAGCGGTACCCGTTGAGGTTGAACTGCTCGACACTTATAGAGCAGCGAAAAAATCCCTGCTATTGCCCTCGCAACTCTCGTGGCAATCGTGGGAAACGACCTCTCCTTGCCAAATGTAGTCTCTGCTATGGTGAGCGAGGAGAGGTCTTGGATTGTAGTGTCCACCTTTTGGGAGGTCGTACGAGAGAGCGCGAAGCCCTCTCCACTAACATTATCCGCAGCAGAAGGTTGGGCAGACGGAGGCGGGACTACCACTTTGTCCTGCAACCGCCATACGCCCGACCTGCGGCGGTATTCCCCGGGGGGAGATCCACTGCCGCCATATAGGCCTCGAGGTGGCGCGCGGTACTTTCGGAAGGGGGTAACTCAACAACTGTCGCCTAGAGCTACATTCTAACTCAGAGGAGAAACCCTTAACAGGGTAGGGGCGCTGTCCGGGATCGTAGTAGCGTGCAGCCGCGTTTCTTCCGGTTTCGGCCATAAGCGCAGAGGTGGCACACCAAGGGGTTTTAGTCGGTAAGCGCGTCGCCGCTCTATCTTTGCGGCGCGGAGTCAGACATACCCCGTCGTTCCCCTGGACAGAGGAAAGACGTAAAGTCGTCCTCCCACAAAAAAAGGATTTAAGTGATCCACGAGTCAAAAGCTCTTCTGGAGGAAAATTTAAGCGTCTTTTGTAGAAGGAAACTTGATTCCCACTAAAAAATTGAAAATAAAGTTAATTTAAAAAAATAAGAAACCGACTTCAGCACAAAAAAGTAAGAAAATAATTTAAAATAAACGATATTATTAATACATATTTACAATTTATAATTAGTTACTTTTGAAGTCGGTGACGGCCAAAGCCTTCATTAATATTATAGGCGCGTCTCGTGCTATCTTATAAGGAAAAAAAAACTATCCTGGGCTGGCACTGACTCCAAAAGTAACTAATTATAAATTGTAAATATGTATTAATAATATCGTTTATTTTAAATTATTTTCTTACTTTTTTGTGCTGAAGTCGGTTTCTTATTTTTTTAAATTAACTTTATTGCTGTAACAATCTAATAAAAATATAAATAAATACTTATCATGCCCCAGGGTTTGAAGTATCTCTATAACATATTATCTAAAACCATTCAGTCTTTATGATGTCGTTGTTTTCTGAAAGTAATCCATATCTGCTCTGAGTGCAAATAAATCGTAATCCTTTGAGGATTTCCAAAGTATTAGACGTAACTAGCTCGGAATGTCTGCTTTTGTGTTCAAACGAAAATGTTTAATCATACTTCAGTGAGGAGCATAAATGTGTATTAAATTAAATCGTATGAACACTTCATTTAATGTTTCACTTGAGCAAATGGTCATAAGTCCCGGTCTCAAAGATAACAGTTATTGTCGACTCATTCTCGAGTGCTGGTTGTTATCACATCTTAACGTCCTCCTCGAAGCAACTACCTCATAAGTTTTACTACCGTCTATGATCATTAAGGAAGACTTCATGGCTCTACTGAAAACTGTTGTTCAGTTCCTAAGTCACGTAGTGGTATTTCTCACAGCGCGTATCAAGCGCTTATATCATGACGGGTTATTATTCAACTTTTGTTACAAAATATAAAAGAGTAAAAACTTTTAGGATTATGTACGTTTTGATGAGATAGAAAAGTGTGGTGCAGAATAGAAGAGCACATAATATTTCGTATTTTTGTTTCGTTTCTGGGCAATGATTTCATGTGAGCTTCTGCTACAGTCTCTTCCAATATTTTACGTGCTAAACACCCAGCTGTTGAAGTATCAACGTATAAATAAAATTACGTTTTTAGTAGAAACTTTCGTGAGTTTGATCCAAATTATATTATGCAGTACCAAACGAATTAAAATTGAATTAAGATTAATTTAGAATATAAATTATGCTTCAAGCTTATTACACTTTTTGTTGCCATTACTTCAAAATGCCGTACTCTAGTGGATCAAATCTATTTATTTGATTTATGATCCACTTTTTAATCCACTAAAATATAATTTTAATTGAAAAAGGTTGGAAATACAAAACAAAATTACTAAGTAGTATATAGCTTTAAGATAAACCGATAATTGTTAATAGATTTTTTTACCAACTCGTTGAAAATATCACCAAATATGTACTAAATTTTTTCCACAGTAAGTATTATAGACTTATATTGTTAGAGGTAAAAATGTATTTAATATTTTCCATCTTTCAGACCATTGTAAAGACTTCAACGCTCATTCATCACCCTTATTGTGTAATATAATACTGTCATAAAGGTTTTGTTCGCTACAAAATAATATTATATCTGAAAAAACTTTAATCGGCTTACTTTTATTCTATCAAAACAATATAAGTAGCTTTATATTACAGAAAATATGTCAAGAGTTTGTAACAACAGAAATATTGAGAAATAAATCTTAGAAGGTCATATTCAGTTGAATAAGTTTATTTACAGACCAATAATACACGAATTCTATTAATATTATTTGGTTTTACATAGATAAACGAATCCTTGGAAATCTATTTCGGTATCTTCTTAGTATTGCGCAGTTCAAATTGACTGTAAGGAATGTTAACGATTCTTTTGATTATTGTTACGGTTTTATATACAGTGGTGGTCACATAATTAAGAACGATTTGAAATTCCATATATTTTTTGTCTAAATCATTTCTTGTGTAGTTATTTATTGCTTTTGGCAGTAACTATTTATGTTTTGAGATAGCTACGTGACTGGGGCAAATGGGATTAGGAATATAGAATTGAAAGGTCAACTATTTTTTTTACAAATTTCATTAGTTCTCTTTTGTAACGAATTTAATGTACCAATGAAGCTGGACAAATAATTAAGAACGATTTATTAAACTGTTCAAAAGTTATTTAATATAAAACTGAGATTCAATAAATGATATTATTGTGAAAGTAAAATATCAATTTATTGTATTTTAACTGAAATTACTAGTTGGCAACATGTTTACGACTTTTAAATTACTGATTTACCTATACCGGGCGGCGACGCATTGACTCAATCAATTTTTGACATTTTGTAAGAGAAACAGAGTTCCATTCTTTGGAGAAAACATCATTACAGCTCTCTTTAAATTGACATATTGTCCATTTAAAACTATTCTCTTGACTTCGAACCAAGAATTCTCGATTGGGTTTAGCTCTAGGCTGTAAGCTGGCCAATTTTAGACAGAAATTAATTGCAATATGAGATATTCTTTAACGGTGCGCGCATTATGTTTTGGGTCATTGTCGTGCTGGAATGTTCAAATTGACCAAAAACCTACAAGAACGTCTTCAGCTTGAAGGAACATAGCTTTTCCATTAAATTCTTTGTCTTGGAATTGATTCATGTTTTCTTGTGTCAGCTTCACAGCTTCAACGCCGTATTGAAATTAGCATACAAAAATGTCATATTTCTCCATCATGTTTTAATGTCACTTTTGTGTATTTATGGTCGAGTGATTTATTCGGAAGATGTTGTTAACGTTGATTTTCACCAGAGAACACCCTAGTTTATATTAGTTTCATCAGAAAAATATCATTTTTCCTCTGTCTTAATATCCAGTTTTCACACCTTCTTGTAAGTGCCAGCCGGTATTGCCTATGGCATCGTTGCATGATGGGTACCTTCGTTTTTATTCTTCCGTGCAGCTTTCCTTTTACAAAATACCTTCGTATAGTACGTGCCGAGATTGTTGGAAGAGTTATTTTTCCCAAAATATTCAATTCTTAGCACATTAGACCCTTTTAAATTATTTTCTCTTCCAAAACGAATGTTTTCGATCATCTCGACGTGATGACTTTCTAGGTACTCAACAAACACCAACCATTTGAAGTAATTCTGATATGTGGCAAAATGTTTCACGGCGTGAAAAAATAACGTTTTTGAGCATTGTAAAGTGTTAAATATCTTTTTGTTCGACCAAATTCTTCTCAGGAAGTTTTTTATTATCTACCTTGTAGATTTGTCAAAACTTTTATTTTTCTCCATATGAATTCATATGAAACAATTACTTTTAAGACCTTTACAGTACTAAATGGGATCTAAATAATACGAATAGTGACTTACAACCACAAAGCTATGGAGTGTTCTTTATGTAAACTTGAATAAAAAAGTTCACTATTCAGCGTTCTTAATTATATGACCAGCCAGTACGTAGTAATATTAGGTTTAGATCTAATGTATAAAGTTTATCTTTTTATTTATTAGCCAATCGTGTGTATCAACTGATGTATCGATACTATGGAAATGTTTGAAGGCATCAAAAGAAATAAAAATAAATACATCCAATTAGTTATTTTGAAAAAATCGTTACGTTAAATAATCGTTCTTAATTATATGACCACCACTGTATATGTTTTGTACGTTATAAGTTATAAGAGTACGTTATAAGAGCGTCGGTGGCGCAGGGGATAAGGCCGTTGACTTCCGATCGGAAGGTGCCTGGTTCGAACCCCACCAGTCCCGCCACGTACCAATGTGTTTTCAATTTACGAATTCATGTACGTTAATATCGACGCTCTTACGGTGAAGGTAAACATCGTGAGGAAACCTGCACACACCTGGGAAGAAATTCTAAGGTTGTGTGTGAAGTCGACCAACCCGCACTTGGCCAGCGTGGTTGACTAAGGCTTAATCACCCTAATTCAGGGTAGGCTCGTGCCCCTCGGTGGGGACATTATATGAGCTGATGATGATGTACGTTGAAATACAGAGAGAACTTATCCAGTGCATGTTGCTGATCTTAACCCCAAACCATGTTTAGACAACATACAAATCGACGCGGGAATTGATCCTAAATCGCATGACAGTCATATTATGCTACTACACCGCCAAGCCGTTTGACGCAACAAAATGAAATTATTATTATTGTCAGCCTGTAATGTCCCACTGTTGGGCAAAGGCCTCCCTTCCTTCCTTCCAGACAGCTCGGTCTTCGGCTTTGGTGGCCCAGTGTTTGTCGTGCGAATCAAGATCGTCACGCCACCTTCGTCAACCAAATGAAAATAAAGCCAAAATACAAGAAGTTTTACTTATCTACCACCGGTACTCACAAATGAGTAGTATTCGTACTCCGCACTCCGATTGTCCCATTTGCGTTGAACAACCACTGTAATAGTTGTTGCGGTCGTAATCTGGTACTTTTTACGAGCATTTTAAGTAATGTCTAGTTGGCCCCGAACATAAATCACTTGCACAATACTTGCACAATTTGCATAAAGCGACGCTTTATTCCCCAAAATAGTCATTTTAATTTAATATTAACCACAGAGGTAACGGTTAATTTATTTCGACTGTTCAGTTTAAAAATAGTTTAACTGAATATTGCCGACCGATAAGTTCGATTAATTTGTTGTTTTCACGGACCAATTTTATATTAATATTAACATATATGTACCTATTAAAATTATATTGGATGCTTTTATTTTATTGCAGTCAATTAAAATGCCAATGATGGACATGATTTTTGGTCTGTTTTTGTTCGCAGCTATCAATGAAAATATGTGACTTACTTATTTCACTTTGTGTGTTTTTTTCTATGGTATTCAACTATGGTATTTGGTTATCTATAGGTTAGCTATAATAACCAAATAGTCAATACGTGCAATTATGTTCCTTTAACATATAATGGTGTTTTAATGCGCTAATCACAGGAATAACTAATTCGATTAAAACATTTTTATTGGATATTTCTCGCGTAAAGTAATGCTATAGGATGGGCGATATTAACATATATTTCCTTGACACTAAATTATTCTTGGTAGGTATTATGACTATTAACTGTACAGACCTTCCTATATTTAGTATTAATCACACTAATTGTATTGATCTAAACAAAGATAGTACCTACACATGCCGGAATTCTGCAGCGGTGTCACACATGTCGCTAGGGAGAGGCCAATTAACGTTAGTTCCATTCGCCGGAAAATACCGTCTTACCGGCAATAATAGCCCATAACCGCCTTACTCTCGCCCAGTGAGCTCAGCTTCCTACAATGTAGATGACACTCTGGTAATTGGGGCACAGAATTACTTCAACTTCATAACCGATTCCTGTATTGTACTTTGGGGAATATAATTTTCTGTAACGTCTTTGTGTTAATATAGTTTCGGATCTCTATTGTGGGTTACCGCAGGGAATCGCCGAATGAACCGGAGTCACTAAATTAATAAGAAACGGGTACAGGTAACAATGATAGTGGAGCATCTGATATGTATGTTGTGTTCTGTGCGGGTATTGTAAGATTACTTGGAATTCAAATACATGTTGAAAACTAGCTGTGTCCCGCGGTTTACGCGTGAATCCCAATCCCATGGGAATTTTGGGATAAAAAGTATCCTATGTGTTCCTAGTTAAAAGGAACATCTGTACCAAATTTAATCTAAATCGATACAATAGTTTTTGCGTGAAAGAGTAACAAACATCCTAACTTACAAACATACAAACTTTTGTATTTATAATATTAGTAGGATGTTGTATACATACTATGGGGGTATTGTAAGGAATCTTTACTCGGAATTCAAATACATATTGAACATATCTCGCTCTATGTATGTGTCACACGGCACTGAGCATAGTCCATTGCTGAAGTCTTATCTATTAGATTTCAAAGTACTTTTTCTTGTGAATTTGTTTTGTGATCAAAACTTAACATTAATCATACCATTAATTACAGTAAGGTTTCTTTTTAAAAGTATATAAAAAGTAATAATTGCATTTAGGATATTACGAACAGAAAAGTTGTTTTTAATGTGAGAATAATTGTGAATCCATTGGATCGAAAAACAAATCTTTCACTAACAAATAATTGTAAATATTATTGTTGCGCCGAGAGTCAATATTAGGGAATAACACTAAAGATCTAGAATCCACAGTAATTTTCCTATAAGTTTGTTATTTGTAGATTTGTTATGATCATGTTCAATGGACCGCAACTAATTGGCGGTCGATATTGTACTTTTTAACAATATTACTTGCAAAAGTGTGTTTTGCTTTTATATCCTCACTTTACTTGACCGATCATTAGTAAATTTTTATACATATTGGCAGGTATGCAGAAAACTACAAGATTTGTTGTCCCAAGATTTTATAGGAATGAATGAAAAGAAAACGAGAATAATGCGGGTAAAATACATACGTTATGACTATACTCGTATTATTTGTAGGATGTATTTTACCCAGAATTTTGTTAAACGCAGACCGAGACAGAAGTTTTTGGACTACACAAATATTTACTTGCTACGGAAAACGAACCCACTACCATTTGTTCTGTTCCATTGATCGTCAAAGATAAGATGTAAAGTTATTAGAATACGGAACTTACAATTGGAATCCAATGTATCAAAAACAAAAATAAATCGCACATAGTCACATACATACGAGGACACTCTTTCGGTAAATTGTCAGGGGATCCGAATTTGTGGAAGCCATCTTATGGAAAGCGAACCCTAATATTTCTTTTGGTAGATTCACGAGTTTTCAAATAGGCAATTTAGCTGTTGTTGCGATTTAGTTCGACCGCTATCTCTTTTATAATATTTATTTTACCTATATTAAAAATACAAAGAAGAATTGGGGTTGTTCAAGGGTTGTTCCATTCATCCAACGACGTCTCATCTTAAGCCAAAATTCCTAACAGGTCCGATCGCTTTATTTTGACAAAGTTTAATTATAAAACCTTAATTACGTCCGCGGTACTGATTGATTATGATTATGTTACTTCTATATTTTTTTACTGTAAAAAAATCTTATATCACTGTCAATACATAAAAAATAAGTAATTTAAAACAACACCTGTTTGATAGACACGATCAAACGTTTCCTCCGTTCACCTCCAATCCAATATAATGGGACATGTAAAACGGACCCTTAATTTACCTTGATCAACGGAACTAACAAATTCAATTAAAGGGACCGAAACAAGGCCATTAAAAAGATTGTTCATTATTATCGGAACAATATCTATCGCAAAAGTTTGATGTGAACATAACATTTCGATTAGCGCGGTGCGGCGGGAAGACGTCCGGAAGCGTCGGTCCGTGTTCGAGCGATCAACTCATACAAGTTGCGGATCAAGTTGTTTACAATCGCCCCGCATCCCCACTTCCTATACCAACGTTCACTTTACATATTTACACTCCAACGACAAACATCTTACTTTGTATTCATTAAACAATTAAACACTTGACCGTTTAGACCTCTCTCTAGTGCGCATTCTGCTAATGGCCAAGGTTCATCACCGAGTGGAAGGCGAATTCTAAAGACGGACCACTTAAAAATACCCCTTGTCCCTTTAAACGAGATCACTTGGTCAATGTTGGCATAATATAAAATGTTATATATTAATAGGCATATATTGACCTACATGTTCGTTCTTTATAATACTAAAAAGTAAAAAGTGTCACGTTTTACCTTAATCTGAAGAAAAACTCAATCAATTTCTCTAGTGTGTTATGTGATTACTTAATTCCACGCCGAGTGGGCAGGGACCCTCATAAAGATAAGGCCGGAATGAGTGGGGCCTTTCTTAATTTATAACAAGTATCCCCCTGGGAAGACATGGCACCGTGTAAGCGCGCCCTTACAGCTATCTCGACATAATAAAGTCTTTCTGATGTTTATCTTTAGTTTTGCTCGGGATGACGGTAACGAAATAGATAATACTCGCAGCCGTACGTATATTCTAGCGAAATGTACCTTTTAGTTATCTCGTTCCTATGAAAATGGAAATCTCTGAGGAAAACGAATTTTTTAGGACGAATTAGTGGAAACGTATTCGTGACATCTTGTCTCATATTTTGCTTCGTTTTAAGTTAGTACGTGAACGTATTGTACCGTAAAAAAACGGTTTGTATACCTTAGAGGACCTAGACCTTTTCATTAAACCTACTTTAGAATCGTTCTCATACCTCTAGAGTTATTTCATTAAAACCACTTTCCCTATTTATAGTAAGTACATGAATATTTTCCGAGGGTTTTCGTTTAGATTTTATACGTAGTTAATCTTTTAGGCCTTTTGGCACATACGGACGTCTCTTTATGAAAGACTTGGTTGATGCGTAATAGTCGAATCAAAGTTTAATAAACATGAATATTAAGAAAAAGTTGACTATTATTATGATGATTTATTAATTAATTAATGTTAAATCAGTCGACAGCTTGATAGTGCCATATCGGTGGCCAAGTTCTGGTCCTCAAAAATATGAGTCGACACGCTAAGAACAAGAAGTCGACAGCTTTTTCTTCTTCTTCGATCGTGTCAATGGCCACAAAATAATATAAGTAAAGAAAATAAAATAATAAAAAAAAAATCCCGTCGAAAACTCAGCTATATTTCTACACCGGTCTTTGCCTCTATCAGGTCTTCTCGTGTGAGTGTCTTCTCTTGAGTCGACAGCCTCAAGCCATGTTTTCTAGCCTGAGGTCTCAGGTTCAATTACAGCTCAGATGAATCAAGTTGATCGGAAAAAGCATGGTATAAATGTGATTATTTGCCTGTTCCTCCTCACTCTGTAGGTACTAATATCAATCAGGCCTTTCGCCTGCAGTGGGCTTATTTCTTTCGTGAACAGCAAAAACTGGTGAAACTTTTTTGGACGAGTTGTTTACAACCATATTTTAATAGTGGTACTACCAAGAGACTAGTCGTACTTTTAGAAACCTACCTACTAACTTTAAATAAGATTTAAGTTGGATTATAGAAATAGAAATCTCGTAGAAACATGAAAGATTTTGGTATCGCCGAACAAACCAACAATAGCTTCTTAAATTTAGTTAAATCGTGTGTAACCGAACATACTTCAACTTACATTTAGGCAAAGCGAATGTTAAAGTATATTTTTCGTCCATAATTTTTATTTGAGCTGTAGGTTAATTGTATTCTAGAAGTTACTCTACTTTTTATTATGTTTTTGCGTCCAATTTGGTGTCTAAACAATAAAAGAAGTTTGTTTTAAATTTATATAGCAGCAGTACCTATCTTATCTTCCCAAAGAAAAACTACTGTTGTATGATTTTTGGGTATGATATCTCTTCTAAATAAGTAATAACATCCGCTACGCTTTACCCCACTTTATTTTGGCTGCAGAAATTGGAGTCATGGCGGAAAAACCATTATTTATATTTAAAATTAAAAAGCATTCAATTAGAAAATCTCTTGATACGCTCATGTAATGTAAGTAAACATGAAAAAAATATAAACAAAACTCCCTTAGGGTCGTTGATTATGATTTCATTCTTCATATTTTTAAGCTTGTTATTTTATTTTAAAACCCCGACACAGTTTGATTCCAAATTCAACTTTATTGCATATATATTTTAGCTATAATATTGACTGCGCGCAAACTCTCAGAAATAGGTATAGCTTGTGAAAGCTTCGCTCCTAATCCTAAATTGCACATAAATACCTAATCTTGGAGGCCGAAGCGGGCATTCCCTAAAGTACTATTACTCTGTAGATAACGCAAACAACAAATTCTGTACAGTAACTAACTTTAACATTCTAGACGCCCGAACTAGGGATATTTTCGTCGTAAATAATATCTACACAAGTTCCTATTTACTTTGATATGAATATTGACTGTTTTAATAGAATATTCTAGAACAGTACTGAAACTTTAATGTTCAACTGGACCGAGATCGTTAAAATTGGTTTCAACTTCTGTAAATAGTACAAAACAAAGTCTATTTTAATGTCTAGGTCTTCTAAATGTAGTTAATATTTAATACTTTCATCGTTGTTATCATTTGCCTAACGTGACTCGGTTTTCATATCACAACACCCATTAGGCAAGCGCGGTGATTTCGTCTCACTATATTTGTATCATCAGTGAGAACTTACGATGAAGACATTTTAATTATTTGTACGTACCCCTTTAAGTTGACTAGTTTCAGCCACAATCAGCCAGATACGGCCTTCATGCGAGGCGAGACGCAATAGCGGTCCCTCCTGATGAAACCTAAGACCCAATACATTTCTAACAATCTGTCGCGGCCAACCAGTGATTAGACTAATAACTACTTTCTCGGCCGACCCCGACAACGCCCATGACGTAACTAATATCAATTCCGGTAAAATACTATAAGTTAAACAATTTTTCGTTTAACTCTACCTATACGTCTAAATGTTACAAGCGATTAACTTCAGTACGCCAGCTCTGCTCATGTCTACAACCGATGTTGGCACGAATGAAAACTTAAACCGATTGTGGTCGGAATAATATTCAACCCACGAACAGTTTTACGATAAATTATATGAAAACAAGTATCAAATTCTACATTTAATTTATTTCATTCTGTTGCCCAATATATTAAGAGTTAAAAGCTGAATGGTATACATTTGTAATTTAATAAGTACGAACCGAACCAGATCGATAAACAGTTTCATATTATATCCACTTTCATTTTAATTAAGACTGATGAGAGCCTATAAAAGTAACGAAAATTAATACTGCTTTATCGTCATCACACTTTGTTAAGGAACAAATCATTGTCTGACAAGCGACATTAGTCGTGTGGGCGGTGTACCAATAGTAGTGGCTGTAACGGCAATGCAATTAACTATATTAATTGTTAAATATAATCCCTTAGGAAATAGTAATAATGTAGCGCGTCCTCCGTTTATATTCTATCCTAGACGAGCCAAATAAAGCAGAGCTGGCTGGTGCCCCCTAAAATAATAACCGACCTCCTGGCCACATGTCGCCGCAATACCGGCCGGCAAACGCTCGTAAAAAATAAGAAAAGAACCTCGAAAAATACTTTCTATTACGTTTCTGTGTATGTTGGAAAAATTGGAAATACATTTGTGGGGAAGCGAATCGGACTGTGTATAGCCTAATCGGAGTCAGCCGGTCCCAGATGGGGTTGGTCTTATTTCATCGAGTTGTGACCCTCTCGAGACACTAATGTTGAATCAACTGTTTGATAATTTTCAATAAGTACGAATATATAATGTAATGTTTGGAAACTTTTGCATATCCCTGCGTAGGGTATGTAAAATATCTTCTAAGAAAAATCTAAAGACATTTTATATCTTACATTAACTCACATTTAATATTCTAACCAACGTTGAGTCTTAACTCACTAAAACTGCCGTGTATTCCTAGATGTCACATGGCCTTGAAATTTTTAGTTGTCGAATAAATTATTCACAGCTTTCTAATTGATACATCATTCACCTAAATAGTCACGACATTCAAGCACACATGTCAAACTCAGTTTACCTACAAAAATATATGAAAATGTTAAAATATTATGAAAGCACTAGCTGTAGTCATAGAAAATGCGAGTCCTAGAGAGAATGCGGCATTCTGCGATGCGGGTGAATGGAGAAAAGCGAGTGCCCGCGGCTTTCTGCCTTTGATCCCGAGATCAAACTGCGTCTAATTCTGACATAAAGTTACAACATTGATATAAGTACGAGTGCACTATAGAGGAAATATACATAGTTTACACTTTAGGTTCATTTAATATAAACATGAACTATTTTATTAGGACTAAAATTAGTAATAAATCCGCGGGGCGAGGTTTTCCACACTGTTGCACACCAAAATAATAAACAATTCCAAAATAATTACTACGAATGAACTTTAAAATAATTTAGGTTATTAATTCGTCTGCAACATAAAAATAGCTAAGTACGTTATGTGCTTCGTTTTAAGCAAGACAAGACATAAGAAAGCTAATTGAACTGTTAAAATGGAAGGTTCGTTTCATCCACTTTATTCATCCCAGTAATTAAATTTAAAACTTTATTTGAATAATATTATCAGCAATGGTTAGAGCAAAACGAGGGTATAGTTTTAATGGATTCTAACTGAATTGTTAATTTAGTTTGCGTATAGATTGAAAGTCTATGAAACAATAATTAATCGTCTGAATTTCCAGGTCACAGAACTGTTGGAAATGTTAAATTATCTATAGGTATTAGTAGTTATTGTAGAGCTCATAAACTAAAGTTTAAATGTATAAAATATGTATTCATCTGTCCATAACACTTAACTTACTACTTAAATATTAAACTAAGTTTAATGAACGGTTGAATGTCATGTGTTAACCTACCTGCGAAACTGGACGATACGAATTCGATCTGCTTGTTTGCTAACAATTAAACGAAGCTCGGTTTTGAGGTTGCTAACAGACATTTGCGCTTATCTTATACTTGTTAGAAAAGTAAGCGACAGACTAAGGCTGCGTGCCCATGATAGGTAATTTGTCTTGTCGCATTCAGTTAAAATAAAATTTTCATGTAAATTAGAATAATTTAGTCGAGTCTACGAAAGAAAAATCTTGTCTGTTTCATACAAGAAAATCTACATAGGCTTTACACGAATATTTTTCTCCGGCAAAACAAATTTCTTACACGTGGACACACGGCCTAATGATTTAGGCAGAGTTTGTGTATTTTTACAGAAAACATTTTGATGATTTCTTTTTAACAGAAAAACCACTACTTATCATCTGTATTTCAATTTAGATTCCATAGTTAAAATAAGGCCACATTTCACATCAGACAAGCAACGGCGCCGGTTAAAACCGATAACTGTCAAGTCTGATTGAATCGGCTGTAGATTCGATAATTTCCGCTCTACGTGAACCTCGTTTAAATGTATAAGTAAGTAAAGAGCCAAACAGGACAACCAAATTTTGATTTTAATAAATAATAACCAATCTCTATTATATTGATTATAGCAATTACAAATAAATGTTTAACTGTATCTAGGGAAGAAACTACGCTTATTTTTATGTACAGTACAATTTATGTAAATAGACATACACAATTACACATACATGACATGACATTGACGTTTTTATGGATCACACAAAAATAATAAATTATTCATAAACAACAAAGAGAAAATAATAACAATCTCTTTAAGTTTACAAAATTTTGAGTTAAAATTATTAAGTAAGAAGATACTATAGCTTGGCTTGCCGTTTATCTGTATTGATTTTTAGCCTTTCTATATACTTCAAGGGACAAATATAACGCAGGTGATACCGTTGGGCACAGCTAGTCCCTAATAATCCTAATAAAACGACATTAAAAATGTATCGGTAGTAAATTAATAACATTTTGAAGTATTTCGAAAAATCGCAATTTGCGATCAGTATAAATAATTAGAAGTTAGTAACAACGGTCAATATTAAATTATTCTTTACAGCGCCCCGCGGTTTCACCCGCGTAGTTCTCGTTCCCGTGGGAATTTCGGGATAAAAAGTATCCTATGTACCAAATTTCAAGTCAATCGGTTCAGTAGTTTAGCCGTGAAAAGGTAATAGACAGACAGAGTTAGTTTCGCTTTTATAATATTAGTTAGGATACACAAGATATGTCACATGTATCAGAAGTGGGTATGTTCCACCTCAAAGTTCCACCCTTTGCAAGATATCGACCGTGTCCATTTCCAGGTTACAAGGTCAAAACCGCCTTAATTACTTTATTAATATGTTAGTCTCTACATTTAACCTTCACTTTGTATTATACCTACTCACGTCCTTCTGTTTTGCCGCTTATTATTTACCGACTTCAAAAACGAGGCAGTTCTTACTATGGGTGGTTTCTTTTGTATTTTTATCTCACAATTTCGTTACATGCGAATCGATTTGTTTTTTTTTATTTGAGAGGCTGTACTTTCCTGTACAGCCGTACAGGAAAGTACAGCCTCTCAAATAAAAAAAGTAGGTAAGTAGTAGGTCACATCGTTTTTTTTTGTTAACCGATATTGTCCCACAGCTGGGCAAAGGTAACCAAACACCTCCAACCATCCCTATCCTTCGCAGTCTCCCATCAACTACTGTCGAAGGTAGCCAGATCGTCGATTTTTTTTAATTCAAATTATATTTTTGTTAAAATAAATACATTACTTTAAAAACATACGTACTAGGTACTGATTTGTTAATAAACGTTGAGAATCACTAATTTTCAGATGTCTAAAGAATTTGGGAATCTTTAGTTTCCTCTGGACGAAATGAGTTTCATACTAAACAATCCGCATCGCTATGAAACGATGATCTAACGCCTCACGTGTGTCTATGCTCCACAAGACCGTATACTGACTAACTGTGAGACTAATTCTTGTAGTTCTTCTGACCCTCAGGTCTCATAATTAGAGCCGAAGTGAAGTGAGTAAAGTGAAACCTAATTGGAGTCCGTTCCAAATACAACGAAATGTCATTCTTTTACGAAGCGCAACTGCTATCAAAATTTCACTAGCCAGAGGACGATATTTGCTCTCTGAGTTTTGAAGGTTTGATTTATTTTGATTAAACAAAATCTAAACTTTTGAGGGTTCTGAGTGACAATAACACCTAGCAATATAAACATATTAATAGTAATTAAAATGATGAATTTTAACCAAAACAATATTAATTACGTAACATATTACATAATTGATTTTCGGTACAATTGTTATTCAGTGTAAAATGTTCTACAGAAATATCATCATTATTTAAATTTGAACTTAATTTTCCGATATTAAATGTTGTAATTCATGTAGGTATTAAATGTTTTCTGGGAATATTGGTGTTATCACAAAAATGCTTCATTTACGAGTATTTTCTGCTAAAATTACTTTTGTGTTTGTTTTTAATGCTGTGTATTGATGCAAAATAAATTGAAAGAAAAATGTTCCGATAAAATTTAAGATTTCGACGAAAATATCGGCACAGTCAGCATCAAAAGAAGATTAACGCATTCAAATATTCGGAATCTTTTTGATGATTTTCGTGAAGCTCGCTGTACAGATGCAAGTTATACACCTATACAAAAAGAAACATTACAAGAAGAAAAAATAAATATAAGTAGTTGAGAAATCGATAGTCTTACTGAATAAAAATGTATATGAAGGTCTCTTAGTGCAAACATAAACCAGACAAATTACACATTCATCACCCTCACTCACACTAACAATGTCAGCCAGTCACGACATTACGAAAATCAGTAAAAACGCATACGTATTACATTATCTCTTAAGGTCGAACATTCTGTCCGACCCTCAGAGAATTTATCACCAAATCTTCAAGTATTAGAAAACCAATTCGGTTTCCATTACCTATACAAGTGAAACCTTATGAATCCATCGAGAATGCAACGTAGGTGAAAGTTTTTCGTTGAATGATATTCAGAGTCCCGTAGGAGACCGCCATATTCCATATATTCAATAAGTGAACTAACACATTTAGGTGTCGGGCCGGACCAACCCTAGCCTTTGAAGAAACCCCACTGCGTTTACTGTACACCGTCCATAACACCTCCTGAACCCATCCTGTCTACGATATTACGAAGTCAACGCAGGACCGTACTCAGGACTCGTTCACTACACAAGATATAAGTTCAAAATACTCAGTCTGTCAATCGTCTATTAGTTAATTTTCAAAATAAATTGTGTGATTGTGTGTTGTAATTTTCGTGGTAAATAGTATTAAACAAACAATACTTTTCATTTACCTATTATCCAAATCCATCAACCGTTTTTGCGTGATTGTGCAACATTTAAACCTTAACTTTTAAATTAATAATATTATAGTTGTATAATTATAGATGGCGATCCTAAATGCATCCCCGATGACATGAAAGGTCGCTCGTGATATTTAAATCAGAATAGGTCCGTCGTTTTGCCACGTTTTCAATATACTTCGGTGGCGCTTTATGAAATTTACTTTTTTATGAGGTCGATGGAATTCCACTAGGATTTGACGGCAGAGATTGCATTTCCTTTTTTTTGTTAGTGACGGAAACCAAATTGCATAAGCGGAATTCTCTGATATTAAACTAGTTCTTTTAAATTTCCGATGTTGCAAACATGTTACAAAAGACCCAGTAACGCTTATGTTACAACAATGTTTCGTATGAAAATTAGTATCTCAATGTTGGCTTCGAAATCCATGCTTCCAAACTTGCAAATTATGTTTTTCTGCGCAAATAATTGTGGCGTTACTAAGAAATTGCTACTTAAACAAATCCCCGAGCTTTTCTTGGTCTCCCAAATACTATGCTAGTCGCATTAATATATTCTAATAATAATATTATTTGTCATACATATACCATAGCAAAAATATCCATGTAGTTCAAGATGCGAAAACCCATACGATATAATGTGACAGAGTTCTAAATTATACCTATCGCTAGTCCCAACGGTTAGTACATTTTCCTATAATGCTTAGCTTAGCACGGCCACTTAATAGCATTGTGTAGGTAAGTTTAGCTCACAAGTCCACATTTCTAGCTCTCAAAACGATTATAAGATTAGAAAATGTTGGAGAAACTCCTCTATAGTAGCAGGTAAAGCACATTATTAAGTAAGTACGTTCTAACAACGAATATGACTTCACAAATTGTGTTCTGAGAAAAATACTGTAGTCATGAAGTTCTTGCTTCGACAGGCACGTTAATGAGACTGTTTCATTATTTCACAGACTCTTTAACAGGTTTGCCAAAACATTTTTCTACTATTTTGTTACGTTTACAAAATAATGGGCGTTTAATTTTATTTAAATAAGTTTGTGCTTTATGTTGTACTAGCTTTTGCCCGCGACTTCGTCCACGTGGAATAATGACTTTGGGTTTTTCCTCTTTGGGGAAAGAAAAGGGGGAATTTCCAAAATTCTTCTCTTAGTGGTAGCCTACTCCCCGCAACAAACACATGTGCCAAATTTCAGCTCTCTACGACCAGTAGTTTCGGCTGTGCGTTGTCTGTCAGTCAGTCAGTCAGTACATCACTCAGTAACGGAAGAGTTTTGCGTCCGTTAATAGCGAACTTTGGCTTAATTTCTATCCTGTGTGAATGTCGCTAGGAGAGAGAAATTCAGTTCTTAATACACTGTTGCATGAAACTGACCAGAATGTAAGTGTAGAAGTAGAAAGTGGTTGGGTGATGCTTTCTAAGCCAACGATTCTGCGCGATATTTAGAATTTATTTTTTGAATCGAAGTGTCATCACCATGTTTCTTATGCATATTAGTGATCTCAAGCTAATATCTGGATAATACCAAATCCAGGAATCGAATCCGGATGCCACTCCACTGCTGGGGGTCAGTAGAAGCAAAAGGGTGGAGTTACAAAGTGACTTTATTAAAATCATTTTTGTATAAGTATATAGATTAAGGTTTTACAATGTAATTTATTTGAACGACATCATAAAGAAATACACTCGGGTTCCTTAACATTGGCACATCTGTCGCTGTAAGAAAAAAAACTTGAGATGTGACTTTTTATGGGAAAACCGCAGTTTCCAATTTTTTTTATTCTTCGAAGCTGCTCAAGACATCAAAGTAACTTTTATTATGATTAAGCACAATGACTCTTTTAACTTGTTTACTTAATGGAGGATAACTTGTGTTTGGTAGTTGTTTTTATTGACATTACTCCACAAAACGTTAAACAACTTGTTATGAATTATGTTTCAGGTTGTTTTTTTTGTTCAACAAAATGAACATTTCTTAGAGAGAATAACAATAATAGAAATAAAGTTACGATTTTTATGAACCTTTATTTAAGACAATACAAAAGTTTTATTGAGTACAGTAAATACAAAATTATTTAGTTATAGAGAGTTATAAAGAGTTTATCAAGTATTTAGAATAATAATAAGTTATAAAGAATACAAAAAGTTATTTCTTGCGCCCTTTGACTGGCTCAAATGTTAAACCATCCGTGTTTATGTTTCGATATTTTCGGCAACAATTATTTCTTTAGATACAGCAAGTGCATTTATCTTTACTATAACGATAGGTGGGCTAAATGGTCCACGGACTGGGAACCCAACGAGCGTAGGCCCCCGGGTCGCCCCACGCCACGATGGAGGGAGGACCTTAAGAGACATAGGTTGGAAGAAGATGGACATAGATTGGAAGGAGCTGGCTAGGAACAGGGACAGATGGAGGTATTTGGGGGAGACTTTTGCCCAGCAGTGGGACAATACAGGTTGATTAAAAAACTAGATTATAGATAATTATTTAAAGGAAATATCATATATCATAATCATGTTCTGGACTTATTTTAAGTGGGGTAGATACAATATAGCCATCAACATCAGCTCATATAATATCCCCACTTTAGAAACTCGAGCCTACTCAGAATTTAGTTTTTATAACTAGAATTTAGCAATTAGCCTAAGGGCTTATTTCACGATCTTCAAGTAAAGATCAAGTGACAATGACAAAACTTGTGAGTAGGTAATCGGAACGTTACTTGAAGATGGTGAAATAGGCCCTTAGTCAACCACGTTGGCCAAGCGTCGTCGACTTCACACACAACCTTAGAAAAATACTATTCATTAAAATAAATAGTAGTATTTCTTATTACTCTCTCAGTACCCACGCGTAACTAAAGGTCAGAAGATTCATTTACTAATGGAAATAAAATGTTGATATTTGAAAATAATATTTGTATTTATTTTATTGTAGAGTTCCTTAGTACAGTCACGGAATGAAAAGGTTCGTCACCTTAGAGTTGGTTTTCACTTGCACTAGTATTACAAGAAACAATTATGCCAACATAGGTACAAATGTAAGAAACAGTGATGCTAACATTTAAATAAATAGAATGACGTTTGCTATCGAATAAGGTTTTGCTTGATTTTTCTATCCGTTTTTAAACACTGCCTTGTGCGCGCGGCATATAAAAACCTCTTTGATATTTTGCAATGATGACATTGACCGATTGACAATAGTTTAAAAAAAAAAAAATGGCAATTTGAACCAACAAGAAGGTTTTAGTTTACCAAAAATCTTGTTGACAAGATATTTATCCTGTCAAACAACACTGATCTCAATAATTTTGAACTTTATTATCGAGCAGTAGAACAT
This sequence comes from Timandra comae, assembly GCA_958496195.1. Lineage (NCBI taxonomy): Eukaryota > Metazoa > Arthropoda > Insecta > Lepidoptera > Geometridae > Timandra > Timandra comae. Next base: position 10,210,138 of record OY292359.1, read on the forward strand.
TATTTTCCCTAACTCGAGTCTATTCTGTACCATAGTTTCAAAAGGTCATATGTTTTCGCGACACATTATACGAATCAATTTGAAAATTGACGAACCTTTTCATTCCGACACTGTACATAATTTAAAATTAATGTTTAGTAAATGATAATGTTGTTTAAAATAGAAATGAAATTGTTAAAAAGTTTTTATTGTATTTTTAAGATTTTATTTTTATTTTATATATTATAAAAGCAGTACCTTTTGTTTTTAAATATCTTACTTAATAATAACTTAATAAAGTTGTTACTATTCCTAAATGTTTTTCAAAGGTATGTGTTAATTTTTCCCTGTTTTAACGAAACGTGTTTTAAATTAATAGGGCAATGTCTTAAAAGGTTTTCATTATATCCAAGTTCGTTCGGTAATTTTAACATCGCCGGTATTTCTGCTAAGAGGCCTGTTTCAGTACACTTTATGATCCTGTCTCTTGTACCCTTGAGTTCGGACTCGCTAATCTGCATTTAATTTTCATTAACTTTACTTTTTCTTAATTGGTTAATTTACAGCAACAGTTTAATGATGACAAATTTATAATTTAATACAATTAATATTTATTGAGAATTTTATTTACTTCTTATTGCACCTGACTGAGGATTTAAATCTTTAGATCGGGCATTTAAAACTTCACAAAAAATATCTCGAACTTGATATAACCGAGACCACAGTTAATTAAAATAAACAGTCCTTTCCAACACCAATATTAAAAACAAATCGTAACCCGAACAAAAATGCATCAAACAGATTCAATTTTCACTTCATTAGTCTGCAAAAACTAACTGAATGCACAAAATAAAATATTTTCTTTATTATTGAAATATGTAATACGCTTCGGCGGACTTCGCCTGATTCTATCGAGTTAAGCTCCTTTGCGGAAAAGAAAAATTGCTTCCCCGCTTTGGTTTCACACTGAGACACAATGCTTTGTTTATCATTCATTTCGATTGCGTTCGTATCGCCGCTCTTTGTTTGTTATTAACAAAACACGTTCACGATATTCTTTTGTGTTAATATTTAACAGATATACTAATATTACCTGTTTCTATAAAAAGAGAGAGCCGATATACCTATAATGTATTTTTCCTACTTTCTATTAAATTTAAACATTGACTAAAAGTAAAAATTCACTACCACCTTCTACAGGTTTTAATCTTAATTAAATTCAAGTATGTACATATTCAAAAACAAGTGAAAATAAAAACAAAAGGCACACGCAAGTAAAAAATGGTTGGTACAAATATGCATTTATATGAAAACCGTAATGTGGCCGAAATCATAGTCCGTTAGTAATTATGAAATAAAGCAGCGACCGTTTCAGTATGCATGAGGCGCTATCACGCTGTTTTCACTAGAGCATGACTTTGTTTGTTCCTATTTGGACAGATGTGACTCCACATAACTACTTCGTCTGCAAAACTCTATGAATAGGTATTTAATTTTGCGGCAAATGTCGTTATTTCAGGTAATGACGTAGTTCATGTTATAGGGAATATTTTAATCAGAACTTTTTTGGATGTTTAATCAAATGTTCATGCACAAATAGGTGCACATAGGAACACATTTCAATAAAAAATTGTACTCATATACTTAGTACGTTGATGAAAAAATGCATTGCCTTTTATTCCGAAACTGCCAAAAGATATAAGCAAGTCGTCATTATCCCATGCGCATTATATAACCAGATTATCTTAAAAATAGAATTAGTAAAGTAATCTGCAATTTTGTCGGGCAAACGACTAACTTTAAGTAGCTAGACATATTGCCAAGTATTTATGGTAGATCCAGCTCGTATCAGAAATGGTTGAGACTAGAATAATTAATTAAATGTACATTCGACGGTTCATAAAATTTTAAATGATCGTTGACGAAATTAATATTGTTGGAGAGGGCGTGAAATGAGTACTTACTCAACATTATTGGGGGTGATGAAATTAATTTTGTTCATTAAAATTACATATTTCAACGCTGATGAGAATTATATCTTGCTTTTAATTAAGAAAACTTAAAATAATTTAAAAATATTATGTGCTTATGGTCTATTTATGTATTCGTATATGTGTATTTTGACTTAATTAATGTGCTCAAAAATTAAAACAATACATCTTACTTTCTAAAAGTATACTACCAATCCAATTTAGCGGGTTCGATTCCAGTATGAAGTAAAACTTTTGAGTAAACTTGACTTCTGGGTAATCGTAAGCCATAGGAAACCTAAACATTACCTCCATTAGGTTTTGCGATGGGAACGGAAAATGATTATATTGCTAGTAGTGTATATTTACCTAACCCTCGTAGCGTGTCAATTCACAATGAATTGTGTATTCAAAATAATACAGAGAGTAAGTGATTGCAATAATTCGATTAACACTGGTGTAGAGTCCGTTAATGCGAAATTCCGGTCTGGTGCGGTGTGGACGGAAGCGATCGTGATTATGACAAATGCATTCATTTCCTATCTATAATAATTTCTCACAATACCATTAACGAATTCGTTTCGTTTCATGCCTTTAGTTATGAGTTGTCTATAGTATTAATTTTAAATTGAAAAGCTTGTGGCTTTGTTTACTTAAATGATCACGCATACTCTGTCTCATTGGTAATATCGTCTACGCCTATCCGTCTTTGAACAAAAGGTGAGAGTGAGAAGCTTTTGCGCTACAAATGTATCTTACTGGGCGATAGATACTTTAGTTGACTTTATCTTTAAAACATGCTAATATTCGATTCATTGATTTTGAAAATTTGAAATTTTTTTAACATTCGTGAATCCTATTGTGACGTTCGTCTTGATCGTTTTTATAAACGTTTACAACATAGGCTACATTATATCCAAATATTCCTAGGACATGTAAGTAAAAACGATCACAAAACAAGTATATATCTAATCGGAATAGTGTAAATAAGTACCTATAAACCATGTAACAGAGCAATTACTCAAACAACTGGTCCCTAAAGTTACGCTAAGAACTGTGTAAAGTTAGCAGCTTGATAAATGTATTAGCAAAGAAGGAATGGTACAGCGATGCTGTTTAGTTAGTTCCTATGAACAAACAAAAATTACCATTTAGACTAGTTTTAATACGGTTCGCCCTCACGTATGTCGGTATTGTAATACGTCCAATTTTTACCAACTTCCCGACGGCTGAATGTATTCATAAATGTGTAGAGAACAAGGGAAAGTACAATAATGTACTTTTTACTTTATAATAATTAGGTTTAACTTACTTACTGTAAAAATGTATTGCTCATGTTCTTTAAAACTAGAATTGATTTTTTTGCTATAATGTTTATTTTTTTACTAAGTACTATAGGTACATTGAAATAGGTGCCTTGAAAATATATCAAAATTTTCCCTCAACGGAACGACCGACACGGCTCGGCTTTGTACTGGATTTAAATCCCAGGAGAGACGAAAGTTTTCAATATAAATCTATTTTGATATTGATATTTTATTAACCGTGTTGCTGCTGTCGCAATTCGGCGTAGTCCTAGTTTCGATTCAATTCCAATTGAGGTAAAAATAAAGGTACTTAAATGTATTATTTTAGAGTAAAATTATTATAGTCGCAAATATTTCAACATTATTTGAAAAGGTTTGTCCATGATTTGTTTTAAAGATTACCGAGCTTGTTCTGATATCCAATAAAGAGCGGCTACATTTTTATGGACCATTCAGAGCAAAAGGGCGACCTTTCTGAATTCTTCAACTTTGGCTTTAATCTTTCACGTGGTATTGCAGTTGTGAGGGTAAACTTCTCCCATCCTTTATTATTGTGGGCCCGAGGCGGGATATTTATGACAGGTTTTCGAACCAATTCGTATTGTGTCGATATAAAAGACGTCGTAAACTGTCTTTATGATATTATCTATCTTTAGTAAATGATCAAACACATTTATAACTGTTTGGTATCCGATTACGTGTTATAACTGTCGTAACTTATAATAAAACTTTAGTTATAGGATAACATTGAGGAGGATTCCGACTCGATGTCTGTATTTGTACGTGCGTAGTTTTTGATACTCTAGAAACTGTAATATATCTTGTTTCGGGTCAGTTACAATACTTATTAACGCAACTGGTTCTTATTATTTCATATTAAGTGAATACTTCATTGTCTGGCTTCTCTTGTTTATAATAAATACCTTTAGGGAAAAACTACCATTCTTACCGATAAATTAATGCGACAAGATGCTTGTTGATTCGTCTGTCACACAGCAACAGTTGTTTTCATACTTTTACACAGCCATGAAACAGTGAATCCACGCATATTTTTGCTATTGATATAATTCAAGGAGAATTATTGTAGTGGTCAGTTATAATTTATTCTTAACAAAAATGTCCTGAAATACCTATTACATAGAAGAACCTATTATTCTAAGGAATTTCACAGAAATCAAAACACATTTCAATAATATACCTACATTTGTTTGGCAATTTCCCTAACACTTACGCATTTCATTTCTTTGAAGTTTTCTTGGAATAAACATTTCAGATTTTGGGGGCACAAAAAGGGAAATTAAATTGATCGTAACATGAACTTGTCAAAGTGAGTTTATTAAACAAGATCTGGACGATCTCCGATAAAAGTTGTTCGTCCCCGAAATGCTCAATGATACCTTGAAACTTCACAAATGATAAATCGTTCAAGTTCCCTGTATCAATACGATTCATTATATCGTTTTGTTATTATTTATACCAAGAGACCCGGCTTTTGTACGCCATTAAATTTGGAATTGAATCTCTAATTTACAGTACACCTATTTTGTTCCAAGTTGTTGGTATTAGAGAGTATTTATGACTGTACAATTAATCTGCACGATATGTTAATATTTCACATACAAAAATATATATGTATTTCATTTTTAAAGATCTATTAACGAAAATCCGAATCGTATAGGTACAATAGAATTGTACATGGATGACTGAGCTTTGCTCGGGTTAGCGATACAAATTTTCCCAGACATTAGACCTAGCTAGATCAAATTTCGCTCTCGTAAACCCGATATTACAACTTCGTGATATCAAAATATTACGTACATAATAGGCTTCGGAAAAATACATAGATATTTATGTTTAAAACAAACTTTTCCATTACAACATCTGTAGAAGCATATTCCGAGATGCACACAGCCTCTCTGAAGTGTTAAAGACAATACGTATCACGAAAGTTGAGGGAGGGCGAATAAGAGCGTTTACTTGCCAAAGCACCAAGAATGCAAACACGGGTAGTAGGTAAAACAAGCGATGTATCTGTCCTACATTACAATAACGTAACAAAACTTCATACTACAATTAAGGAAAAACGTCTTTCTACCGTGGTACCAAGGTTTAATATCGCTCAAGTTCCCAGGCAGGTTAGATGCTCATATCCAGGAATGCGACTGCTCTACAATATGCTAAGCAAAAGCCAAGCAAACAAATTGAAAGTAACACTTGAAAGGAGCGCGAATAAAATGTTTTAGGAAAATAATGGGAGGGCATTTTGAGGTAGACGTGGGGAGTCCCGGTTTCATTGAATTCGGGAAACTTTATGTACTCAGATATTGTATCTCTTAATAAATTTATCTGAACGTTTTGCTATTGTGTTTAATTTGGAAACATCTTGTAATTGCAAAACAATTTTAACTGTTTACTCTCTAAAATGTTTATTACTTATCGTTTAACTTAAAGCGAACAATTCTTGTAAACATTGTAAACTTTTAAATATAAATCCATTTCGTATATCACGGAAACAGTTTTAACGATTTGGATCAAAATTGATGAGTAAATAATTTGAAACACTACGTATTCATTTCAAAACCTTTACTAATATTTTAAAGAGGAGAGATGCGTGTGAAACGACATACAACAAGATTGTCTATAAAGGTGTCTTTTGAAAAATGCAATATTACAAACAAACCGCATAGCGCTCGGTCGTCCAGGTACTATGTGTATACCAAGTATACTACAGTTCTTATAAGCATAAACTTAACTTTGGTGTGGTAGACTTTAGTGGTCTCCATATGGCCAGATGTTGTACAACTGCAAAACAGTAGCAACTCTGTTTTAGATTGAAAGCTTAACTTTAAGCAAATGCTTTATTTAAACGCTTAGTCTTACAAAGCATTTAGAGATTGGATGAAAGGTTGCTGAAAATATAAGAAATAAGACTTTTAAATAATAGAAAAACGAATACTTGAAATATACGGAAAGAATAATATTACTTTAAAGAAGTTGTTACGGAACCCATAATATTGCAAATACCCCCACGGCACTTGATTTGCCTGGTTGTTTCGAAGAAGTTCACAAAATGTTTGGAATTATAAATTGAACTATACTTAACCTGTCTATTTTTGTAGTAAGTAGGTATATGACTGTCAGTCGGCGTGATAACTTGTGAAAGGACGCTTCTTTTATCACGTTGTATCCAAACTTCCAAGTATTCTAACTATAGCAACCACCCACGTGTTTGTCACTTACTTCTATGTAAGTTTGATTCATTTTATTAATACTTTATTTCCAAATACGTTTTTCCTTTAATTATATCCCACACATCTTGCTTACATCTCAAAATATTGACGTCAGCAGGTTGGTTGGTAATAATACCGTGAGTGACCTTAATCCATTGACGTGGAAAGCACTTTACGTTTTTAGGTTTCCGAACGGGAAACTGGACGTTATTGTGTCCATATAACGTTGCTTACTCTGTAACTATATACCGATAAAATAGAATTGGTCCACATTACCTACTGACCTTCCAATTTTACGATCGTCTTGCAATAATAAATTGTAATGTAGTTACAGTCAAGTAAGTTCATCGTACTCGTAAAATATAGATTTATCTTTCAGGAGATACAGGTATTCCCCGAGAGCTACACTTGGGATACAAGGTAAATAGAAAATGTTATACGAAATCTTCAGTGTCTCGACGAACCGCGATACCTGTGATGATAAATGAACCTACTTCTCATATACGTGTCTTACTTTATACTCATTTTGATGTAATAAATTGTTTTAAACTCTATATAACCACCTAATAATCATTATTTATTTAGTATTTTGCAAAGAGCTAAAGAAAAAGACAACAGCTAAACTAAATAACAATAAGTTTATTTAAATGAAACATTTCATTCGTTATAATAATATTTTTAAGATGAAGCTACCATTGCCTTTGATAACATCAAGATTCAGCGTTGTTTAAGCAAACTCACCGCGAAGTTTCCTGCAAGATTTATTCATGACTTGGCCAAATATTTGATTGATTACTGTGTCTGAAGCAATCTACGGTTCCCGATAAACTTGTATACAGCTTCATTTAGAGGAAAAACACTCTTATTTTAACTCTTCGATGTACAAAGTGATTAAGCATTTTTTTTTTAATTCGTTCTAAAGAGTAAACGTTAAGTTTACCAATTTTGTTAAGAGTATCCTTTGGTTGATCGAATAAACAGAAAAGTAAAACGTTTGCGTTTTAGAAAAGCGATAACTAAGAAAAACACTTAAACATTGTACTTAATTAACTGTGATAAATTTATAAAAACGTCTTATAGAGTATACTTCTAGCTGTACCCCGCGATTCCACTGTGTACTTATACATGTTTTAGTTAGTCTTGGTCTGAATGATTTCCATGAACTCCAAATAAGTAGGTATTTATTTATGCGTCGAGTAATATTTATTCATAGTTCAAACTTTGTTTAGTTTGAACTAAGTATAGGTAGGCTATCTGTCTATATAGTAATTATAAGCAGAAATCACAACTAATCAATCACTTAACATCACAATATCATAACATAACATACATAGATCTCGTGTTTCATTGTATCGACAATATAAGGTACTAATAACTGGATTCGGCATCGATGATAAATTGTATCCATTTCCTTTGATTCTTATACTTTATTATTTCTTTGTGAGACATTCCAGGATAGTCATGACACTCCCCAGATAAAAGTAAAACATAGCTGTTACATTTTTCCCAATGTATACTATGGATGTAGCACTTCGGTTCTCCCTATAATGTCTACGGCTTTAGTTAATCCTCCTAATACGGAACATTAGGGATCCCTTATCCTGATATGTAAGTAGCTTTATTTTTTTTCCATAGTAAACTAATCAACTGTCAAGTTGCTAACAGATCTTAGCGAACAATAAAACAGGAACTTAAACATCTACGTAATGCAATAAAAGAACTTATAAACTAATTTAAGTAATAGAGTTTTAAAAGAGACTACTTTGAATTTGGAAAGAAGCAAGTGGAAGGAGATGCTCAGGTTACAATTTTTAAGTGGAGCAGTGCTTGACAGTATCTTTTATGTCAATTACCTGACAATAAGTGTTTGTTCACATTAATAGACCTTATTATTTGTCTAAGATTAACTATAATACTAACTGTCCGCCCGCGGCTTCACCTTTTTTCGTTACATAGTAACAAGGGTTATTTATTATCCTGTTCTTTAATCATACATCATCATGTGTGAATGAGTGTGTGCGTAGTTTCTGATACCCTAGATACAAGCTTCGAGCTTAGTTAGGGGTCAATTACTATAATGAGATGATGTAGTGAATGATTATGTAGTGAATGCTTATACACACGCTGAGGTTCCATACGCACTTTTAATTACTGCTCCGCTCCTTTTATTCGTAGCGCAATTATATAGCCTACTCTGATAAATTAATGGACTATTCAACACAAATAATTGTCCAATTTGAACCAGTAGTTCCTGAAATTAGTGTGTTTAACCAAACAAACAATCAAACTCTTCAGCTATATTATTACTATCAGTATATATAGAGTAATTACTACTCTTCTTCTAAACCATAATCCCTTTTCTAATTGAGGTCATTTTAACCATATTTGGCGGTATGTGAAATTTTATGTGAAGCGATCGCCATCAGAATTCTACCCAGAGAGAGATAGGCATAACATCTTAGCAGTTACTTCTCATTTTCGCAAATATAAAAAGTACATATAAATATTTCAAAACTCTAACAATAAATAAAGGAATATTGTACGGAACCCAATTTGTAGTTTCTATATTCACACTTAAAACTTTTCACTCTTTGAGGCTTCATCCATTAATGGATCCCGAAAAAGCATGTTACTCACAGTTTATTTCTAAGCGCTGACTTCCAAGTGCATTAAAACAGGTCTAGTAAACCCACAGGATAATCTATGTATTGTTTATTCAAAACTAACGATGCCCCGTGCTTTCACTCACTTAGTTCCCATTCCTATGAGAAAACAGGGATAAATTATAGCCCATGTCATTCGCTGATATTATAGCTGTCCATTAGTGAAAGAATTTCTGAAATCGGTTCAGTAATTTTGGGTCCTATTCGTTACAAACAACCTATCAAATCTTTCCTCGTTATAATATTATATAATACATAGAATTAACGGTTTAAAATTATTAATTAAGATACGTACATCATTAAACAGTTTTTATTTTCTTTTGTTTTCATTATTAGACTGAAACTAATCCGTTGAAATCTTTTAGGTAGACCTAATTATTCGATTTTTGTTTATTTAAAAGAAAGTATAAAACTTGTTATTCGAAATCCTTTATTTAGATACTTACTTACTTTTTTATCATGTAAAAAACTAATCCGTTGAAATCTTTTAGGTCTGCCTAACAGATTTGAACAGAATGTTTAGAAAGATTGTTTCTTTATTATATTTATCAAAAAATATTATGTGAGATAATAATACTTTATAGAAAAGGACTAAATACCAGGGTTGTCTGATTTGGTATCAATTGAATATGGATATGTAACTAAACATATTTAAATATCTTAAAACTGATTTTTCCTTTTTTCTTTTTTCCCCAGCTAAGAAAACTCTTTAATAAGCTTTTAAACAAAAAACCTAAATCAAAATTAAGGTACATTCGTTTAGGAGCTACAAGGTCACAAACAGACAAATATATAAACTAACAAATAAACTAAACTTAGAACATCATCTCAGGTGTTAAAAACTCAAAACACCCCCTTCTGAATCGTGCTAAAATCATCTGTAAGTTACAAATTGCAAAACAACCACTCTGAGCATATCAGATTTAGTCGGTAAGTACGTAGATAGCCATCGTTACCCATATTTGTTGCCAGGAAAATAAACTAATAGCCGGCTATTACAAGTAATTTATTTAGGCAGTTTAGTGACTAGCGAGATTTTCCCTTGGGGTCGTTTCTTGTTTTTTTCTCGTAGTAATTTCTTCTCGAAACCATACACTGAATAATATGGTAAAGGTTCTACAGTCGACGATATTGCCAATAGATCTGTGAAAAAGAAACATATTGGTTATTTTAGGTATTACAACTCGGATAATACGCTCTTACATACACCTCTACATATTTTATTTGATACAGAAAATGTTACACAGAAATATTCGTTTTCGCGTACTTTTATCTTACATTAATAATTTCCAGTTTCTTTATGTTTTGTGTTTTGTATTTAGATTTGTATAATGATTTATAGGTGTTGTTCCTATGTACTTATATTGTATTTTACGATATGGTTGAACTGTTGTTGTTATTAAGTTATGTTTTAATATAAACACAGTTTTATTTTATACCTTTTAAATAAAAAGTATAAGAAATACCGGAAACTCGAAACAAATAATATACATGGTAAATATCCCGTTAATTATAATAATTTGAAAAAGTATATAACTTTTAAAATGGTAGTTAGTTAATACGATAAGAAAGTTATTTTTTACCTGTATAGTCAAATTACTCATGCTCAAGTATGTACAGTTATTTTATTCTACAAAATATCTCAATCGAAAGAGTTTGTAACAAGGCATGACATCATTGCCAGACTTAGCTCTCATGTAAACTATATATTTGTGAACGTATTTACCAAATGTAAGCATCTCACTCTACTCTACATAAGCTTCCTAGTTTGTGGTTTTAGCGCAGTACAGTCTAGTGCTTGACAAGATTTTGCAATGCAAAGTCATGGACACTCAAGCGATTAAACCAATCGCCATTGGTTACTTGTCCTACCATGAATACTCGGTTTTAGCGGTTTACTACGACTATGTTAGAGCTTAAATTCACTTTCGTCGCATAGAAGATAAGTACCCATTGATTCTGATTACCGCTTCCAATCACTACGAATTATTAAACAAAAAGAAGCCGCGAAATTATTTATTATGTATTATATTTTAATTCAATACTACCGGTATTAAAATTTTGAATTTTAATACTCCATTTTCATGTATAAACATACATGTAAAGTTATTGTATAAAATTAATAACTACTTTATTAAATTTCCTATTTTAATAGGATTAATAAAATTATTTATATTAAAAAAACTATCTATCTATTTTTCGTGAATATTAATTACTGGTATCACAATACGATAAAATATAAATAAAATAAACAAGTGGAGAGACGGCCGTGACCGCGCCATGCAAGGCCGGAACTTTCTAGATTTCTATATAAAGAACTCTTGACTTTTGATAGAAGTACAGTCTGGACATTTTGAACTTTAGTGTTTGGACTACAAAAAAAATAAAAATAAAACGTATATATGCAAAACAGGTGTAGTTTGTTTTAATCAAAATCAACCCAGTAACTCTTCGATACATTTAATACTAGTAGCGCCCTGCGGTTTTACCCGCGTAGTTCCCGCTCCCGTGGGAATGCGGAGATAAAGTTATGTCTCTCTATTAAAAAACCACATCAAAATCCGTTGCGTAGTTTTAAAGATAAAAGCAAACATAGGGACAGACAGACGCGGAAGCGACTTTGTTTTATACTATGTAGTGATTAAATAATTAACTTATTTTCGACTTTGTTTTACTACGCCCCAAAAACTCACCCTATGTATTAATTGACCTCCAAATTAAATGAAACATTAGAAATGACTATTTAACGTTCAAAGTAACGTCAATAAAGCAGCAAATGAATAATTAATTAAATACTTTAATACAATACAGTTAATTAACTTATTGCAAATGCAAATATTATTTAACGTAATTAAAGTAACTTATCGGAATTGTCGTATTCGAATCCTACGAAAATTTAACCCTGTTTTTGGTCGATAAGTATTTAATTACTTATTTTATAGTTAAGTAAAAGTAAATTACTTCGTATTTACCTACTTATTTTATCGTACAATAATTATTGAGTGAAATAGAGAGAAGTAGTTGCTGCAGTGAGATTCCATAAGATAATCTGTAGCTATGAGTTCTAAAATTAGTAAGTAATAAATCGACTTTATTTAGAACTAGCTGTGCCCCGCGGTTTCACCCGCGTAGTTTTCGATCATGTGGGAAGGAATTTTGGGATAAAACGTAGCCTATGTCCTTTCATGGACCATAAGCTACCCCTGTACCAAATTTCAAGTCAATCGGTTCTGTAGTTTAGCCGTGAAAGGGTAACAGACAGACAGACAGAGTTACTTTCGCATTTATAATATTAGAAGGGATTTTAACACTATATTAGTACTACTCATGTACATTAATTAAAGTGAATAAGTGGTTTAACTCTTTTTGGAGAGCAAAAGTAGTTTTACCAAATTCATTAAGTAGATAATTTTAAATTAATACCTAAGCTACCCTATTTTGTAAGGTGTTTTAATTTTAAGGCTATAAGTATGTTTTTAAGTGATAGTGACGACAATTATTATTTATACATTGTGTGTGAAACATAAAAAAAATATAAGTATTTCTTGCATCATCTTTGTTTCTAGTTTTAATTAATTAATTATTAAAGTAAGCGCTTCTTTCTGCCATCAAACTGCTTGTTAGTCAGTTTAGAATTATTTTCAACAAAATATCCGATTTAAGAAAACCGAGTAAAACCGCACCATTTCAACTAGTGTTCGATATTGCACACCTGCATTCTGTTTACAAATATGTAATCAAGGTTATGTAACCAGTCGCCGCAAGGTGCCGTAACCGCTAATATTAACTTTAGCTCCTTTTAATATTATATTTTGTTTGCTTACACAACAGGTGAACTATGTGCTGAAGGTAACAGTCCTTAGTAAACATATAGAAACATATTTTGAATAAGTATATATTTTTTTACTTCAATATAATTTCCCTGGTCATCAATTCCTCCTCATATCCTCCTATATCATAAATACAGTATAAGTTTTGAAAATATTAACTCCCATATAATTTAACTGGTAACTAAGTTAAATCTTCCTCTCTATACTTATATCATCAATGGTTGTTTTCTAATCTCGAACTAAGAATTGAACCTGAGATCTTATTACTTATTACTTAGAGGAGACAGTTGCTGACATTTGCCAGTGAAAATAATATAAGGTTGGATACTTAAATGTCCAAAAATAGTTAATAAGAAGGCCATCCTGATGTGTTAAATAGAGCTTTTAAAAGCACGATCTTACTGTATTTATATTACACACGAACGAAACCGCAAACGAAAATCTTGTCAAATACATTATCAGTAATGTTTCTGATTGAAAATCGATATAAAGGGCTATTCATTAATTAATAAAAATTAAGCTGGTATAAAAAAAAATTCACTAATAAATTCTAGTCTAGTCCAATTAACAATAGCAATTAACTAATTACAGTAATTACTTTATAGTAATAATCTTTTTTAAATTATAAAAGATACAAGACTCATTTCCATTTTTAAATAATAGTTAGAAGATACAATAGGTAAATCACAGTATTCGTCAGTAAACAACAACTAGAAATAAATTTAAAAAGGAATAAATTTACATGTACACAAAAATCTCACCCGGTTTTAAAACATTATCATCGTCCCGTCTGTACAACATTCCAGCTGTCCAAGCGAATAAATATCCGAATAACACGAAAACCAAACAGAAATTCATCTTTTAAATGACACACGTATAATAAAGGATCCGCCGTGAATTCACGAGATATATTTCAACCTGTATTTATTTGGCGCTCTTCCGTGTCGCGGCCGCTCACGATTAAACTCGAATAAAGTATCGAACATATCGGTGACATTCTCGTGGATACGGCCGCCTGGCATTGGAAGCTCGGAAATCTAATATGAATACGCTTTTGGTAAATACGTTCTACAGACGAAGGCGTGTACCGTTCGTTGGGATCACGAAGCACACTGTACATAATGCGAGACATGCGCCTAATAAAATCGCGAAACGTCGACTTTCGGAGGTGCATTTTGTTGTGTGTGAAACTTCTTTATGTTATGCCAGTGTCAATATATTTGCATTTCTATTCCGAAATACATAAATGGAGATTGTTAAGAAAAATATTGCTAAAATATACCAGTCTATTTAATATTAATAGACTGGTATATCCTAATTAGTAAAAGAGTTTATCTCAGTTACAGAAACGATCTAGACTTTTGCGCACAAAACAAGATATTAAATAATTTCTAAACATTTAATTTATGTTTGAAAATATCTAAAATTCTCATATACATACAAAGTAATTAAATTATTAGCGTTAATGCCACTTTATATAAATTAGAGGACTGCTGCGAGTCTATGTTCAAAAGAGTCAGTTAAACGAATATTAATTCCTATGTACATATTTAATAAGCTACCTAATAAGTAGATCAGATTAGGTCAAAGAAAATGAATTCTCTTTATTTGCTAAATAATTTGAACATCACTTTGTTCATTATATTTTATGACGGCAAAAGTCCTCTCATTTAGTTTAAATTTTGTTTTGTTGGGAGTGTTATTTACACACATTAACGTTAAGGCTAAACCGTAAACAAGCTTGATGCGTCTCTGTCCATAAAACAGAAGTAATAAACAGTTTTTGTATGTCAAACAAGGTTTCGAGAAAAACAAGGAGTTTCCTTTTAGGGAGAGAGGTGAGATCACACGCTTTTTGTAGACAACATGATTCGATATGTGTAGGTGTGAGGATGACACGCGTTTACTTGATTTCCTTCTCTATAAAGTATAATAAACATGAATCATGTTTTAATTAAAATAAATTTAGCATTTATAATATAAGTGGTCTTCGTAAGAGGTCATCATGGTCTATTGCGTCTTCCTTGTCTCTTAGATAGAAATAATGTGTTTTATTTTTATGGTTTTATATAAATGAATCACCAAATCTAATACAAATCGGGACAGAATATTTGCATGAAAGAGCAACTAAAATCCATCTACAAAGCGATACAATCATTACTTTATCGTTTTAATTGTAATATGTATACTTAAGTATTCTAATATGTTGCATAACCCCCTACGTGTCTGTCTATGTATGTGTAATTCTCGTCTTAGTGCAAATGAACCCAGCTTGTAAATTTTAAGTAGGTGTTCTCACAGCAAATAGCAATTTGCGTACTTTTGAAGTTCTCTTTGTTATGCATTTGCGATGTCTCCAATTCAAATTACAGTCTGTGGGACCTATGTCAACGGTCGAGTGACATTTCGGTACGTCGCGTCACCACGTTACATGGAATATTAACCTTTTCGTTAGAGAAAAGCGAGCTTCGGAAAGCCAAATACTCGGTATGGGTTGTGTCCTTTATTTTCTTATTCTTTTCATTATACTTTTTCTATAACTATCGACCCATCTTTAGGTTTTGCACGGGTACAATACAAAACTAGCGCAAACCTAATCATGACAAATATAAAAAATATTAACCACGTAGATGCCGTTCTAAAATGATGCGCGAATATACTTTGGGTAATTGATTTTCATTTTCATATATAGATGTAAGTATGTAAGTATTTTAACATCGTACAATAAGCATTGTACAAAACTACATTTCTGTATAATACTAAAACATTTCAAAGAATACTTGACAGCAATGTTTCCTTTTGACATTTTATATCGACGCAGGATCGTATGCACTTGTCTTGTCACCCTCTAGAGAGATGAACTTTCAGATATTGATGTGACAAATATACGATACAAGATTCTGGTATAATAATTTTAAAAATGATATACACCCCTATTTTGAATTCGAGATACTTAATCACACAGCTAATGTAAACGACGGGTGTCAATATAACAGTGAAGTTAGTTTTTATCTTTTGCTTTTATTTAAAAAGTTATGATAAGGCAAAGTTTTTCAAAATCCCGCCGAATTTTATTGTTATTCTACACCGAACAACAGGCGAACGCTGCGATACACAGCTGAGCGCGGTCATCGACCCGAGCCGTCACAGAATACTTGATAGCTAGTGTGCCGTCTGGTAATACGGCATTTATTTAGTATTTTTTAAAGATAAGTAATCGACTATCATTTTTGATATTTTTATTGCATATATGGATTCAGTTACTGCTACAGATATTCTGATTTCAATAAGTCCCGTATTTTCAAAATAGGGGTGTATTATAGGGTTATATTTCAGAAAGAGTGGACCTGGTTTTGGACGTTAGTAGTTATGCCTGAAACTAAAATAACAAAAAAAAGAAGGAATCTCGAGTTCGATTTTGATGAAAACTAAAACGGCACTATTAGATTCTTTTTATATTTTTTTCTAGCCAGGAACAGAACCTGTCGATTTAAAAAAAAAAAATTATACAAAAACATAAATCAATACAAATTGCCATGCCTCGCAAAAATTGAAATGGTTCCACCGCACTGATTTGAATTGCTATTTTATGTTCGCCTAAACATTGGTGTGATTTAGGAAAACAAGGTTATGAAAAACCTAAAGAAAAACATGATAACCCATGGGGCACAGCTAGTAAAAAGTTCTTTTTATATAACTAGCTACATAAAAAAACGTAATATGTTTTCTTCTTCAGTCCTTAATTAATTAGGCATAAGCTTCATTCATACATTTTCCATCGGTTTTATGCAATTTTCATCCATTACTTAGGATCTACTTAATAATATACAAAGTACATGATATAAACATTGATAAAACATAGATTACTATTTAGTTTAATGTTTATATAAAAACTGTCATAATTCCCGTAACTTTTGGGTCGGAACATTAACATGTTATACCGTAATATGAACGAACCATAAAATCCGGGCATAATAGGGTATGTAAGGTGGGCACTTTCGCGAAAATTTATAAACCTTATAGTTGAATTTTAACTGTATTTCCTAACATTAATATTATATTCATATATAATATTAATGTTAACACTGGCATTAGAAAATGGTGTTCAAAAACTAATACTTTATTAGATTATATTTCCAGAATATTCTGCGTTTGTTTAATGGAAACACGTTTTTGTTTTTTGTTTTAATGATAAAGTTTCTGTTATATTAACGCTGAAGCTTGGTGTGGTCGCTATTATTAACCTTACATTCCCCATAGCTGGGACAAAGCAGTCTGCCTTCCATCAATAAGAACTAAAATTAAATCTATGAACATATATTGCTTTCTAATTTCAAAATAATGAAATAGATGTTAGCATGCTTAGAAATAACAGCCAACACTATTATTTGAATGTGTTTTAAAGATCAAAGGAAACCCTTATGTTGTAGATAGTAGATAAGCTGTCTGTCTTTATGTTCCGCTGTCATTCTAACGTAGATATTTGTGCAGTGCCATATTCCCTTAGTATCTACATTATGTGAAAGTTTGAGTTTACTATTTATTACTCAGTTAAACAAAAATAGCTGAAATTATTGTAAGGCTAAGTGTTATAGTGATGGACTATCTACGAGTATATCATCTACCTAAATATCTAATTATCACATAGGGTACCATTTACCCATAAGAATGTAACAATTTTATTTGAAAAAAATGTATATGTATGAATTTTCTCATATGTCATTTCTGACATTAATTTATCCGTAAACCATAACTAAGTTTGTGTTCACTTTAACTAGTCACATTCTTGTATCGCATTAGATAAACGCGTAATAATATTGTATTAATCTCAATGACACCCGAAATATTTCCGCTTTGGTATCACGACCCGAGTTCTAATGCCCGACGTCAAATTTCTCACATAATATCTGTGAGTACAGGTGCAAATTACAACTCTGTGGGGTTAGAGGACCTTTGTATTACGTATCGCAACCATTCTCCGATGAGCTCTACAAATTTACCTATACAACCTTTTCCGTAACATTTTTAAAGGAATATCAAAGGGAAAGGCAGCTCGCGTTAAATTGGTGGTAACTTGCAATAATATTATTGTCAAGGGAAATAACCATCCGCCGCGACCTGTGAACGGAGTATATTGCGTGTGAGATAGTTCACAAATACTGACACAGTTCTAACATTAATATTCTGATTTGGACGCGATCCTGTTTTATTTGATACAACTTTGGATATAACTTAAATAAATAGTACACGGGCAGCTGTATAGTTAGAAATACATGTCGAAAAACTCGTTCAAAATGGATCGATCGTTTTGGTAATACAAATTGTCTTAGTTCTAGACCAGCAGTCGACTCAATGTGTTTGAAATAAGGTTTAATTTTGAATGGATACTGGTTAAACGTGTTCCAAAATGTAATGAAAGGCGGACTAACATTTTTATAGGGGTTTCAACGACTCTCCGAGCGGTAGAACGTTTTACATTTAAAGGAATCCTCATTGTATTATATGCGGCGTAACACACCACGGCCGTTTACTGCGACAACTGGCTTTATTCAACTTGCCATGTTTGCGTTCAATGTTTGCTATTTTATAATCAAACTTGAAGATTTTTACGAACAAAAACTGTGTAATTTGTTAGGTGGATAGATGGTATTGTTCTCTTATATTTCAGTAGTAAGTCTTTGAATTTTGACTTAAAATTGACAAAATAGACAGACGAAGAGCTTTTACGCAAAATATCCCTTCTTTATTTAATAATATTCATCAAAATAGACATTTTATATTTTATTTATTTATTTATTTATTAAGGCATCGCCAACAACACACACAAATAAAAATTACAAAAGTATCACTTATATACTAGTTCTGATGTGTGTGCCAATTACAGGCATGCACAACACTCATCCAAAGAAATAATAATAAGACAGACAACATAAAAAAAAAATGGAAAACAAAAAAAAGTAATTATAAGAAAAAACACAATTAGACATGAACAAAAATACAATAAAATAGCTTAAAATTAATAAAAAAAAAAACAAAACAAAATTATGTATACTTATATAGGTACTACTGATTTATTTTACATTTAAATTTACTGAGACTATCGCCAAATATATCGATGTTAGGAATCTTTTTTGATATTGAGTTATAGCTGCTGCATATTCTTAATAGTGGGGAATTTTGTCCAAATTTAGTATTGCAATGAGGTAAATGAAACAGTTTGTTTATGGGTTTTCTGGGAATATTGTACGGAACGGATATTGATATATTATTGGTCAGATTTTCGCAATTAATCTTACTATTCATTATTTTAAATAAGAAAATTAGGTCATTATTACAAGGACGGTCTCGCAGAGATCTCATTTTAAAAAACTTGAGTCTATCGTTGTATGGACATCTGTGTGAGATCCCCGACGACGTAAAGGCAAGATGTCTGGTGAAGTTGCGCTGTATGCTCTCAATCCTTTGAGAGTCAACGGCATACTGAGGGTTCCACACAACGCTGGAGAACTCTAATTGACTGCGAACTAATGAGTTGTATAATAGTATTTTGGTTTGGGCAAATTTAAATCCTTTTGTATTCCTTTTAATGAAACCTAACATTTTGGCTGATTTCTTTACGGTATTATTTATGTGCGATTTGAAATTAAGTTTGTTATCGATTACTACGCCTAAATCTCTAATTTCATTCACTTTTGTTAAAATAGTACTATTTATGGTATATGATGACGTTAAAGGATTTTTTTTGTGAGAAAAGTGAATGTGGAAGCATTTGTTAATGTTAAGTTCCATTGAATTAGAAGAACACCATTCGCTTAGTTTGTTCAAGTCATGTTGTAGTAGTAAAACATCATCGGCAGATTCGATTTTACGATATAACTTCAGGTCGTCAGCAAACAACAAACATTGACTATGTGATAAGTAGGAAGTTACATCGTTAATAAATAACAAAAATAAAATGGGACCGAGATTGGAACCTTGAGGGACCCCTGATACTGCGAAATAAATGTGGGATTCATATCCGTCAACTACTACAATTTGCGACCGATTAAGTAAGTAAGATGTGAGCCAACTTAATAATGACCCATGTATACCGTTGTATTCAATCTTCTTAAGATATTGCTTCTATCGCTACTGTATTTGATACAAGGTTACATTAGGTAGGTCGTTACATTATTAAAAATTCTACTAATCTGTCTGCTAGAATGATTTACTATTGATTCTTTGTATAACAGTATTTCCCTTCTTCGCCTCCTAAGTTAAACTTCCAAAAATAATTTCTACATCACCAAAAAAGCCGTATGTTTCACGTTCCCAGTTTTAGTACCTAGTTTCGACTATGCGTTAATACGTCAGTCAGTTTTCCGTTAACAAAACTCTTTTATAAAGCGCTTTGTTGCCACGGCTTCTCTCGTCATAGTTTACGTAAATTTTCATAGTTCTATGTTCAAAATTATGTATTTTCATTTAAATGAATCTTCCCTTTATTTACCACTTTTGGTGTTCAATTTCTAAAAAATCTTTCTTAGTGCTCACCCACAGTATGTGGAAAACACATAAAAATCATTGGAAGCTGTAGTTTGCGCTTTGCTTTCAAATTGTATCTGTCAGTTATAAAGATGAATATAACTACGTAATATTAAGTTATGGGTGTTTTCATAGCAGGTTCTTATAGCAATAATACGAAAATTTGAAGACTATAATTTAGTACCTAATATTACCCGATCAACTTGCCAAAGCAAAGTATATCGAAAACCAGGCAGTACCTAGTCGTATAAGGTACTTATTTATTATTCGGAATCTGTGTACTAGCTAGTTCAAATATTGTTCTTATGCTTACAAAGTTTATAATGTTTGCATACATCTCTCTAGCTAAGCGATAAGAAAACATGCTTAAAATATCTTACGAAGATAACGTTAGAAATACTTACTTAGTTTTATATTAGGTAGTTTAGCCAAACTAGCTAGGTATAATAAAATACTCCGATCATGTCATTTTGTCCTCACGGTACTACTGCTAATATCATCGTTGATCAGTGAGAGAGAGAGACTGAATTGAAATAAAAATATCAAACCAATATTTAACGTTCAAAAAACAAAAATAAATTCACGTTTCTTATAGGTAGGTACTCGAGTAAATCTGCTTATGAGTAGGTCTTGAATCATATTTATGTACAACGAAAACAATTAAGCACCTTATTCTTTATAACTGTTTACATAAAATATATGTAAGTAAGTACTTATGTTATTTTACTTGAGCATTAAATGAATGTATCATTTGTAACCGTCATTGTATATTTTCTCTTGTAAGTCAGGGTGCAGAACAGGACTTAAACAAACTCCACAGCGAAATTGAGGGTGTTATACCAAGTTTATACGAGTACATTTGCGCCTTTCCCGGCGACAGGTTCACTGTTGCTTAATATGAAATTATTATTGCGCTCCACAACAGTTTTACATTCCTGAATTATTTAACAACCACTTAAGATGGTGGAGATGCAATTTTACTCTTTAATATAAGATTAGGGATTAGCCTTTACGGGTTTAATTAAATACAATCGTGATGGTTTCCCTGGAATAGCTTTCTCGAAGCGCGTGCTCCACATTCCTATTGCTCACCTCCCGTGCTGTATGTGAATATCGAATGAATATTATATTCACGTGAAAGATTAACTTACGTCCAAAATAGTTTCGTAGAGACAGCGCAACAACCATTACTTATTTATGAATATGTATTGATTGTGAGAAGTTGAGAACTCCTTACAATATAAAAGTTTATTAATTAGGTCGAAACTTACTAAAGTGTATGTAAAACTGTAGTACAAATTATAATATAATTTTCGAAATCCAACACAGGAAAATTTTATAGGATTAAAAAAATGTGCTTTGTTGTGCAAACCTCTTTTCTGTATACCTAAATGCACTTCCACCTCGCCTAGGGAGGGGTATAGGACGACTAGAGCTTGCCACCTGAAGAGAAACGAGACCTACTTATAGATACTTATTGATATTCTCTACTCATGTTCAACGAGTATCCTGTTCAGGTTACTGGCTCCTAGATATGTTGCTGGACGTAGGAAAAGGAAAGCTTTCACTCCTAACAAAAGGTACACCTAAATTTCATATCGCTAGATTATGATTGTCATCTTGGAAGAAGGCATAGACTCGACCTAGTTCAAGTCGAGTAGTGTTTAGGGTATAGTTAAATGTCAATTAACTTTCATTACTTTAAATAAGGAACACGACACGAGATTCTCTCTGGTATCTGTTTCATTACTATTGGATTGTGGAAGTCTACACTTCACGTAAATTAATGACATTGGTTTGGGATAGACATATAGTTTCAGTTTTTGGTACATAGTCATAAAAGCTCATTAACAAATAGTTGGTTGAAATCATCCAAGTATTCTAAAGCAACAGCCAAAGGAACGTATATTACGTTCCTTTGGCTGTTGCTTTAGAACCTTACTCATCTCGTCTCGTGCGTGCTTTTCTAAGTTTATAACAGCGACGATGAATGAACAAATCTTTACTTTGAAACTTTAGCTACTTTGTGCTTATCGTATAAATAAACTTAGGCATACTACATATCGTCTTACAAACTTCAGATATACGTAGTACCCTATATTGTTCAAGTTTTACAACACAATTAGTATGGTAACTAATTCGCTAAATATCTCAAGTTTATTATTGGCTTGGGACCTTGCTTTCAAATTATATAGGCATAGGTAACTATAAAGTTTTAAACTCGGCTTTTATTGGTGTAGTTTATACTAAAGTACATACTTAATTAAATACACCACGGTTTTAGAAAGATATTTGTGTCGTATTTTATGTTTTCTTTATCCATGTATTATTTTATAAATAAACTCTATATTGTCAATAAGTAGTATTTACTGAGAGGAACGGGGTATACATAAATGCTATCAAACACAGGGTTTATAACGAAATCGTTCCATTTGGCTACAAGCACGTTTATTTATTTTAAAACAGGCACACCAACAGAAAGTACATAAAACATTCTTAAAAATATAGTGTCTATATGTAACAAAATTCAGATGTACAGACCAATTACAGGTGTACACAGCATTCACAAGTAAAATTAATAATCGTAGGTGCAAGCAATTACTTAAACTATTTAAAACAATAAGAAAAGATAAAATAAATTTAAACAAGTATTAATAAAACAGAATTAGGTAGTACTTAAAATATACGTTCAACTTCATATACTGTTTTGGGTACAACCACAGATCAGCGAGTCACCTTAGGACTTCCGAAAGAGATGCCTAGTTCTCTTTTCCATGGGTACACAAAATATAAATTCGAGCATAATAATTAATACTACTACAATGTCTCAACCTAGTTTCATAAAACATGAAATTCTTATGACAATAATAAGGTAAAACACTATTATGTTATTTATCCTTAAATAATGCGTTATTTATACAAGGACTTCGAATTGTAAGTACAATTTTAAAGCATGGCATATGACCTTGGTCAATACAGATGTGTGTATAAAATTAAGTAAGTACTTACCTATTTACTAAAATATATTTCTAACAATGAAGGTTCCGGGTCTTAGAATCAAAAAACTAAATAGGTACATTATACTTAGACTCGAAATAGAATAACATGTGACTATTTCGGGCCTCTATAAGTACCTTTGTGTTGTACTTAGAGACATAAAAAAGACAACCTACGACCTACTACTCATGTATTCCTGAAAATAATACGTAAGTGGGTAGGCAGTTATACATCAGTACCGTATGTACACATAGGTACTCGTATAGGAAAAATAAAATAAATATGAATGTTTGTACAATTTAATAAATTGAAATGGCGGCGGTACCGTTATCATTATATGTAGTTCCGTTTTTCTTTTCTACTGCAACCCTCATTCATCATCAGATTAACTTAATCCCCGTGTATATTATTGTTATTCGTCCCCGTGGGCAAATACTGTCCATTTCATAGACACGTGGTTACAATGGGGATGTTGTATATTACTTTTAATGGCTCTAGGGTATTTTATTTAATTAAAATTTGATGGAAATAACATGTAGAGGTAACATAACTAATATTAAGCATTAGAAACACTTGTATGTATCCTGTGTTGCAATGAAAATAGACTAACTATCAAACAACAAATTACAAACATTCACGACAAGAGCAAGAGAAAAAACATGTACGATTAGCATCAAGGAAAAAGTAGTATCTACTGCTTGCCTAAACCTTCGGAGGTTGACTCATTTATTTATTTATTTACTAAGTTACACCAGCAGCATTAACACATAACATTATTAAAATTAATTAACAATTCAATTCTTGTACAGTGTGCAACACTTTTATAGGTGTAATCAGCAATCATTATTAAAAACTTACAGCTAATTATAAGTAGGTACTAAAATTAAATACAAACACAAGTACTATTAAAAAAAATTTAGAGAAAATTAAACGAATAAAACGAATACAAAAAAAAGTGTTATTAAACTGTTACATTGTTCTTATTATTTAAGTAAACTAATAGTTTATTTTTGTAATACTTAAGGTTACCATGACATATGTCGATATCACAATCTGGGTCTATTTCATTAAAGGTCTTCATAAACCGCGTTATTGGACATATTTTATTCAGATTTGTTCGAAAGTAAGGTAGAGAGAATTTATTACGTATAGGGTGTCGGGGAATACATCTGGGTACTGTAAAGTTTATTTTATCTAATGATTTTGTTGATATTAGTGTTCCATCGATTAGTTTTTTAAGAGTTGATAAATCAGTTATTTAGACTCATACTTACATGTACTTATGTATTATAGACACCGCATCTAATCTAAATGTATCCACCTATCCACCCTAATTGCTATTAGCAGTAGGCCTATATACTAAATCAGTCTGTATATAGACGTAGTCAATACAAATTATTGATTTTGATCAAGCAATATTCTATGTATAGTCTAGAGCTCAAAATAAACAATTGTTTACTGGCTAGCTACCTAGGTACATATACCTGCCGGAACATCACGTCTTTGCTGCATTGCCGCCAGGTAAAATAGAAGTTAGAAAGTTCCTGTATTTTTTATTTTAAAGTATACTTGGAGAAAGCAACATTTTATCTTCTTTCTTCTACGAGTATACATAAATAATTGCTTATCCTGACTGATTTACTGATCATGCGATTTTTTTAACAGAAAAATTAACTCCTATTGTAGTGGTAGTGAAGATAACGCTAATAGTATTTAGTAATTTAATTCAAAATTAAAAAAGATATCTTATAGCTTTTTCCAAATTCATAACGTCTTGAAAAATAAGTACTTTCTTATGTCAAGCAGGCCATCGTGAGTGGAAAGCCAGCATAACCATATACCTAAGTAGGTATAAGTACATAGATACTAAGACATAAAAAAGGCTTCTCTTAGTGGGATGGAATCACAGATCGGCTGCAGAATACAATGGTCCGTGTTACGGGTGTCTATTCGACCTCAAATCCAGAAGGGTCGCTGGACGCCATTCGATTACCACTTTAAGAGTGGTCACGATTGTGCGCCACGCGATAAGGGCATGATGTGTCCCGTCCCAAACGATACGAGTTTTTAATTAAAAAATAACAAGTTCCCTCAGGTGTTGTTTGCTGACGTTCTGTCTCGTTTTGTACATTAAACAAAATAAAATCTAATATTGGTTTGATAATAGGAGATTGTAATTGAATTGCCCACATAAATATTGTTTTTGAAGAATCTGAGTAAGTATAATATTTAAGTACTTACGAGTACGAGTCGGTAAGTATGAATTTACCTTCCATACTTATAGCATGACATAAATAAAGTAGGTACTGTAGGTAGGTACCCACTTAAGCATAAAGTTGTACTTAATCATTACTTGCTTGATCTCAATAGGTAAAGGCTAAGCTATGTATTAAGAGAACTTTTAGTAAACAGTTATAATATGCCAAGCCTTTTTTGGGGATCGTTAATTCTCGAAAGACATACTTACTTAATTCCATTTTTTTTTTGTACCGCCTACCTCCCCAACCTTGCCAATTTATTTTGGGAAAAAATCTAAGTAATTATGTACCTACCTAACCTAAGTAAGTACTAAGATACTTAATTAATTATTTTTTCAAATTCATTGATATTTTTTCGGTGATACTTAGGAAAAACTCATACCTTCGTTGCCATTTGCTAAACGGATACCTAGGCGATGATGATAATCTGCAGAGCTAACTCAAAAGATAACACCAACATAGTACCTACCACGGATCATAAAATACGATATTTACGGTACTTAGGTACGTACCTAATAAACACGCGCACCGCGCTCTAGTAAAACAACAATTTAGTTAGCTAGCTAGTCTCTAATCCAGGGATTCCCTAAGTGGATCCCGCGAAACCATCGGAAAGGGGTGCCATCGGGGTTCCGCCAAAATTTGTTATGTTCTACCTCTAGCTGTGCCCCGCGGTTTACCCCTAAATCCCTATCACATCACCTATCACACGAGTGATCATAATAGATTTCATATACTTATTTTAATAAATTATGATACTTCTAAAGACAATATCTTCCAAAGTAATAGCAACGGTTAAAATTGTGGCACGACAATGATTACGATAACATTACGCCCGTTACGTTAAGTGTGTCTCTAGCTTTACTTTAACTGTGTTACCAGGCTAAAAAATTTTTCGTTCTATCCGTTCTCATCTCACTCTCGGTCGGTCATTTAGTTCGGTCCATTCGGTCATAGTTCGGTCGGCTGCTGGCTGTCGGCTTTGTGGTTAAATAAAATTTGTGTACATAGATTTATTTAATTCTAGTTGAATTTCAGCAATGAAATGCTCATTCATAATAATAATTGTGCCTTAAATAGTTACTACTAATAAATCAGATTTAGTTTAATACAAAAGAATAAGTGATCAAACAACAAATGAAATTCCGTCGAAACTGCATTCATTTGTTTTCAATATGACGAAGCGTCGGAGAATACTTCACGCGGACAAAATAATACAAAATGTTATTCATTTGTTTTGTTTATTAATGTTTTTACAATTAAAAGGTAAGCTTATGAATTAAAGAAACAAACTTAACATTCTTTCTCTTAACTTATTTTAAGTTTCATTAGCAAAGCTTTGTGTTTGTGACTGAAAAAAAAAACAAAACAACTTTAGTTTTAAACTAAATAATTCGGCCTGTGAATGTTTTAAATATCCATAATTAATTAATTAAATGTAATCAATAAAGAATAGGAATATTTAGTCGAATATATTTTTTAAAGTACCTGCTATTTTGTAACAAAAATTGTACTTCCAGGTTATTATTCTATTGCAAGCAACCCAATACTTCTTTACTCAACTGCGTCAGATTTAAGGATAGTAAATACCTCTAAATTGAGTAAAGTTACTACAATAATGAAGGATTTGAAACAAGGCTCTGCTGTAGACTTCTTGTACTCAAAGAGCTTGATATGTTGGTCGGACCAGACCGCCGAGCTTATACAATGTATGAAGTACAATGAAACTTATACTGGTGATAATGTAAGTATTGTTATAATTATTGAATTAAATTGATATGTTAAATATAGAGCAGAATGCAACAGGTTATTTTATTGAGGTATATTCTGTGGGCAAAATATATTAATGTTCAAGTTAACATGTTAGTTTACAGTACAAGTCTTCATAAAGTAGATCATATTCAATTCCACTTAGCAGAATTTTTCATATCCATATTAAGATAACATCAAAATTGCGCTACCAATTTCGATCACTGCTAATAATTTATTTAACATAACATAATCATTCACTACATCATCTCATTATAGTAACTGAACCCTAAGTTCGAAGCTTGTATCTAGGGTATCAGAAACTATGCACACACTCATTTACACACACACCCAGACCGAGATAAACATTTGTGGTTCACATAAATTTACGGATGGCAGTCTGGCATGGTGACCACACTGCCATTGAGGTTGTCGCGATGCTAAATCAAAATATCAATAAAGTAAATCAGCCCCTGATAAATAATATATTCTCTTATAACTATAGATTAATTTCTTTATTTGCAGATGAGAATAGTATCAGAAGGATTGACCACGCCGACAGGTATCGCTATCGACTGGTACACAGATAAAATATATTGGACAGACGGCGAAACTAACAAAATAGAAGTTATTAGTATTGAACAAAAGTACAGAAAAGTATTATTTTGGACTGATGTAGATTTAGCTCGTGCCATTGCCGTAGTTCCTAATAAAGGGTATGTTTATTACTTTATATGGTTTTTATACAAATTAGTATATAAGGTCTACACCTATAATGTTAACATATTCATGAACACTTTTTGATGTGATTTAGTATTTTTATAATCATCTTTCAACAAAAAATAATGTTCAACTAAATTGTTTGATTGTGAAGTCATGAGTATTTATTTAATTTACTTTTTTAATGTTACTTGATGATTTTGTTTCAGTTTAATGTTTTGGACCGACTGGGGTGAGGTGCCAAAAATAGAAAGAGCAGGGATGAACGGAGATCCTGCCACTAGAAAAATAATAGTTAAAGATAATATATTCTGGCCGAACGGAATAACTGTTGATTACGACAATGAACTCATATATTGGGTTGATGCAAAACTACATTTTGTTGACACTGTAGATTATAATGGTGGGAAAAGAAAGAGAATTGTTAAAAGTGGTTTAGTTTATCCTTATGCACTTACAGTTACCGATGATAAACTTTTTTGGACTGATTGGAAGACATGGTAAGATTCACTAATTGTCTTATAAACAAAATTATTACAATAAAGTTTATACTTTAATAATGATGTAAGTATACTAAAAGGCCAGTTACTATAATGAGATGATGTAGTGAATGATTATGTTATGTTAAATAAATAATATATAAATGTATAATGTTTACTAATGTTTCTTCGACCTTACTAAACTTTAGATATTGTAAAATTTGCAAATTCTCTATCCATTATCCATATTATTATGTGCGGTTGTAATTTCAAGTTGAAATAAAACACTTAAACGGATTTTTGTCGTGGTAATATTTTGTTTTACATTTTCTGACGTTTCGGATTCTTTACAGAACCCGTGATCACAGAAGACTAATTTCAAGGTTATTCTACTTAGCTATTTTACTTATTTCTAGGGCTATTCACATGTGGGACATGTCTACACACGGTCCAATAAAAGATTTGATGGAATCGCATCCAGTTCCTGTAGATATTAAAGTTTATAATAGCAGTAGACAAATACTGCCTGATGATTATCCGTGTAAACACAATAACGGAATGTGTTCACATTTGTGTCTGTTGTCACCTAATGAACCAGGTAAGGGGGCGTCCATTAATTACGTGAGGTGTTCTAGGGGGGGAGGGGGTCGAGCTAAATCTTTCCAAATCTCACTTAGGGGGGAGGGGGGGTCTTGGCAAATATCACGTATTTTTTTTCTCCCAGAAAACGATGTAAAATTGCGTGAAAAATTATTTCTAGAATAAAACATGGTCAAATTGTGTTTGTCGTATTCATCCGAACATCGCAGAGCAATGAAGTAGCGCTTGATGGTTTTTCTTAATAATCCAACACGTTTACAGTTCAAATAGAAGTTTTCAAGAATCTCACGTGAGATTAGGGGAGGGGGGAGGGAGTTAAAGAAAATCTTACGATATCTCACCAAGGGGGGAGAGGGGGTCGAAAAATTGACAAAAACGCCTCACGTAATTAATGGACGCCCCCTAAGATTGAATTATTTTGTTAATAACTTTATTATACAGATTCACATAATGTAACTTTATATTTGATTTAGTAAAAAATATCACAGCATATAAAAATTGATTGCAACCAAACTGGAGAGGTCTAATTACTAAAAATCAACCATTCTTAATCTTTTTTTTGAAACTTCACATTATATTTTTAACCAGGTTACACATGCGCATGTCCAACTGGTATAAAACTCAAAGAAAACAGTAACACTACATGCTACGATAGTCCTCAATCGATGCTCATAGTCGCCCAACGGTCGGCCATATCGAAGATATCATTGGACTCGCCTGATTTCACACCATACACACTGCCGCTCAAAGATCTCAAGAGAGCATTAACTGTCGACTACGATCCTGAAACAGAGTATATTTATTGGGCCGATAATCTGGTAAGTAAATCTAACATTAACTTATCGTCATCATTAGCATGAGCTTAAAAAATTTGGTGACAGCAACTTCTGCCTCCAAACAACTTCCAAATTCAAACTGAACATTAAGATTCAACTATTTTTTCTTGACAACTTTCTTATGTGCCTGTACTGTGTTTGTTCCAATTTTAAAAATTCGAATTGATGCCGAGTGCCAAATTCTCTAAACTGTGGTGTGTATTGCAGGCGAAGTCGATCTCCCGCGCGCGTCTGGACGGCAGCGGGCAGCGCGTGGTGGTGCGCGCGCGCGGCGTGCCCGACGCGCTGGCGGTGGACGCGCGCGCGCGCAACCTCTACTGGACCGACCCGCTCGCCGACACCATCGCCGTCGCCACGCTCGACGGACGCGCCACCAAGGTATCACACGGATATACTTATGGCATTTATATCGACGGAATAACATATCAAAAATATCGTTGCCAGATAATGTCAATTGTTATTCCAGAGTACAGAAACAATCTCGTAATGCACATTCAAGGGCTTATTTATACAATTTTGACGATCGTTACCACAACTTCGACTGTTATCGTTACTAAATTAATAACCATTACTACAACTATTCACACTATCCCTCCCAGATCCTGATCTACAGCGAGCTATACGACCCGCGCGCCATCGCTTTACACCCGGACGCTGGCTGGATGTTCTGGTCCGACTGGAACGAGAAGAAGCCTAAGATAGAACGAGCTAACCTTGACGGCAGCGAGAGAATGTTACTCATCTCTGAGAAGCTCGCATGGCCCAATGGGATCGCTATAGATGTGGTTACCAATAAACTGTACTGGGGAGATGCTAGGACTCATAAAATTGAGGTAAGTACTTGAGTTACTTATTTCAGGCCTCTTCTTTTAACCGTCATTTTCTGGTAATCTCTCTTTTCGACAGCATGACGTCGTTGAACAAAGATATACGGGTTACCTTGGTCTGAGACATTTTTTTTTCACCCTATGTGTTTCTTTGTATTCTTCTACAACTTACCCCATTCATAATGTTCTACTTTTACATAGAGTACAGAATAGATGCTTTCTTATACAGGTGTGTAACATGGACGGTAAAGAGAGACAAGAGGTACACAGCAGTGAAATATTTCATATCTTCGGGCTGACGTTACTCGGAGAACATCTATACTGGACCGACATGCAAAAACGTACATTGGATAGAATCAACAAAAATACAGGTGAAATTAGTATTATCGTTTTTATTGTTATCATGGTTGTTAGCATTACTTTGATTTCGGAGTATATTCGGTTGCGAGTTACCGATATTTTGACGGTGTTCTTTGTACTCATCGTACAATGTTAGGTAATATGTAATATATTCTCCAAAGGTCAAGACCGCACGCCAGTAGTAGAGCAGCTAGCCAACATGATGGGTGTCAAAGGCGTTTCCGTCCGTGCGCCGGGCGCAGGAGGGCCTTGCGCTACTGCGGGATGCTCACACTTCTGCTTCCACACGCCGCATGGACATGTCTGCGATTGTCCGATTGGTAAGACATACTAATACTGATTTCAAAATATGTAGACTAGACTAAAACCACAAAGAGACTTTAAGGATACCACACGTCTCGAATAACGATCACGAACCGAACTATACACTGTATAGACAAACTATATTTATTTGGCCTTATTATATTTAGAAAAATTTACATGACCCATACACCTCTCTCAGTATAATCCATCCGTGCAAACAGAGCAATGTAGAAACGGATTTCTTCCAGATCAATGACATAAATTCATGTACAGCTTATACATAATAATAAAATATGATTCCATTTACAGAACTCGAACTAAGTAACGATAAGAAAACGTGCGTCGAACCGAAAGCGTTCCTGCTTTACAGTCGCAAGAATATCATCGGTCGCATTAGTATTGATAACCCGAACAACGATACGATACTACCCATTAAGGAGTTAAAGGAAGTCAGGTGAATATTTGCCTTTTCTATACCAAGAAATAGTGAAAATAAATGAAATAAAATAGTATTTTGTTCAAATTGAGCATCTTCCCATATTTTTTTATTTCAAAATCGGTCTAGACTCCTTTCTGTGTTTTTCGTTTTGGATTTGATCCATCACGACAACTAATTCCCCATGTAAACAGGGTGCCCTAAATTCAACGTCCAAATAAAAGGACGTGGTAGGGAACGCCCCTATCTCCCCTTTTCTTTTGGACGTTGAATTTAGTGACACCCTGTATAATTTAAAACTTAATCCATACTAAAACTGATAATTATTGTTACAGTGCATTAGCAATAGATAACACCGGTACGAAGATATATTGGGCTGACAGCAAGATGAAGACAATCAATAGGTGTTCACTCGATGGTTCTAATGTGGAGAAAATAATTGAAGGAATTGGTTTGGTTGAAGGTAAAACATACTAAAATTATATGTCTGAAGAGTTTGTTTGGTTGAATGTGCTTGAAAACTATTGTACGATTTTAAAAACTATTTATTTTGGATAGTCCAATTTTTTTTTTTTTTTTAATCATTCACTACATCATCTCATTATAGTAACTGACCCCTAACTAAGTTCAAAACTTGTATCTAGGGTATCAGAAACTACGCACACACTCATTCACACACACCCAGACCGAGATAAACATTTGTGGTTCACACAAATATTCAACCCCGCACGGGAATCGAACCCGCAACCTTACTGAAGGCAGCCCGGCATGGTGACCACTCTGCCATCGAGGTCGTCAATTGTTGCGGAAGATTATAGAGCATCACTTTACAACCAATAGCGGTGAAGTAATGCTGTTTAAAACTTTGGGCACAGCTAGTCTACTAAGATGTAAACGAGTTTTGAAATTTATGACAAAAAATTAAGATTTTTTTTTTCTTTATTAGGACTAGCAATAGACTGGGCAGGACAGAACCTCTACTGGACGGATTCCGTTACACAGCGTATTGAAATAGCTAGACTCGACGGCTCCAGCCGACGTACCCTCATATGGCAAGGACTTAAGAAACCCAAGAGTATTGTTCTAGATCCTAAGAAAGGGTAAGTGGAGCATCTGATGTTACTGCATTATTATTATTACGTATCTGTATATTTCGAAAAAGCACTATTGTGCGTGCAAGCATTTCGCGGCGCAATCTCGGATGCTCTTGAAAACGCGTGAATTTTCCGTGATAATTTTATAGGCGCGCTCTTAGGGTGTTACTAAACCAATCGATCGACGTCGATCGACTGGTCTGGTAGAAACTATCGATCGACGTCGACTATTCCATTCTACCATCGATCGAAGGTCTGGTAGAAACTATTCTATACTATTATACGTCGACTATTCCATTCTACTATCGATCGATGCCGTCGATGGATGATCGATCGATTAGTCTGGTAACACCCTTACGATACACTCGCTTTCATGGTGCACCGCCGTTCAAGCGCGAGCAGCGTGACAATAAAACTAGCCTAAGATAAGAAACCCTATAAACGTGGTGGTGTGTGTGTCGCAGCGTGGTGTACTGGGGCGAGGCGGGGTCGCGCAGCATCCGTCGCGCGGGCGTGTGGGGCGGCGCGGGCGGCGCGGGCGCGGCGGCGCTGGAGGCGGGCGGGCGCGTGGCGGCGCTAGACGCGGGAGGGCGCGTGGCGGCGCTGGCGCGCGCGCCTCCCCACACGTGCTGGGCCGCGCTGGACCCCGCCGCGCTGTGGTGTGCGACCGGCGCCGCCGCCCCGCGCCGCGCCGCCGCGCCGCCGCCGCACGCCGTGCCGCACGCGCTCGCCGCCGCCGGCACCACGCTCTACTGGGGCGACTGGAGCACCGGTATGTACCCACGGCGGTCCCACACCGCCAAATTGTACAATATTCCAGTTTCACCGCCCCATACCTCATACACCAACGTGGCCTACTTATAGACCTGCTACCCGCCGGCCCCCACGCGAATCGCTTCGGCGTTCTAAACTTTTTGACGTTCAAAGCGACGTCCTATACCTCCTACCCCAAAACCGAATGTAACGAGTTCACTCCCTGCAGGAGTCGTGGAAGCGGTCGAAATAGACGGCTCCAACCGTCGGACAATCTACTCCGGTCTCGACTACATTTCTGAATTACAAGTCTGGACACGCGACGCTAAAAACGAAGAAGGTAAGATCCTATGTATGTACTTTTAACGATTTTATTTGAAGTAAAATTTCTGAATGTACCTAATGCTTCATACAAATTACTCCTATCAAATGGCCCTTCCAGTGATATCATTCACTGTCACAATATCGTCATCACTATGAACACATATTGTTAAATGTTGCAGGTACCCAATGCTCGGTAGACAACGGCGGTTGCACTCACCTGTGCATCTCATCATATACGGAGTTCCGCTGCGCGTGTCCTACGCACTACCGCCTGCGACCCGACAACGTCTCCTGCGCTGGTAACATAACCTACTTATTTATACATGCATATTTTTAGCGAATGTCAGAGAATTTTCAATCGCTACAGGAGAATTACAGTTATACCATTCATTCTATTCATCATCTTGTTTTCTCTCGCAGAACCCGAAGAATTTCTACTATACGCACAAAAGAATTCAATCGGGAGAATAATGGTCGCCCCAGGGGAAGCCAACGACGCGTACATCCCTGTCGTCGGACCCAAGAACATTAGAGCTATTGAATACGATCCCGTTGAGAAGTAAGTGACGAGAGCGATGTAGTGTTCATAGTTTTTTGGTATTTACTTTAATATTACGTTGTATCGCCAGAGTTCAATTGAAGTTCAAATTAGATTCCCTCGTTCAGACGTCGACACGCCGATCACTGACCGATCTCACTGATTACAGAGAACTGTACTGGATAGAAGAAGACTCGCACGCGATCCGTCGCGTGAAGGTGTCGGGCGGCGCGGTGGAGGTGGTGTCGGCGGGGTGTCGCGGCGCGCACATGGCGCTGGACGCCGTGGGCCGCGCGCTCTACGTGTCGTGCGGCGCCGCGCCGCGCCTCAACGTCACCGCGCTCGGCAACCACACGCTGCACGCCGCACTGCCCGCGCCCGCCTCCGACCGCCCGCGCCAGCTGCGCGTGCACCCCACCAAGAGGTATGCAGAGGCACCCAAGGATACCTCACACTCACATTTACGAGGGTACTGTTGAAACTAGCGTTAAAAACCTTGACAGATTATAAAGTAGCCGCTTCTTTCTCTCTCGTAGATATTTGATTTGGAACGACGTGGGCGTCGGCGCGATAATGCGGAGCGGCGTCGACGGCAGCAAACGCGTGGAGCTCGCGCGCGCCGCCAACGTGTCGGCGCTGGCGCTGGACGTGACGGACGACACCGTGTACTGGGCCGCCGGCCGCCAGCTGCACGCCGTCTCCATCGACGGCACCGACAGGTGCGCCCGCTTTCGTTCTGACACCTAGACTTATAGCACATGTTTCTTGTTTTAGATTTATTGTTTTTTTTTTCAGTTGGGTGAAAAAGGGAGTAAAATATGTTAAATAATAATAATTATCGTTTAATAACCTGTGCGCGTCGTCCCGGCAGACGCGTGGTGTGGCAGGGCGGCGCGGTGACGTGCGCGGCGGTGTACGGCGGCGCGGCGTACCTGTGCGGCGAGCGCGGCCTGCTGCGCCTGTCGCTGCGGCGCCGCGACGCGCCCGCCAACACGCTGGCGCACCTCCCGCGCCCCGCCGCGCTCGCGGCCGCCTTCCCGGTCGGTACTCCCTTCCTCCGAGCGCGGCTTTTGCCCGCCTGGCTCGCTGGCCGCCCTCCGCTCACCGGCCCGTGTGCAGGTCCCGCGCACCCACCCGTGCTACGGCGGCGGCGCGTGCGGGCTGGCGGCGTGCGGCGCCGGCGGCGTGTGCGGCTGCGGCCTGCGCTGCCAACAGCATCCGCCCAACTGCGACCGGGAACACTTCCTCTGCGACGACGACGACTGCATCCCGCAGCACTGGAAGTGAGTGTCGAATGCTCCGGTCCGCCGGGCCGGGAGAGACCCTTTCCCGGCGCCACCTCGTTGATCCACCATGATAAACTATATTTGTCGGCGACAGGTGCGACGGGCAACGGGACTGCGCGGACGGCTCGGACGAGGCGTGGTGCGGCGCCTGCGCCGGCGGCCTGCGCTGCGTCGACGGCAGCTGCGCCGCCGCGCTGGACGCCTGCCCCGACGGCGCGTACTGCGCCGACGCGCCGCTCCCCAACGCTTTCAGGTCTGCCCTCACCTAATTTATCGCGGCCAACGTCGTCATCCCCCCTTTCGCTCCCCTGACGTTTCGCTCGGTGTAGATGCGACGAGCGGCTGTGCCTGGCGGCGACGCTGGTGTGCGACGGGCGCGCGCAGTGCGAGGACGGCACGGACGAGGCGGGCGCCGCGTGCGGGTACGGCGGGGACGAGCGCGGGCCCGCCACCGGCACGCGGCGCTCCAGCGCGCTGGCCGTGTGCGGCGGCGTCAGCGGCGCGCTGGCGGCCGCCGGCGCCGCCGCCGCCGTACTGCGCCGCTGGCGAAGGAAGCGAGCGCGACCGCCGCCGCCCGCTGCACTGCCCCTCTGCGCCACCAAGCCGCCTTCCAGTCGCCCGCCCACCGAGTGAGTAGTCGTTTTATATATAATGTTAACCGACGGGGCCCGTCCCCTGGCGCCCCGTTGACCTCGTGTGTGTCGGCAGCACGTCGACGAGCGACAGCGGGTGCGGGCGGTACCCGCGACCGACGCTGAACCCGCCGCCGAGCCCTGCGACGGTGTCGGAGGCCCCGCGGCGGCGCGCCTACCGCCACTACCGCTCCATCA
The DNA here is from genome assembly GCA_958496195.1 of Timandra comae. NCBI lineage: Eukaryota > Metazoa > Arthropoda > Insecta > Lepidoptera > Geometridae > Timandra > Timandra comae. The sequence goes on from OY292359.1 coordinate 10,247,031, forward strand.
ACCGGCCGCCGCCGCCCACGCCGGCGTCCACGGACGCGTGCGAGTCGGAGCCCGAGCCGCCGGCCGCGTCCCGCGCGCCGCCGCCCTCGCCCGCGCCGCCGCCCGCTCTCTACTGACGCCGCGGGTCTCACTGCCCGCTGCACTTTAACGCCGCGACACCCGCGGATACGTTGAACTTTATGTGTACGTTTTACTTGGTGCTATTTCACTGTTTGTGCCTCATTCGTTGTAGCTCTAGATGTAAGGTATAATATAGTAGGTTAGAATAATTTTATAAATTATTGTAAAAAGAACTTAGACCTCATTTTCGATGTGTTACAAAGCTTGGCTACGCATATAGATGCTGACATATCGCACAAAGAAACGCACTAATATAACCTTAAAGAAATATTGTTACTATTTTTGGATACTTAATTTGTTACGTCCTTAAAAAGCAAGTCGCACATGTTTTCCCTCGTCGAGCGGTCTAGTTTCATTATGATCTATTGTTGTTTTGTTCACTACTATTGTTGATTTTAATGGCAATTTTGTATATACAATTTTAGATTATGATTTACATAGTATATTTTATAAGGAAATTGGCAGACTACATATTGGTGCCCTGTACGAGTTAAGAATTATTGAGAGATTATTTTACAGTTACTATTACTATGATTGATTTCGTTATAATGTGCCTAATTTTAACAATTACCTCTAGTGATTTTAGATCCTTATAAAAATATTTTTAATTATTGAGGTCATTAAAAAACTAATGATCTAATAATTCTGGCAATATATGTATAAGTCTGGACATCGCTTCGTGTATTATATGTAAAATAAATATCACATTTGTTTACTTATGTGCCATAATTTTGTATCAAGATTAACCTAATAATTGGTTTGGCACACATAAACGGCGACTCAGCGTTTGCAACTAATAAAATAAATTAATGTCTTTGTAACTGTTATAATATTAATTTAAAGATACAAATCCGCTTTAAATATAAGGCTGTTATAAAAAACCTAGCAACTGTGTTAGGGCAGCAACTCATTTATTTTGATACTCCATATTAGTTGCCAACCTATGTGTTTAAGGAACCCAAATTGTTATTAAACCCATATTCGTTTGACTTTATCGCCGCGTTAAATACATGCCAATTTATTGTATGTTTTATGTAAGTCAGTAATTCATTATGTATACCTAATAATTTTGATTTATTTGACTATGTTATAAAGAAGTAACATTGTAAAATATTGTTAATTATATCATTAAATGACTGATTATAATTATTACTTATATGTAATAAACTTTTGTACCTGTTAACTGTTTGTTCATTTTACAATATGATAGCTATCCTATATCCTACTAAAATTATAAAAAATAAAGATACTTAAAAATACGTGATGTAGAAAGTTCCCGCCTAAGTTCAGCAGTGGACTTCAAATCGTAGTTGATTTGATGAATATGATGATAGGAGACGGCATTATTTTCAAGTGAGTGGGTGAGCTCAAAGTGAATTAGCGCCAACCAAGTTAGAACATTTATTTACTTACTTATATTGTAATTAACTACACAGTTGATTACCTGTGTAGTTGGTACAGAAAAATACACACCTGTAATGTTCGCTGTGTATTTTAAATAACTCACGCTTTATTTACTTCTTTTTTATTGGTAGGTGGAATTAATATGCGTATCCCACCATTGACATATAACATGGACGGGGCATACCTACGAAAAAAACGTGTATACCTATACTTTACTGAGAGTAAAAAATGGCGGCTAATAGTGCAGTCCCTATCGATATGTCTGAAAAATAACATCGATAATAGATTGTAAGTATGTTTTCTTACTTTGATTAATTTTAAGTTTTATAAATAGGTCTTACTGTAAACATATAGATAGTTTGTAAAATATAGCTTGATCATTGTGACATACAGGGTGGCCCAAATAGAACGCTCAGTAAGGGGAAGTATAAAACTATAAGAGATACAAATATTTGTTTTTAGGAACCATGTCATCGATTTGAGTAAAAAAAAAGTACATTCATAGATTTAGAAAAAAAAATCTATTACTCTCTTTGAGAATTGAACCCGGAAATTTTGAAAAATTTAATGTTCATTATTTTAAACTAGAAATGGATTGTGTACATCTTTAGCAGTAAGTAAATGTTACTAAGAAATATAATATCTAAATTCATTAAAATGCATTGTTTTTAAATTAAATAGTTTGGTACAAAACTCGCCAAGACATCATTGAAGTTCCTTCCCAGTTAATATCCCATTTCAACACAAATTCACTATTTCAAGATACAAAATGCAATATTTTGTATATACGGCCGTTCGTTCTAGTTACAAATAAATAAAAATATTTTTTTCAAAACTTCCGGGTTCGATTCCTTTAGTGAGTTATAGTATTTTTCTAAATCTTTGAATGCAATTTTTATTTTAACTAAAATCGATGACATGGTTCCTAAGAACAAATCTTTGTATCTCTTATAGTTTTATACTTCCCCCCACTGACCGTTTTATTTGGGCCACCCTATATATCAAACTTTTATTCTTCATACTCTAGTTGCCGGGATATAAAAATGTCGATAGAAATTATCGACGTTTCGTACTATAATCGATACTGATGTAACATTTAATTGGGTTTTATTTAATTACAAATGTTAGGCATTCAATTTAACGAATATTTCAATATGAATACAGATATTCTCAAGAGCAAACCTCAAATCCATGGTTTCTTATGGTATACTACATGAGAATCTGAGAAATTGGACTTTATATACTTACTCACTATTATTTAAGATCAAATATGCACAAAATGTAAATAAAGTTTATGAAATAAAAATAACACCAAAATTAAAACGTACTTGAATAAATTTTTAAATCACGTTTTATTTAAAATATCGATGGTTTATAGTCTGTGGTCACGATGTTTCATTGCCCATCACTAAGTAAGTCGATTAATCCTTTTGTTATAGCTAGAAAATAATATGGCGAACGGCCATGAGTAGGTATTTCAATGAGACTAAGAATGACAAATGGCTATTATAGTAACTGTCAGAAATACTGTTGTCCTTTTTCCTTTACGCAAAATTATGAAAGTTAAAAAGAGACGGCTATATTTTTATAACTTTGGCGTCGATAAGCCTCATACTTCTATAACTATTTTTTCTATAGTCAAACATGCGTTGTCCATGTTATATGTCAATGTATCCCACACACAACTTCCCGCCAATCAGAGTTGCCAGTGTGATCAACTGATCACTCACTGAAGCAGACCAGTCACTAATGAACCATGAAGTTCTAGGTAAAAATGGAGCCCACACTTGGAACAACAGCTTGAGTCAAATACCTACGTCTCTGTGGGCCATCTCTCTTTTTAGTCAGACCTTCTCTTTCTAGAGGTTACCTTAGAAAGAGAGAGCCTGCCTACAGAGACGCGATAGTAATACATATAGGTATGTTTCAAGTAGGTATTCGAAGTGTGGACTCCATTTTTACCTTTAACTTCATGTAATGAACTGCTCTTTTTGAAGACTTTTACAAAACTGAGTGCACATTTATACAGTATCTCATATCTCAGTGTAACAAATTACACTGAGAAAAAATAAATGCCATATTCTATTGAATGGTGCGCCATGAATCAGCTCAATTTTTTTTTATTTTTATGATCCTTTCGAGTTGCGTTCCATATTATTGGTTGTGCGAATGTGCCAACGTGTGGACAGATTGCGAATGTTGGCGCAGATTCCTTTGATAATAACCGACACGAGCCGGCCAACTAACAACGCTCGCCCCATCGTTGGGACCAATGCCATTTTCTAGATCCATACGTTGGACGAGTAGCGTTGGGGTCAATATTGGGACCAACGTGTGGAGACAGCCTAAGACCTATATTTTTTTTCTATCATCCAATATGTATAATATGTAAGGAGCGTCCTCTCCTCTTGCTCGACCTCAGGAGAGGAGAGGATGCGTCTCTCCTCTCCTGAGCCTCTTTGGGTTTGAGGCCCAGGAGAGGACATCGAGATCGAAATCTTTAAGCCAAATAATATTAATTAGATTTAACGTTGTATTGTACCACATGATTATAAGAAATTCTTATATCGTATCAAAATATGGATTTTTTAATTATTAACAAATTTTTTGGAGTTTTTTATTTAATTAAGCAACACTAAAGTTTGAGTGACTGTGACTGCCATAATTGCTGATATGTCATTGTCAGTCAGACAGATCTGTCCGGTCCGGTGACCGGTGACCGGTCCTGTTGGCTATTTTGTGAATTTTGTTTTTGTTGTTGTTGTCAGCGCAGCGTATTCATCGGCAATTATTCTACTTCTTATAAATAAATGGCTACATGTATGGCTTAAATAAAAATAAATACATAAAGCCGATAACATGGACCTGATTAACTCGCTATGGCTCATATTATCATACACTATATTGAGTGCTTTTGCCCTTCTGGTCGTGGTAAGTTTTTTGTATTTGCTTTACTATATTTTATTTTCCTTAGAAGTCCTTATAACTTTAATGTATCCCTCTAGATTTATTTTTAGTATCCAGATAAAATAAGTTTTCGTATAAAAAAGTAGCCGTACGCCTACTTTTAAATGATAATAAAACCAAACACTGAATGACACGTAATCGTTTAGATATTCATGAAACACGTGAAACATTGTATAATTTATTCATTTCGGCCACATGTAAAATCATTTTGTTGCAGTTATGTATTCTGCTGTACTTGACAACCAACCCATATCCAGTGGTAGAGAGATACAAAGAGGAGGAGACCTTCAATGACTCCAAAACAAATGAAAAAATCAAATTCCCAAGTATAAGTGATGTGCATGAAGTGAACTTAAGTGTTGTAGTTCCTGCTTATAATGAAGAAGAAAGATGTAAGTTATTTTGTTAATACTATTGTCTCAGATATTAGAAGTATCCTCCAAATAACTATATTGTTTCAGCAAAAAGGTTCAGGTTTTAAATCGGGCATTCCTATCATAATATCTAGTTGATTAGTTGTACAAAATCCCACTGGCCCTCATCCCAAATTATTGATATTTTTCTACATTGAGGAAGGACCCTGTATAATATATTGGGTCATATTATGCCCCAATCAATAAGTAAGAATTAAAGAAATAATGTAGATTTTCCATGTTTTAGTGCCACCAATGCTTGATGAGGCTATAGATTTCTTGGAAAGAAGAATCAAAAAGGATCCTTCTTACAAGTATGAGGTAATTGTAGTCAGTGATGGAAGCAAAGACAAGACTGTAAAAGTGGCCGAGAGTTATTCCGATAAATATGGATGTGACAAAGTGAGGTGTCTTGAACTTGTCAAGAATAGAGGAAAAGGTGGAGCTGTTAGATTGGTGAGAACAATTATTTTTAGGATTTCCTTGGTATTTATAATTCAAATTTGTTGAACATGCAATCACGAAGAAATTTTCATTTTGCTTGCTTGTTGTTTGGTGTCATTAAAGATCGGAAGCCAGACTATCTCTTTAATAAGTTAAATTTCAGCAGATCACATAACGATCGTTCTGTGCGGACTCAATTGAGACACCATTCTCATAAACTAGTGGCTTTTAAGGGAAGTTTCCGCTACCAGGCGACTAAGTGCTGGAACAACATTCCACCACCCATACGTAATCTGGCGTCGCTTGGAACCTTTAGGGTGCGCTTGCGTGCTCATATTCTCGCTGAGCAAAAATTGGGTATTCCAGAACTTTATACTCGTCCCTGGTAGTCTTTTTCATGTAATATTTTTCTTTAGGTCATATACATTATTAATTTAGTACTTACATAATTATTATTATTTTAGTATACATATATTATTCATCATTATTCTCGGTTTGTATTTAATATTTTCATACCTATAATATAATATTTTTACATACCTTTATTTTAATTTAAAGTAGAACTTTAAAATTTTATTCTTTCGTCCGTCTCGTCCGTGAAGTCACACACACGGGTGCAGCAGAATATCAGTGTTCTGCTCTCTGGGGCAGATGTATCACTGAGCTACATCCCTTTGCTTTGTTAAGGCACACTGCTCACGTTATTTATGCTTTTTATTCTCTTGTCTAAATTGTTAACTGCTTTTGTTTTGCTTTTTTACCATTTTAGTTTTAAGAATATTTTTGTATGTGTGTCTAATGAAGCAATAAATGATTTATCTATCTATCTATTTAAATATGTACTAAAAAGATTTTATTACCAAAATTTACAAAATATATATTTTTGACTATAAACAGCTCAGCAAATGTTCTTCCAGTTCTGAATTGGTTATTAACTGTGCCCTAAATGTGTTCCTAGTACATAATTTACTTTTTCTTTTCCAGGGCATAGAAAAGTCAAGAGGTGCTATTATATTATTTGCTGATGCAGACGGAGCATCAAAGTTTGAAGACTTAGCTAAACTAGAAACAGCATTAAATGAAATTGTGAATAAAGATATTCACGCACAACTGAATGAAATCAGTGATAGCTTAGCTATTGTGATTGGTTCAAGAGCTCATCTTGAAACTGAATCTTTAGCTAAAAGAAGCATTTTTAGGTAAGAAATAAAAAAAAACACAATCACTCAGTCAATTGATAAATGCTGTACACACCTGCCAGGGGTTTACATATCAAAATTGTACCTAATAATGCGTATACTTAATCAAATGTATTCTATGTGTGTCTTATAAATAGACCAATCATATAGAAATCCACCCCTAACTAGGTTTATTACCTGTATCCAGGATATCAGAAACTACACACATATTACAATTACATAACATACACATACTACATTTTATGGATCACATAACATATTTTGACATTTATTCCTCATAATAAACAGGTTTTTTTTTTATTTTCAGGAATATTCTAATGTATGGTTTCCACTTCCTAGTGTGGTTGTTTACCGTAAAAGGTATAAAGGATACACAGTGTGGGTTCAAGCTGTTCACAAGGAAAGCAGCTAGGACATGCTTCCAGAGTCTACATGTTGATAGATGGTATGTTTATTCACAGAGTTTTCATTTGTGGAATGTATTTTTTCAAATTTTTCGTTTTTTATTTTGTAAATTTTCCAAGAATATTTCCATTTGAATGTTTTTCCTCATTGCTAATAACAAGATTGAATGAAGCCATTAATAAAAATAATAGTGTTCAACTACATTTTCTCATTTCCAGGGCATTTGATGTTGAGCTGCTGTACATAGCACAAAAACTGAACATTCCAATTAGTGAGATCCCAGTTAGATGGACTGAAATAGAAGGATCTAAAGTAACTCCAGTCCTTTCTTGGATACAGATGGGATGTGATCTCGGTTTCATATGGCTCAAATACACTATTGGAGCCTGGAAGATCAAAAGTGACGATAAAGAAAAATAAAACAGCAAAACATTCATATAAAGTTATATTTATTACAAAATTTACAGTAAAAACTTTGATAAGTTTAAAAATTCAATGTTACGAAATTATATAGATCTAACTGAGAGACTCTTTTATTGATGATTCGAATAAAATCTCATAAAATAGAATTAAGCATTATTTAGAGTCCATTTCCACTGACGCGGAGATGTTTGGAGTGGAGTGGACTGTTAACCCTGTGATTGGCAACTCACAGTTCGATATGCTTCACTCGGCGTCAGTGGAAACGCACCCTAATGACCTCCTTACCTAAGACGCTCGTTAAAAATGCTCCAAAAAGAAGATACATATATACTTTTATTTCAACTGTGACCTTATGTAACATAACAATATTTATTTTCAATGAACAATTGTAAAATAAATATATTAATAATATTTAACTTACAGCTAATTATAATAAAAATGGAATATGGTGACAGAAATATTTCTAAAACATTTACTCATAATTCTATTTTTATATGTAACATTCATCATGCAATTAAAATTGATATTGAAAAGATTAAATATTTCAAGTAATACAATTTTAATACAACATCAATTATGAAAGCGCGAAAAACTACTTTGAGCAGTTAACATTTAAAATCCTACAAAATCTAAGAAAATTTGGCAGAATGAGCTAACAACACGGGTGGGATGAAGAAAGATAGAAACAATTAGATTGACATCAAATTGAAAAAGTACTAGACACACATTTGATCAACATCAGTAAAAAAGCTATATTCATTTAGGAATGAAATAAATGCTACCTTTCTATTGCAGATATCCTTCAGAACTTGCCACTTTGTTTACGGCCAACACTATACAGAAACAAAACAATCCATTTAGATTTCTTTCATGCATATACATACAGTAAAATTGCTAAGCTAATAACATGAAAATACTGGACGGCATTCATTCAGTATTATCTGTGCTTCAATAACCTTGACATGTAGCTTGTAAATTGCATCTTATCAAAAATGAACAAGTAATTATCAATAGCAAAGTAATATTCTCTATCTTTGCTTTGTAAACATTTGGCAATGAAAATAATGGCTTCAGTTTTAGTGTAAATAAATGAAGACTTAGCCATCCATGCAACTTTTTTCGTGATGAAATTACTAATAGCAAGTAGAGTTATTTTACATTTAACACCATAACATACATAACTTTTTAGAGTACAGGTTTATTTTATAACAATATACATCCAATATTTATTTTTGTTTGCCTTTCAGGCAAAGGACTTAGAAATTATCATGAATATTACATTACATGACTTTAAATAATAACAGCGAAGATATATAATTTTACAACATTTTAATCCACTTTATACCTTTAATCCGAAGACCATTTTGAGGAATTGTTCGTAATGTATTGTGATGACGCCATCTTGATCGGTGTCGTATTGGCGGAACGCTGACGTCAAAGTCTGCAATTAAGGTAGATAGGTTTTTTAGTCACTGTTCTAATAGTAAAGCCACAATATACGCCTATTATTACTTGTGTAGTGTAAGCACAACATGACTCATTGATCTCAAGAGTCATTGCACAACATCAATCTATATTGACATAGTCATCATGTTGAGCTATCTGTCCTGGTTATTCTACTAACAATGTTGACAGTCATCAGAGTCCTCCTAACTTCTTAATGATTGAAAGACAGCAAAACATTTTAATGGTTTAATATCAAACTAATTACGTAATACTACAATAACTGATATGACATTATAATAATTGGGAAATGAGGAACAATGACCAATAAAATTTTTCCTCATTTCTAAATTAAGTAGTGCTGATATTATTCTAATAGTCTTAACAGAAATCCACTTCTGTGAGGTGTTAGATTTAACCTGTTGCATATTCATACATTTAAATATATATGTAATATGTTTTGATATAGTTATTGAAATTTGTTTTGAATGGTGGTAATAAATAAACACGTTTTTTAATATTAATTAAAATTAAAAGAACAAATTAGAATATCCATTTGAATAAATAGTTTATACTTACATATAATGTAACACAGCATTGAATGAAGTCATCAAAGAGTATTGTGCCCCGTCCAAATCGATCAAACTTCTGTACCATAACTGTGATGATTTCATCCGATAGTCTGTACCCAAATGCAGTGAGAGCATTCCTTAGTTCCAGCTTATCAATGTTACCAGAATTGTCTCTATCAAAGGATCGAAAACAATTTTGCCAGTCACTAACATATTTCCATAGAGCTCCAAAATCTTCAAAATTAATAACACCTCGGTTTTGTTTGTCAAACATACCTAGAAAGAGAAATGTTTAAGTAATTTCTACAAAAAAATATTTACCTTAGCAGTAAAAAAGGAAATTATTAAGAAGGTAATATGTACTGCCCGTGACAGGTAAAACTGTTGTCCAATTGCTATATTTTTAAGAAGACCTACATGTACCAGTTTATTGAGCAATAAATTATTCAAATATCACTTACCAATCATAAGTCTCACAGTTTCAGGATTGAAAGGATTCCATGTGCCATTAGATAAAGCTTGCTGTAATTCATCTGCCGAAATGTATCCACTACGATCTTTATCAACCCTGTAGACGAAGTACCATAAGTATTGTAGCTTAAACCTAATAAAGTACTAACAAACACAATTTACAAGTTAATTTACCTTCTAAATATGTCCCATAGAAATTCCCTGCTTGGCATTGGAGATTGAAAAGCCATTGTTTCTTTACAGCTTTTCTATATTACTTTGATATAATAACACTTCAGAATGGTCATAAGCCAAGAAAGATAGTTCAATTTAATTTACTGTGCAACAAGGAAATAAAAGTTATCGGATAAAAAACAGAAAATCCAGCAGTTTTTATTGACTTGAAGAGATGAACGACTGACGTGCGGGATGGATGGATGATGTCTTTGAGTGAGTCACGTCACGTCACGCAATATTTTGTTTGTGTACGTCGTACGATCGAAGACGACAACGCAACGACACGACACCCCGTTATTGTAATTTAAAATTTAAGTTCAACTTCTCTAAAATAACGGATGACTTTGAAAAATGTGAAAATAATTATATATTATATTTAATGAATTGGAATATTGAAACTTCTGTCTGTGGAAAATGTAGCACTTATTTGAGATGATACATAACGAAGTTTTGCGTTTTGTTGTCGTTTAGTGTAAAAGTTAAAAAAACGTTTCGTTTCATAAGTTGATTACTTAGAAAACCGAGAATTCTAAATTTCTAAAAAACTATATTTATCTAAAATTTGAAATAAGTATGAGTATAATCTCTTCTACATTATTTTACTATTAACATTATTTTATTGGATGATAATAATTACTTTATTCAATCAAATAAACCTTTTATTACAAAATCTTTCTGCGTTTGATGGAACTATTTTCTTGGTTCAAGTAGCCAGCCAGCAGAATCGGAAAATAGCTTCGATACTAAAATGGCGGATGTCTCAAATAATGAACGCAAAGTGAAGCTTACTAAAAGCGGAAAAGTTGTTAAAAAACGTTCTAGGAATCCTGAAGGTAAATCTTAGGAATATACTTATATTTTCCTTCTGTTTGGAAGTCATTCGCATCCCCATGATCCCTAAAAAACATAAAAACGTTGCCCATTGAATGCACTCAATAATGTTGACTCTTACTACCTTATTACTTTCTTGGACATCGACTTTAATTTCAAAAACTTGTTTTCACTGACTGGTAAACAAAATAGTCCTCGTTTACTTCTTATAATTGTATTTTAATAATAACATAACAATATTAAAGTGTTACGTATTCGCGTCTATTCGTAATCACTGTACAAGTATCTATAGCTATGGCTGTGTTTATTAGTATTACTTTGTTTATTATGAAAAAGAGTCAAAACAAAACATTATTTTATATCGAACTAGATTAATTCAGCAGCATATTTATATACAATTTAAAAAGAGAACTTAATTTCCAATGATTTCTTTCATCAGAATGGCACAAGCAGAAACAGAAACGTTTGAGAATTGCTGGACTGGAGTATATCAATGCAAATGGAAAAATAGTACCTCCAAAACAACCGGGACCTGACTGTAATTGCAGACGACGATGCTTCCAGAAGGTCCCAGAAGATGTGAGATTGAAAACATTCAAAGGATTTTATTCTATGAAAACTCATGATGAACAAAATGCATATTTATTTGGTTTAATGAGACAAGTTGATGTTAAAAGAAAAAGAGTGAAATCTAGCAGCAGAAGAACATGCACCTTTGAATATTTTGTCAGAGTCAAAGGCAGAGAAACACAAGTATGTCAAACAGCTTTCAAGAACATTCATGCCATAACAGAAAGAAAAGTAAGGGTGCTCTGCAAGAAAATGGATGATGGAGTCATGTTCCCCAGTGACAACAGAGGGAAAAATAGTCACAGGCGATCAGGAGAAGTTCGTCTGCCTGTAGGTATTGTGGATCAGATAAAAAATCATATTTATTCTATTGTGCACACACACAGACTCAAAGATTTTATCAGACTGGATAAGATTGCGGGTTTAGAAATTAATATTTCTAAAATGTGGAAAGATTACATAAAGACATATGATCCGGACAATATTACTGCTACTATGCCCAAGTCAAAAAGAAACAGTGATGCAACTCCACCGAGTGAGCCTCAACCACAGCAGCAGCCAGCTCCTCAAGAGACCTTCGCACCCATCACTTATCCTGGCTCCGGCCAACTAGTCAACATCGCTGAAAACTACTTCCAGAATCAATATCAGACAGCTACTATCCCTGCAGGGACCACCACTAATTTTTATCAAACTGCTAATGGAAGTCAAAGTATGGGCATTCTCCTACAAGCTGCTCCAAGGCCCACTCAACCAACAACTGCATACATTGTATTGCAAGCCAAGCCTGAACCTCAGCAGAATACAATGATTGCTATTGACAATACTCGGTACCCAGAAGTGGAGGAAATCACTATTATAGATTCTGATAAAGTCAGCACAAAAGTGAAGAAGGAGAAACGCCGTGGCCCCATTGTAAAACAGTGGCGTTATACTAATATATTCCATGATGAGATTAATGGTGCTGCTTTGGCAGCTATCAAAACAAGGCTGGGCATGTATTATGCTGAGAGTGATGCTGCTCGGAAAAAGACCAAACAGTCGAGACCTTCAGATTCGGTGCAAACACAGACACCTCCAGAGACATTCGCCGAATTAAGACCACATACGCATACGGTCACTATATACACTCATCAGAGAACATAGTAATACACTCATTGATCTAGTACTAGATCATTATATTATGTACTCCATATAACTTGTACGCAGGCAATGTTTTGCAATTAGAACTTTTTAGGTTTCTTCATACAAGTATAATGTTTAGAATATGATGTATATTAGTTTTAAAATGTAGCTCAGACAACAATTTATGTAGCCCCTAGAATAGTAAATCGACATTATTTCATAAAAGTGTGCATTTATATAATTTTAGTTTGCACAATATATTTATTTAAATTTGATTGAAATTAAGTTGACTCAGTAATCTAGTTGTACACATAGTACAAGATGTAGTTTAAGAACCTATTTTAGTAAGGTATTGAACAGACGGCGAGGAGGTGTGTGGCCTTTGTATAACTAATGAAATAAAAATTGCATACCCAGCAGGCACTGGACAAAAAGTTTTTATTCTATCGTCCAAAATTAGCTGTTTAGCCATGCCCTATCGTCTGCACAGCGCCTAATATAAGTACCTATTGAAATTATGGAAAATACAATTTAACACATTATTTTTAATTTGTATCAGATCTCATTATATACTTTCGTATTTATCACAACTATTATAATCATGATTGAAATTATGAAAAAGATTTTGCTAAAACAATAAGTACATGTAACTCATAATTTAATGTTATTAATTATATTACTTTAGTGACTCAATAAATATATACACTACTCTTTAAAACATTTGTCTTATTTTATCCTCTAAATTACTTGTTAATTTCATTATAGCATAGAACACCGGACTCTATGCTAAGAGTGCGGCAAACTTAGGGCCAACGAAAACTCGAGCGTGTGTATAACGGAAAATAGTATGAGCAGCGCAGGCCGCACTCCTGCGCTGCTCATACTATTTTCCGCGACGGACCCCCACACGCGCGGTGTATGGGGGTCACGCGGCGCCGTGCACCCGCCCGTGTTTTAACGTTAGGCCTTAAATGAAATCAACAGGTATTCGCCTTTACTCATGGACTGTGCTCATGGAACATAATATCATAGCATCGGTTACGGGACTCGTAACATCAGTCATGGACCTCTCAGTATCAGTTAGGATTCGTAGCATCAGTCACTCACTTGATTCGTAACTCGTAGTATGAAATGTGCCCTACTTGTACAACTTTTTCCGTGCCTCTATGTTGGGTCCCTTCCCTTGTGCTTGTCAAATATGCCCCAATATGTAAATACTTAATCTAAAATGCTAGTAGGTAAATCAAAGACAAGAATTATTTTTATATTTTTATTTTACACTTAATTTACGCAGACAATACACATACACCACCAGCTTCCTTGATCTTTCTTTCAGCTGTTTTTGAGAAGAACTTAGCTTTTACAATAACAGGCTGCTTGGGGAGTTTGCCTTTGCCTAGAAGCTTGTAGTAACCCTGTTACAAAAATAAAATAATATTAGCATTACATTTTGAAATAATTAAAAAAAAAGTATTTGCAGTTTATTGAAATGCTAGTTTGTTAAAAAGATTTTTTTTTAAATAATTGGACATCATAAAAATAAATTAAATTCAGTTTAGGACAGAATAAGGTTCCAAGTATTATAATGTATAACTCAATAGTACAATTTTGAAACTTGCATTACTACACACTCACTATGGAAAACTCCTTAAAAAATTACAACAATTAAATATATTGTGGAAGAACAATTATGTCATGTAAACACTTTTAATTATTCCATTGAATCACTGATATCAACTGAATTACTAATTAATTTTTTTTATATTTTACTTGACATACAGATGAGCATGTGGAAAAATTAATCTCTAGCTATGTCACCACTAATTAGTTTGTAATGAGGATTCATTTGAACTATTACTTACTACTTACTTAATTGGAACTTAATTATCTAGTTCATGACAAAATACGATGTTTTAATGAATTTTAATTTTCTCAAACCTCGAGAGAAATATGCGAGTGAAAAGGCAACATCACATGAAAGATTAGCTTTTCAGTTGAATTAAGCAGTTACAGCAGGAAAATTAAGATTGATGATGACGGCCACAAGTGAGTTGTTCTAAAGTAGCTCTTTCACCAGGAGCATTCCCATGTAATGTCGTTACATTACATGGGAATGCTCCCGGTGAAAGAGCTACTTTAGAACAACACAGAGAAACACTTTACAGATTCGTCTTTGAGCATTATATTACAATAATATCTCCCTGACTAACAAGCATTTGTGTGTAATAACTACAAATTACAATTAATAAATTACAAGGTGCGCATGGTAATGAGCGGTTCTCCTCCTTCACTGATGTAATGCTCAAATCTGAAGCGAATGCTGGTGAAGGAGTGCCTTAATATAAATTCCATTTGTGTACTTACAGCCTTGACAATGTTGATGACGGGCACCTTGCTGTCACTGGCGTTGGCGTACTTGAGCCTCGCCTGTTCAGACACCAGGGTCCATAGTTTGTCCAGGTTCAACACAGGGCAGAACACCTTGTTTTTCCTTTCATGGTAGTTCCTCATGCCAACCTGGAATTCAACACATTATGAGTTAGTAAAACAAGTAAAACTTTTGAGTAACTTTCTTTTTATTTACACACAAAGAAATTCACATTTGAATAATGCACAGTCACACTACCTTTAAACATCAATTCCAAAACAATACAAAAATATTGAGTGTTTATTACTAAGTGTACTTTACAATATCAATATATTCATAGTGGAAATATTGATTGATTTTAACTTGTTATTTCTTTACGGCTAATTATAATACTACAGTACAATTACTGATGTCACCGCTTACCTTTCCAAAGTATCCAGGATGGTACTTGTCCATGTTGATTCTGTGGTGGTGCTCACCACCAGCGTTACCGCGACCTCCAGGGTGCTTGCGGTGCTTTCCTGAAATAGGTACCTCATTTTATACATGTATCCAGTTTACCAACAAAACAAACAAGTTTGAACAGTATTATATGCATTCCAATGTTCAAGATTGGACACTAAAGGCAAGACTTAATGGAAATATTGGTAGGAAACCATACATAATGATAAACTGTAGACTTATCCAGTCAGAGCATGAAACCGCCTACTGTTTCAGAGGTTATGATCGAGGTATTGCTTGTTTATTCGAAACTGCTGGTCAGGTATGTTGTAGATAATCAAAATTCTTACCGATACGACCATGACCATGGCTCACGTGTCCTCTTAACTTCCTGGTCTTCTTCTTGGAGGTGGCCTGAAGAGAAACAACAATAATAAATATTTGGTACACTTGTTTTCATTTTCATAAAAAATATGTCTCACAATCACATATATACACTTCTATGTATTACATTTCTACACCTTTACATAAACAATACAGGGATTACAAAGAAATAATTAGATTATTTTCATCAAAAAATTACACGAACCATATTTTGGGTGTTCAGTCAAGATTTTAAAAAGAACGAAGGAAGAACGGAATCGTAGATTGAAGGAAGTACAGATAAAATATATCTACAGATTATTCAAGTGAATGAAGTAAAAAATGAATGAATGAATAAGTTGCGGAGTTTTTTTTTTTTAAATAATAAATATTATATGGTAGTATCACGCACGTCTGCTAAAAATGGTTTTATTTACAAACGTATATATTTTTTTATAGTGATTATAATTCTCTTTGATATACAATTAAAATGTTAAAAAACTATCTTCTCGATATTTTTGCGTCGTTTCGCCCAGAGTCTAATGAATAATTCGCTATGACTGTGACTGTGTCAATAGGGACCAATTATTCTTTTTTGTAAAATTAAATAAAGATGTTCTTGCAATTAATAAATATTTAAAAAATAAATATTAGCTTAAAGGTCTAGTTACGTTAGACATAAAATTATACAAAAAAAAATCGTAAGCACATCACTATGTTGACTTCTTTTGGTGCTCTGAATAGTACAACACTATTGCTCAGTATGTTTCCAGAAAATGGTGGGATTGTGTATCGAGGTTGACTCTGACACGTATTTTGTGTAAAATCGTATTTAATTTGTGAAAATTATGCTATTTTTTCACACCCGATCCGTATTGCAACTTATAAGTAAATAGGAATCTAAAAAATGGAGTTCCGCGAGACCTTGTTAGCTGCTCAACGAAATCAACAACAAAAGTCATCTGTGAGTTTCATTTTTATTATGTGAAATTACTACGTTATTTACTAGATTTTAGAAGTGTCCTTCATTTGAAGCGACTAATTTCCAGTTCAATATTTATATGTAATTTCTGTATGACTTCTATAGTTTATGAATTGAGCAAAATAATTACTCTTGAATTAATTTCTAGGACAATTTATACTACAAGACGCGATTCGATCCGCCCAAAAAAGAACAAAAACCAAAAGATCGATTGTCTGCCAATATACAAAAGTTTTTGGCTAAAAAAGATGAAGAAGAGAAGCAGAAAAAGCTGGAAGCTCAGAGGAAGAGAGAGGAGTTGATAGCTATGAGGGATCCTAAGGCACTGAGGAAGATTCAGAAAACATTGAAAGTTATAAAGTCAGCTAACAAGTCGGTGTTACTAGACGCTGTGGACAGAGACAACACTGCAGTCACCCTTGCGGGGTCAGAACAACCGGATCAAGATGACTATGGCTACGAATCTCAGGAATCGGCTGCTATCTATGCCAAAATGATGCAAAAGTATAGCAAAATTCCAGAGGAACCAAAATTTCCTACTACCAGTAAGTTATTAACTTTTTTTTAACCTGTATTGTCCCACTGCTGGGCAAAAGTCTCCCCCAAATCCCTCCATCGGTCAATATCCCTAGCCAGTTCCTTCCAATCGATGTCGAATCTCTCAAGGTCCTGCATCCATTATGGCGGGGAGCGTACTCGTTGGGTTCCCAGTCTGTGGACAATTTAACCCACCTATCTGCACCCATTCTAGTCGCATGGCCTGCCGTATCCCATTTTAAAGTATTAAACTTATGAAATATAAAACTATGTAGTACAAATATTTCCGTTAAAAGTTGCTAAAATATTGTCCTTCTATATAGGTCAACCATGACCTAAATGACATGTTTTTTGGCAGATAACTTCTTATGAATAAATTACCTCATTATATTTTTTACATGTTATTGACTTATGTTATTCTAGATAAAAATAACAAATTTATTATTGCTAAATACAGTGGACCCCCGGTAGTCCGACAAACATTTTGCAGGGCAGTGTCGAACTATCGAATTCGTCGGATTATAGAGTACTGCCTAAGACCCCCTATAGTCCGGATTTTTTTACAAAAGAGTTTTTTACAAGAGACCTTGTAATCCGACAAATTACAGATCCAATGATAAGATTCTTTATACATACATATTATATATAAGTACATATATTATATATATTATATATAAGTACATATATTATATATAAGTACATATATTATATATATTATATATATATACATATGTACTCTGAAATACTAATTATACTTCATTATGTATGTCAAATTTAGTAAATTAAACAACAATAGAGAGCTTACGTTTTATTATAAAATTAACGTCATTAATGCTATAGAACTTACAAAAAATATGTAAAAATATACCTATGCGTCGAGCACAATAGTGATGGTGCGTACCAGTTGAAACTTGTTCAATCATGCTTAGCGAATACGTATTCAATAATAAATAATAGACCATGTCGGATTACAGGGGGCGCCGGATTAGACAGGGGCCGGACTACCGGGGGTCCACTGTAATTAGAGTATTTGAACTGTTTATCTGACCATGATAAGTAGTTCTATAGGTATGTTTTAAATTGCTAATCCTACTAATATAAACACAAAGGTTTGGATGGATTGATGTTTTTACTCTTTTGCACAAGAACTACTGAACTGATTTAGATTAAATATAGTCTAGACATTCCTTTAACTAGCAAAAGGTTACTGTTGGCGCTACTTACCGCCAACGTTAACTTTTGAAGCCTACCAGGGATTTCAATGAAACTAAGGCTTCTCGGTTGAACTTTCCGTTTATTTTTCGCAATGGAACAAGCGCCCCGACTGAGCGTGTTCCGCTTATTATATTGACAATTTGTTACTTAAAATTAACTACTATCTAATTGAGCGTTTTATACAATTCAGAGTGAGGAGCGCACCTATCGCTTTCTTTTTCATGCATCTGTGCGAATAATCCTACTAATATTATAAAGGCGAAAGTTTGTATGTATGGATGTTTGTTACTCTTTCACGCAAAAACTACTGAATGGATTTTAATGAAACTTTACAATAATCTTGCTTATACATCAGAATAACACATAGGATACTTTTTATCCCAAAATTCCCACGGGAACGGGAACTACGCGGGTGAAGCCGCGGGGCGCTGCTAGTACAACATATATTTGCGTCTCTCTCACTCGTCGCTCACATCGTGCACTCTTTAGAGCGCTAAATTACATTTTCGATGAGCGAAAAGGCTACCTACTGCTATCTCTGTCGCTCATTGCCATTCTTATGCTTCTATATTACTGAGCATTTTCGTCTTAAGGAATGAGATGCGAATATATTTCTATTACATAATTTTCTAATATTACGCTATTGTGGGGAGCAAAAAACATATACTTAAAACTAAATTTATTGGGACTCCTCTTCGTCCGCAACAACCTCCCCCCGGCGAAGGCCTCCGCAGCCATCCTCAATCGGGAGGACGATGAGCCTCCTCGCAGGCCGTCGGAAGTACCCACCCTTCGCACGCACATCCGCACTTCTTACAACTTTGTCTGGGCCCGTAATAACGCTTTCTATTCGCCCCATTGGCCAAACGTTGCGCGGTAAAAGTCCATCGGCAACAATGACCACGTCGCCTACTTTTAAATTCTGATCATTTCTATAGCTTTCACCTCTTGGCGCCATTATGGGAAGATATTCCTTCTGCCATCGTTCCCAAAACATATTGGCCATCGCTTGTGCTGCCCGCCACGTTCTCTTGTCTGCCGTGTTCGTATCCCCAGTTATCGGCATTCCTGTAGACGAACCTAATAAAAAATGGTTCGGAGTCAGCGCTTCCATATCCTTAGGATCTACTGACACATGTGTAAGCGGACGCGAGTTCAAAGTGTTTTCTACTTCAATCATTACTGTTTTTAACACTTCCTCCTTTGGAGCTCTTTCTCTAAGTGTTGTAATTAGAGCATTTTTGACAGACCTTATTAACCTTTCCCATGCCCCTCCCTGATTGGGGGCTCCAGGATCAATAAATTTCCAAGTGACCCTTTTCAATGTCAAATACTCTTGTAGTTTTGGCTGCCATTCTTTATGTGCATTTCTCAATTCTAAGTCCGCTCCGCGAAAATTAGTTCCGTTATCGGACATCATAACTGTAGGCCAGCCTCTCCTCGCCGCCATTCTTCTCATTGCCATTATAGCTGAATCTGTACTTAGACTGTGTAATATCTCCAAATGGACCGCCCTGGTCACTAGACAGGTAAAGATAATTCCCCATCTTTTCTCCTTTCTGCGCCCGATTGTTACCCACATAGGGCCAAAGCAGTCTACACCGCAGTTAGAGAAGGGTCTTGAAAAGGCAGTCAATCGTTCCTTTGGTAAATCTCCTTTTACCGGGATTCTCGGCGTCGCTCTGTATCGCTTGCAGATTACACAATTTAATAACACCTTTTTCACGGCGGGTCTTAATCTGATGATCCAAAATCTTTGTCGTAGATTATTCACTAATAGTTCTCTGCCCGCATGATTATAGTTTTCATGTTCTTGACGTATGATTAATGTAGATAAATGATTCTTTCCATTCAGGATAGGCAAATTCTTCGTGTGTGAAGGCACATTAGCAGCGTTGATCCTACCATTCATTCGTATGATTCCATCTTCTCCTATCATAGGATCTAACTTCAGTAAATGACTTGAGCGTTCTATAAGTTTTCCCTCGTTCAGTCGCTTGATATCTGATATAAAATCTTCTTTTTGTGCAATTGCCAATAATAATACTTCTGATTTCTTCATTAAATCCACATCATCTTCATTAGTTCGCTTTTTACATTTATTTACAAATCTTAACACATAACTTATCGTACGAACTAATCTATTATAGGATGAGAACTTAGCAATATCAATTAAAGGTTCTTCACGTGTGACATGTGCTATTGTCACTTCTTCGTTCTCATCACTAATTGTAGCGATCTCTTCAGGCCATTCATCTTCTGATTGGTATAGAAATGACGGGCCTCGGAACCAACGATCTTCCTTTCTCAATTTTGTGTTGCCAATTCTTGTGGCATCGTCGGCTACATTATATGCAGTTGGCACCCATCTCCATTGTGCACTTCGTGTCAACTCCATTATCTCCGTTATTCTATGTGCTACGTAAGGTTTGTACTTGGATGACTCATTCTTAATCCAGTGGAGTACTGTTTGAGAATCACTCCACAGAGTCACATCTCCTTCGTATTCATGCTCCTTTACTATGCTTGAAGCCAATCGTGCTCCTATCAGACTAGCTTGTAATTCTAATCTAGGGATGCTCTGTGTTTTCAGTGGTGCCACCTTTGCTTTGCCTGATATAATATTTACATTAATTTCACCATTGGCTTTCTCTATGCGCCAATATGCTACAGTTGCATATGCCTGTTCACTGGCATCACAAAACACATGAATCTGTCTTTTTACAACCCCATTCGATTTATCGTAACATCTGTTTATACGTAAATTTTTTATATGATCGATATCCAGATACCATTCTTTGATTAATTCGCTCTCTATTTGCGGTATCGGTTCATCCCAGTGAAGTTGTTTTCTCCATAATTCTTGTAGGATTATCTTCGCCGTTATTGTATACGGACTCACTAACCCCAATGGGTCGAACAAAGACATGACCAAGCTCAGAGCTTCTCTCTTAGTCGGTGCTCTTATTCCCTGCTTGATGTCTTCGGGTACTCTGTTCATGCTCGTGTTAAACGTAAGTTCGTCCGTTTCTGGAATCCAAATGATGCCCAACGTCTTCTCATATGCATGAGTATTAGCGCCGAACTCTTTAGGCTTATCAGCGCGATCTTTCCCCGCGACGTGAGCGATCAAACGTTTTTCATTACATTGCCAACCCGCTAGTTCAAAACTTGCCTTTTTATGAACTACGGTTACTTGTTTTATCGTTTCTTCGGCAATGTCTTCACTCTCAAAACTTTCTACCCAGTCGTCCATGTAATGGTTCTCCGTGATGGATTTATATGCCAACGGGTAGTCTTCCTTGTGATCTAAGGCATTCTTGTTCCTCACGCTGTGCGCTAAGAATGGAGAGCTCTTGGCTCCAAATATCATTGAGCTCATTTCATATTTTTTCGGTGGACCATGTCGATCGTTTCCGCGCCATAAGAATCTCTGGACGACTCTGTCGTCTTCTCTTATCTTCACTTGCAAGAACATTTCTCTTATGTCCGCTATTACAGCAACAGGCTTTTCTCTAAAACGGTACAATATTCCATTTAACGACTGAAGTAAGTCTGGACCGTCCAACAGCACATCATTGAGGCATGTGCCATTGACCTGGGCTGCCGCGTCGAAAACCATTCTTATTTTCCCTGGTTTATTAGGGTTCACGACGGCGAAGTGTGGCAGATACCAAACCTTTTCGTTGTCTTCTTGTTTACTACAACTTGATGCGTATCCTTTATCAAACAAGTTGTCCATCTGTGCAGTGTACGCTATTTTGAACTCATCTGATTTGTCCATTTTCTTTTCGATGCTTTTCAAGCGGCTCAATGCCATGCCATAACTCGGCGGCATGCGCATTATATCAGATTTCCACGGGAGTCCAACTTCAAATCTACCATTTATACGCTGCGCAGTTTCTTCAAATATTTTAACGGCTCGTTCATCGTTTGAGCTGAGTTTTGATTGCAACATGACTCCGAGTGAATCTATTTCAAAGTGTGATTTCACGAGTTCATGTAGCTCCTTATCTTCGCTGTGGTTACTGACGTGATGTACATGATATATACCCTCTTTGTTTGTAATCACGCATTTAGGTGCTGACCCATGAATTACCCATCCCAACTGGGTCAGGGATGCTATTGGCTCATTCCTTTTCCCTGTGAGTAACCTGCGAGTTACAATCAGATGCCAATTGTCTGCGCCAACTAATATACGAGGCTTAGCGTTCGCATAGCATACATCTTGTTTATTTATTCTCTTCAAGTGTGGCTTTTCTAATAAGCTTGCTTGTATACTTTGACCTCCCAGCACCAAATTTTTTACCGTTCGTGCTGTTATGTCGTTATAACTGGATTGCCTTTTTCCTTTAAGCTGGATCTTAACAACGCGACTGTTGGGTTCACTCTGTGTTGACGTGACTCCGTGAATGCTTAGACCTTTTCTCGGTCCATTTGCCCCAATCATTCCGGCTATCTCTTCGTCAATAAGAGTTACAGTTGAGCCCTCATCTAACAGTGCAAATGTGTCTATTTCTCCGTTTTCCGTTCGTAGAACCACTGGACAAACTTTCAATAACGCTTGGTTCTCTTGTATGTCTTGTCTAGCTGACGCTATCACAGCTGTGTCATCTTCTTTCGGTGCCTCTACTTGTTTCCTTTCCTCGTGCAATAGAGCATGGTGAGCTTGACGACATTCATTTTTACCGCATTTCTTAGCTTTGCAATTGTAACGCCTGTGTTTGCTGCGTAGACATTGGAAACATATTCTGATTTCTTTCGCCCATTCCCAACGCTCTTGAACTGTCATAGCTAACAGCTTGCGACACTTTGTTGTCTCGTGTGCGTTCCCACAGCAAAAACATATATCTTTATTTTGTTCGCTGTCTGTAGCTGTGTACACTCCTTTGCGATCTCTGTTGTTGTTGTTGTTGTATCTCCTCCTATCGTCTGGTACTGCGCTGCGTCCAACCCCCGCTGATGACGTGAACTGAGTTGACGTATATGAGTGACGGATCGCTCGATCAGCTTCCCTCATTAAAAAGCGTGACATTAACATGATTTCTGGTTCATTTGTATTACCATGTTCTTCTGCGTAGTCACACCACCGTGATCTAATATGAGGTGTCAACTTCTCAGTCACTTGGCGTGTCAACATGGGATTCTGCAAATATCCTTTTTCATCTATGCAGTTGATTGACGTGACGATATTTTGTAGTTGTATCGCAAATGAGTTCAATTCGTTCGCTGATTGCCCTAACCGAGGCAACTTCTTCATCTTATCAAAGGCGTGATCAATAATGACTTCTGGTCGTCCATAACATTGCTCTAGCGTTTTCATTATTCCATCTGGGCTATTAGCCGTGTATAGTAGGGCTGACACAGTCTCTCTTGCCTCCCCCCGTAGGCAAGTCCTCAATCTGGCTAGATTTTCAGCGTTACTGAAGTTATTTATGTGTGTTGATTCTATCATTGCCGCCTTGAACGGTAGCCATTCACTTGCTTTTCCGGTGAATATTGGCAAGTCTTGAGTCTGCCTAGGTGGACCTCGGGATCTCATCATTTTCTCCAAGGCGTCTGGCAGTCTATCTATGCCTTTTTCTCTAGCTTTGACCGGCGACTTGTTACGATGTTCTCTGTCTCGTGGAGGAGAGTGATATCTTTCTTCTGGTTGCTCCCCCCGTTGCTTACTTCGGTGAAACCAGTCATCAATTCGTTTATCTGTGTCCGCGACTTCCTCCGCGCATAAACTTTCTCTATCCGTTTCTTCCCGAATAGTAGCTACATCTGCGGCTAATCGTTTCTTTATTAACGCCGCTTCCATTTGGATTTCCTTACGTCTTAATTCCATTAGACGTTCTTCCGCTTCTAGCTCGATTTGTTTTATTCGAGCTATTGCGCTTGCCGATGACCTTTGGGAATGAACTGATGGCGGGCGGCGGCTTCTCTCTGGTGCCGGTCTCGTTACGGTCATTGCCAGTGTCGATGGTAAGTCGGATGGCATTGTTGTCGTCGGTCGTGACGTAATCGGCGTCGTGCTGACTTGTACGGATGGCGATGCGGGCAGGTCTTCGTAGACTCGTCGTCCCGGCGGGCTCCTGGAGATCGGCATTCTTCGGCTCTTCCGCCCCTAATTCCCTATCGGACACCTAACGCCCTAACACCCTAACGCCCTAACACTATCAGTCCTTCGGGAGGGCCCGGGGGAAACCGGGATATGCTCCCTAAGGGATGGAACGGTAAGGATGGGGTAAGGGTAGGTCCTACCCGGCAGTGGGGTAAACGTGTAACGGGGCGCTCAGTGATCGGCTGGAGTGTCCGATCACCTTTGGCAGTGCCTACAGTCCGGCCCCCGCACAACGGTATGACCCGTACCGGCGTAGATGTGCGCTTCAGTCCTCACGCTTGTGTGATCGACTGGTGGTGCCGCACAAGACACCACACCGCCTGGGTAGGCGTTAACCCAATGTATTCGCACCGTTTGACACCGTTAGGTGGTGGAATACACGGGCCGCGGACAAACCGCGTTAATCTTCACTCGACGCTTGTTCCCGACGTCGGCGTCCCGGCGCTGCTGTAGTCGTCCCGACGAAGATGTCCCTCGTTCCCCCAGGTTCACTGGCGCAGGTAACACTTCTAGTCTTCAGACGATACAACACGCAGCACGACGTCACGTTGGGTTTATCGTTCCACAGGTTACAGAACACTCGAAGCGATGACACGACGATAAGAATTTCTTCCCACACAAATTCTTCCTTTTTTAATATGTTCGTTCAGGCTTCTAGTTCACTGGAATCTTCATCCGGCTCGAAGGACCAATTGATTGTTGGCGCTACTTACCGCCAACGTTAACTTTTGAAGCCTACCAGGGATTTCAATGAAACTAAGGCTTCTCGGTTGAACTTTCCGTTTATTTTTCGCAATGGAACAAGCGCCCCGACTGAGCGTGTTCCGCTTATTATATTGACAATTTGTTACTTAAAATTAACTACTATCTAATTGAGCGTTTTATACAATTCAGAGTGAGGAGCGCACCTATCGCTTTCTTTTTCATGCATCTGTGCGAATAATCCTACTAATATTATAAAGGCGAAAGTTTGTATGTATGGATGTTTGTTACTCTTTCACGCAAAAACTACTGAATGGATTTTAATGAAACTTTACAATAATTTTGCTTATACATCAGAATAACACATAGGATACTTTTTATCCCAAAATTCCCACGGGAACGGGAACTACGCGGGTGAAGCCGCGGGGCGCTGCTAGTACAACATATATTTGCGTCTCTCTCACTCGTCGCTCACATCGTGCACTCTTTAGAGCGCTAAATTACATTTTCGATGAGCGAAAAGGCTACCTACTGCTATCTCTGTCGCTCATTGCCATTCTTATGCTTCTATATTACTGAGCATTTTCGTCTTAAGGAATGAGATGCGAATATATTTCTATTACATAATTTTCTAATATTACGCTATTGTGGGGAGCAAAAAACATATACTTAAAACTAAATTTATTGGGACTCCTCTTCGTCCGCAACAGTTACTTTATATCCCAAAAATTTTGACAGGATTTAGATTTACATGGTCAAAATGGGGGGCACAACTAGTTTGTTATTAGTGTTAAGTGACAATATTGTCTGTATAGAGTCACGATCTTTTCTGTGTTTGCCAGTATTACATATTCAACCTCTTTTATTTCAGACCGCGTTGTTAAGAAAGATTTGAAAGGCACCATGGAGAGAGTAAAACAGGCCTTGCAGCATGAAGACGAACCAGTCCCACACAAAAGAAGAAGAAAAACTGACTCTTCTGGTAATAATAATATTATTTACATAATTACTCATTCTTATCGCCTTAATTAAGCAACTGACCCCTAACTAGGTTCATTCACCTGTATCTACTTATCTAGGGTATCAGAAAAAAACTGGACACATGTATATTTAAAATTATACATATTGTATGTACATTTATTTTGTAGACTGTATGTTTTTAGCTGTGATCATAATCAATTTGGAAGCAGAATTTGTTGCCTAATATTTTTACACCTGTGTTTTTCCCAAAATTTTGGGGATATAATGTATGGATATTGGAAAAGGTTTGCCTTGACATTATAATTCCAAATGCAACAAAAAAAAAAATTTATTCAGTTCAATGCAGTCATTCTTAAGTTATGCGTATACATCTTGGAGATTAATTTTTACCTATATTTCCAAAGGTGGACCAAGAGAAGACAGCCCAACCCGTTACGAACCTGAAAAAAAAGATGAGAAACAATCTAAATCAGACAAACCCAAATTTCGTAAGCCAATGCCTCCTCCGATGGATTTCAATCAGTTATTGAAACTGGCCGAAAAGAAAAAAAGTGAGCCTGTGGAGGTTGTTCAAAAGAAGGTCGTAACTGAGACCGAGAACGAACGGCTGATGACGAAACGACAGAAGAGAGAGTATGAAGAGGAAATGGCGCGACGTCAACGAAGGCAGGAACGTCTTGATGCGGAGAAGAGCGGTAAAAAGCGTAAGTCGTTTGAAATTTTAAATTTACGTGTGTTTAGATCCACGTATGGTTTTAAATAAGTGTGGTGATTACTTATCACGAACCTAACTATCTCTTTTCAATTGTTTTATACGGGCGCGGCCGGTCCACCATTACTACATAACTCCAACTTTCCAAAATTTGATAGGTATACAATAAAATTGTGATGGTAGTCAGCATTTTAGGTATTTAATAAAATGTAACCATTTCAGCATCTAAAGAAGAAAAGCCCCCAGAAAAAGAAAAAAGAGTTGAGCCAAGTGGATTCGGACGGATTCCAAAATTAAATGACAAAAACGACAGAAATAATAGCCCCAAACCTTCTGAGAAAACACACGACAGAGAGAAAGACAAATTACAGAAAGAGAAAGACAGAGCTCGATTAGAAAGAGAGAAACTTGAAAAAGAAAAGGAAAAACTAAGACTAGAAAGAGAGAGAATAGATAGAGAAATGGAGAAACTGAACAAAGACAGAGAGAGATTAGAGAAAACGAAGTCAAAACTTGAGAACGGCAGAACATCAGACAAAAGTAAAATTAGTTCTAGTGACAGTGTCAAGAAAAATATAGATATAAAAAGTCAGAACACATATAGAATAGATAAAAACTCTAATGATAAAAAAATAGTTAGTAGGAACGATGATAAATACGTGAATGGACATAGCCAAGGTAAAATAGTGCCAAAAAGTAGAGAGCAGATGCTCAAAAATGGAATGAGAGATAAAGCAGCGATTATGAAACAGAGGGCTTTGGAGGGTAGGCCGGAGAATGGTAAAAAAGTATTGGACAGTAAAGTGCCTTCTAAACGACCTGAGGACCGGGTTGCAAGTAAGACTCAGCCTGGTCCGAGTAAACCTAAGCCGTCTAATACATTTGACTTTGACAAACATGTCATTTCGCTCAAGAGAGGTGACCCTAGCGGTAAGAATGGAGCTCGACAATTCCCTCCTGGAGACGTTAAGAGAAAACAACAACAAGATGACAGGCGTAAACCGGGCCGTGAGTATTTGTTTGAATTATATCCCGTATATACCTAATTCCATCCGCTTGATTCCAGTTTTTTTTTGTGAGAATTTCAGGACGAAAGTGTCCCTTGTGTTATTTCTGGCTATAAGGAACCTCTCTAATCTACCCCTAATTTAAATAAGCGACACCTTATCCTCTAGGTGGCTTGTGTTTTCTTTCGACTGGGAAAGAACACATTAATGAGATTATTCAATGTTTTTTCCAGGTCGCATAGTCAATTCCGATTCAGAATATGATTCTGAAATGGACGATTTCATTGATGATGGTGATGAAAATATGGATTACTCTAAACATATTAAAGAGATATTTGGTTATGACAAATCTAGGTAAGTATTTAGTACACAACTTTTACTTATAATCTTATCTTCAATGATTTAAAGCAACCAAATGGTGTTTAGGCTCTTTAAATCGTTTTAATGAGGGCTGTAGAAACTTTCTAGAAGCCCTCAATAAGACGAACGAGCGAGCTTCTATGGTTTTTTACTATAAGTCTCTCTGTAAACTTATGTATGGTTATTTTAAATTACATTATAATATTTGCAGATATAGAGATATGGATGATGACGACGATCCAAGTATGGAATCCAGTTTCGCAAGACAGCAGCGCGAAGAATTCATCAGTAAAAAGATTGGTAAGTCTGACATCACATTTCAGTTTTGTGTTCTTTGAACTATAAGTAAAATGACGCAATTAATCACTATCATTTTCATACATCATCATAACTAGGGTATCAGATCACAAACTGCATAGTTTCTAATACCCAAAATTCAAAAATTTAAGGCCTCAATGAGGCACTTACGAAGGTCACTGAAACTACCACCCAAGTTCATATACTAACATAAATTGAAGTTGAATACTCGTAGTACTATAAGTAATATTGCAATTACGTTGTTAAATCAATGCCGCTTCGCGGTTATAACCGCGTAATACCCATTTCCGCTAAACTTGTTCTAATTCCGGAAAAAGCATCCCATGTTCCATTTACTTTGCAAAAAATTATGAGTTGAGCAGTTTATGACGTCCAACTTAATAGACAAACGCAGTTACACATTTATTACTCGTACTACATCAACTTATAGTAAACCAAGGATATGTTGTAAGTCACCGACAGCCTTCAGCAATTTTGTCATTGTTATATCAACTTTATTCTAATACTATTAAGCTCCATTTCTATATGTCACCTTTCTGGAGTATCGTGCGGCCAGTTGGCGCCGACCTTTAATTGTTGTGGATGGATGGATACAATATAAATGGTAATTTTACTATATGCCCGCGTTAACTGACTTGTCGGGTAGTGTATAATTTGCTAAGGGATGACGTCATAGGGGTTAGCTGAGATGGATTGACAGGATAATCATGGTGAACACATAGAAAAACCAATAAAATATTGATTATTGGGCTAAAAGTTATTATATTCAAATGAATAAATTTAACCCTATGTGTGTCATACATAATTTTTGAGGGATATTTGAGATGACCTTGCACTCGTAAGTGGTCGCAATTAGACCACGCTTTTGAGGGTTGGACCTACCCGTAACACCATCCCTTTATATTTATTAATTTAGTTACAGTACACAGGACAAAAATAATAAGTATTCATGTTTAAATAAAAAATATTTTATTGTGTGCGTAGTTTCAGATACCATCGATACAAGTTTCGAACTTAGGGATTCAGTTATAATGAGATGATGTAGTGAATGATTATGTTATGTTATGTTTTTATTACAGGAATAATGGAAGATTTAGAAGACATGAGAATGGAAGCTATGCAGAAGAAGAAATCAAAGAAAGGACGCCGAATTAGTGACGACTGACACTTTATAGGACATACAAGTATTGATATTCAAATCAGATGAGTATTCATATTCAAATAAAGCTATATAAACACACCAGTACATATGTTACATATATTTTTTTATATACCATATTATGATATTACATACACAACTATATACATATACATAATATTAGTACACTCATACACACACAATGACTGAATGAAAGGTAATTAAGATTATCGGTTAAATGAACTGTTTGAACGCAAAGGCTACACATGTTCCTTAGAAATGTTTTACAAAGATATTTATATAGCAAATCATATATATTCATATCACAGCAGGAAAGTTTAAAGTATATAGTTATTACATAAGATTTGTTCATCAGTACATAAATTTAAGCGATTCATAAATAAACTGGTGTGTTCTTAAAATTGTGTTACCATTAATATATCGGGCCCTTGTATTTGTTGTAAATTGTGATTTAATACACTTATTAATGTGCTTAGCTTTTTGTATTTAATTAATTCTAAAAGTTTTGTGGGTTATTCTCATATTGGGGGTACATTAATTTGTATACAGATACTTATGAATTGAATTAATTAATTATTTATTTATTATTTGAATGATTATTTATTGAATTTAAATGACATTTCTCAATTATTTCAGTTATTTAATGATTGACACATCGACATTTAATGATTAATCTTATATATTAATTTGATATTTGAATTTTAAATTGAATGTACAATGTTTTTGTAATAGAAGCAAGTTCGAACATTAAATTTTTTCTTTGCTTTTATTTTTGTTGAAACATTTATAATTCATTTACTTAAGGATTCAATAAGATCCTATCTAAATGCGCCCAAATTTGAGCTTTAATGCTATAGCCAAAAGATCCATGGTTGAATAGACTTGAGAATCAGCACTTCGTTACATGGTTCGAACTTGTTTCTAATAGTACATCATCCCATTATTATAGATTGTGCCTCTTTATTTACTATTTTTTCAGTACTTACATCCTTTGACTTGTAGCTTATTGTATAAAGTCACTTATTAGACCACAATGTTAATATTAGTTAATTAATATTTGGACTTATTTTGTTTGTATATTATGTTTAATTTAAATAAATAATGAATATAATAATTGTATTTAATATTGTGTTGTTACATTTATTTTTAAATATTAATTTAGATTGGTACTTATTGTGTTATGGTACATTAAAATAAGAGTGAGATATTCTTTTGTTTAGACTCTTATTTCCTATGATTGATTTATTTTTTAGTCCAATATAAAATTTTATTTTATTAATATTAAATACTTTTTTTAAATAATAGCAACACTGGTGGGTTACATAAGTTTAAAATATGAGAACTTCCATTTTGATTATTGACAATGGGTAGTTTTATTTTTAGCAGGTTTAGGTACACGTCGAATTTAGTCGAATGCGTCGACTAGTTTCAGTCAAATGCAGTTGACTTTATCATTAGGAATGAAATGTTATTGTGAAAGCATCTCACATTATTTCATTTGGCTAAACAATCGCGTGCGCCTAAGCCGTTGAAAATATACACTACCAACAACAAAATATGTATTTACTTGATTACTGATTTAATATTGAATTTTGTCTTTTTTGTTATCAATTAAATCTGTGCATTTTGTTAATTTACTCCTATAAAAGCTCGCCCCAATAAAACATTAAATCAGACAAACAAGGTTGCTTTATAAGGCACTTAATGAGAGTTATATGCTTGTATCTGTCTGATGTAGTGTTTTGAAAATATTATGTAATATATTATTAAGTGATTGTATGACATATTTCCTTTTGTATACCTACTTACCCTATTATATTAAATATATAGATTATAATTGTTCGCATAATGTTAATATTTGAAATGTTAATTAAGTATGACAAGTATAAAGAAAATCTAAAAAAAGAATTTTAATAAATATACATATAAATGAACATTTATTTACTGTTTTTTATTTCAAAATCTATTCTAGATTTAATAACAAGAATACTTTTTATCCCGAAGTTTCCATTGTAAACATCTATCTGCGAATCTTGTCAAAATCGGTCCAGCCGTTTTAGAGATTAACCGAACAGTCAACAGACCAATGATTAAAAAAAAAAGACGTGTGGCAGACGGGGACGTTGGTCAGACGGGAAAGTTGGTTAGATGGGGAAGTGGGTCAGTTGGGTAAGTTGGTCAGATGGGGAAGTCGGTCAGACGGGGAATGTGGTCAGACGAGGAAGTCGGTCAGACGGGGAAGTTGGTCAGTTCGGGAAGTTGGTCAGACGGGGAAGTTGGTCAGATGGGGAACTTGAACAGAGGGTGTTGGGGAAGTTGGTCGAACGGGGAAGTTGCTCAGTAGGGGAAGTTACACACTTAAATGGCATGAGAAAGCCTTACGAACTGCCCACAATACCGGGTGTAATATCAGAAGACATTATTTAAAAGGAAAAGGAAACAATGATAATATTGCTTGTTCAATTGTTTTACACAAACTGAGTAGAAATAGCCTCTCAAACTATCCACAACTCGTAAATGATACGAGACAGCCTCATGAACTGCCCACATAACCGGATGCAGTATCAGAACCCCATGAAATGCCTTTTGCCCCATTTATAGGCGACGGTTTTGTATTATGCATGATAACGGATTCAGCTTAAGTGGTACGTAAGTAATGATAAAAAGTCATACGCTAGGAATTAAAGACGCTGCTCAGTACGGTCGACCAGAGAGGTGTTTTTTTTTTTCTAAATTCTTGCGGAACCCTTACAGGAGCATCACGGAACCCTAGGGATCCGCGCAGCACACTTTGGGAATTGCTGCCCTAGATTAAATTAGGGGCCTAAAGGCGATGAATGATGATGTAGTAAATGATTTGGTATGTTATAATTCGTGGCTAAGGCGTCGTCCGCACAGCGAATATCCACCGCGCGAATTTTTTCTCGCAATTCTGTGACACATTCAATACAATACGAGTAGCCGCACTGGCGGTATAAAATTCGCGCGGAAAAAAAACCGCAGTTGATCTGTGTTTTGATGTAAACGCGATGCGGTGCGGATTTATTTCCGCACGAATGTTTTGTGCAGTATAAAGTAGTATGACAAAAATCGTGTGGAATTTTATACGCGTGGAATACGTATTATGTATTTTTGAACACGGAATAAAAATTTTGAGAATAAAATTTACGCGGTGGAATCGCGCAGCGAATGCTGTGCGGACGACTTTAGTCTATGGTAGGGGACTTTTTCCAATGTATTATGTCACTAATATCATTTTTACTCTTTGGTTGGTTGTCATGTCTGAATGTCTGACAGCTGACTGACGTGGGAAAGACAAAACGAAAGTTTTTAATCCAAAACAAAAATTATTAAAATATTGATTGCGACTTTTACACAAATCCAAAAATTAAACTGTAGATTGTAACAGTTTAAATAACTGAGTTAAAATCTTATATCACAACGTGAACCGTTTCTGTTACGTGTAGTTATTTTGATACCATATTTGAAGGTAAGGTCTGATGTAACTTGATTATTTCTTAATATCTATTACTAATTACAAACCCATACAAATCTAAAACACATTAGTTTATTTCATTTATAAATTGCATTACCTTTTTGTCATTGAAACTGCAAATAAATATCATTGACCTTGACGACACAAATATTTCAGATGAAGCTGCTAACGAAACTTGTGGACATTCCTGAACTAAAAAAAGAATCCGTCCACATTAAAAATGAGGCGATGCTTTTGAAAAAACTGAATAAAATATTACATGATGGTCACAAAAATTTACAAATTGTTACTGATTTTGATCATACTCTGACCAGACATACAATGGACGATGGGAAAGCAGTGCTCACCAGCTTTGGTAATTAATTATGAGTTAAATAAACATGAATCAATCTTTTCATCTCTCAACAACTGACCCATAATCTGTTTATTACCTGTATCTTGGTCCTAGATACAAGCAAATAAACCTGACCCTAAATATGCTCACCCAGATCAAGAAAACATATGTTGGCCTCATAAACCACCTTACACAGGAGTAAAAAAAACTTCAATATATTTACAGTTCGAAATGGCATGATAACCACACTCTAACAAAAAAAATTGTCAGAATTAACAATTATCAACCAATCAATTATACCATTATCCCATTAAAAAATAACAAATTATTAATTTATTGTTTTTAAGGTATGTTCAGAGAATGCCCCTCCGTACCACAGCACTACAAAGATGAAGACAACAGACTGTCTGGTATCTACAAACCCATCGAACGCGACCCAGTCATGAGCACTGAGGACAAAACTAAACATATGATTGACTGGTATGTTGCTGCACATGCTTTGCTCAAGTAAGACATGACTTTTTTTATTAATTCTTTTTTTTAAAGTTTTTAATACATACAAGCATACTTTAACTGACAATAAAATTCTCTAAAACGGAAGTTAAATGTGCAATAAAGATGTTTATGTGGTATGAATACAATATTGATATAAAGATAAAGTCCAGAAATGATGTAAGAAGTATAATTATTATTACTAATATTATGTTATTTTTTCCAGAGGAATCAAATTTCCAAGACATGAACTAATAGAAGTTGTAACCAAAACTGTGGGATGTTTTAGGTAAGTGTCAAGTTTTTGTACTATTATAAATGAAAAGAGATATTAATTTGATATTCACTTTTTCACACAACATATCTGTTATAGATAGATTCCACCCCTTCAAGGGGGCAAATATTATAAAGATATGATTCTTCTTTTTCTGGTGCCATCTCCTAACGGAGGTTGGCGATCATCAGGGCAATCCGTACTTTGTCGGCAGCAGCTCTGAACAGTGAGCGTGTGCTCATTCCGAACCACTGCCGCAGGTTCTTCAGCCAAGAGGTTCTTAGTCTGCCTGGTCTTCGGCTTTCTTGTATCTTTCCTTGTATGAAAGATATGATTAACCTTGGGAATTAGTAGAAGGATTGATTTTTTAGCAAAAAGTTTTCCAAGGTTTTTGATAACTGTGGGAGATATTTGTGAATAAAAATATTAGTTTTCTTACCAATACTCAACAAATTGTTAACAGAATATTATGATTATTTTTCTTTATTAACTAAATATTTTTTCTGATTATGGTTTACAGAAAAGGTGTCAAAGATCTTATTGACTGGAGTGATCTGAATTCAGTACCTGTGTTGGTATTCTCGGCCGGTCTCGGAGAGTGTGTGTTGACTGCGCTTCAAGTAGCTGGTTTTATGCGACCTAATGTTAAGGTAAACATTTTATTTAAAATAACTGAACTGGAATACATTGTTTTGCCATTAAAAATATTTAAGGTGGACCACAAAAGAATCATAAAAACACTGTACCTAACATATAAACTTTAAAAGGATATCCTCTATATTCTATTAATATTTTTTAATTAGTCTTGAGTTTTCATATAATTTTAGATAAATTACTTATAATTTTATAATATTTAAGAAGTAATTTATATAGTACGATTTAATTAGATTAATCTCATTAAATATGTATTAAATACTTAATATTATTACATTAGAAACCAGTTATATCAACAGTATGATATTACATAATATTATTTTATCTTCAAGGTCGTGTCCAACTTCCTGGCAATGGACGAAGAAGATAATATTGTCGGTATAAAGGGCGAAGTGATTCACACATACAACAAAAACGAAGCTGCCATTAAGAATACTGAATATTATGAAATGGTGAAAGACAGGAGCAATGTTATATTGATGGGGGATAATATTGGAGACGCAGGAATGGCAGAGGGCATGGAACACTGTGATGTCATCGTTAAAGTAGGATTCCTAGGACACAACGCAGAGGGCAACCTGAATAAATACATGGATACATTCGACATAGTACTCGTTGACGATTCCACTTTGGATCCAGTCAACGCTATAATAAAACTAATATGATTTATCAATAGGTAAACTAGTTTATCTAAAAAATGTTATTGTTTTTTTTTTTTTTTTGTAATGTTAAATACATTGTATTTGATACATATTGTTATTAATACCGAGACAGTTTAGTTGATGGAGGAATTTTTGTTTTACTGTAAGTTTTTACATGTGAAATTGAAGTACATTATGTATTTAAGTGAGATTTGCTGTAAAGTTCTGTTATAATTAGTTTAATATTATTTTACACCAAGGTCTAGATATCTCCCTATTTATGGCCCTACCCTTAGGGCAGCTAGAAACGGTCGCAAAAGCATAATATATTCGCTTACCGTAAAGAAGACCAAAGTGCATATTTTGGGCTCTAACATATAATATAATTGTGCAATAAAAACGTATACCGATACGTAGTTTTTATGATATTTTTACTCAACTATAAATTGGTAACTAAGTTTATTGACGCACGACCAATATTGCATTATAAAGTTTACATATCATAAACAACTTGGTACTTATTTATTGGTTGCTGAATAAGCAAATAATTACTGTGTTAACATGAAATGTTTATGAATTATTTAATCCGATATTTTTTGTACGGGTACTTACATAAATATGTAAATAATTTGGTATTATGTATAAGTTATGTTTAAATTAAATAGGTCATTCATCATAACAATGACAATGAAATAGTGACCCCAACAGTTTGGAACAGTTTTTCTTTGATACAGTTCAAACAAAGCCATATTTGTTGATTACCACTGAGTTGATATTGTTAGAATTATAATAATTAATATTTTTGTTCATAATCGTGCATTTTGTTATCGTAAGGTAGGTACTTATAACTTCAATCTATCTTACTGCTCAATGTTATTTATTTATATGCGGTCGCTTTATGAATTTGATGTTACGGAAAATTAGAATAGATATCAATTTGATATGATTGATGTTTTCCCTTATTTGTACAAATTATTTATTTAATTTTGTTAATACTCTCCTTTCAACTAGTGTATTTCTTGTATCTCTGTTACTCATAATATAATTGATTTAAATTACAACGAATTTATGATAATCGTTTTTTTTGGTATTGTTGTTGGAACTTTCGCTTACGATAAATTCAGATCAAGTATGTTACTGTAATTTGTAATAATTTACAAAAATGTGTCCTACAAAAAGTACTTACTCTTCGTTAGTCTTCCACCTATACTTAAATTAATCTTGCATAGTAATCTGGAATAACAAGGTTCGCCTTTTACATCATCTTCAAAAAAGACATACATTTTGATTGAACTATTTTTGTATGTATCATCTTTGCCTGTAAAGTTAAATAAAAATGACAGTTCAAGAAGTTAGATTTTCAGTGATATTAGAAAGTAACATGAACATAATCTCTCTAATTAGCATAAAGCTATGCTTTATTAGACAAGCATAAACTTACAATGTTTCTAGTCAAACATGTGTATTTTTGACTTGAGCACGCAATTTTGTGAAAAAATATGTGCACAAATTGATATTGGAAGCCTATGTATTCAATGAAATTTTATAACAATGTATTCAATTTAGATATGATAACAAGGTGAAATAAAACAAAATTATAATGAAATTAAATATTTTGTTATTATTTTAAAACAACACAATTAATACAATGTATTTTCTAGTCATTGCTGTGCTTGCTTCTTATATACCTTTAGGATATATTACGAACACATAACTACAGGCTATCACATGATATAAATGCAAATATTGGAATAATAATTTAGAGAAGCTAACAGATATTGGAACTAACAGCTTTATAGGAAGACTACACTATTACACATCCCGCTACAACACTAGGGATATAATACTTATTTTTTAACATTACACAAGCGCCAATCAATAGAAAATTAGAAATCAAACTATAATATTGAACTAAGAGAACAGTTTTGAAAGGTATTTTTAATTCAAATTTATGAATCAATCAATTTTCGTTCATGTAACATGCATAACTTCAAGGGCAGTCTTTGGGTAAGGACACTTT
The DNA here is from genome assembly GCA_958496195.1 of Timandra comae. Lineage (NCBI taxonomy): Eukaryota > Metazoa > Arthropoda > Insecta > Lepidoptera > Geometridae > Timandra > Timandra comae. Next base: position 10,284,799 of record OY292359.1, read on the forward strand.
CATACTATCGCGTTATTTTTCTTACTTTACATAACAAAGTTGCTTCCCGCCATCTGTCTGTCTGTACGTACGATTTCGATTCGAGCTTTTTAACTACGCAACTGACATTAATGCGAATTTCTTCAAAAGAAAGTGATTCAAATGGAAAGTTTAATGATGTTTAATGCGAGGGCGGGTGAATTCAACACTTGTTGATTATATGCATAAGTTAAAACTCAATATGAAATTATTAAATGAATACTAAGAACGTAGTAACAAGGAAGGATTACTTTGCGATTATCGCTAGTGATTGATTGATCCGATTGAAAACATGCATGCATTAGATAAAGGGCAAGTGAATGGCCTTAATTAAATCACAATATAGTGTTTAATTTAATCGAATTGAGATAACATAAAAGTATTATAGATTCATATAGATATGGCAAGATAAAGTATACATTAACATTGAGATTCATTAAAAATAATTATTTTTAAAACTAATAGTTTGAATCTCTTTATTTTGTGTATTCACGAAGATATTAACATACTGTAAGGTATCGTTGTACATTTATTACAATAAAAATATAAACATCGTAGAAATGTCGTGATAATAAATTACTGACACGATGTTAAGCGATTGATTTGTGATTATAAATGACTGGAAAATACATATTCATCACAATATAGGTATTGCAATACTTTGAAACAAATAACAAGCTCTAAAATAAACAACAGTCTTAGAATATAAAAGTTATTTACACAAATATTTTCAATTAATGTATAAAAATATCCTACTGTACATTTATAACAACTATAATTATTTCGTATAGAAATATATAATGTCTCTATTTACAAACTAGAAACAGCTCATAATAAAAATATTTTAATATACTTTTTAGGAATTTATATTGTTACTATGAAATACATACGAAGGGCCACAGGTTAATTGAGAAGGCACATTTACGACAGCTAAATTAGTCTTTAAAATAAACGGAAACATAAATAATGGAATGTAATTCAGTTAAATATGGATAAATGTTCACATATCCATATTTAAGGGTCAGAAATCTTAAGATTTTAATCGTCAGTACAGTCGGCTTCAAAAGTTGATTAATGCAACTTTTTTATACATTTTATATCAAGAAATATATTTCACTACTTGGTCTAACATAAATACTAATAGAGATTTAAGTTACAGAATATATTAATATTTATTTGTTAAACGACTTTTGACGCTGATAGTACATTTATACAGTATTTAAAAATCTTCAGATATTTGAATAAGTTTTCAAGTATCAGTGACCTCGTCGCATATATTTCATACGTAACATAGTTAAATACTTTAATTGGGCAGATTGAGGCAAGGCAACAATACCGAACATTCACTTCAAATGGAATTCAGACGAACAATTCAATTACAAAAATACATGCCGACGGCTATAATATATTAACAATTATATATGTTATCAACGATTAACGATAAATACAGATAAACAGTATATAATATTAACTGTTATCATATATTTGAATCACCTATATATAATCTACAGTTAAATAATCAAATTATGTAAATATTATATACTGTTTATCTGTTATTATTAATATATCATATCATATACACATCAAACTCGAAATGCTTTCTAAAAGCTCAAGAGTTAACATTCAAACGCAGAGAACTAAGTAAGTACAATTTTTTTTTAAATTTTAATAATTACTCTTTCGTTTCCAATAATCAACAATTAAACATTTATATAAATAGAACACAAACACGATTTTAAAGTTTAATTATGTACTCGAAGCGTATTACTTAAAATACTGAGTTAATTATAATAGCGTTGGCAGATTTAGAATACCCATTGTGGTATAGCATTGTCTAGATATTAACTAAAGAAACTACTTAAAATTATTATAATTTCGCAGATCGTTTCAATATATTATTATAATAATCAATGACTCGATCAATAATGAATTACCATTACGATCTTACTAAATAATGTAGTTTAATAATTTAATTTTTTTATTAAAATATTTTTTGTTTTATTTTTTGCAATATTAAATGAAATCAAGATTAGTATCGTAATTTGCTAAGTGTTATTGTTATAAATATGTAATTAATAGCTTCACTCGACTATGACCCTATTGTGTAAGCCCTAATACTTTGATCTCAGGTATTTGGTTCATAAGATGCGTTGACACGTGTATGTCTACCCTAATAGAGTCCTAATTGACATCATACAGCAGTAATAACGTTCGTTTCAGTGAGAACTTTCTATGGAAACTTTTGCTATCTAGTTTCTATTTAAACATGAACATGTTCGACGCGGGAGGGCGCGCCCCGTTCGAATAGATTCGTTCGTTCCCGGCCCTCGGCCCGGGACGTTGGTCCCTATTCCGTATAAATTCAATATATTACTATACAATAATGTTATAACAGATTAGTCGTAACAGATCACAGCCACGGTACATGTCAACGTCAGCTACAGGTCGCGGCGGCGCCGGCGGCCGTCAGGTGATCGCCGTCACCTCCGGCGGCTTCTGCAGCCCGTCCTCGTCCGTCGGCCTGCGGACACCCGCGGGCAATGGACATTAGTGTTATTATATTATGACAGGAAATCTGGGTTGTTACGCAAGCAATCCCGAAGTTTTTAAAAGTGCTTTACTCAGTTCGATTTATATATCAGACTCAAGGCGAGTTGATTTTTTATTAGTGATTGTTGATATCCGTACCTGTAGACGTGTGCCTGCGCGCGGTCGGTGCGGTAGTGCGCGGCGTACGAGCGCGAGCGGCGCCGCGCCGCCACCGCGCGCCGCAGCGTGCCCGGACGGAGCGAGTTGCGCGCCGCGTGGAACGCCAGTCTGCAACGGGGATAATATACTGTCACATCTTCCTATCACTGATTATGTCATTATTACGACCCCTCCCACATGACTGTCACCCCACAATCGTTACTTCAATCCCTCTCATCCCATGATAATGCCCTCCAACGTTACTGCCACCTCTTCCATGATACTGTCACCCATCCCATCCGACAGTCAAGCCCACTCCCCACCATCTTATAGTCATACCTGGGCGCGAGCGCGATGACGACGGTGACGATGAGCACGAGCCAGTAGACGGGGTCGGCGAGCGCGGTGGCCAGCACGCGGTACGTGCTCGGCAGGTTGAAGCACGACACGCACAGCGTCTGGTACACCAGCGTCAGCGCGAAGTACGCCGCCAGCGAGCCCGACAGCGCCACCAGGTGGATCACCGTCTGAACACACACACATTACTATGTAATGCCACTACACTCAGTTTCAGATAAACGGTGCCACTCTTGGTTAGCAATAACAAAAAAAGTATTACCAAGGGGTACCATTTATCAGACACTGATTGTACATTACACTCACATACATTGATAAACCCATATACGATGGTGCACTAGGGTCAACTTACATTGCCTTGCCACCTTGCCACGGAATGGAATGAATATAAAACTCGTATATACGGCCTATAAAGAACTTGCACGTCCCTTCGTCGTGATTTTTTGTTTTTTTGTTTCTTTAATGCAATTAATGTAAAGTCGGTTATGCTACATATATTTAGTTCGCTTTCATTCCATACCGCGGCAATTTCATTTGTCATAAATTAATGTCAAACAAAACATAACCTTTTAACATTCCTATTTGATGTCATTGATTCATTATCATATATATTATAAACACCTGTGACATATTATCGTCGAACTAACATCTTATCGGCGATCTAAAATAAAAGCTTAACGCAGAGAAAGAAATTTGTCATAAGCGCATCGTTAAAAAGCGTGTGTATCGGATCGCAGTTCAATAAATTCCTAATACATGAAACATGTTTATTATATTTTTTTGTGTGAACCACAAATGTTTGTCTCGGTCTGGGTGTGTGTGAATGAGTGTGTGCGTTGTTTCTGATACCCTAGATACAAGCTTCGAACTTGGTTAGGGGTCAGTTACTATAATGAGATGATTATGTTATGTTATATTATTTATAATAAAATCACACCTATCGGCACGTGAACTTCGAAAAAGCTTAAATCTAAATCAAACCCGTGTCAGTGTATACGCTATAACCACACCACACGTGACTGAAACGTGTCATATCGGCACATATCGCAAACAACCATACACAGACTTACTAATGTCTTATAGAACAGCTGCATGGAAGAATATCATCATTTGGAAATAAATAACTTATTTGGCGGAGATTTTTTAAATTAAATATGAATTACTTACTTCATTATTTATTAGTATTTACGGACAACCAAAATTGAACGAACAAAATTCATATTAACGCGAGGCAAACCGCGGGTTTCAATTTAATAAACACAACTAAACCACTACTTTTAAATTACAGAATAAATTATTCTGCTAATGTAAACGAGACGGTTAAAAATATAACAGTGAATTTAGTTTTTAATAAGTTTACTGATCCGCCTCATAGTGATTGCCACAGTTTTTATAAGATAAATAAATAATCGACTACCATTTTTAATATTTTTTATTGGATATATTGGTTCAGGTTCAGTAACTGCTACCGATATTCTTATTTTAATTTGTTCAGTAGTTTCACAATAATGGTGTATCCGAATAACTTTCCTAAAATTTTTTGCGTTTAGCTTCCCAAATCACGGACAAGACAGGTTGAAGTACCTGTTTCGGAGGAGGCTCAAAATTTTAAAGTAATGTAATTGTTATCATCGTAAGAGACATAATTATACAGCAAGACTGACCCAGCTGCGCGTCTCGATGGCGACGTAGAGCAGCATGACGACGAGGCAGCTGGTCATGGCGGTGGCGCCGAACTGCCACACGTCCACCGTGGTGTCCCAGTAGGCGGCCGCCGGCACGAAGAACAGCGCCAGGCTCATGTACACGGACTCCGCCAGCACCAGCCAGTACGCGTGCGCCGGGTACGCCAGGCCGCGCCGCGACGCCGCGTACAGCCCGGCGCGCGCCGTCAGCAGCGACGCCGGCGCCACGCGGTCGTACGCGCCTGGACACACAACACACTCACACACACACACGTACAGCCCGGCGCGCGCCGTCAGCAGCGACGCCGGCGCCACGCGGTCGTACGCGCCTGGACACACAACACACTCACACACACACACGTACAGCCCGGCGCGCGCCGTCAGCAGCGACGCCGGCGCCACGCGGTCGTACGCGCCTGGACACACAACACACTCACACACACACACGTACAGCCCGGCGCGCGCCGTCAGCAGCGACGCCGGCGCCACGCGGTCGTACGCGCCTAAACACAACACACTCACACACACACACGTACAGCCCGGCGCGCGCCGTCAGCAGCGACGCCGGCGCCACGCGGTCGTACGCGCCTGGACACAACACACTCACACACACACACGTACAGCCCGGCGCGCGCCGTCAGCAGCGACGCCGGCGCCACGCGGTCGTACGCGCCTGGACACAACACACTCACACACACACACGTACAGCCCGGCGCGCGCCGTCAGCAGCGACGCCGGCGCCACGCGGTCGTACGCGCCTGGACACAACACACTCACACACACACACGTACAGCCCGGCGCGCGCCGTCAGCAGCGACGCCGGCGCCACGCGGTCGTACGCGCCTGGACACAACACACTCACACACACACACGTACAGCCCGGCGCGCGCCGTCAGCAGCGACGCCGGCGCCACGCGGTCGTACGCGCCTGGACACACAACACACTCACACACACACACGTACAGCCCGGCGCGCGCCGTCAGCAGCGACGCCGGCGCCACGCGGTCGTACGCGCCTGGACACAACACACTCACCCACACACATAAAACACACTCAATCACACTCACGCAAGCACACACACAAACGCGCGCGCGCGCTCTACGTCCGTACAGTACACTCAAGTATGAAACATGGCAGCGACAACACAGCCACACACACTTACCGATGATAATAGGAGGTAACGCGGTGAATATTAGATTGTATGACATCAAATGTAATTGGTCGATCATCACCATCGCCGAATAACCGCACATTATTTGATACCAGAAGATTAGAAACACGAACGTCTGAAACGGAATATAGATTTCAATATCGTCTATTCACTAGCACGTATCTATAAGTACAATTTTTTTTACTGTGTTTACACTTACAGCATTTTTGAGAAAGAAATATAATATCATTCGAGCGAGGCGGTCGTAGCACCAGTGACCGTGTACTAGGAGTAGTCGTTCTATGAACTTGAACCGCGAGAGGGCGAAGTCGGACGCCATCACCGCCTGCATGCCCTCCTGGCCGGACAGACCTGGAAGTCCAATAAAGTCAGACATCCGGTCTCATCACCACAGACCGGGAGGGGTCGACGGAGACACTCACCCACCCCGACGTCAGCGGTCTGAATCATGGAGACGTCGTTGGCGCCGTCGCCTATCGCCAGCGTCGTGACGCCCAGCTCCTCCTTCACCGCCTGCAAACAGTTCCACAGTGAACAATGACGCCGGAGGAGACGGAGTTCCAAATAAGTTATCTCTGTCGAGACTAGAGGTGGAAACCGAACAAACGTTTGTACCTTGACGATGTAGGCCTTCTGCAGCGGCGTGGCGCGGCAGCAGAGCACGGCGGAGCAGCGGCGCGCCAGCGACAGGAAGGGCGCCACGAGCCCGGAGCGGCGGTCCAGGATGTAGGTGAGCGTGCGGCCGTCCACCACCAGCGCGCGCCCCGCCGGCCCCGCGCCCGCCAGGTAGCCCTGGATCGTGGCCTCCGCGTGCTCCTTGTCGCGCGCCATGAGCTGCAGCAGGCGGTCGCCGGCCGAGAACAGCGCCGCCGAGTACGCGATGTTGATGGCGGTCTCGGGCTTGTCGCCCGTCAGCACCCACAGCACGAGCCCGGCGTCCAGCAGCGCGCGCACGGTGCGCGGCACGTCCTCCTGCAGGCGGTCCTCCACGCCCGTGGCGCCCACGAGCGCCAGCGCGCTCTCCAGGCGCTCCAGCGACTCGCGCACGCGGCGCTCGCGGCCCTCGCCGAGCTCGGAGGCGCGCGCGTGCGAGGCGAGCCACTCCTCCCACAGCGCGGGCTGCATGGTGCGCTTGGCCATGACGAGCGTGCGCAGGCCGGCGCGCGAGTACTCGCTGAGCAGCGCGCGCGTGCGCTCGTACGCCGCCGCCTCCGCCGAGCCCGACCGCATCGGCGCCAGCGCGTTCAGCACCGTGCTGTCCGCGCCCTTCACGTACACCACTACCTACACGGGAACATTCACACATTTTAAACGTTTTAGTATTACAATGTGTTTTTATAGATTTTCACACACTTTTTAGGAATTTGAAATATGTATTCAAAATGTTCGCCTCAACCTGGACCGGAACCATTAAAAATAGCATTTTAAAGATGTTTCTTAAAAGTCGTAAAATAATAATATCCTTTAATAAATTAATTGAAATGTCGAGTACTAATTAAGCTACATTGTATTGTACCTATTTGTTGTACGTACGTAACCGTATATCTATTTTAATTAAGCGAGTTTGTTTTACATAACCCGTTTTGTACATTGATCTTTAGCGAAAGCGGATCGATATTGTTGTACATTTTCTAATACATATTTATCGGGTTACTTATTAAATTAAGTACATCAAATGCAAACACAGGATATAATTTGGAGTACAAAATTCTAAAATTTCCGAACATAGGTACATTAAATAATTAAAGAAGTTTAAAAAAATACTGTACACAAATATTGGTATGGTAGTTTCGATATACATTATCGTAATTATTCGAAATATTCAATATAATGCCTGTAAATATATGTAGAAACATTACTTTTTATGTACATTAGATACGGTTAATTCAAAAGTCACATATTACAATTTTACTGTAACAAAAAATTACTATTGCTTTAAAAGTAACTTCTACACACAGCTTGTATACGTTCAATATATTTTTTTCGAGGACAAAATGAATCTACTACTTAATGCATTAAGAAGCAACTTCTACACCAGCTATACTCGTACTTAAGGCTCAAACCCACCGAAGTACACGCACACGCTACGCACGAAAATGAAGTCATTGATACATTCGTAGCTGCTCGGCTATAGCTCAACGTAACTGAGCTGCGTGGTCGTGGACCATGGGCGTAGCGTGCGTCGCGGTGGGTTTACGGCTTTATACCTATTATATTATGTTATAAGGTATTCACCTGTCCACTATCAGTCCGTAGCGCCACAGACATACACTTCCTAGTGCTGTCAAACTGTTGTACCCTCAACACCTTCATGGTGGTGAGATGTCCTCGTATCCCCACCACCACCTCGTCCGGGGACCGAGAGCGGAGCTCGTACCCGTAGGCTAGTGCGGCGTCGGCTAGTGCTAGCTCATCGGGGCTTTCGGCTTCGAAGCGGATTGTCTTGATGGGTAAATGAGGAGAGATAAGTATAAGTAGTATACGTAGAGTGGTATAGTTTTTGAACTATTGTGTATGGGTCTACAAGTGATTCCATTGCAGAATAAATGCTGTCTTACTTAGGACGAGAAGAATAATTTGTACATCAAATGACGCTCTTATGAAAACAGAAATAATAAGGGAAATCGCTAATATGTAAATTTTTTCGCATTTTTGACATGATTTCCTTTGCCGGAATAATGAATACAATTATTGAAGAAATAATGAATAAAAATAAAAGGCATAGTCACGATCTATAACGACGTCACTCTATCTTAGTTTGTGAAATATGTCAACTTACATGATCAACAGGCTTGGTTTCTTTGCTGTGGTGAGATCGTTTAGTTATACGCAGACGAAGAGGCGATGACGTCGACGGGGGCGGCGATGGAGTCGTCGACCGGGACTCTGTTAACCGTGAGTATCTATAATATAAAAACGCCCATTTCAATAACAAATACTTTGAATTTATCAAATTCTCAAAAGAATATAAAGTGTTCTAACTTGTCATTAGATCGCAAGGTTCCGTTGGAGCGTGAAGGTTTATCATCAACCATTTGATCTCCTGAAGTGGACCCGGTGACTCGCATGTTGTCTACGTGTGGCTGACTCACTACTACTGTGTTGCAGACCGCTAATATCAGTAGGAATTCGCGTACCTGACAATATAAATTATTGTGTTATTATAAACTTTACAATGACTTGAAATGTATTTACTTATATCGATAGTTATGTAGGTACCTTTTGCGAGTGTTGGGCGTCGTTTTCGTCTGTCAAGTGTTGGAGCATTCTACTGTTTGGAGATACTTCGGTAATGGGAGTGACAATAGGGGGCAGGTCGGGCGAAGGCTCGGCCGGCGGGCCGGGCGGGTGGTCGTAGTCCACTCCGTTCACGGTACATCGTCTGAACACCATCTTGTTTTCCGTCAACGTCCCCGTTTTATCACTGAACATGTAACTGATCTGTCCCAACTCCTCGGTTATATTTAAAGCTCGACATTCCGTCCGGAGGTTCGTCTTCGGGTCGTACATCTCTACGTCGTTGTGTATGTGGTACACTTGTATAAGTTTTGTCATTTCTATCGTCACGTACAATGATACGGGTATCATAACTTGGAGTGCGATTATGTATGTCCAAAATATTAGGAGGCCTTCGTAAGCGGGCTTGTTGACTGTAGTGAGAAACGGAGGTCTCACCGCGTCGGGACTAGATATGTATTGGTCTAACCAAACTTTGCAACCGACTGCGCCGGCACAACATAAAAACAGCAGTACCAACACACACCATATAACATCTGTATTCATTTTTTTTTCTAAGCTTGAGCACTTATACCTAGGTCCGCCGTTGTTGAGCATCGCTTTCGTTTCGTGTCCCGCGTAAACGACGATTCCTTCTACGTAGTCAGTGTTTTTGATTGTACACTCCCTCAAGAGAAGGTTCTCCGATACTAGCGGCACGCGGCTCCCGTTTGGATGCAGTAACATGCCCGTAAATCTGTATATTTTTGTCGACGGTCTATCGACTTCTACTGAACTTTTGAATTTTGAAGGAACGAAATCGAAATGCTGAAAATAAAAGATTATTATTAATTCAATTGAACACCGAAGTACTTTTCATAGTACAGATTACATTGTATACATCGAGTGAAAGTTTTCTCACGCTGCTCTATTCTCGCGGTCATTTTATGAGCGCAATCTGAAAACGCCATCGCCGAGCTCGAGTCCATAAAACTCTGAGAGCGCCATTTAGGCTGTTTGCTCCACGTTCACGACCACGAAGGAGGTTAAACGTTAAAATTTCGTGAATTTTATTGCCCCGGCACACTTTACGTGTCCAATGTTACACACACAAACACTAGAATAATTTAAATTGTAATTGTTACTTGGATTTGATATGGTGAAAATAAAAATTCACAACAAAATAATGTCACATGAACATCTGAGTAAATAGTTCTATTATTGCGAATTTCTACATACTATTATGGAATGTCTTGTTGTATTTACACAGCTACGCATATAAGGCATGTTGTCAAACCTTGTCTTTAAATCCGGGTGCTACAATCCTCTGTTTTAAGTTAGTTTCACCGTCCAGATTGCAGGTGTCCAGGTAGCAGATGCCGAGAGGATTCGACGTGTGGAGTAACACCATATCGGCCGGCACTGCTTCGTTATTAGACAAATGAACTAGATCACCAACTCGCACATCCCTCCATTTCATTCGCACGTACTGGTCAGCTGATCTATTGGAAGAAAACGCACACGTTACAACACAACGTCTACTAATACACAATCAAAACAAATATGATGCTATTTTAAAAACGTTATTTATTTTAATGGCCGTTTAGTGAATGCTCAATGGATTAATGGAACGATATTTGGGTTACGACACAAATGTTCGGTCCGCATAGTTATACAGAACTAATGTAATCTGATTGTGTGTACAAAGGTAGTTACTGTAGTGGTTTAAAATGGTATTTCAAAGGTTATCTCCAACTTGGAACCAGTATAATACACCTATTTATTTGCTTCTGCGTTTATGCACCTTCAAGAATGAGTACCTATAAATTTTGCAACTCACGAACAAGAGTTTTAACGAGTAGCTATAAAATACGACAGACAATGCACTTGATTATACGTAGGTATAATACGTATGTAAATTGTATGTGTAAACTACACGGCAAAGACCTCTTTCACACTGATATTAGTACAGTAAGGAGGACAAGAGCAAAATCATTACGGTTGCCTAATTATGTGTGTTTTACTTGACCTGGGAATTGAACTCGAGACCTCTGAGTTAGGCAGGTAGGCACATGTCACTAAATCGCCGAAGCAATGTATGTACCCAATAATATTAATAAATCTGATAGCCGATACTTTATTTCTCTTAAACAGATAACTTTTTCTTTGAGTTTGTAATCACTAATAAGTTATGGTGATAGAGAAAGTGCCAGAATGTGAAACTTTCCATTTTGTTTGTGACTCATGCGCAGCTTTAAATGTTAAGGTACTTTTTTATCGGTGATTATTTAGTTATTAAACCTTTGTCTCGAATCTAAATAGGGTCATTGTTTTTTATTTAACCTAGGGCGAATCTTCCGTATTAGTATTTTACGTGGAGTGACTATCATCAGACCTCTAGACTCAGATGGCATTTTTTTTAATCCACCATTGTTTTACTTCTTTGGGATCAAATTTTCCATAAATTATGTCAATTAACATTAGTTGGTACTAACCGGGATCGACCCTGCCTCCGGTACACGGAAATTATTAATGTTATAGGTACTCAATAAATAAATACATGTCAAGTTCAAATAAGGAAATTGCACATAAATAATATATAATTATTATGTTCTAATTAAACTGTTAATAAATAATGTAGGGCTAAAAATAATGACTCTGTACCTAAGAGGTACTTCTTTGATAAGTAAGGTATGTACTGAGCTCTGTCATGTCATTCGTGTAATTTCCCTACTGTTGATTCAGTAGGAATTTATCGATAACAGTATTCTTTGTACTTCTCTTACTTGTAGAAAATAGTATAGTATAGTACCTATTTTGTTCTAGTATTTTTACGTAAAAGAGTAGATAAACAACGCATAAATCCCAGACTTCCCAGAATCATAAAATATAGTAATGGGCCAAGAAGCCGTGGTCAAACAAAATCTCTTTAGAAAACGTTATTTTCTAGACCTTTTTGTACAATAAAAGGATTTTATATGGGAACCTTATCCAATTAATTATCTAACTTCGTAGTTACGTCTCTAATAAATCCGTACTAACATACATTACATCTCTTCATATTAACTCTAATAGGCTTCACAAACTTTGATGTTTACAATGCCAATTATTGGGAAATTCTCTAATTCCCATTACGAGTCCATAATGGAAAATGTTTTGTATTATTAAATACTACTTAGCGCCCGCGGTTTCACACGCATAGTTCTTTTCCCCTTGGGCATATCGAGATAAAATATAGCCTAAGTTACTCTTAAAAGTTAACTATTTAATAGTGAAAAAAAAATTCGAATCCGTCATGTAGTTTTGGGTCTATTCAATGCAAATAAACAATCAAATCTTTCCTCTTTATAATATTAGTATAGATTATATTTATCAATTAGATGTCGTTAATCACATAATTATAAAAATAATGCAATGTTATAAGGTAAATCTATTAATTTGTTTGGCCACAATAGGTCAAATTTACTGTTTTAAGTACCCAAACATTAATTAAGATTACATAAATAAATTTAACATAAACAGCCAATAAATTTCAATGAAACAATTTTAATTGAGTTCAAGTTGTATTTCCCAATTAAATAGTTTTCAACTCTCGTAATTATATTTCTACCAAGTAGTTGCTTTACGCGGTAAGTAATTGTCATTTTCTATATTTTTTCCAAGACAATTAGTAGAGTCAGAAATATTAAATTTAAACCGGGATTTCGATAACTATAAAGTAGGCTCGTTTTAAATTAATTCTTCCTCTTTATCATAAGTGTATATTAATTATTTATTGACCGAGTATGGTGGCGCGGCATGGGGAAGGCTTATATCCAGCAGTGGATGATTACGGGCTGACGATGATGATGATGATTCATTATTATAATTAATTATTTGACGTTAGCATAATGTATAACTTATTTATTGCCAATCTATGACATCGTCGTGAACTTATAGATTAATCTTTACAACAAGAATTCTATTTCTCGAAGTACAAGTACTGTCGTTATCATAGATTAATTAATAAATAGAACAATTAATATATCAACAGTTTGATTGATTGCTCTAATGTTATTAGGGAAGGTTGTTAGAAACAATTGTCGGAGGGGTCACAATCAACTAATGTAATCTAGTAATAGCTATGTGATGAGAGTTCGTCGTGGTGGTTATATTAATGAACTTATTACTGACTGACTGGTCGGTAGAACTATGTCAACATTAGCTTTAGGAGAGCAGTTTTACGCTCTCTAAAGTACAATAATATATAATAGTTTTTCATTCATTAATTAGGGTATGATCAGCTGATTAAGGTACAATTCCAAGATGGGCCGCAGACCGCAAACTGCAAGCGACAACACTTGTTTCTATCAATATCTATGAAATTGATTCCAAGCGCGGCAACACTGCTGCCTGCAGTCGCGACGCGCTCGGAATCAATTTCATAGATGTTTATAGAAAAAAGTGTTGTCGCTTGCAGTTTGCGGTCTGCGCCCCGTCTTGGAATTGTACCTTTAGTCGTGAAAAGGCAACAAACACATAGCCAGATTGCATTTTTTCCATCCGTATCTTTTGTTGGACAGTCATCCGACATAACATTCGTTATATTTCAGTGAAACATATGATATGATCAGATTGTTAGAGTAACATCAACTTGTCACATTAGTTGCAAAGGTCCGTTAGTACACATCAATGTCAGAAAATGTGTATCGATAAAATTACACTGTTTGAAAGCTATTTTAATGATTTTGTTTGAAATGGCGGAGTAAATGAAAGGAGTATTGCAATTCGATCGAACTGTATCGATTTATTATAACGTGTAACTAGTAGGCACTTGTTTATGGATTCTAAACAATTTCAATATCTTATGTACGTATCTATACAAATCAAACTGTTCGTAATATCATATAAACTCTGAAACATTAATTTGGCATTTGCTAAATATAGATACTCTACCAAGGTTTATTTTTCAATATCCTTGAGGAAAAACCTCGCAAACACAAATAAATGATCATTTGGTAAATAAAGGTTAAAATAAATATTGTCATTAGTTACTCAGAACTATTGATTTTATAGTGGTAATCGATCAAGTTGGATTGGATCACGTCATCAAAAAATATATGAATTCCGTCTACTTATGGTATACTTGTAGATTTTATAAAGTGTTTTACGAAAAGTCGGGCTGTTTCTTTTTAACCCCCGACGCAAAAAGAGGGGTGTTATAAGTTTGACGTGTCTGTGTGTGTGTGTGTGTGTGTGTGTGTGTGTGTGTGTGTATCTGTCTGTCTGTGGCATCATAGCTCCAGAACGGATGAACCGATTTGAATTTAGTTTTTTTTTGTATTAAAGGGGACTTACGTGCGAGTGTTCTTAGACATGTTTGATGAAAATCGGTTATCCCGTTTAAAAGTTATGGGGCTTTGAAAGCAAATGTGTTGGGGGTTTTTTAAATTTTTAATTTAATTTATAGTTTTTTAACATAGGGTTGGGGATACCATTCCTGTACGTGGTGATTCACATATATATTTATCTGGGGTTTTCTAATGCTCTACATACCACTAAGTAGTAAACAACCTAGTTATGAGTCAGTTGAAGAATAATAGATACGATCGAGTGATTGATTATGTTTTGTTTCTATGCCTGAATAAATATAATGTACTTATGTAGGTGTACATGTTATTATTTTTTGAACTGATTTTTTTAGAAAGATTTCTATTTCTATTAATGTTACAGTTTGTAAGTATTTTTTTTATTATTATTTTTTATAAAAAAATATGTCGGTCCGGAGAGAGTCTTGTAGATTCTTCTCGGCTGATGTAATTTTCCGAATCGGTATAGATTCACGACGTTCGTAAGTGCTTCTTTGAGATCTTTGAGATCCTAACTGTTTTTTTTATTATGATTGATTTTATTAAAGTCAATCACAATAAAAACAAATCTTAAATCTATTAGAAATGGCCATTTAATTAATATAACAATTAAATTCAAACGTCACCCGTCACAACACACACAAACGAGTTAATTGAACAAATACTGACAAATGTACCAACAAGATTGAGTTGTAAGAAACAAGGTAACACTAATCTTATAATTACAATCATTATTAACCATCCGACGGTTATAAAGATAACTAAAATGCTCCATGTTCTGATATTCATCGAATAACAGTACATATTTGTCTGTAGAAGTATAACGCAGGACTGTGTCTCAGGTCTCTTAGTTTTACTTTCATGAGTGTGTACCTTGAGTGAATTCAAATTCAAAATAAATTACGCACTTTGGGCCTCAAATACTTATGAATATCAAAGAGATGAATTCAAATTCACAATTAATTATTCGGTTTGAGCCCCAAATAAGCACTTATCAATGTCAAAGACCTTACAAAAGACGACTTATTGAGTCTTAATTAAGAAATAACACACAATTTTGAAATAAAATACTAAAATTACAAACTATATGATGTTCTAAACGCCTATAAAGCCTTTTTAATGATGCAAAATATATACATTTTAGAAATCGCATTAATAATACTCGAGTTCTAACAACAAACTCAATCTCTTTATAATATGAATATACCTAGAGTCCTAGACAGATCTAGTCTGAGATAGATAGAATTGAATATGTAATACGGTCGGTCTGCGGGGGGAATCGTTCCTCCGTGGTACAATATCATGTCTACTTTCAGCCAGACATCACGAACCAACGAGGGTAATATTGGCAATGAAGTCAATTTATTCAATCATGATACCAATAAAACTATTGCAGACATGAGAGGTACCAGTGTCATGATTGAATTGCTTGTAGTAATAACTTCCTAAATTGGTATGCTGTGGTTTATATTACGTAGTTTAGAAGTAGGTATTATTTTATCTATTAACTTTAAAAAAAGGTAATAAAGTTAATTGGAGATTTTAGTAGCTAGACAACATACGAGCTAGGTCTAAAAGTGAAAAACACCTGGATTTTCCATTCTTCCTTATAAATGTGAAAGTTCGTATCTAATTTGATGTTACTCAATTACTCTAAAAAGACTGAATGCATTTGGTAAGTAATGATGTATGTACTTAGATATGTACTTTATAACTGAAATAAACATCTTAGATACTTTTTATTTCCAAAATTCCACACAATCTCAATTAACACGGAGTAGATCTAGTAACCAATAATTAACGGCCAAGTCACATAACATTAACTATAACAATAAAGAAATCGCAGTAAGGAACCTTAAACTTGGCACGAGTCTGTCTAGATTTCATTACTTTTTAGAGATAAACAAGCAGCTCCATCGAGACTTGGCTAGTTTTTTACAGAATGTTTTTGGTGGGATTTCATTTCTTTTTGTTAAAATTTGTTTACATTAATTTATTTTATTAGATTTTCTTATTTGACACATTTTTTTCTTTTTAGGAGTAGTATTTTATTACTAAGCGCCCCGCGGTTTCACCCGCGTAGTTCTCGTTCGCTTTTCCGTGGGAATTTCGAGATAAAAAGTATCCTATGTGCTTTTCCTGGTTTTAAGCTACCTCTCCACAAATTGTCAGCCAAATCAGTTCAGCTGTTCTAGAATTATAATTCCCATTCCCGTGGGAATTTCGGGATTAAAAGTATTCTATGTTCTTGTCCTGGTTCTAAGCTAACTCCCCACCAATTTTCAGCCAAATCAATTCAGCCGTTCTTGATTTTTAAATTCCCGTTCCCAATCCCGTGGGAATTTCGGGATTAAAGGTATTCTATGTCCTTTTCCTGGTTCTAAGCTACCTCCCCACCAATTTTCAGCCAAATCAGTTCAGCCGTTCTTGAGTAATAAATTCCCGTTCCCATTCCCGTGGGAATTTCGGGATTAAAGTATTCTATGTTCTTGTCCTGGTTCTAAGCTTCCTCCCCACCAATTTTCAGCTAAATCAATTCAGCCGTTCTTGATTTTTAAATTCCCGTTCCCATTCCCGTGGGAATTTCGGGATTAAAGTATTCGATATTCTTGTCCTGGTTCTAAGCTTCTTTTCCACCAATTTTCAGCTAAATCAATTCAGCCGTTCATGATTTTTAAATTCCCGTTCCCAATCCCGTGGGAATTTCGGGATTAAAGTATTCTATATTCTTGTCCTGGTTCTAAGCTTCCTCCCCACCAATTTTCAGCTAAATCAATTCAGCCGTTCTTGATTTTTAAATTCCCGTTCCCAATCCCGTGGGAATTTCGGGATTAAAGGTATTCTATGTCCTTTTCCTGGTTCTAAGCTTCCTCCCCACCAATTTTCAGCCAAATCAGTTCAGCCGTTCTTGAGTTACAATTCCCGTTCCCGTTCCCGTATAATTCCCGTTCCCGTTCGATTATCCTAGTTTTTATAGATTTCCCTTTATGTGGCCATTAAACCCTAACTCTGTACCAAATTTCAGCTCTCTAGGTTTATAGGAAGTACTAGTTCTATTTTGATGATCATGAGTGAGTGAGTGAGTGAGTGAGTGAGTGAGTGAGTGAGTGAGTGTCTGTCATAAATACGAAACTTTGCTTACGCTTAACTTCGGAACTAAATGACCTACAGGCTTGAAATTTTATTTTAAGTGTGTGACTGTATAGCTTACTGGATGACGAAAATTTCAGCGTTCTAGGCTTATCCAGAGGTTCTCAAATAGGGGCCTGAAAATGCGGCGAAATGGTTCCTGTAAAGGATGGTACGGCAGTGTTTGCTTCGCGCTCGACTTGGCGGGGGGCACTGCCGTGCCCCCAGATTAGATTTCTAAAACACTAATACCAGTTTCGAAATGCAATTACAACGTTTATCCAATTGGGGAAATTTTAATTCGGATTTACGTTTAGTCACCGGTCGTGCTTGCGAGGTCACTTTCTCCAAATGATGAATACGGAATAGAGGCTAATACTGAGGTAAAAAGTGTGTCAGCATTACATCAGCGAGTGACGGCGCTGGGGCAATGTGAAGGCCAAAATGAATCTCGTGGCCTTAGACGCACTATAGATACAACACACGCACACAAACTAATGTACTCTGGATCTTTCGGACGGGTTTTACATGGACTTTAGGGTTTAGTATCTTTAAAACTGATACTTCTATGAGGTCATCTAGATGTGACTGTGTGTAAGTAAATCCTAACTAATATTATAAATGCGAAAGTAACTCTGTCTGTTACCGTTTCACGGCTAAACTACTGAACCGATTGAATTGAAATTTGGTACAGGGGTAGCTTATGGTCCGGGAAAGAACATAGGATACTTTTTATCCCGAAATTCCCACGGGAACTACGCGGGTGAAACCGCGGGGCGCTGCTAGTAATAAATAAATACTCGGACACATATCACCTAGTTCACTAAACAATGCTTGTACAGTAGTGCGTGGTTACTAAGCATACACATTAACTTTTTCTTTGTAAATACAGACTTAGAATATTAAAAAATCATCACACATAGCCAGTAAAATGACGCTACTTTACCCAATTTTACCTAAGTAAGTCCTCGTCATATGAGAGTTACTTTTGAAATACAATTTTTGTTAGAAATTAGTTAACCTGACCATAAACTTCAAACTTTAATTAGACCATATAATCCCTGTAGAAATATGTACATCCTAACTAATATTATAAATGCGAAAGTAACTCTGTCTGTCTGTCTGTTACCTTTTCACAGATAAATATTTTTATTTAAAACAAAATATTTCATACACATTAAATAGGAGTAATGTCCTTTCTAAAATCTAGAATAGTTTAAATAAGTTATAAAACAATACAATCATTGGCCTTACTTCCTGAAACTACAGCAACATTGACGAGGCGTTCATTGTCAAACAATCAAGGTTTGATTAATGATAACGAACGTATTTACGCCAAATATGTGTTTAAGTTAAACGATCAACATCTTTTTTTATTACTAAGGGCAAATACAATTACATATAATGAAAGAGAATCATCATTATCAGTCTAACACAATCCACTGATGAACTAAGGCGATGGGAGAGCCCAAAATACGCCACTAAGCCCGATCCTCGGCTCTTCGAAGAACCGTAATAAAACATAAAGAAAAAATATAGAATGAAACATTTTTAAATACAGTAAGCAAGGAAAGTCACTTAACTTATTCAAATATGACACGTCTACTTCCCAATGCCGAAACGTATTTTCATTACTATCTCCATCGCTCGATACATAATAATAATCAATCATTAGATATTAATCAAATATACCTTTTGCTTTTGAAAAGTAATCTATTAAATCTATTAAATTGACATACTTATTTGAATATTTTAATGTGTTAATGGACTTTCGTTGCTTATTTCACCTTGTTTTTACTTCAATAATAATTTTACTTTTACCGGTACTGTAAGTTTTAAAACGAAATGATAGAGTCGCGTTTTTTTGACTAGTTTTTAAAAGCATCACCAACAAGGATTCTTAATAAGGATTGTATGATGCAGTTATTTTCATACAATCCTTACTTTTGTATACAGTTTTGTAGGAAAATATGTTGGTTTCCGGGATCGCCGCGAACATATGATATGAACAGAGGCATACGTTCATCGGGGATTTCCCATCATTTATCACTCCAATACTTGACTGTACCTAATTAGTACACAATAAGTGCTGACACACCCTTAAGAATAACATCGCTTAGTAATAAACTGTTATCGTTAAACGTAAACACTTGGAAACGTATGACGTTTTTAAGAAATATTCACCTCAAAGAGAATAATCAGAAAGTGGTTTCGAATTATTGTGACTTGTGACACTAGCTGCGTCCCACGGTTTTACCCGTGTGAATCCCAATCCCATGGGAATTTCGGTATAAAAAGTATCCAATGTGCTATTCCTAGTTATAAGGAACATCTGTACCAAATTTAATCTAAATCGATACAGTAGTTTTTGCGTGAAAGAGTAACAGACATCTAAACTCACAAACATACAAACTTTCGCATTTATAATATTGGTAGGATTGGTTTTTTAATTTTGATCAGTATATCATATAACTAAAATAATAGCGTCAACAAAATCAACTATGTTATATTTTATGTCGCACAACACATACATAACTTATCTAGGTACAGTCATGTTATGTAGGTTAGGTATATTAAAATCATGTAACATTAACAGTTTGTTTTCATAATGTTGGCTACATACATACGTATACAGTTCTTATGTAATAGATATATAATTGTATATGACGAAATAATAATGTAATCTTAGTACTCAAAGTGTATCGAACCTAGATAGCAGAAACTTTGTTTTTATAATTTATTTTACTGATTGTTGTTTACTCGTTTTTTCTTCGGAATAAAAACTTTATGGAAATCACTGTAAAACAGTATGTAATTACGCCAAGTTCATAGTTAAAGACAAATTGATCAGTCTCCGATTGAAAAGTAATCAGGCAGGTAGTCTTCGTGTACTTCGATACATTTAATGTATTTTTAACGATTATTGTACGCTATCAGTCATTCGTCATGACTTTGAATATTATATTTTTTAATAGACTTACAAAAGTATAATTACAGTTTTGATAATATTCTGTATTTACTGTATTTATATCATAGTATCGTAACTACACATTTCTATAATAGTCTTAGTATTACGAAAAGATACATCTATGTAATAGGTACATCTTTAATACTATTTGTGCCGCACGGATTAAGCTGAGTATAATAGATAAGTACTTGTCATATAACGCTGATTAATCCGCGGGATACTTTATACTAGCAGAACACTAATTCCATTCTGAAAAGTATATTTAGTTGATAGCATTTGTGATGGAAAATCTTGGCCTTATCTTCTCTTGACAGATCGATACTTTAAGAATGTAAAAGAAAATTGATTTGAAAATTCGAAAATGGAGTCATATTTTCTCAATCACAACTCAGGATGATGTAATATCGTAAATATCTTATCATAGGCACATCACAATCCGTTCAGGTATATAAAAGTTATGGAGGAAATTTAGCTTTTTAGTATTAAAATAGGTGACAATAACGTCATTGTATTGAATCAAATTAACCTCCATTTTAGTTCCACACCTACACTTCATAAGTGACGTCATTTAAGAGTAAATCTAAGTGTGGGTACTTATTCTACTTCGGCGAAGTTTTATGTAGTGTCGTTAAAATAAACATTATATTAAAAATTAACGGGTAAATTATTGAGTGACATTTATTATAGATGCTTTCAAGAATTTATAAGTTATAGAATATTTATCTGCGCCCCGCGATTTGACCCG
This sequence comes from Timandra comae, assembly GCA_958496195.1. Taxonomy (NCBI): domain Eukaryota; kingdom Metazoa; phylum Arthropoda; class Insecta; order Lepidoptera; family Geometridae; genus Timandra; species Timandra comae. The sequence continues at coordinate 10,306,124 of OY292359.1, forward strand.
TTCGCGTTCGTATATTAAACTTCTGATGAATCACTCTATCTATAAATAAATAATCATAAAAGCCCGTTGCGTAGTTTAATTAAAAGATCGGAGCATATACCTATAAATAGAGGGATAGAAGTGACTTTGTAAAATTTAAAAATTTGACTAAATTGATCAACACAAAACCTAATATTACCTCTAAAAAGAATTTTTGGAAATTTACCCCTAGTATGAAAGTTTTTTTATAAAAACCTATCATCATTGGGTTTGTTTCCAACGGACCTCAACTGGAAACAGCTCATTATAGTACAAGCATAAGTACTTCTGTGTATGAGACAGATAAACAATTGACTATTAACCTTGATTCGGGTATTCCCTCTACCGACGTCACAGGACTCACGAGCAAGTGTGTGTATAGAATTGTGAGTAATAATAAACCTATAGTATCGTCTCATATTACCGAGGTCAACAAAACAAAAGAGTTAATAACCCTGTGTTTCGCAGTAGTCGTGAAAAAGGCAAACAGACAGGTCTTTGTCTACGCCAACTCCACAAGCGAAAACATGGAGAATACGACTATAATATGATTTTTGAGAAGCCAGTATGAAATTGATAAAACTACTAGTAATAAACAAAATTAAGAGAAGTGACACTCTCAAAGTATGATTATAGGAATCTCAGAAACTGCTACACCGATTCAGATTAGGAAATTCTTGATAGGAAGTTTTCCATCATCCGTGTGTGTTACTAAAAAAATGACATTAAGTTTGTTAGAGATAATCTTGAATTTCTTTGCGAAACTGCTTTGCACAGGTGGAAGGAGTTGCACCTGTTACATCGACTAATAAACATTAATGTAGACAAATAGATTCATATAATAGCTGTGGGTCGGAGTTTTATCGGGCGTTCCAGTAGAAAATTCAGAATAAATACATAGCCTAAGTTAAATACTTTTAACATTTGTTCAGTATTACAAACAAAATATTTTTTTTTAAATAACGTAAATGGAAAATCCACAAGGAAAGTAAGAATGAACATATTCCATGAATTCTCCTTTCAGAAACATGGCAATTAAATATAACAGCATAACAACGAATATCTTCCTGTTTATGTAATAAGTTGCAAAAGATAACAACACATTAAAATAATAATAACACACAAGTACATTATTAAGTTTAAATACAATTATTATTACCAACATTTACTATTATTTGAACTCATTGTAGTTAGACATAACATTATACGAACAATTATTTTGAACCGTTGAACACCGTTATCTATTCGCTTTCTTTTGCAAGTATAGAGGCGCGTGCTAGGTTGGAGAAACTTAAACGTAGAATATTTAAAGGTATAGAGTGCCAATATGCGGTCGGAACTAATTACACTGCCAAGTAATTTTACCCGCGTACATCAGCATCCAATCCCGTGAATATTTTAGGATGAGAAGTTAAAAAAAGTCTATTCAAATAAAAATTAAACCTAGCGATATGCTTATTCCAATGTTATTTTTGTTTATAAGGGGGAATATTCTTTACCAAACCAAACGGCATCAAAATCATGTTGGTTTATGGAGGCCAAATATCCATCCATATACCTCATTCATGGGAAAATTTGTAGTGAAAGGATGGCTTGTTCACACCTGCCTCACTGTTCACCATTAGATGTAGATTCTCTATACTTTTCGTCATTATGTCTCTATGGACTCAAGCTACGCCGTTTACAGTAAGCGTAAGTTGTCGGTAGATCGGCATAATGGACGGATTATAGTAGAATGTCATTACTTTTATCTGACAGGGGTTAGGCATCTAATCTATATTGATATTATGAATGCGAAAGTAATTCCACCTTGGTTTCATGGTTAAACGGATTTCTAGGCAATTTGATATGTGAATCATTCATTCCTGACAATGAACTTAATATTTCGATATGGTATGATAGAATAATTTTGATGTATCCACGGCATAAACATAAACCTATTTTATCGTCGCGGTATGCCGCAATATTGTATGCATACATTTTTATTAAAAATAATTGTATCATTAAGCCATAAACTGTTGTTTTATTTATGTTTTCGGGGTGCGCCAAAGTTCACCTAAAATTTCAACTCCGATAATTGGAAATCCGAAAATTTTCTTCCTAACATTTTTTATCCTAACAATCGCAACTCCTAAAATCTTTGTCACTAATGTTTTAATTCCGAAACATTTGTTTTCCTATATTTTCTCAACATAACCATCGTTCATACTATTATTCAAAGTCATATCTTTTTTGTTTAGATTTATTTTTATTTATTATAATCAATATTATATACATAAATTTTTCGTAACTTTGTTTTTACATAACATGTAGGTATAACATATAACGCACGAGCCGTGCGAGCAAAACCAGAGTCCTGCTCCAATCATTCAGTCAAGTTCCAGTAACGAATCGGTCCTATTCCTAATTATTGGTTTAGGTTATGTTAGAACTGTGACCCCAACGCACGAGCCGAGCGAGCGTAGCGAGCGTGCCGCGGCAGCGGCCGGCGAAGTGCCAGAACCGAATTGGTCCTTTAGTTATGGTTATGGTAAACTCCCAGGCCATAAGCATAACCGTAAACGAGTCGTATAATAATCGTTAAAACTATAAATATCATCTTCTACCCACATATATTTTTTATTACACTTGGTAAATGTTTCTTTCTGAGCAAGTGAAAATATTATGGTAAGTATGTTTAGGGATAAAAGCGTTATGATAAAAAACAGTAGGAGTTTAAATATTTTTTTACATTAAAGATGTTATGAATTAAAATTTTCGGAAAAATGAGTGTTATGAGCATCGTCGGTAGCACTACAAATAGTATGAATTAAAACTTTAGGATGAAAAATTTTAGGAAGAATGATCATTCGGACTACAAATAGTTAGGAAAAACATTTTCGGGTAAAGAACTTTAGGTGAGCCAATATGGACCCATGTTTTCGACCTCATAGTTACCTCAGATTTGAATTGTGGGTAGGATTAGAGGGATAAACAACATCAAACACGTCACAATCATCCAAGATACACCTTTTGTATTTGCATGATTTATTTGGCCGGTGATTGGACCAGAAACCCTTTACAAAATATATCTCTTTCAGATGATATTAGTGTAGTAAGGAGGAATAGGCGTTATAGCCATTACAATAAATTTATTTTATTTATCCTTATGGAACTGCAAAAATAAAACAATATTAAACTAACAGTACCACATTACGCAGAATCAGACATGCATTATGTACGTCCAGATGTTACAACAGGTTTATCTTGCAATTCGTTACAGTTTTTAGTTTTCCTCATTTAATATGTATATTCGAAACATTGTAACGCGTAACCGATGACCTTTACGCGATGACGAACATGTCAACTGGGTCCAATATTTGTTCAACTAAAGTAGACAGTAGATTAAACAAAAACAACGAGGTCAAAATGCTCATTGTATTTCGTATGATTGTGTAGACGACCGACTGCTCTATTATAAATGACAGTTCCCGTTCGATTTTACCCTGATTCTCGGAATATGAAATAATCTATCTATAATTCCTGGTTGTATATCCTAAGACCTAGTTGTTGGGAAAAACTTGAACTAGAATTTATAATAATCGTACTAAATCTAATTATTATATAAACAAGCCCTTTTAGAGAAACGTACATATATTCTTAGTTACTAATGAATAGTCGATTTTTGTTGTGTGCAAAAATTGACTTTTGCAAACAGATAGGCAATTTTTATTGATGATTACATATTAAATTTTCCTAACAGGGCAAAGAACAATATGAATATTTAATATTTTTATAGTGCGTTTATAAATTATATCTTAATAATATTTAGTTACAAGTCTGTGTGTTAATCTTTCATTGTAACTAAGCATGACTTTGAATTTTTTATTATGAATTTTACAGTTTGTGCACGTCATGTAACGTTTCTGTTTCTACGTATCCGATGTCAAATTGTCCCAGTTACTTTTTTATTATATTAGAACGTGTTTTTCTCTGTAATTTTCTCTCCAAGAAAAGATAATGGATCAAAGCGAACTTCGAAAATATTCCATAGACGAGAATGGAAAACAAAAGAGATATCTTATTTATAAGGCAAAAGGTCTGTCATCTTTGGGTTCGATTATAATAAATATAACTAACTTAAGTAATTTGAAACCAATTTTAAACCTCGGCTGACTTAACTAATAACATAAGTAGGTGTATATGGATGGATATACCTTCATCCTAATATCCTGGGGTCTCCTAATAGCTTGCAACGCATTTGTGACTTCCGAGTTGCAGGTGTCCGTGGACTCGTTCGTTTATCCACATGTAATAAAAAACGTCTTTTTCTCTTGTGCCTCGGTTATTTTTGTCTCAATTTTAAAAAGCAAGCTAACACGTGAGGCTTTTGTTCTCAAAGTTATCAAATTTCTTTTCAAGTCGAAATCACGTGCTGGTCACGTTATACTGGTTCTAAGAGACAAATTCACAGTTTCAAACGCATTAATATATGTGTCTAATGACAATAGAAAAACCCACTTGTTGTAAGTAGACAGCTCTCTGTGATGCTAATATTTACTCATTTTTATTCAGACCGTGATGAGTTGGTTATTATTTATCAATAAGCTAACGAGTTATTGTTTATAATAAGACAATGTAAAAATAATTTGTTATTGTATTGACAATCACAATATAATTTACCATTTATGAAGTTTCATGACTTCCGATAGGAAGGTGCCTGGTTCGAACCCCACCAGTCCCGCCACGTACCAATGACTAAAGTGACTAAAGTGACTAAAGTGTTTCTAAAATACTTGTTCTGCAAAGATAAATTAATCGAAACATCAAGTTTTCTTTTCGTACTTTTTGGTTAAGGAATTAAACATGTCAATTAAACACTAGTTGACCTAAGAGCGTCAAGGTGGTCAATGTTGTGCGAGTCCAAGTATGTTTAATGTTGAGGACATTGCCGACTGTGTCCTATGCAATAGGAAGTAACAGGCAAGCCGCAAGTGGCCTCGTCGTGTTCACTAACAACGTACAAAAAACTCAACAGACTGAATAGACTAGAAACTGTCCCTAGAGACGTATTGTACCACTCTCAAACCGGATACGAAATGACCTTCAGGTACATCAGGGACTTGGAACTAGTTCCGACCACACTCTTACAATAGAATAGAGCAAGGTTACTAATGAGAAAATATTATTAAAAGCTGCTACTACAACTAAAAATCTCGAAATCTAACAAAATAAAAATTACCTACTAAGATTTCGTCAAATGAAATGTTTCAGTTGCGTGTATTTGCACAATAAAAATTACACATTTTTAATGTTCAAAGTAGTATTTGAAAACATAAAATCAAATTATGAAACGATTAGACATTTTAAAGCTCGGTTAAAGGATGGCTTAAAAGGGTACTTTGGGCATGGAATTTCGGTCATTTTACGTTACGATTATTCCTCCCCCATCTGAAATTAACATTGAGAGAGCAACCTTTGTGAGGAGTTTTACAGGTCGTACTTTTTTTTAACTCTTATTTGTATAAATCCGATGTAAAAAGGGGAATTTAGTCTTAAAGAGCTTAACCTCGATGCATGTTGTTGCGAACTGGTTTTTTAAATATTTTTAAAAAGAATAGATGGCTTTTTATTTACTTATGTATACGTTCTGCTTTCTATGTAAATACTTTATGAGACGAGAATCGTACCTATGTATGTATGCCATGTACCTAAACTTGTACAAACAAGTGATGTTTTCGTACCAGGTTGATATGAATGGCTGATGCATATAGATTGACTAACATTTCGCCCGAAATTGGACTGAAGCCAGTGAAGTGTCTACGTCACGAGTATTTCATATTTGTATTGTAAACGACTTTAAATTTGAAGGTCAAATCACTTTGTTTTAGAATCAATTACAGCCAATAATGAGGTGATCGTAAACGGAGCCTTCGACATAGGCAGATTTTATTAGTTTGCACCGACGAAGTCAAATTAATGGCTGTAACCTTCGCGAATGTTTCAAAGAATGATAAATAGGTATTTGTAAATATTTAAATAGCTTTATAAATTAAAATTACTTGCCTACTTAACTAAAATAGTAATTTGTATTCATAAAACGGATAAGATAGTAAAAAAAATAGATTCATTAGTCTCAATTCTGCAGACGGCCATTATGTTTTAATAGAAGGTAATAAGGATAGATTTGTTGTGGTCCGCCAATTGAATTCAGCCTGGTTCCACTGGCTTACCTCCGCTTGACATTGACCGTGCAAGTGCATCGTGTTGCCGTTCACTTCGACTTGGTTCAGTTTCATAAATGTTTTTTGAATTTTAAGAAAACTAAATGAAACTTTTAGAAGTGCTAGTTCATACGTATTTTTTATGCTATCATAAAAAATATATTGAACAAATAAAACGTAAGGCATTTCCATGAACTAGCACTTCCAGCGTTTTATTGATTGCCATATTGTCGACGCCGCTCACTATGAGCCGTGATAGAGCATAAAATTTTCATCACCTCCATGTCAACTGTCCTTTCTTTTTTTAGGGATGAATGTTGAATAATATTTTCTATCTAAACTAAGCATGGAATTCTACAAAAAAAATAAAGCTTTTAGACATCATTGCATATTTTCAGTCGAATACTGTTAGCATTATTAAAGACTTAACGATAAGTAATGACCAATAAAAGATCTTAAACTTTCCATGACTGGGAACGTTAATAAAATAATTAGAGATGGTCTGATATTTCCTCCATCTTCATATATGGACACGTAACGCAATGGTTTTAAACGCAACTAATTGTGTATGTGTAAAGGCTAGCGATAATTGATTCCTCTCATAGCGAGTCGTTAATCGTTTTACATTCTCACATCTTACATCACATAACACTGTTGTTGTTATATCAAATAATATTCCATATTGTTTAAACTAAACAGAACATACTTAAACGTTAAGCGAAGTGTCATTATCGTCCTATTATTCATATTTAAAAGGTAAAACCAAGAAGTATGAATGACGTAATTGGCCGTGGACTACATTGCAGCACCTTGCCAACTTTAACATCGCCCAATTGAATGGAATCTATTGAAAATGAGAAATCTTTGACCATTTTCGAGGACGTGGGAGTTGCAAATATTATTCATTTTGTAGTGGGAAGACAGAATACATCTTTTACTAGGACGATTTGCATATGATGGGATTATGATTTGCACAAATTTAAATGTCATTGGGTTGGTCGATTAGTAACGACGACACAGGATACGAAGGGATGTCGAAGCTATTATATCCATGAGGGACTAGGAAGTTACTTTAACATACCAATACATGCTATAGCATCAATACTAAATCAAAAAGTAACAAATAGAGTAGAAAAAATGGTTCACAGTAAACATTTTTGCATTTGGCTACAGGGAAATTGTATAAACAGAATTTCAACAACCTTTCGATGAATAATGTTAATTTATTTAACGAAAATACACACGTATAACATCATCATTGCTCCGATAAAAGATTTACGATTGGCATAGCACGTCACGTCATGGCACGTGTTACTTCAGTGTGAGAATGAAGAATATTGATTTAATTTCAATTGGCGACGATTGTGAGATTCATTACGTCCAATTGTCTTTTTGTGCGTTTTTAACCGGTGTTAAGTAGGTGGTTAACAAAAAGAATTGTAATGTATGGATATAGACGTCAATGACACGCGATTTCTGTGTCGAAATAACCACGAAAATGTTATTTCATGTAAGTATTAACAATCTAAGTAAATACGCTGCTACTTTAATTTTACTATTACAAGTTTAATAAAATAAGTGTTCATTTAGTCTTAACACGCAGGTTTTAGTAGTAGTTTCGTAGACAACTAGAAAATGTGTAGGTATACAAATATACATACACATCATTAAAGAAGAGTAATTTGTAAGTATATGACTAGTCCTTCATTGGTTTCCACATATGGTTATACTATCAAGGCCAGTCCAAAGCACGCAATTAGTAGTATTCATTGGTGTGGCTTCATAAATCAATTTTATTATCTAAACATTATTACATGTCATGATATGATACGTCACGTCAAAATGTTTGAGTGGTAGGCTTAAATCCAAATTGAAAAAACAAAGATAAGTTTCCTTTGAAACCTTATCTTTAAGAGACAGATAACTAAATTTAGAATTTGGTTCAGACACTGAGCTCACGAAATCTCCCGCGCAAACGGTAGAGATGAAGAGATAGACAGATAGAATGGGGGACAATAGAGATTCTGTGCTCTGAGTTAGGTATTCTGATTAATTCTGAAGAAAGGAAGGTAGGTAAATGTAGGTAGGTAGTGAATAAGTTTTCTGCGTTAGTTGTTTCGCTATGAATCAAGAAACTTATGTTATCCTACGTCATAGCTCTATATGTGTCACGTCGCTAACGTGTTCAATGAATATTTTCTATAGAAAATCAATGTCGAAACGAGAGTATGGCGTCAACACATGCAAACGTAGGTACAAGTTATAAGAGTAATGCAACTTGTAGATAAACCCACTCAAACATAGAAACTTTATCTACAATACGTACGAGCACTTAAGATAACAATCATAGTGATATACTTTCAAAGAATCAATATCAGTAGTAGTATGAAACAATCAATCACTTTAATGGCTTTGTTTACAGTAAATAATGTTCATTTTAATAATTAATTCCAAAGCAATCCACAATACTAACACCTAATCCAAATCTATGAGTCATTAGGCTACAGTCCACTAACTGAAATTATAATGAAAATGTCGTTGAATTTTTTAACAATTTTTATTAGGACGGCCACGGATTCCAGTGAACTGTGGAGCCTTGACCCACTTCTGGATCAATTCTCTCCCATAATTGAACTGACATTTCATTAAATATTCATGTGACATGTAATCGTTTGCTTAACAGTCACTAATGGTTAGTTGAAGACAAAACGTAATCACAGTCAATAATTCATTATAACATTTGCTTCGTCGAGCGTATAATATAACTTGCGTATTTATTTTGCACGGTTTTCGGTTTCTACAAACAAAATTGAAGTACCTTTAGAGTACGGAATTTTATAAGGACTCTTCTTTTGTAGTTTGATGCCTCACATATTCGTAGAGTCCTATGACAGGGTTGAGATACTTTAAACGGATATAAGTGTTTACAAAAACATTGGCTAAAATAGTGATTTCCAACGTGGGCGATACCACCTACAGGGACACTTGAGATTTTTTAGAAGACCCAAAGTAAATTACGGGGCGTTATGATGGCACAAAGGCAGCGTTGCCATGTTGGCAAGGCAAGTTAAAAATGTGCTATAGAAAATATATCTATTTGAGATTTAAATGGGGGCCTATAAAATAAAATATTTTCAAAATGGATAGTGTGCAATATAAGGGTCAGAACCATCTATATATTATACTAAAAATTGTCTTTGGACTTCGCCGATATAAATTACGCACACATACCTACATATTTACGTGCGATACTGTTTATCTATAGTTCGGGTATTCCCCAAATCAGATTTTATCAATTAAATGACTTATTAATATTGTATTCATCTACAATATTGTAAAATAAAGTCGTATTACTTATAACTCGTGAACTGCTGGACCGATTTGTGTGAAACTTGGTACAAATGTTCCTTATAACCAGGAATAGGGTATAGGATAGACTTTTTATTCTGAAATTTCAACGGGATCAAAGAAACAGAATCATGCGAGTGAAACGGCACAGCTAGTCAATGGATTTGAGTAATCGATTTTCTTATTTTTTCATTGTTGACTTTTGATTTCGGTAGATGTTTTTGTGATTACTTGATTAGAGTGCGTTTGAGGTCAATCTTGCTTAATGGACGGAAATGAGACCTCTTCATTACGAAAAGGTCTAAGGTTGTTCACGCTGATTCGAATAATGCCTATTCGCTAAGACTTACAAGTATGATATGATTTTAAAATTTAAAAAGCTGTTGTTGCATTTTTGTTGTCCTCATCTGCTAGTGTGGTAACATCTACCCTCATAATTAGTAATTAAATACATATTTTCCTTTAATTAAAGCGGATCGGAATTCTGTTTATTGCGTAAATGTACATAAAGTAATAAAATTAAGAATGGGGTTATTTTCTATTAAAATATACCAATGACAATTTCAATTTCCATAATAAGTAAGGGACAAATCAAGTTCCAGGAAATAAGCATTAAAACAATGTGTATTACTAATATGATTTGTGATAAAATATGCATCAATTTGAGTAACTTTGATGTGAACACTCGAACAAAGTTGTTTGCTGTATCGTTAATATTTGAAAAGTAATTCAAAGTTAATGTGACGAAGACTATCGATGTGTACACGAGTGATACGACCTTGGCGTCTTCACCGAAGGCAATCACGGCTTGAAGCATTAATGCCGGAAAAAACTACCTTATACAGAAGTTCGAGGACAACCCTTATTTGATGTTGTGAAATATTTCATTTCACCTCGCACGTGTCCACACGATTTCCAACAACGTATAAAACATTAACATTTCAATTTCTTGTCCATAGTTCGATGTAATTATTATTTTTATTATGAACAGTGTTGTTTGTTTCCTTCTTTAAAGGTTATTGGTAAATACTTAACGAGCTGTGTCACGCTGTTTGGATGAGTACCTAAATCTAGAACCTTTTCGAATTCATGGATAAAAAGTATCATAAAAGTACCAAAGTCCAAGTTATAAATTATAAACCATCTTTAGTAGTTTGCCACATAAATATGCCTGTGTTTGTGTATGTGTTTTCTTTTCATATAAACACAAAGTTTTAAAACATTTGTTGACAACAGTTAGCTTTTGAAAAGTCACAAAATGGCTTGAATATTTGTATGTGTATATCAATGTTTATTGATGTGTAGATATTTTACATATGCTAGATGTGTTTTTTATGATTTTTCTAGATATTTTTTCCCCTGGTTCAATAGAAATATCTGAATGTAAAAGAAGAACATATCTTGCGAATATTCCGACATTCGGAAATTAAACGCTGTCGTAAGTTTCATGATCAAGGATGAACTCAAAAGTAATAATACAAGGAAAATTCTGTGAGATTTGATAACTTACTGCTAATAACCATAAATATATATTAAACAAAGGCAGGAAGATTTGGATACAATGTTAACAAAGCCCTGCTTGTGTAAAATAGTAAAAACAAATTCCCCTTATAGGAGGTCTAGGTAGATTTTTATTTTCCTATGTAAGTATTCCTACTACTACAACTTCAATTCAAATTTTAGTCATTTTCGGGTAGATGAATACAAATACATGATATTGTGACAGAATGTAGTAAATGTTTTTTTTTTCAAGCAGAATCTCAATGGTAAGTTTTATGTTTTGTAGTTTTAAGCAAGTAATCTCGTGCAATTAGATATTTTTAGTTTCGAGTTGTTTGTGCAAGATATATTTATTGAGATTAGGTGATCATAAAAATTGAAGGATTTCGTCTTTAAAGCAAACTTATTTTTTAAAAGCCTTGGGTCTTGAAATTATTTTTGAAAGTATCTTTAATAATTGGCTTATAATAAAACAAAATGGATTAAGACAGTCTTGAATCGTATTTATATCAAGATATATAATCCCTTTAGATTATTGCAATTAAAACACATAATCATTCTGTATAATTATAAATATTGATCATGTTTTTAAGTACTTTTGTTGCGAGTGGAAGATAAATTGAGTGCAGAGTGATAAATTTGAACATAATTAAGTATAATTTTACTATGTATTAAATAAAGTAAATGATTATTTACATTCATTTATCAAATATTATATAGCACTTGCGGATGAATATTAAAACAAAGTTGATAAACTTGGTAGAGAATTAAACAAATTATGGATGTGATTAATCATTTCAACCACTGGGCAACCACTAGTTTATTTTAATTTCAGTTTTAAAACACAAATAATATGTATTGTATAGAAATAAATACTGACTTTCATGACTTATACTTTGATATTTTTATAAGAGTTATTATAAGAGCAGATACAGAAACAATTCTATATAGGTGGGTCTTATTATACATGTAGGTACTTGGATGGTATCTCTAATTAGACCTCTCTGATTTGGATCCTTTGTAAATGATTTTATACCAGCAAATATTTTAGTCAAATCAAATATATTACTAAAAATGTGAAATTGTGCAAAATAAAACTAGGTACTCACTTTTTATAAACTCTGCAAAAAGAATTGTTAATTCTTTTATCGGAGAGATTCCTTCTGCGGTCCTCAAACAGATCCTTGATGGCGGTCACTCCAAGCACAAATAACACTGGCAGCATCGCCACTTCCTTGCCGAATGCACTTATTTCCGGCACCCAATTCAATAACACTATAAATATGAAGTAAACGTTTGCAATGCGATGAAACTGTTCAAATAAGTTCTTAGGTAGGAACGAGAGCAATGTATATTTAGTAGTCCTAACTTTATTGTCACATCTGTTCCCATTGGGATGGTCTTTCGGAGGAGTTTTTTCAGGCACCAAGTGGTTAGGAATCACAATTAAATTGCGATTGTCTGTAGTTGGATGCTTTCGTCGGAGCAACCAGAATGCGGCTCGTCGTAAGGGGCCCACTTCCGAGGGTCGTTGGATGGTGTATATGGACTCGGATCGCGAGGCTTGTCGCGAGTGCTGGCCGCGCACCGAGTGGCGCGGCTGGGAGCTGGCAGGGACGGGCTCGCGGTGCCCCGGGGGTAGTATGAAGTCGGTGCGACTGCCAGTACGGCTGTGACCGGACCCCGACGGCGCCCGAGGTCCCTCGCCGATCTGGCCGTGCGACAACGCACGCTGATGACCTCGCAGCGCTGACTTCAACGGTGGCCGTGTTGTAGCCGCAAGCGTCGGTGTTCCGCCATGGCTCACAGACCTCGAGTGCCCTTTCCCTTTCGGAAATAGGTATGTTTGCTCCGGTGCTCCTGGTAAACAAGGGATTGTCGGTGGAGTCTCTCCGCTTCCTTCTGTTGACATTTTTATACATTTGAACGGTGAATGACCCGCTTTTCCCTTTCATTTAAAATTGTAAAATGTATGATATTGCAAGTTTTCTTTTTTCGCAACAGCTAAATGCAAGTGATATCGCTAAATTGTGTTGTAAATGCCATAACATATGGTAAGAAGTCATCTGCACATTTTACACTTCACCAAGTCTCGTTTTCGTGCATCTGAATGATGTAAACACTGGCACAAACACTTTCAGGAACATTGTAAGTAAATTATTAGTTTTAAACAAAACAAGTATTCGTATATAAAATTTATTTCATCGCCACGGGGCGCAACAGTTGATTATGACTTGGAAGTTGGAATCAAAGTCAAAAGAAAAGAATGCACGCACAGATTATTACAATTGAAAAATGTTGTTCTTTCTTTGCAGAGTACTCTCAAAGAACGAGAAAGATAAATCAATCAGACAATCGAGGACCGAAGAAGGTTTTGTCCCGTTTCGTCACTTGTTATGAGTTGTGAGCGCTGAGCTTTACTGACTGAATGACGAGACGAGTGGAGTCGAGTGACGATAACGACATTGACGGGCGACTTCATCGATTGGTGTTGCCACTGAACCTTTCAAAAATAAAGCAGAAAATTAACAGACGAGGGATTTTTACATTACATACAGTATATAATTATCATAAGAAAAGTATATGTATATACCTACACTTCTTATTTAATGTATTCTTATATAATTATACATTAAATAAGAGGTGTAGGTACAAATATTTTTCTTATTGTACATATTTTTTTAACTTAAATTTCCCACTACTGGGCATAGTCTCCCCCAAATCCCTCCATCTGTCTCCCTTACTAGTCAGCTCCTAAATTGTCCACGGAGTGGAAACTCAACGCGGGTAGGCCCCCCCGCGTCGCTCCCCCCACGTTTGAGAAAAGACGTTGAGGTTCTACAAAGATTGTACATATAAATTATAATAAAATATTTACAGAAATTATGATAAATAAAATAAAATATGTGTTAAATAAATATCCTCATTTTTTTACAAATTAAATAGTCTGGCTACCCGACTAAAAACTTCAGAATATTGACAGTAAAGTTCATCTGTCACGGTGACATCACCTGGCTGTCACTTAAACCACAGATACTACAGCTTTAGTGCGGGACACGATAAAAGAAGAAGAAGTGCGGCGACTCTTGCTCTACGAATGATGACGATAGTCGATATACAGTGCCATAAAGTATAAGTCGGCGGTGGCGATTTGAGGAACTAAAACTTCAAAATTCACTTTGACACTTCAGAGAGAAACATCATTATGCATATCTTGGAAAATACTTTGCCGTCATCATGCCTAAAGTTATAAAAAGTGAATAAATTTCGTGGTATTTTCTGTACAGTGGCAATACTGGCATTGAACATCGCGCTAAGTTATACTTGTGGCACTGTAATATAAGCCATACACGCTAGGGGCGTACCTGACAGGTTAATTTACCTGTATGGCGGGTGTGTAGCGCAAAACAAGTAAAATTAAAATTTAAGAAATTTTGAATGGCATCTACGACGCTTCGGTATACCCGTTAGTTCCAGATAACCTGCTCTTCTTAAGGACGGGCAAGCACATTATAAAAATCCCTAGTCAGTTAAAAACGTTATAATATAACAGTATCGTAGAAAGATACTACTGTGCTATATTTACCTCTATCTTTCAATACAGTAATACCCCAACTTACGCTACCCCGACTTAAGCAAATTCGAAGATACGTGGTTTTTCTATTTGACAATTTGCGACAAATTCGAACGTGTTTCTAGTAGAAATACAATTCAAATTCCATAAAAAATTACGTTGACAGTGCAATTTCAGTATATGACTACGTACGCAGAAGGTAATTGAAGGTATATTTTATTGTTAAAAGACCAAAAAAGTTGTAGTTGAACCTCGACCTACGCGAATTCGACCTACGCAGTTATCTCTCAGTCCCACCTATCGCGTAACTCCGAGGTTGTATTAGAGTTTCTAGAACTGATTTTCTTTTTCTTAACTTTTGTCAATTGAAGAATAAATTTCTTTTATAATAAAAATTACCTTCGAAATAATTTCAAATAAGTTCTGGTCCTCAAAAATATGAGTCGACAGACGACAAAGAAGAGCAAGTTAAATTTTTATTAAATATTATATTGTTCTATGTTTTTCTGATGTTTAAATTTCTCAATGTTTTTGTTTTTATATTACTATTTAACGAAAATTCTGTAAAGTGTACTCCGGCTTACGCGAGACAGGCTCAGCCTAGTGTGTAAGCCACCGACAATCTGTATTTAGTTTTAATTTTCTTTTATTAATAAAATTATTCTTATTCTTATTCTAAAACAGTAGAAGACTTTATTACCCAAAAAGAAAACTCAAAACACTCGCTCAGATTTATCGATATAATATCGATTTTAAATCTGACGTGTCAGTTTTTACTTACATTCACATCCCTAAGAAGGGGCGACGACGGGTGGCCGAACGGACATGTTCTTTCCGACATTTTGACATTTCATTTCATTTATCTCCCGGATAATTAGCAAACGTATTGGTATCGAAGCTATTTGTTCCTTATTAATATAAACATGGATGAAGAATACGATGCAATCGTTTTGGGAACTGGCTTGAAAGAATGCATTCTTAGTGGAATGCTTTCGGTGTCTGGCAAGAAAGTGTTGCACATTGATCGCAATAAGTACTACGGCGGTGAATCTGCGTCAATTACCCCGTTAGAAGAATTGTTCGCAAAGTTCAATGCACCGGCGCCCGATGAGCAATACGGACGTGGTCGCGACTGGAATGTCGACTTGATTCCTAAATTTTTGATGGCCAATGGCCTTCTCGTAAAATTGCTCATCCATACGGGCGTCACCCGGTACTTGGAGTTCAAGTCCATCGAAGGTAGCTATGTATACAAAGGCGGTAAGATCTCGAAGGTGCCAGTCGATCAGAAGGAGGCTCTGGCTTCGGACCTTATGGGCATGTTCGAAAAGAGAAGGTTTCGTAATTTCTTGATCTATGTTCAAGATTTCCAAGAAGAGGATTCTAAAACATGGAAAGATTTCGATCCAAACACTATGAATATGCAGTCTCTGTATGATAAATTTGGCCTAGACAAGAACACCCAAGACTTCACTGGGCATGCCTTAGCACTTTACCTTGATGACACCTACCTTCAGCAACCAGCTGTTCAAACTATTCGCCGCATCAAACTATACTCCGATTCTCTGGCAAGGTATGGCAAGTCACCTTACCTTTACCCCATGTACGGTTTGGGTGAGTTGCCCCAAGGATTTGCTCGTCTTTCTGCTATATATGGAGGAACCTACATGTTGGACAAGCCTATAGATGAAATTGTTTTGGGAGAGGATGGAAAAGTTGTTGGAGTTCGTTCTGGCAATGAGGTGGCCAAGTGCAAGCAAGTGTACTGTGACCCCAGCTACGTGCCGGACCGTGTCAGGAAGAAGGCCCGTGTCATCCGTTGCATTTGCTTGTTAGATCATCCTATTGCTAGCACCAAGGATGCTCTATCTACCCAAATTATCATTCCCCAGAAGCAAGTAGGCAGGAATTCTGACATCTATGTGTCTGTGGTGTCTTACACCCACCAAGTGGCTGCCAAAGGCTGGTTCATTGCCATGGTCTCCACTACCGTGGAAACCAATGACCCTGAATCTGAAATCAAGCCTGGATTAGACCTCCTTGGTCCGGTCAAGCAGAAGTTTGTGTCTGTGTCTGATTACTATGAGCCAATTGATGATGGAAGCCAGACCCAGATCTTCATATCTGAATCTTATGATGCAACCACTCACTTTGAGACTACTTGCCTAGATGTGCTCAAGATATACAAGAGAGGCACCAACGAAGACTTTGACTTCTCCAAAGTGAAGGTGGAACTCGGTGAAGAGGATCAGTAAATGGAACTGTCTCTATTAAATATAACATGCTTGTTAATTTTGATGTTTATTTAAGAACAGTTTTGCAATTATTAATAATAAAGTTATGGATTAATGGTGGTGATTTTTAAGAGCCTAGTTGTATTGGCAGTAGATGCGTATGGCCAAAATTTATTCAGAGCAACATTATAATGTTATATTCCATACAGATATACTTTCCTAAATTTTTATTTAAAATCAAAAAATATAAAAAGATGTTATATAAAGATATCATATTGCTTATATATTATTTTAAGTGTATTATCTGCACAAGTGGTAGTTGTATATTTGGTGTACATGAAACTTTGCATTCCACGGTCTAATACTTGATTCTGTGTCCATATCATAATAAATGTACCTACTTATATTCAAATTATGAATGCTCATACCTAATGTTTTGTGTAAGATTATGCATTAATAAAGTTACATGTATGACATTTATATTTCATTTTGATACTTCCTAACTAGTCCAAATAATTTTCCTCCTATCTCCTATTTTCATTATGAGTTGTCTATCCCAACTTTTAACTTATTAATCTTATAATGGGATTGATTTAAGAAATGATTGAACCATTATAATGGCATATAGGTTTTATATAGTAGGTACTTATTTACCTATCAGTGAAAAGTCAGCAGTTTTCTGTGACTTCTTATAGATTTGCTGTTTTTTTTACTGTTATATTTATAGGCTTAGTGAAATCATGGACGACAGAACTATCTCCCTTTTCTAATTTGTGAGTGAAATAATATATGTACTAGAGGGGCCAGTAGGGCGAAATATATTTAATTATCTTGAATTTTTTTTTAAATCCTTTCGTAATCATAACATAAATGTTGCTCTATCCTGATATTTCTATGAGAACAATAATTGAAGGGTTGCCAGAGGAGAAATAAGGAAAAATTATTAAAAATGTTAACAGATTAAGAACCTTTTTATTTTAGTATCACACTTGTCTACTTTAATTTGTATTGAGGAGTAGTTCCAATTACAATATGAGATTGCATGAAAACAAAATTCCTTTTATTACAACTTATAAATTAAACTTAAAGCAATGGGTATCACCCACGATATTATTTACATATTTATTACATAGGTACTGATAGAATTAACAATTGATAAATAACAATATACATAAGTAATTAAAAATTTAGATTTTTAATAAATATTTCAATGAAAAGAGATGATCGTTTCTACAGCCAATGAAAATGTAATCGCCATACACGGCTGGGGAGGAGAAAACTTCGTTAGGCAGCGCGTATTCTACAATTATGTTGCCATTACTTGAGTCAATGAGGCATAGCTTGCCATTATTTGATACTGCTACTATTAATTTATCGTTAAAACCGCACGGAGTAGAATAAACTGGCGATGACATAGCTGTTTTCCAATGCAAGGAGGGTTGAAAGTTCTTTATACAGACACTGTAAACCTTACTATCGTGGCATCCAAATACAACCTGCCATTTTAATTTGTCTATTTCTTTTACGTAAATTGATGAGAAAATGTTCCCTTTTGCTCCTTGGTACTTCCAGATCTGAAATATAACATGTTAAATTAATTAAGTACTTACACAATATTTTTTTTATAATAAACGAGATCCCTACTATATTAATATTAATAATTATAAATGCGAAAGTAACTCTGTCTGTATGTTACCTTTTCACGGCTAAACTACTAAACCGATTGAATTGAAATTTGGTACAGGGGTAGCTTATGATCCGGGAAAGAACATAGGCTATTGTATGTTTTATCCCGAAATTCCCACGGGATCGGTAACTACGCGGGTAAAACCGCGGGGCACAGCTAGTAAAAAATAAAAATAATAAAGGGAGAAAACCAGTGTCGGAGTTGCTTACTCGTAGATATAAAGGTAACTAAACTACCATACTCCATAATAAGACACTGCTAAGGTAGAGCGAACGGAGTTCTCTCACAAACCTACTTTGAAAGGACTTTAATAATAATAATGTGACAAACCTTACCTTAATACCCTTCTCAACAGTTCTACAATGAATATCGCCGTTAACTTCAGCGAAGATGACGAACTTGTCTTGGTCATAGAGCACGGGGCTTGCGAATATCGGCGTGGGTACGGACCCGCACCAGGCGACGGCGCGGCTGGCGGCGTGCACGCCGGCGCAGACGCCCGACAGCGTGCCCGTCACGATGTACTCGCTCTTAGCCACTACTAGGTCGGCAGAGATCGCCTGGTCCGCTATGTGGATGCTGCCTTTGATTTCTCCTGTCTAAAAATTGATGTGGATGTTTGTGGATTAAACATAAAAAATATTTTTCATACACTATTGTTTGTGGCTGTACATGATCGAGGTCTGGGTATACGCGTAGTTTAGTTTTAGTTATTTCATAAAAATTACATTACCATGCACTGCCTTTGCACGGAAGCTATATGAAATTACCCTGTGTATCTTGTGGCAGTTTTTAACAGGAAAATATATGAAATCACTCTTTAGAATGGTATGTACTTATATCGATTTAAGAAACTTACCGTAATATCAATGAATCGGATATTCCCATCGTACGCCGCAACATATACCATTCCATTGCAGAATATTGGTTTACTTTTTATCATAGTTCCTATATTAATCTTCCAATGCTCTTTGCAGTTATCTAACGCGAAGCATATTATAGTGCCATCGTAGGTGCCGACGATACCTCGTGGAGAAGGTGAAGCGTAGCAGAGTACTGAGGCTTCTACGCGCGAACCAACATTGATACAACCATGGACTAGGCCACTGATTGCGTCAATGACCACCACTTTCCCTGAATGACTGCCTACTGTCACGTACAGGTTGCTGAAAGGAATATTTATAATATTTGAATTTGAAAGGATGTAGAAAAATATAGTATAGGAAGGTATTTTATTACTAACAATCCCGTTTGGAACAATGTAGGCGATGCATCAACACATTTTCCAGTGTCGTAAGTCCATACAACAATAAACTCGACCGTCGGTAAGTACGATTCACGACTGCTGGTTTTGCACAATTTATTCTCCTGACTGCCCGAGTAATGACAAGCTTTCGCCTTCCTTTTCGGTTTAGTTTCTTCAACTGCAATTTCTTTCTTAGCAAAATTCATAATTTCAGAAATTGTATGCTTTTGAGACATTAGATAAGGCAGTAGTAGACCGCCGAATAGAGAATGTATCATAGACAGTTTATTGCATATAGTAACAGCAAGAAATGATGTACCTCCGATGGAAAAGAAATCTTTATCTTGTATTTCATCATACGTAAAGTTTTTAGTCATTATAGTATTAATTTCGCTTACTAAATGTGTTTTGAGTGAGTCAACACTGAGAGGTACTTTTTGAATTTTCTCATACATTTTTGTTAGCAATATTTTGGATAGTTTCCCATGACTGGTTGTTGGCAAGTTGTCCACTCTTATCACTTTGTCTGGCCATAATTTATCTTCTAGTTTACATTTGAGAAAGTTTGATAATTCTTCACTAGTGAGTGATTCTGATGAGAAATATACGACCAGGAGTAGGGGTTTAGGTAACCAGATACAGGAACAAGTTTTGACTCTAGGGCATTGCATGATTGTACATTCTATCATTTGTAAGTTGACTTTGTGACCGAATCTTTTGATGATATCGTCTCTCCGTCCTCTGTAATACACTGTGCCGTTCCTCACCTCTCCCAGGTCACCGGTATCTACAAACTTGAGTGACTTCTGCTCCATAATACCTTTGGAGTTGTTCAATATGTAACAGTTTCTTGTTTTGCTAACTGAAATTTAAAATAAAAAGATAAGTATTAAAATTTGTGAATTGTAGAATATTTCATTTTTAACTAGCTGCAGTTTGTGGTTTCAATAGCTATTTTCAATAAAGTGACTATGCAACTATAAAATATTTCTTCAATTAAAACCAGTAGTTAATGAGATAAGTGTATTCAATGAAAGACAAATTTTGTAACTTATAATATTAGTATAGACTGTAATAAGTTCTTACCTAAAATAATGTTTCCTATAGTATTATTTTCTTGTGGTTTAACAATAACTTCTGTTTCTGACAGACATTGTCCAAGTGGCACCTCTCTATCTCCAAGTATCCTATCCAAGTCCAATTCTGCTGCACAAGCCCAACAAGACATCTCCGTCACTCCGTACAAAGTGAATATTTTGGTATAATTATCTCTGTTCTTTAGTTCTCTCAATCTCTTTACACCATTTAGTGGTTCCCCTCCAAGTGCCAATATTTTCAAAGTTGTATCTGCACTTAATATTTTATCCTTAATATCATTGTTTGAATGTTGTAAGAATCTAGAAGGTGTTGTTTGCCAGAATGTTACCGAGTGTGTCTTGTCTTTGGGAAACAGAATGTCTGCTTTTTCTGGAGCTATTAATAATGAGGCACCGTTGAGACATGCTAGAAGGATCTCAACCATAGCTGGATCGAAGGTGAGGGGTGTTGAGAAGTATATGACATCATCCGAACATATGTTGAACATTTTAGTCAGATCATCAATATTAGGCTGCAGACAGTGTATAGGCACCTGTATATGCTTCGGCTCACCAGTGCTGCCAGATGTCATCGAAATATACGAATGAGACATATTTTTCTTGTCTTGTTTATTATTTACATTAAAATTGTACAAATTAATATTTAAATCAAATACTGATATGCTTTTATCTGACTTTTTACCAAATAAAGTCCCTGCATTTGTGTCTTTGTTTGTAATTGTGATAATGGTTGTGAATGTAATATTGTCGGCGATTGCTCCAATGTTCTGCGACGGGTCCATGAACATAAATGTATTACAAAATTTGTGAGATCTGAAAAATAATAATGTTGATGGTCATTATCATTCCTTACATTATTTTCAATATTATTCTGTATCTGATAGTTCTATAGATTCATGAGATTGATTCCAACATCAAATATATTCATCAAAATAGCCACCCCATAGGCATTTTAATTTAGATTACTTTACTTTATAATAATAGTAATAGAAATAATTCTACTTACGCAGCAATTACACATGGAATTATAACATTTCTCTCAGATATAAGGCCAACAATACCTTTGTTGTTTTTTAACTGTAATAAATTCTGGGATATGTATTCACAAACACCATAGAGTTCAGAATATGTGTATGTTTTGTATCTACCATGTTCGTAATGTCTTATGGCAATTAGTGATGAATACTTGGCGCAGGCATTTACAAAAACATCATAATATCCTCGTTTAGACATTATTATTTTGCCAATAAAACTTTTTGAATGTTGCACTACATTGAACTGAATTTATTACATTTCTTTTTCTCCGCTTTTATTACGTAAGTAATTTCGATTTGTTTTTAATATTATCAAGACGTTCAATTATTTTTGAAATAAATTACTTATTAGACCCGGTAAAAAACAAGAAACGGGGATAAAAAAATTTTGAAGTTTGAAAATCCTCCAGTTTTCTCGGTCGTGTTTTGATTGTTGTTTTGATTCTTGATTTTTGGCTCCTGGAGGGCCACAAAGCCACAACTCTGCCAATGTCAAGTCAATGCCAAACCAATAAAAGATAAATTTGAATGAGCGGTACTGAATGAAAATGATCGGTTTATTCATCTGAGCAGTTTCTCTAAAAATAAATATGTTTAGTATATAAAAAGTACAAATATGTAGGTAGGTAGGATTGTTGTTTTGTTTTTTTTTTTTACAAATGACTTGACATGACTGACAATATTAATTTGCTATTCACTGTCAGCAGAGATCAATTTGTCACTGTCACGTTTTGGATTTTTAAGTAAAATTGAATGACTCGATATCAACCCTTTAGGCAAAATCTATTAAATTTTTTTTTACTTACGATTTTAGAGTTCTCTACTATCCATACTTTAGAGCCAACAGAAAAAGCATTGCGGTCACAACTTGCTATCAAAGTATGTTTAATACAACATATTATAAAGTTAGTCCTGAACTGCAAAAAAAATAATAGTAATGCACTTTATATACAGGGTGTCCCGTAAGTAGTGGACCAACGGGATGTGGGGGATAGGGGAGACCGTTACCTACCAGAATCACCAAAATTCATTGTCCTAGGCCTCATAGTTTTGAAGTTATAACGTTTTTTAGTAAGTAGGTGAAATTATCGTACTATGTGCACATTTTTCTTAATTCTACAAAATCTATTACTTATTTTGATGTTATTTTTATTCAAGGGCGTTAAGAATACATAGGTTTTTCTAATTTAAATGATTTTTTAGTGTAGTTATCATTAACATTAAAATTAATCAACAAAACAAGTGCAATTGTTAAATTTCAAAATACTCTAAGTGGTATTTGAGCTGAGCTGGTGTAAAAAAAAGGTATTGTAGCCTTGTGGCACTTTATTTTAAAAACATCTACATATCATAAGGATTACAAAAACGTATAACACTGTGGTTTCAAATAAGTAGTTTTTTATTTTAACTAATATCAACGTAAAAGGGAACTTTTGAGAGAAAACAAAAATTCATTGCTAATTATGGAAATTCGTCTATTACTCAATTTATTTTTACATTAAGGGTTCAAAATGCTTTTCTTTAGCTCTTGTGCATTAAAACATCTTCGTATAAAGTCTTTTTGTAAACTTTTTTGGGCTCTTTGATGTTTTTTTATCAATTCAGCAACATGATTGAAATTTTGTGATAACTCTCTTCTTATCAGAAATATTTGTCTCATAAACTGCTTCTTTGAGGAAACCCCATAGAAAATAATCCAAAGGATTCAAGTCGGGAGATCGTGGCCTATTTCATGGCCGATCACTGGCCATGAAATAGTACCTTCGCGTCCAAACCATCGATTTGGGAACGTCTCATTCAAAAATTCAGTCACTTACTGTGAATAGTGGGCAGGTTCACCTTCGTACTACAACCACATTCTCTCCCGCGCAGTTTCAGGCCTTATGCATAACCAACATCTTCGAATAAAGTTAAGAAGTACGCGAGAGTATGTGGTTCCGCGCAATTTCAGGCCTTGTGCATAACCAACATCTTCTTTAAGTTAAGAAGCACGTACGAATGTTGCAGTACGAAGGTGAACCTGCCCACTATTCACGGTAAGTGACTGAATTTTTGAATGAGACGTTCCCAAATCGATGGTTTGGACGCGAAGGTACTATTTCATGGCCAGTGATCGGCCATGAAATAGGCCACGATCTCCCGGCTTGAATCCTTTGGATTATTTTCTATGGGGTTTCCTCAAAGAAGCAGTTTATGAGACAAATATTTGTGATAAAAAGAGAGTTATCACAAAATTTCAATCATGTTGCTGAATTGATAAAAAAAACATCAAAGAGCCCAAAAAAGTTTACAAAAAGACTTTATACGAAGATGTTTTAATGCACAAGAGCTAAAGAAAAGCATTTTGAACCCTTAATGTAAAAATAAATTGAGTAATAGACGAATTTCCATAATTAGCAATGAATTTTTGTTTTCTCTCAAAAGTTCCCTTTTACGTTGATATTAGTTAAAATAAAAAACTACTTATTTGAAACCACAGTGTTATACGTTTTTGTAATCCTTATGATATGTAGATGTTTTTAAAATAAAGTGCCACAAGGCTACAATACCTTTTTTTTACACCAGCTCAGCTCAAATACCACTTAGAGTATTTTGAAATTTAACAATTGCACTTGTTTTGTTGATTAATTTTAATGTTAATGATAACTACACTAAAAAATCATTTAAATTAGAAAAACCTATGTATTCTTAACGCCCTTGAATAAAAATAACATCAAAATAAGTAATAGAATTTGTAGAATTAAGAAAAATGTGCACATAGTACGATAATTTCACCTACTTACTAAAAAACGTTATAACTTCAAAACTATGAGGCCTAGGACAATAAATTTTGGTGATTCTGGTAGGTAACGGTCTCCCCTATCCCCCACATCCCGTTGGTCCACTACTAACGGGACACCCTGTATAATTATGAAAGATATTTCAAGGTCAAATACAAACACAGCCCATTTTTACAACATCAATAAATTTTAACGTAGGTTCTTGCAAAAACGCATTTTTTTTATTATTAAGATAAATGCAATGCGGTCAGGCCTGAAAGAAGAAAAAGAAAAAAAAAGAAATAAGTAGGTACAAACAAAATACGCGCGGAAAACCAAAACCAAAATCCTCGGCATTAGGTATTATACGTTTCAGTGTGGTTTTAATAAACAATGTTCATTATTTAATAAAATATCTATTATATTTGAAACACATGTTGCAAGGACTTGAAGAGTTGCAGGGGATTTCATTTAGTAACGGAGCTAGTAAGTAAGTTCATCAATTACTTATATTTTTTGTACTTATAAGTCCAGTAAGTAAAGTCCAGTAGTAAAAGAGATGGGTGGTGTTATTTATTATTCTAACTAATAGCACCCCGCGGTTTACCTTTAAGTACCCGTTTTCTTGTTCCGGCAATTATTCGATTTTTTCTCGCCATAAAAACCATCTTTGAACTTCAAAGAACATTTAAAAAAAGAATTGGCCAAATTGGTCCAGGCATTGTAGAGCTTACCAACACATTTTACGATTAATTTTTATATTAAAGAAGACTATTTTGTTGTGATACGTATAAACGGGAATAAGTAGTAATGATTTTAATTTTGAAATAAAAGTTATGGATCTAGAATGGATACCTACTTAATCTTCTACGACTACGGAGATGGAGGTCAATGTCCGTAGGCCTTTAGGTCACCCACCGACCGACTCGATGGAGGAAGGATCATATCATAACATAACTGATTTTAAGTACTTATTAAAATTTGAAACAAAACTGGCCAGGAATAGGATGTACCTAAAGAGCAAGTTGGAAAACATAGTAGTGTACTTATAGTATAGACATATGTGTTAATTTAACTTTTAAAATAGTTTTCAAAGATATTAACGTTTTTTGGAATCAAATAACACAAAACTTTAGGTAAACTAACTTTAATACGTTAACTATTTAATTCGCGTTTGAAAACTTTCAAACTTGGAAAGAACTGGGTCTGTTGAATTTTAAGTCGATAACGAAGTCTAAAACTTGGCTCAATGTCAAAATAATAACTTACCACTGTTCAGTTTCGAATTTAAAACGTCTTCCGCGCTATGTACAGTTATAAATTAAATTGATGCATTATTTTAGGTTAAACCATGGTTTAACTTATGAGTTACTTAAGTGAACTGTTGTATTGAAACCCATCTATCAATATAATTAAATTAGACTTTATTGTGCGATTTTTAGTGCGATAAGGTACCTACCTAATTGTGTAGTTGAACATCCGTCATATACTTTATTTTCTATTAGGTTACACTAACCTTGGTCACGAGAGGAGACTTAATTCAACTAAGTATGAAGTCAGAAAAAAGCGAAAGTTTAAAAAGTATAACTCTGACCCTTAAGTAGTGTTAAGTAAGCACGAGTATATTAATCTATACTAAATAATATATTTTTTACGGACTGGATAATTAAGAATTGAGTCTAGTCCAGCTAGGATACTGCGGCGCATCTGACCTAAAACTTAACGGAATAAACTGGACCAATCAATTTGGGAAGGTGGCGATCGTAGAGAAAGATGGCAGCGCGCGCGCTCGCCGAGGAATGGAAACTCGGAAAATGGTGGCGCGCGGGTAGGAGGGAGGCGAGGGGGTGTGTGTGTGGGGTGTAAGAAGGAGGGGTGGGGCGGTGGGGCTGGCGGTGCCGGGAACTCGGGAGGGTGCGTGTCCGAGAGGCGCGAGCGGGCATCGATCGTGCGGGCGGCAGTCCGCCGGGGCGGCCGGCGAGAGCGCGCGTGTCATGCGCTGCCGCTAATATGGCCGGCGCTCGGGCGCTCGTGGCCGCCTGCTGCACCTGGTGGTGGCTCACCATCGTAGCCGGTAAGTCTCTTTACACCACCATACTGTTATACAACCCCTCCTGATTTGCGTCCCGATCAGCTGATCGCTCTACAACTCTTTCCCGAAACCTAACTTTTCACAATTTTCATCGTGAGTTTCCGTCTTCGTAGTATTTCACAGACTATGTGTAGGTACTATTGTAGGTTGTATTAATCTTTAGCACGACCTAGTCATTGAATATTGTAGCT
Source organism: Timandra comae (assembly GCA_958496195.1). Classification (NCBI taxonomy): domain Eukaryota; kingdom Metazoa; phylum Arthropoda; class Insecta; order Lepidoptera; family Geometridae; genus Timandra; species Timandra comae. The sequence goes on from OY292359.1 coordinate 10,333,107, forward strand.
AAATTAATTTAGGCTTTTAATTTATTGTATAATTTAGAAATTTGACTGTGTTTTAGCCCTTAAGACTGTAATAATATATTTTGTATTGACAAAAAATACCGGCGTTTTTTGAACTCAGATATTACACGTGACCGAGGTTTGCTTTTCTGATATACTGATGATTATTTGTGGTAGTAAATGAGTGCCGGGCGTTGTTAGTGTGGAGTAGTGTCGCGATGCGGCATTGTGCCAGGGTTATGTGATGCCGGCGTCGCGGCACTGAAGCAGCGAGAAGTCGCGTCCTTGCTTCGGCCACTCGCCCTCACGAGACTGTCCCTAGCCACTAAACAAACCGCGATGTTACGTAATAGGACGACCGGCAAAGTGACACATCTGCGTAAATATTGATCATAATCACGCCACTGTGGCCCGAGGAAGCGAGGTTTACAGTGCAGGCGTGCATAACACCACAACACCTGCCCTCTACGACAAATAGCTCGCCGCGCACGTACTTCACCTACAAACCCTTTTTTAAACACGTTACAATATGGTCTAGTTTATCATATTATCATGCAAATCTCGATAACTATGTTAGTTTTAAATTAAACGTTTTTGTAGTACTGCAATAATACTAAATAAAAATATATTTTCGCACTGAGGTCACGTTTTCAAATATAAAGTCCTTATAAAAGACATCGACGCGTTGCGCTACGATTGAGAATTTTATTTATTGATAAAATAATTATATTTTTCACATTTTCTTTAAGAAATGCCTCTCTAACAAAAATGCTTTGACTATTTTTAACTACGTTTTATTAAAACAGCATAAATTGGGGTAGCATGGAAGAGATTTAAAGTAATAAAATGTTCAAATAAATTTTAAGATAAGTTATAAAACGTTCGACATAAAACTCCGTGTTTAGGCACAGAAGTAACTGTACATTTTCAGAGGATATTGAATAAATAACGGAGAAGGGAATTGTTTTTTGACAAACGTTCATGTTCCCGACCCTCCTTACGTAAGCTTGGAAGAGAGGCTCATTGAATTTTTATCACCTCGCTTCCATTCGATATTGTATTATATTCCGTGCCTTATCTCGCTAATGTATCTCATCATATGTATGAATTGTTTCAGTGTTTTCTCTGCCTGGAGTTACTTTAATATTTTAAACATGTTTTTGGGTAGATATTTTTTCCTACATATAAGTATAGCTTTTTCTACGTTCGAGTTAATGGACACATAAATAAAATAGGATTGACTACTCTATCTCGTTTTGAGTAACCTTTTTTATGGGTACTATTATTTTTAATAAAATCGATATTTGGATAGTTCTTTTTGTCAACATGTAGTGTCTGCTGGGCAAAAGTCTCCCCCAAACATCTCCAATCATCCCTATAGTTAATTTTAACTAGATTAATAATGCGATTGTTTGATCTTGATTTCGATGACACTATTTTTTTTCACTATGATAAAAACCTTTTGAGATTATAATTGGAACTGCAATGAATTAAGAAATCAATAAAATGATAAGGTATTGCATACTTTCAGATTTATTTTATATGCTATTGTAGCTCACAATAATTTGTATTTCGATACTTTTGATGTTCTGTATGCTGTAATAGATAAAATACTCGTAGTTATGAATCTAAATTAAATAAAAACCATATTGTCTTTTTCCTGAGTTAGATTCGACAAGTATGTTTAAATTATTTTTTTTTACGTAATAAACATAAATTTTCTAATAAAACAATTCTAACATTATTAGATAACTGCACCATTCTCAAACGTATCTGCATACATGTAATTCCTAACTAATTAAATACACAGAGATGTTTAAATATTATCAAATACTTATGTACGGCGTTATTAATGTTGCAATCTTATCTGCTAAATCTGTTTAAAGAGAATAATCCGAGATAGCGGTATTGTACTTGAAGAGGCGACATTATACAATATCAATGTTAATAGGAGCTAGTAAACACAGATTGTATTAGATCTAAGGTTAAGTAATGTCTGTCGTGGTCGTTATGGCGATTTTTTCAAGTTAGAGGAAGAAGAAAATTAATCTACTTCAGAATTAAGAATAAGAATATATTAAATTGAACATTTTTCAGAGGTTTTAGTTCAGACTAAAACCTCTGAAAAATTCTTATTCTTAATTCTCAATTTCTAAAAACATTACACACTCAGGTTTGTAATGTTTTTAAACGACAATAAGTTTAATTTTCAGAAATCTGTTTTAATTATTCCGTAGCCGGTTTCAGATAATGTCTAACAATATTTTGACAAATATCCAATTAGTAAACGCATGGGCGGAGAAGGAAATGTAGAGCGGGACTCATTGGCTGTATGATTTCAATAATAGCCTAAGCGGTCACAATTTTCAGGATTGTTTTATTATCGCGATTGCCAATTTTTATTTTTGAGTACAGAATTATAATTTTGAAACATGTTTGTTTTTGAAAGATAAATAAATTAGGCTTCTGCTTCCTCAAACTGTTAATTAAAATTATACATTTATTTTCTTGTAATTCCCCCCAAATTATATAATTTAAATGATTCATGTTATCTAAAATAAAATAGTTCTAAAACCCCATAGAAATAGAGTATTTATTCGAGTCAAACATTTTCCTAGAATGGATGTCTCGTGGGAACGTTGACTCAGAACAAAATAAATACAAATACAATAACTCCGGGCAGATATTGATCTATTGACACGTCTTTACAAGACCTCAATACAGACGACTTTAGTTTCCGACTATATCTGTGGCATAAAAGTTAGATGGAACTATGATATAGTTAAGGAACTTCATCGTATTCCGATTTTTTGTGATATCCTTTATTATAAAACTGGTTAGATTAACTAAATATACTTTTACTTAGACATTAAAGTTATTCCTGTAGTCTTTTTAAAGTTCTTCAGTTTCGATTAATTTAAATCATCCTTGAATATAAGTGACGAAATGTTTAAAAATCAATTTTTGAGATCGATCAATTGATTCAAATTGCTTGGACTTTTATTTACTTGCACATTACAGTATAGGACTTGTTTTAACTTTGGACCTGTACCAGTGTGTGTCATCGCATTATATGATGGTCCCAGTAGACCAATTTTGGAACAGATTTCGTTTCAGTTATTAATAAAATGCCCAACGTACTGACCATTCGTAAATATCGTTTAGCAGTTAAAGCGGTATCGGAAACATTTTATAGCAACAATAAAATATTTATTATTCGTTTTATTTTCGTGTTTACTCTTAAATATCGTGGTATTGAAAAATTAGTACGGTCTTATGACGAACTATATGGGATAAAAACCGAATAAGGGCAACTGCTATATTTCGTATTTGATTATCTTTCGTTTTGTTAATTTATTATTTTAAGATTATTAATTTAATCTTTATAGATGAATAGGCATATGTTATCACTACTCTTGCGGAATTCTCGTGAACTCGTGAGGTGAACAGATTACAAACCCATGTTTGGAAAATTGCGAAACAAATAGTAGGTACAATTTGAACTCAAAGCTAAGACTTGGCTATTAATTAGAAACCATTAACTTACGCTTAACTTGAGTAGTTTCAATCCATTTCAGTTGCCAACTTTGATATTAAATAAAACCCACTTAATTAGAGTTAAAATGTTTGAAACAAACAAATAAAAAACATACTCATCAGTTTTATTAAATGTTTCTAATGTTAGGACCTTAAATTAAAACTTCAGTGTTCAAAAAATGTATACAGACCCTAACTATCTTCAACTTACCATTTTATTCCCTTTGTAAGCAATAACTCTACCAATATCACGTGAATGCAGAGCAAATAACACGTAATGTTCATTTGATTGATTGGTTTAAGTAAATGTACCTACTCCGTTTTTGTGTACTATATATAGAAATACCTTACGTTTTATTTGGTCTGTATATTTTTGTGAATTTTTAAAAACCTCCTATTATATGATCTAGAACATCCAACAGTTTCATTAATTATCATCGCTACCCTATATAACAGAGCATTTTCTTTCACATCCATATAAAGTGCGTAGTCTATCAACGTGACACGTCATAAAGAACTTTTGAATCTACCTTATTGAAGGATGAATTCTTCGGTGCATATACTCGTAAACCGATCCTAATCCTTTATTTTCATCTCTTTCCTGAGAAATGTTCGCAAGTGAAATGGATGAAGAATATCGATAAACGTTTCAAAACCCCTACCTCCTTTGAATTCACTCATTTCCATTCCTACTGCTCTTTTGAAGTTCAATATATTCATAAAGTCCAATGAACTGCTGAATAAAAAATGTAGCTGAATCACGGTTACATAATAAAATGCTTCAACCAACTTTGTGAATATTTGATACATCTCATATTTTCCCAAAATGTTGCTCGATTTTCCCTCATGCAATCCTATAACGTTAATTTACGATATGGATTTCGTTTATACGAAAATGAATTTCGTTTAGATTCTATCGTTTGAATGATGAATTGTTAAGGCTTTTTCATTAAACTTAACGAAGATTTGAAGATTTATGTATTATTCAAATAAAGTATTTTTCATTAATGATTTCTTTGATTTACACGAACACTACACATTGAAATAAAACACTTAAAATTATATTCACAATATTGAAGGTAGTAAACCTTTTTACATTACTTTGTACGTCTTCCATCTTAGTCTACTGAGATCACGGGTTCTGTAAAGAATCCGAAACGTCAGAAAATGTAAAACAAAATATAACCACGACAAAAAACCGTTATAAGTGTTTTATTTCATTATTCATTAATTTATTTATCTTAAGTTAGCATTTATAAATACGAAAAGACTAATTGTTAATAATTTAAATGAATAAACAGTTTTCCTAGATTGGAACTTTTATATGATATCTTGTTATAGATTTCTTTTCATTATTTTATAAGAAAGAAGGTTTTTTTTTCCAAGAACAATATTATACCCAAAAACTGGTAAAAGAAAAAACATATGGCCTAGATATGTACATTTAACCGTCGGCAACTTTTATTACAAAAGAAAATGATTCAATAAAACAAGCCGAAAAGAAATACAAATGTAATAAAATATTCAATACAGAACAATATTGTGATTTGATAACTATATTTCGTGTAACGTAACATTTGATTACTTTATGAAAGCTTAGTATAACAAAGTTTTAAGGTATTCATAAAAACTTAGTTTCTTTACCACTTTTTTATTATACGTAAGATTATAGTAAAATTACTTCGAGTTAGATTCATAGTAGGTCAGAATCAAAATACATAATATAAGTTAGTCTGTTCCAGAGTTTATGTGTTTATTCGTCTAATGTTTCCTTAAGCTACGTTTTTACTTCGTACCTTAATATTTTCTAATTTATTGGATTACCAGATAATTTGCACGTTCATTAATTTGTATCTTTCTTTTAGTAAAAACTTACATTACTTCCTTAATGTTACCGTTTTTAATAACTTAAAATATCGTGTTTGTCATATATTTACATTTATTCAAATATTATTATTTTACTGTTATATGATCAATAGATAAATGTTTCTAATAAAAAAACTAGCATATTATTTAACTCTTGTAATTTCTACATTTCTATGTTGAAATCTCTATGATTGATGCTTGTTAGCTGTAACTGAAAGTCACGCAAACACGGAGAGCTGAAAGCTACATAATATTGGAATTTTCTTTATAATAATGCACAATTGTTATTTTTATAGAAGATTTTGAATGTTTCAATTTTCAGTATTTACCATTGCAGTAAGTCCAGATATAAGAGTGCACTAAGAAACTAACAAAAACTATCTTTATCTATAGATTATACCAATAGTTGGTTTAACTTGAATGAAAACTCGTCATCTTACGATCCTCTATTCCATATTACAATATAATTGCAATATGAATAAAATCTTAGCAAAGTTGAAAAAATTAAAAATGAGGTAAGCTGTAACAAGTGGACTACATTATCATATGCACCATGACATTGATATGTGAATGTTAATGATTCATGAATAATACAATTTAAGCGATTTAGATTCCGCAATATTTATAAATGACTATTTCCTTTGCACAATGTATTTGTTAGTCTGGGTCATAGTCTAGACACCTGTCTTTACCAGGTGGTGGAGGCCTTGTTATGTCAATCAATTCCTAGAACCGATTTGCTTTAAATATTGTACGCTTTGGAAGTAATATTGGTCTAATATTGTTGGATTATAATAGCTGTTACTCAGTAGGTCTATGAATAGTATACGAGTATAGTAAAAGTGAATTATGGGGGTGGTAGGTATTTTAGTGTTGTTACGAAGTGTTCTATACTAGGTGTATTTTTTTGTTAACTTTTTTGTAATTATTTGATGTATGTTCGTCAATTACTTCGATAGCTGTGTATAGAATTTGATCCTTGTCTGTGTAATTTGAGCAATTATTTTAATAAATAACAAATAACAAATAACTACTTCTTTTTTCTAATAATAGATACACAATTTATAAATTCAACTTAATTGCTATTATGTCAGTAGGTATTTAAGAATGGTCGTTTATCTCAACTTTCCTAGACAAGAACTATCAATTGCTTTGAAATTATGGCATGGGACTACTTAGGACCGAGACTTTTAAGCAAGTTCAATTATTTTCCTATTTCAACATTGAATAAAAAGTCATAAAAATTGGGAAGTTGTAGATACAAATCTAGTTACAAATATGTACTGATGTTTTGCCTGCTAATTAAACTTAAAAGCCGACCCTATTAGATCTGAGATAAAAGCTAGGACAGTTTAAGATAAAAGTTTAGAATAATGTAGTTATAAATATTCGTATTGTTTTATTGAGATGTCATGCAATAGTAATTGTAGATATAAAGTGCAGGGATGTTGCAGATGTCGCATTGAGCGCATTGCGGCGCTTCTACTAAATCTTGTTTGACCTCGATAGAGGCCATTTTCAACACATTAAAAGTTTTTCCATTACTGGTTTTTATTCTATATAAATAAAAAATAAATATTGGTAAATTAGACTGCAGCTAGGCTGATTGGGTTTATTATTTAGGGATAAGTAGGCATTGTTGTTGGAAAGGAATTTTTCATGTTTCGATTTTTATTGCGATTTTTCTTTAAAATTTTGAATTTAACTCGCCGAAGTTTGGACAGGATATCTGATGTAGGCTTCTTAAAAATGTTACTTGTTTCTATTATTAAAGAGTGTTTACTAGAATACATTTTAACTTTGGTTACATTAGCAGACTCTTTGCGAATTTGCTTGCTTCATTAAATGTTAGGTAAGTCTAAGGTCCTTTCTTTTTAGTCTTTCGCTGATGATAAACAGTGATGAGGGACGTAATCACGACGTTTCCCAATGTGTGTTGGTGATCTCAAACCCGAGTAGTACATTATTACATTCTAACATTTTTAGTATACCATCACGTGGTAGCCAACCCTCGAGGCTAGCACGTGTAACCAAAACTACAATATCGACCACTGACCGGTCTAATTTTACATAACCATATTGAACCTTGTATACTTGTAATAAGTGCGAGATCTAGCGTCCGTCTGAATGTGTGATGTAGTATGCCCGCTCAATAAAATATGTATGCGTAACTTGCCGCCAATTAGGTCGTCTTTGCGCCTCACGCCTTGTTACTCGTTTGTTATTCCTACCCTGTAATAAACGATACATTTCTTCATACATAAAGTAGGTGCTAATGCTCCTTTTTACCGGAAAATTGTAGCCATTTGGAACAGATGATAATAAGACTTATTTATATTCTACTATTGTACGTTTTTGACTACAATTTGTAAAATAATTTATCTTCAAAGTTAAAAAGAATGGTTTAGGCAATCTTTTGCGTTTTAGTTTCCTTTATTTAAGACATGCCTTAACTGTTAACAAACAAACAGTGCAAGGTTATGCTTTATCCACCCTCCTAATAATGTATTTTTTCCGATTTCCATTATTAATTGTAAGTATATTTTCTATTTAACCTTCTGTTTCTTCGTATTTGATTTTAAGGCAATAAGCTTTTGACTAAAACTGAATAATTTACATTCCGATCATGTTAACAACGCTTGGTAAAGAAAACTGCGAATTTAGGTCGGTAAAATTTCACTGTTAATTGAGCCTCATAATTAGAATTCAATATAAACATATTCTCAGTGGATTCTATAAGTTCTATTCTATATCAGTGGAGAGCTACATATTAAGTAATTACTCACAAATTTTAGGAATATTTGTATGTAATTAACAGTAAACATTTTATACAATTCATTGCTTATTAGGTAAAAGTTCGAATGTAATTTAAAATAGTCACGCAATGATCATTATGTTTTATTTTCCAGTTTAATAAAATAATTCTTGAACTAAATTTTTATATTTGATGTAAATGGTTACCGTTTACTTAAACTGAGTATTATATTGGTTGGTAGAAACTATGGCAGTTATTACAGTACCGATTTATTCCCATGGGGGTTCAAGGACAGAGTTCTTAGCAATATTACTAAAGAATTCTGTCTAGAAATGTACTAGTATTTTTTATTTGAATTGTAGTGATGGCCTTATATTTCAACTTCTTTACAACAGTGAGGTAGAAGGAAAGATCTACGACAGTTTATATAAATTATTATTTTATTGTTTATCATTTACTCTGTAAGCTATGATAAAGTACAACCATTAATTCATACGGATATCCAAATCGAAATGAACATTATTTAATTGATCACATAAATATACGTAGCGCGAATCCAATTTGTTTTATTTATTAAACCTTAGTCATTGCGAATTCAAAAGAAAACTTTATTAGTTAACACATCGTCAAAGAGAGGGTTCAAAAATTGGATGTGATTTCACAAATGTGTTTAGTTAATAAGTTTACGTCAAGGGTCGAAGGGAAGAGGAGTCAGCAAGCGTTGGTTATAGTCTCTTGGTAATATCGACAGGTTGTACACTGTACACCACCCTATGTGTTTACGCCGGTACACTTGCCATTACCTCGCATGTTTGTTCAATACAACATACTATCATTTTATTTGACGGCCAATAAATTGTCCCAGCTAATAATGCCGTCTCATGATTTAATGTACGCTTGGGGTTCTAAAATTTATTTAAATGTAGTCGTTTAGACGTAGAAGGAAACGATTCGTAGACGCCTGTAGCCATTTTCCTGTAATATGTTTTGCATTGATTCAATTATATTTTTTTTATGTAAAATGTTTTATTTGAAATTTAAATTTTAATATTGACTATAGTCAGGTGTATTTTACTGCCATGCAAGTAGTCCAATGAGTGATAATAAATCTGATAATAAATCCAATAATAAAGCTAACATTCTTTAATACACTATCTCGTACATTAAATATGAACATTCTTTAGGAAGCAAGTTAAGTCTTATTTCAATGTTTAGTACGAGTATTTGCATACATTTTTGAAATGTGTCCTTAGATGTAGTAAAATGTTGGATGGCTGACTATTGAGTCACACGGTAGCCTTCCAAATTAATGTTGGAATTATTAGGTCAGACATATTTTAACAAATGTCAAGTTCATATCGCAATAGTAGGTATCCTTGTATAATAAGTAATCGGGAATACCGGCACCTTTTGGTATTCCCATATTAATAGATGAGAGGAAGTGTTATGTTTGTGAGCACACGTGCGCCGCGCGGTGAGGATGCGACGTCACTCTTATCTCGCGTGCTGTTTGCTCAGATTAGCGGCCGCCTTACCCATTGTCAAGTTCAAAATGTCAAACGCAGTCCTTGACGATATTTTGAAGGTTGAACAACAGGTCAATGACCTGAGATATATCTATACTCCTACTAAATTATAATTCGACCTGTATCGAAAAAATATTTAAATTGAATCAATGGTCAGACTAAAGACGTTACTGAAAAATCTCCAGCATTAACTTCAGTATACTGCAATTTATTTAATCTTAAGCCACTTTGTCACCGGATGTCATTTGCAAGAGGTGTGAATAAGGGTATGTGAAGGACAAATTGATATGCGAATTTCAAATAAGGTGTTAGAATTATATTTTATGTATTAGATTGCCTTTGCCCAGCCCACAACTGGCGCCATTGATACCTATAGCTTTATCAATGCAAATATATTTTGTGTACAATAAAATAAATTGTTGCAACATTTACAAGTTTTTTATATACTTACTTAGGTATCTTATCCTGGTGTTGTTATGGATTTTAATCATACAAAAATGAATAAAAGTTTGATGTTAGTAAAGTCTAATAATTATTTATACTTGTGCTTTACTCTTCAGTAAAAGAATTCCCTTCACCTGGCAATGTGATCTAACTTGCCATTTTACTAACTTATTCGAAATCGTAAGAGATTATTCGGAACGGTAAACTAAGTAGCTGTATAACACAATATGGTAGAGTTAGGGTAGTTTACTTCACCAGTAGCTAGGGGCGCGGGCGGCGGCGGTCAGTGGCGCGTGTCCACCACCTGTCAGGACACCGGTTCGGTTCCCACCCCGCACACAACCGACATACACCACCGTACCTTATTAACCAACCTCATATTCCAAAATCTTGTATTCATTATGCACAATTTAAATAAAACGATCTCCTCAAAATTTGTATATTCAAATCAGGTGATTCACTTTGAATAATGGTGATGGGTTTTCTTTTTCAGTGTACCTGTTATGTGAATATTTAGTTAGGTTTGAGCTATGTTTTAATAAATGTAGTTTTTTAAAGTTTTAAAGTAATTTTTGTAAGGTTTAATAGCCAGGTTTCAAATAATCTTTCAAATCTGTTCAGGTCGTGATACGTGAGTGTTAATTATATGTCCATATAGTTAAAACTGCAGACTACTATTACATAAAATTACATAACTTCTCTACGTAAAAGCAATTTCTTATAAATAACAACAATAATAATCAAATATAGGAACGCAAGTGATTCACACATCGTACGATGTTTTATGCAGACGCGGTGAATTTCAACACGCGATGTTATTTGGAAACGGTTAATAAGTAATATTTACATTAAACAATACCTAAATATGTAATTTTTATTATTGATGACATAAATTACATTGTTCTCCGAATGCCATAAGAATTAGAATGTTTTATTGCTTGAACTACAACAATTTGTCTTTATGAATATGAAAATATCGACAATAGTTTAACTAAGGTATCACGGGAGTTCTATATATCACGAGCTTGCGATTACTATAAACTTAAAAAAACACAGACGAAATGAGATCATATTATTCGATTATATTTTTAGGTTTACCTGAAAATTAATAATCATGATAATTAAGTTAATTACATATTTTCTGCGAACTTGCATGACATTGAAATTGATTACAGTGGTTTAAAATCTGTTATTATAGAGAAATAATTATTTTCTATGTTCCAAAAACAATTTCCAAGAGTTTCAAGACACTTAAAATTCATAGTTTGTAGAAGCGATGCTAATAAAAAAGATTTACGACCTAATGTTTTCGTTGAACATAGCTAATAAAATCCAATTAGGTGTAATTTTTTCTTTCTAATTTCAAAAGTTTGTATTGTTATATGTTTAGATGCAACTAACTATCTATGATTCTTACTCAAGTAGTAAGCATCTCCATTCTTTGTTTGTTTTATGAAATTAATGATATTTCCCGGATCGATGATACAATTTTATAAAAAAATACAATAAAATAAATTTCGCATGTAACTGTTGTCTAAAAATGCCAAGGTCAGGTCGCTTACACAATTCTTATTAAGGTTTAGCACGTGACAGTTTCTAAGAATTCTTTTTTTAAACTTGACAACTGTCACCCCCGCGAGGGCACGCGCTTGACATATGTCACGGGCACCCCACGACATGCGTTAACGCCCATGATTACCATCACCGCCTTAATTATCAACGTTTTGGTTTTTCTGACGGCTCAGTACGGTGAGTAAGGATTAGCAATTACTTTGGACGGTTTAATTTGCCTTTTTAAAGATTTTATCTAAGTACCAACAATTTACGGGATGGAATTTCCAATCGGTACTACGTTTCTAGAACCTCCCTTCGTTTAGGTGTTGTCAGGTACGTACTGTATGTATAACTTTTATTTTCTACTTATTCAAATCAGCACCAGCCACCAAGATAAATAAAAACAATTGAATTTCTAACACCAATTATTTAAACAAAATTAATAGCCAATTATTTATTTCTACATTTCTTTACTCCATTCTCGTGTTAATGTTTGTTAATAATATTTAGTATAATCTGATTCCTTGGTCGGAACCCTTGTGTTTGGAGGTTTACATAAAATGACCGTCATTATAAGCCCATATGGTGTATTGGAGCGCGTGGCACTTACCCACGCGCCGTCTCAGGTTGCGACCATAACAGGACTTCAATTAATTGTTATTAGCCCTTGCACACTCATGCGAGTGATCGCTACTTCATGTCAAGTCTATTGAATTCGAAACACGATACCACCTTTTACAATTCTATTACCTTTAATTAGTTTTTGAGAGTTTGATTAAACTGAGGTGATTTATGTTGCTATCTTTATTATGGAAGTTTAAAAGTTTAGATGTTTCGTATTCAATTACTTAAATATAGTTACATTTTATTTGGATATTTGACACACGCGTTTAACCTACATTTATCCCAATAATCCTATGCGATGCAATATAGTTAATCCGGTAGAACAGAGGAGTTTAGCTAGTGGTTAAATAATGTTAAAAAGGCAAGTTATTCTACATTAAAACAATACAATAAAATGAATAACCTTCATACATTTTTATTTAGAAAGTAATTTCGTTAACAATCAAATATTTGTTGGGTTATCAAGTTTATTTTCAATAGTGTGCGTCGGTTCGTGTTTCAACACAATCAAATACCTAACACAATTAACAAACAAAATATAATAAAACCGACGTCGTCCGCAAACCGCGAGCTATTTTCACGTAAACGTTAAATAAACGAGCTAACTTGTTTAATTAATTATTCGCCCATTCATCGGATGACGTTTTCAAGCCGAAATGGTTCCGCCTAATTTAATCTTTTGTATTTAACGACACTTGAAGAAAATTGCCTTTTCTAAAAGGTCTCATCAATCATGTTCACCGTTTTGACAGTTTTGGGACTTATTTTTGGCCCCTGTTTTGGTGGTTTAAGGTTCTTTCATATAATTATGTTATATATGTTCTATAGGACCAGTGAGTGATTTTGTATAAAATATAAAACTTTGAGAGCAGGTTTTGTCCTATGTTGTGTCCAAACTATTATAAAGACAATAAATAGTTTGAATTTTAGATTCTATCAGAATAAATTGGTTCTGTTGATTATTCTCGAGCTTTATACCTTGCAATAGGGGTTCATATTATGTTAAAGAAAAAGAACAACAATTATCCATTAAAGGTACTGGGTCTGGTGTGCAACGTGGTTGTGTCTCTGGCATTTGAAACATTCTTGTAAACGCATAACTTCCTTCAAAAATATGCAAAGAGTTATAATATTGATACATTTACAAATTAAACCCCTTTAATGCCTACAGTATTACTGCAATGGTTCAGAACGTCTCCGCCAAGGCTCTTAAATGAACTATTACTTTATTTCAGATAGGTTGGGTCGTAGACGGAAGCCGTTTCCCACTCATAAATTGCATATAATGCATCGAGTTTAAAGTAACAGACGATACTTTCGCTAAACTAGTATTTAATCCTATAGCCGAAAGAGTTATTATTGCTTGGCCCACACAGGCGTAAGTTAGGCAACATTGATATCTTAGCCTTATATCTAGCTAGGAAATGCTATTAACGCGAAATAGTGTACAAGTGTTTACGATCGCGTGGCAAATACGTTTTATAGCCTTCAAGCTGTAACCAACAGACGTTAAACCTTAGTTTATTTCAGAGAAAACTTATGGGATTTTACGAATTGACAAATTATACCTAATGTGTTCAACACACATTAGAAAAGCATCTCTTAGGAAGATTATAATGAACATGAAAATAGAATTTTGCTTATTGAAACTTGATGAAATATTTCTTTCGGATTTTTATCTAGCAGTAACAACCACAAATAAAATCAGTTGTTTTTTGCATATTACTTCTTTGCGCTTTTTTTGCTTGAGAACGGAAAAAATAAAATAAAGAAAAATACTGCGCGGAAATTTTTGAAACTGACAAATATTAGTCAAAGCGGGTCGCTACTAAAATAAAATACACATTTCATACATTTTTGACACACAAATTTAACATTCATTACAACATAAGTACAAAAGAACAACCGCCGTTTAATTGTCCAGCCACATAATAAAAGTAAATTGAATAAGGCAGGCTGTTTTAAAAATATTCAGAAACAAACCTCGTTGTGAGTTAAAAGGAAAAGTTTTGTTTGCAGTCAAACGGGTGGCAGTTCGGAGGCAATCTGGAGCGTTGTTCTTGTTAGGGGCATCGCACACAGTGAAGATACTATAATATTATATCTTAAGATAGCTTGATATAAAATATATAGTATCTTAAGGTAACAAACAGTTGAGTTACGATAATATATCTGCTCAATTAATTGGCTTTTGAATATTTCGTATTACTAGCGTAGTTCCCGCTCCCGTGAGAATGTAGGGATGAAATAACCTTCCTCTTGAATCACCCTTAAATTAAATTCAAAATTTAAAGATATACATACCTAGGGACAGACAGACAGCGACTTTGTTTTATACTATGTAGTGATTTTCATATTGGTCGATAGCTATGTTACTGTAAAATAAAAATACTACTAATATTATAAACGCGAAAGTATGTAAGAATGGATGTTTAGATGTACTTATGTTTGTTACTCCATAGACATCCATACATCCGTTCTGACAAACTTTCACATTTAAGTATAATATTAGTAGGAAGTAGGATCTTAACCGTGCATGATAGTTTATACAAAATTTTATCTTGAGACTAGCAGCCACGCTTCATACCCGCGCGGAACCTGTTCCCGTTGAATTTAGGGATAAAAAGTATCCTATGTTACTGCCACTAAAAGTCCCGTCAAAATAGGTCTAGCCGTTTCAGAGATTAGCCGGAACAAACAGAACAGACACTCCAATTTTATTTATTAGTATAGATATAATATCCTCTCTGTGTGTGATACCCTTTAGGCCAGTGTACACTGTACGTTGTTGGCGACAGACGGGCCTGGGCGGCCGTAGACGTGACGGCGGCGACGTGACGACGCCGCTCTCGGCTAGGGCTGACACATTAACGTCAACGTCATAAAACTGGAAACGTTGAAACTATGAAGTCGAAATTACTGTTGGATTGTTCGGACTCTTGAAGAGTTGTAAAAATTTTGGTAGAAATGTAAATTGCAATTGTATGATTCTTTTTCATTTTTTGGGTGATTGGTACAAGATGTAGACTTATCTGATATTAAATAAAAGCCTTTGTTGTTCATTAATTTGACACTTCCAACGTTTTACTTGCATTGTTTTGTGAAATGATATAACGGTGCCACTGTAAATCACAAATCTGTATAGTTTTTTATTGAAAATCTTTTTATAGACATAAAATCGATTATTGACTTTGTTTCTTATAGGATCTGTTGGTATACTATTAAAAAAAACAAATACTTAAAGTAAATGAATGAAAAAAATGTGTTTGGGAAACCGTACCGGTAAAAAATGAATTTCAAATACCAACCCTAGCTAACTTTGTCTATCCACTAGGCGTAGTCTTTATAAATAGTGGCTTGTGTCACTCGCAAGCGCTTGAAGCACTTTCTGCTATCTCTGACGCTTTCTAGATTAGAGCTGAGATTAAACAATGCTTTGGGTACCTTTCACTGCTTTGTCTTAATTGGAACAACGTTAACTAAAGAGATTATAACTTTAATCTACCCGTTATAGTTAAGTAAGTCTTTATACCTATTGAAATTAAAATCAAGGTGCTTTCCATGTTTTGAGTTCTAAATATAGTTTAGGCTGAATTCCGAGGCGTTTTCCAAGGTAGCTCAATTAATCAGTGTAAGAGGTTGCAGTATAATGTTGCCAAACTTGTATTACAATTTGACCTACAAATAAGGAAAAAATATTTCTATGTAAACTAGCTAGAGTATGCTGAATAAAATGCCGTAGTCTGTAGGTGGGCTGATGTAACCTAGATTGTAAAGTTTGTAATATCCCGTAGCCTAGATGTCTACGAGTGCTACGGCGTAGCTTGCTACGTGACCGGGTTAATCTGATGGATGGCTCTCGGTGAGACCAAGAATCCTCTACTGAATACACACCCTGTTTTAAACGATTGAATGTCAAGTACTTTACAAGTTAATTTTAATGTGAAGCGGGTTCAGTTCCTTTGCTGGATAAAATATTTGTGTTATTTACAAAACATGCGGGTGTGTATGAATGCGCTACTTTTATTACTCTAGCTAGATACAACTCGCAGTAGTGGCCTAGTAGTTCATTTGATATATGAAGATAAAGGAGTGATTGTTATTTGTAAAGGTTAAAAGTATAATTTCCTTGATCATTTACTGCACTATGTGCCTTCGATACGTCCAATCAACTAGTTGAATATAATAACGCGTTTAAAATATACCGGATCGATACAAGAGTGCTTCTTCAAGGCGTTTTTTCGGAATCTTCCGGTGTAGTATTGATTGTGGGAATGTAGGCCACTAACGGTGTACAGCCACAATACAGCCTCGTAAATGTTCAGGCGCATACATTAATATACGGTGGAGGGTAATGACTGATACTATATCATTTCGATTTAGTGACTCAGTTATGTTGATGATGTAAAGTTTATTATGTACGTTATGGAGACAGATTAGGGGTGGTTTTGGTTCAATGTTTTGTCAATGCGCGACTAAGATCCATTAATACTACATAGTTTAGGGTTGTTGTATTTGAGTTTTATCTCAAGAAGTACTGTATTGATTTTCATGCAGTTTTCACATGTAGATGAACAGATGATTCTGCAAGAATAAATATGAATAGCCATGCGATCACAGATCATGGAATCAGTTAATCCGTAATAGTTGACGATGTAAAGTTTATTAGTTATAGATAGTATGAATTTGTATGTAATGTGTAATAAATATGTGCGACTCGCCGATACCCAGATAAACCCTACGAGGTTTTCGTGGATCGGCTATTGTTTAGATTAAGGAGTGTTAAAAGTGTTTTGGAAAATTAAATAAATAAAGTTACGAAATGAAATAAGCGTTTTTTATTTCCTATTTTATTCTTCTAGTATGTGAGCGGTTTCTGCAATATGACCTCTATATACTTTGTGCGTACGGTATTCTAATTCTAATTTTTGGTCAATTTTTAATATAAAACCTATCCGATACGACTATTGATGGAATTAGTGACCGGGTCAACAGGAATCGAACGACTTTACGTCTCTTCCGAAGAACGGAAACGCTCATAATGTTAAAAGCATTTACTATTTTATCATCGACACGAAGAACTTTTAATAAATATTATTGACATTGAGCCAAAATCTGGTTACGCTAAAAATGGATCCTAAATACAAATGGAATAAAGATGTGGAAGAAGAGTTCTTAAAAGAAAAGAAAGAAAACTTATATGGCAAACTTTTATAAAAGTATTTTACTTCTACAAACTTTGATTGTCTCTAAATGCCTATATCCTAATATGTTCTTTTTGTGTATTGTTGCAGCCACCGAGCTTGATTTGTTGGGCGCACTGTCGCTGCACAACCGATCGCACGCGGGCGTCACGCTCGTACCGGGAATGCAACCGCAGCGGACAGCGTATACATTACAAGGTAAATAATCATACATTATCTTTTAACTTATCTTTTCACGGGACTGATGACTGATGTCTCGAGGTGACGAGCGCAGTACAGTGTTGCACACTGTTTCTGATGGCGTGTTGCTTACCACCTCGCTTGTCACGTCACTCAATAGTAATAAAACGAAGTGGTGTAGTGGATGGTGAAATTCCCACTCAAGACAAACATGTGTCCATTAAGATGTCTGATTGTCTTGGTTTTATGATTTAAACAAACAAGTGCTGTAGTTATTGCTAATCTCAAGCTCGGTATCGCCTAGAGAGATCGTCGTTGAATTATTTCTTATTTCGTACCTACTGAAATATGTTTTAGACCTATCGTATTTTATGAATTTGCAAATTGGACCTTTTGTCGAATTGGACATAATACTACTAAACGGTAAAACCATCTCACGTAAAACAAATCAAATAACGCTACAATAAACATTCCATATCAAAACCCATAACATTTAAAGCATACTTAACTTCAGGTAATGGATATCAGATATAGTAAGTGCATTTCAGTCGAGTCCTATTCCGCTATAAGTCAGTCAGTCCATTAACGGAAGTCACGCGGCACTCCTAGTTACATTTTAATGCACTTTGTAATAAGTCGTACGTGTCACTTAGATATCAGAGGGTGGCTTTTAAACTTGATTAGTGTTTCGTACTGAAATAATACTAAATATGATATGGGGTTGGTAAATGGAAGGAAGTTTTTGATTGTGTTTCGGTTGTTTTAGTATTGATTTATGTATGAACTTTGTGAATTTTAGTTTTTTAATAAAAGTGATGCATAATCTTAAACTATTTAATTAGTTCAATATTCACTAAAAGATAAAAGTAAAATAAATAAATAAATAAAAATATGTTTATTGTTCTTTTCAGTATTGCCAATAATTAAAATTGTAACATCACCACAAGTTCTGTCATCATTTATTTTAAATTAAAATATTTTTATCATCAAATAACAGACGGGGATATTACAATTTCATTTGCTTTTGTTGTAAATTCATTGATCGCACTTCCGAGGGTCTTGTCAGGAGCACGTGCCTATTGTGTTTCACCCCAAAAACTTTTTGACATTTGCAATTTGGCAAAAAATGCCGTCGAAGAATAACTTGCGGCAACTTTCAGGAAGCTCAAATATTGAATAGACAAGGGTGCCGAAATAAGGGCGGTGTTTTATACTATTATTGAATAGTTAGAGACGATACCACGAAATATATACTTACCTATATTTTAATTTGCGTTTGCGGAATGTTTGAGCCCGATAAATGGTTGGATTAAACAGAGATAATTAAAAATAAAGACGTTGTAATCCAACGTGTCGGCGGTGCGGTGGGGCGGTTGGAGCCGAGCCTTGCAAATTGTCTGTAATCCCTAGTGTAGGTTAGCCAGACGTCTCGTTGAACGCGGGCCTATTATCGCCACTCCGCACATTAATTCAACCGGCAAATGTCCGCAATCCCCCACATTGAACATTGATTAACTTGCCTCGAACAATGTCACAGATTTCATTGTTGGAACAAGGGTTGTCTCTTCAAATATTCATTTAATTAAATTTGAATTTATTTCGTTGGAAACGTGTTACATCAGACTTTTTTCTTTGGTTATATAACTGTGCCAAACACGGTTTGAAACTAGTATGGCAAGTAAAGTCTCGATAATTGCGCTTTACGTATTTTTATTGTAACAAAATGTTTATTAAATGAATTGAATTGAATAAATAGGGTTTTAATAAGTTTCCTTTCAACATTAAATTGTTATATGTATTCAATAACTTAATGAAACTTTGAATTTCCCTATCAATTTAATAGACATTTACGTTTTATTATTATCATTGACCAAACTATACGCAAATAATATTCCAATAAATTTTACCAGTCAGTTCAAAAGCTAAAGTAAAATGCTCTACATTATCTTACAATGCTTATTGTACGTACTTTATTATTCTTATAATGTAGCTACATATACCCCAAAATTGCCAAGGGACGCGTACTGCAATATAACACTATAGTTAAACAATACTGACACGTGAGAACCCTAGTGACATTTGTCGAGTTTCACTTGCGCGTAACGTAATCCTCGCCATTAGGCAAGTTGCGTTCATTCGCATTGTCAGAGGGTGTTAGCCCTAATTAGTGGGGATCGACGGATCACAGCTCACAAGCATATTGCTCTGTTCGTGCTAACGAATGACAAACGCCAGAAACACCGCTTTGATATGTTACCAACATTAATCTCTTATTATTCCCGGGTCATTAATAATTGCAACAATTGGAGCGAATCATGTCGTGTGAAATTCCGTATTTATAAATAGTTAGTTTTATTTATGCAGAGTTTATATTTTCATTGCAATAAGGAGGCGGTTTTATATTGTATACTTATCTGTATAAATAAAAAACACGTTATACTTTTACTGTGTTAGGATTTTTTTTTGTTTCACTAGAAATTTTGAAAATACATTACATGGAAAACGTTTATTCCTCAATCTTATAAAGTTGTTTAAATTAATCATTACTAGCGGTAATCCCTGACATACCGGGATAATTTGCTTTTGTACATAGACTTTTAGCCTGTTTCTTCCATTAAACGAAAAAAAAAAACAGTAATGTATTTAGTAATTATGTAGTGAGTGGACATAGTCATGTAATTCATATGAGTAGATTACATATTGTAATCGTGTCATAGCCTTCAGTGCCAAGGACAGTGGCGATTCAATAAGTGGGCATGGGCACTAATGTTTGTGACAGACATGACAAGCGTGCTTTATGGCACTCTCCTGTACTTGACAAGCAATACTTGTGGTGTAAATAGAGGCATAGTAAATGCAACAAATGGTTGAGATAAGTATTTAGATAATGTATTATCACTACGTTATTTGTGCTTTTGAAGCGTTTGTCAATCTTATAGTAAATCCGTAAAAAAGTACTCGAACTTCACAAATATTCAGTGTTAGATTCCCACCAGTCCACTCATTGTAAAGAAAGAGACGAGCAAATTAGAGTTTTTCATAAACGGCTCTAACGATGTTGTTTTCTTCGATTTACACTACACTAAAACAAAACACTACGGCACTAACAATTTCAATTGGTGTAGTTCATACGGGTGAAAACTTGATCTCATTTCTGAGAAAATTCGTTTTCTCTTCCCCGGACGGAGCTCGGTTGCCAAAATACATTATTACTTATTGAAAAACAAAAGCAAACGTAAGCTTTATATTAAAAGTTGATGATAGATACTCGTAGCTAACCCTAACTAAAACATGTTACCTTTCGTTACTGCGGTTGTGGCGAGCGTTCATTGCTCACTGAGCTGCTACGTGAAGTCAAAGGAAGTCACATGAATATTAATCTTTGAAAGTTGAAGTTTGACTCGTAAATACTTTCATCTAGATAATGGTCAGGTACAATCATTTTAAAATGTTTTTGAAGCTAATGAAAATGTTTTTATTGATTAAATTCTTCTCGCTTGTGAGAACTTTTCTTTGATTTGAATCCACGAACGAGTGTTGCCGTAAACTTCTACGGGATGTTAAAATTTAAAGATTATGAACAGCTGGGATAACCTACTCAGGAATCTCAGTTGTTAAGAAAATCCTGACTTTTCGACTTATTTCTGGGTTTATATCCCAGCTGAGGTGTAAAATTTTCAATTATAAAATCATAAAAAAAAACCAAATGTATGTTCCTTATCAAGGTTGGTCTTCGTTTTTGTATTCGTAATTATCACGATTCTCTTGTAGGAAAGACTCTATAAATCTCGATATTTTGGGAATTGTAAGGAAAATGGCAACGTTGCGAAACCGGGATTACTAATAAAGTATTGATGTTTAATTTATCACAAAACATTATTCGTGTGAAAGCAGGTCATGTGTACGCAACCGATAAACGATTGGCAATAAAATAAATCCGTAACGGGGAGTCATACAATAAAGTGTTTGCACAAACCGCCGCAAATATTTGTCCGTCGCCGATTGACATTCGCGCCGCGGAGGGTGCTTTGATTAAACCGAAATAATATTAGGGTTCAATAATGATTATGAATTTATTAAAGTTATATTAATTTGCTACGAGTGTTATATACGAAATATTTTTTATGGGACGGTCAGAATTGCAATAGATTTATTAAAAATTATAACATGGTCTTGAAAAAAAATACTCGTATTTTTTTAGGTATTGTAGATTTGTAGCAATGTAGAGATAAATCAAAGTCTAGTCACTCTCGAGCCTTCCAAATATCCCTCACTCGACCTTGAGTTATTATAAGTACATCTGTTTTAAAGGAAAAGGGGAAGGAAAAATAATAAAATCATATTTAAACATTTAATTAAAAAGGAAGACCCCAATATTATTCAAGAAATTTTAAATTGTAAATGTAATATTAAGTTTTAAAATTGCCTTCGTAACAAAACAGCCTTCGGCTTTAAAGGGCTTTCCGAGCCGCGTTATTAATAAGAAAAAATAATCTTTAGAAATAAATTCAAAGGGGAGATCCAGTGAGTGACTGCAATAACAATTGTTGCAAAAGTTAATTGTTATTGGTTCATCCTCTATAGGAGGGGAGTTAACAATAAAGGTGTTTTAAAGGAAATCCATATTAATGTGAAAATGTGGCTTATTTAACTTTTTCCATTATGGAACAGAGATACGGACTTATGAACTGATATTATTTTACAAAGTTTAACTTCAGTTTAACAAATTTGGGGGTAAGCTTTTGAGTTTAAAAGCAATAGCTCCGAATTAGACTGTATAGTGAATATTAAGTTACTAACAAACATCATTATAAATAGTAACTAACTATGAATTTTGTTCGCCAAAATAAAAACAAAAAGTCTGAGTTTTAACATTATTAAATAAATAATTAATACCTATTATGTATTATCTATCTTTACTCGAATTATGTATCCAATATTGTAATAAATCTAATACAGTACCAATACCAGCCAAAACAAAATATTACAACACAGCATCTTACAAAAGAAATAACACAATTTAATATCAAAATCCTCAACCAATATGCTGACGTCATATTTGCGAGGTCAATATTCTAAGAAATACATTCTCTCTTGTTTTTCTTTACCGTAGGTACAATAAAAGAACTAAGGCAAATAGCTAGATGGGAAAATATGTCTGAAATGTATGACGTGTTTAACTTGAGGGCCGATGAACCCTACGGCAGGTATTAATATAATTGGTACAAGGGTTTCTCAAGTTATTTGAAATTTTAATTGAATTCGTTTTCGTTATAAAAATGTTTCTAACTCTTTTCCATATTAATGTTACACACGCGTTTGATAATCGCGGTTTTAAGTTAGGTTCATAATTAAAGAAGTTGTAAGTATATACGTTAGTTTCCGACATTTCGATAAGTTCTTTCGGCTATATGGGATAATCGGATTCCAATGCGGGTGGAGAACTGGTTGTTAATTAATAAATTAAAAAAAACAAAAAATACATTACATTTTTCACTATAGCTGAAAACTTTTGATTTCCCATATTTTCGGAGTATCTAAGTCTATACCGATCACATTGAAAAAGTCTTACTATTACTAATTCAAAATTCAATTACCAATCATATTAATTAAACATACAGAATGCAATTAAAACCAAAGATTCCGTGCGCGTGCAATGACCTTAGCGACCCTCTAAAGGGCAAGTTTTCTTTTCGTGACAACATCGGTCACGTGACTGCGAGCTTTCCCTCGATATTTCAACCGTTCGTGTATTCATAACCATAACAGAACAGCATGATGTCACATTAATATTATTTTGATTTGGTTACAGTTGAATAATGATTGATATTTTTCTTTAATTTGGTTGAAAAGATATTGCAAATGATATTTTTCTTCAATTTGAATAGAAAGATATTGAAAAGGAAAAGGATTTTCCAACAAGTAGAGGAAAATTGTTATTTTAATTTCGGAGTATTCCCTTTAGTAACGTTAATTAGACTTTTGTACTCGTTCTTTTGATATCTCTACATTATCTCTATAGGTATCGAGCTTTCTGAGATTTTCTTCATAATATAACCAATTGGCCCAAAACTAGGATTATTATTACCACATGTCTATGGTATCAGAAATGGAATCTACGCACATACAAATTCATACCCACATTTTGTGGATGACAGGATCTCTCTTTTCCGAACCTTTATCCCATGTCTATTTGGGGTCGGTTATCAGTTTAACCAGATTTGGCGAAATGTTAGTATTTTACGTGAAGCGACTGCCAGACCTTCACAACCCAGAGGGCTATACGAAATTTTTGGGTTAAACCAAATGTTAGACTTTTGAGGGCTCAACTACCCGTAACGACTGTCGATGATGTTAGTACGACAGCCGGGACCGACGGCTTTACGTCCTAGCTGCCGAAGCACGGAAACGCTCATGAAATTAAAAGTCATTTTTAGTAATGACCCATCACAGTCATGACGATGCCAGACGTTGCTTAACAGCACTCATGATCACAAGTGATCCGCGGGTAGCACTGGGCTATGAGCGCTTCAATTCAAGGATGATACAAATAATTTCCTCGTACAGGAATCAGACCCGATTTGAAAGTCTGGTCCATGGACAAAACTGAGTAATTTGTTACATTTGTACATAACAGTTAGTGAAACATTAACATCCCTTGAGTCGCGGTCCCTTCCGCACAATTACCCGTCGCCGCTGGGGACTATCATCATTCATGTGAAGATATTATTTCGTCATCCCCTTTGCCACTACCCTCGGCGATTCAAATCAGTATTGCGCACTTTATTACTCGCTCGTTTGAACTGTAGCGAAGTATGATAAATTAATTTAAATTACTGATATTCGCGCATATTATTTAATTTTTGGAGTTTACTATTGTGAAAGTATACGTATACCACAGTATTAAGACTACTGTGCAGATACGTTACAAGAATGATATTATTTCTCAAAACTCTGATGTAAATCGAATAATTCGGACAAGTAATAGCTCTGCATAATTCGACCTGAACTGAAATAAGTTTGATAGATAGAGTTAATTTATTATAGGAAAACAAAACAATCAGCAGAGAGAATAAGAACAAAAAATGAATACTAATTTAACATTATTTACGACTTTCTCAAATCAAGTCATCACAACACTACCACAGAAAGACTGCAAAACATGTTGTAATGACGTAATAAACAAATAATGGGCAACATTAAATTCAATAATAAATAGTAATTGTATATAATAGAGACAAACATAAGTTGAGTTGGTACGTTGCCAAGTCGGGGCGGTCGTTACAGGCCAAGGACTTGATCCAGTAGGCACTACACCACTACACCACCAGCCAGCTGATTGGTATCGGAATTTATGGCAACGAATCAACTCAATTGAATTTACAAATAAATTCAGCTTTTATTATAGGTATTCTAGAAAGAAGGTCACCAGTAAAACATTTATTAAAAATACATCAATTTTCGATCAATTTTCAGAATTGAACTATGGCTTCCTAGTTCGAACTAATATGACACCCAGATGTACTGCATTTTATGAGTACTTACGTAGTTATTTCTTGTATGTGTTGTAGGTGATTCTCGTTCTCTACAAGTGGAGGGCGATGTGTTCGAGCGCGCGGCTGAGCTGCTGCGCCGCTCGCCGGAGTTCACAGTGCTGGCCGCGCTGCGACAGGAGCCGGCCAACTCCGGCACTATACTCTCATTCTCACACGGATACAATAGGTATTATTCATATAGCTTCTCTTTACAATCATCAACAGCACATATTAAAATAAGGTACCACGTAGTTTAAATGTGAATAGACTGATAGGTACGTAAAATTATGATACACAATAGTAGTTCACTAATTAGAATATGGTTCTAATGCAATAAGGTACCACGTAGTTTAAATGTGAATAGACTGATAGGTACGTAAAATTATGATACACAATAGTAGTTCACTAATTAGAATATGGTTCTAATGCAATGAATTATTTTCTGTGAGAATAGTAAAGCGGTTTGAGTAGATGGTATTGAATGGGTATGAAGACCGGTGCGGGTGAGCAGTGATGAGCAGATGAGGGCGGCGAGAGGCGCGACGGTCGGCGGCGCGGGACCACGTCTGACGGTGAGTTCTAGATCTCAAAATCGCTGCGCGCGCACGCATCCAACTGTTACTAGCGATCCGTGCGCGCGCATAGGGGAGTATCATGTATCTTGGAATGTCCTGTGCCTCGGAATGTCTTCCTCGATCTATCCGTTGACCTTTGGCTCACTGTCACCTGTGCATGGATGTATGTTGTGCGCGCTTGCATGCGCTCCTGCGCCCGTCGGCGCGGCCCGCCTAGTGTTTATGTGCCTTGACGTGTTGTGTACTGTGGTGTCCGCCCTCTCCCGAGCCGTCTTCGATGTTATATCTCACTGGATGTTGTGTGTTGTGGCGCCGCGATCGGCCGCGAGCCCGCGCTCGCCCGAGGGACCCGCGCCCGGCTCGTCCGCACTTGCATTCCAAGCGACATGGGACCCCGCATTCTCTCGCACCGCGTCCGACGCATCGCATCTCCTCCATACGGTAGGCCCGATCGGCTCCGGACACGCGCGGAGTCGCTCGGCGCTCGATGGCCAAGATACGATATCATAGGAGAGCGGACATCGCGAGAGACGTTTCGCCCGGTGCGAGCGCTCCATCACCCAGCGAGCCGACATCGAACGCGGTCCGTTCCGAGGTACATGGTCCCCCATAATGGCCGAGCGATATTGAGATGTAGAGCGAGCCGAGGTCCGCTCGCCGGCGGTGGGCGGTCGCGCGTTGTGTAGTGTGAGTTGTGTTGGTGTTGTGTAATGTGTACCTCGGAACAGTGTCGCGAGGAGTCGGCGCGCGCTCGGTGTGCGATGTGTAGTGCATCCTGCGACGTGCGCAGGTACCTGGAGGTGCAGTCGAGCGGGCGGCGCGACGAGGTGCGGCTGCACTACGTGGCGGCGGGCGGCAGCGCGGCGCGCGTCGAGACCTTCCCCTTCCGGCTGGCGGACGGCGCGTGGCACCGCCTGGCGCTGGCCGTGTCGGGCGCGCAGGCCACGCTGCTCGTCGACTGCCACCCGCTCTACCGCCGCCTCATCCCGCCGCCCGACCGCAACTTCACCAACCCCCAGCTCACGCTCTGGCTCGGACAGAGGAATAGCAAACATTCACTATTTAAAGTTAGTATCATTTTATCTGGTAATTTTAAAATATCTACGTGTAATCGGTTGTAACTCTGTATTCCATATTATTCCAGGGCACAATACAGGAGGTGAGACTAGTAAGCGGGCCGCACGGGTACTTGGCGCAATGCCCGGGCCTGGATTCCGAGTGTCCTACCTGTGGACAGTTCGCCCTGCTGCAGGCCACCGTACAGGAGCTCACTACACATATCCATGATCTGTCGCTCAAGGTTATTTTATTATACCACAAATAAGTTAATATATTTTGCTGGATCTCTTGTTAAATGTGTCGTGTGCAAACAGTTAGTGGGTGCGGAGTCGCGGTTGGCGCGGTTGGAGCAATGCGACTGTCAGAAGTCGTGCTACTCCAACGGCACCGTACATGCGGACGGGGCCACTTGGCAAAGAGACTGCAACCGCTGCTCCTGCGTGGTCAGTACTACATGCAGCTAAGATAGCTGATTCCGAGCACATGGGTACTCATTAATTTGTTCATAACATTGCAGCACGGCGAAATAACGTGCAGGCCAGTCGAGTGCGATCGAGCGGAATGTAAAAATCCGGTAATACATCCAGGGGAATGCTGTCCGACGTGTTTAAGTCAGTATCACTTTTTACATAGAGCTATTGTTTTCAAATCCTATAATATCTTGTAGCTCTATTGGTCTTTGGGCTATGGTTTAAATGGTTGCTTGGCATTGCAGAGCAGTGCCTGCTGAAGGGCACGCTGTACGAGCACGGCGAGCGGTTCGCGCCCAAGGAGTGCGCGGAGTGCGTGTGCCACGACGGCACCATGCAGTGCACGCGCGCCGACCCCGACACGGCGTGCCCCGCGCTGCCGTGCGACGCCGCGCAGCAGTTCACCGTGCCCGGCGAGTGCTGCAAGTTCTGCCCGGGTACTAGCCTACTTCTAGAACGTCCGAGACCTGTTTTATCACAGTCCCAATGTAGGCTCTCTCGACTGGGTCTCCCTGCCGGCTTCTATATCTGAAATCTGGAAAGAAATGGAGAGAATTCTAAGCCTAGCAGTTGAACAACATAAGTTAGGAAGCCAATTCCCTATTTCCTACTTTAAATTAAGCATAAAAATCCTGGAAATGTTTCTGCATTCATAACAACCAATTAAACCTGTCATTTTGAAAATATAAAGGTATATTCTGCCTATTTTCCAGGGGTGGACTACTGCAGTATGGGTCACTCGTGCGACGAGAACGCAACTTGTATGAACCTCAACACCAAGTACACGTGCAAGTGCAACCCGGGCTTCCACGGGGATGGGATTACATGTCAAGGTAAAGATTGAAAGATTTGCCAAATAATTGGTTTACTTTTTAAGTTATTTACTTAAAGTGGTAGTGCATAGTTGTGATAGTTACAGTTCGATCATGGACTAGCTCGATCGAAGTATCATACTCTCACACAATATTGGCGTTAAGTAGTGCTCAAGGTACTGCGGTTCGCATGGTGATGAGAGAGGTTTCCTCCAGCAGAGGGAGGGGTTTTGACGACCAAACCACAAGAGAAGTAAAAACCATAAGAGAAGTATTTCTTCCCATTTTTTTTGGAAGGAAGGGGAGTTCCTTCCTTGCCTTCTTCCTCCTCCACTAACCTGCTTAGGCCGGCAACGCACTTGTGGCTGTTGAGAGGCAGATGTCCATATGTCCATGGGCTGAACAAAAAAGTTGCAGGTGTCTATGACGGTAGTCACTTGATAGCCTCTTAAACATAAAAAGCTTAACTAACCTCATCATTGCAGATATAGACGAGTGCCAAGAGGCTGGAGGTAGGAATGGCCACCATTGCCACTCCAATACAAAATGTGTCAACGTGGTCGGCAGTTACGTGTGCCAGTGTCTGCCGGGCTACACGAAGAAGGACAAATTTAATTGTGTCGAGGTGAGGAACGATTTTGATTGTAGTTAAAAAAAATGCGTGCCTAAGAACATTATTCCAACCGAGTGTTCCAATATTTTTTTTATTTAAAAATCTCCCCGACATAATGTCTGGTGGTGAAGATGCTCATGAAGTTTGTGTGTGGTACCTGTTGAACTCCACCATGTTGGATAATTTTGGCCCTTCTTATGTTTTGAACTTTACGGTTTGAACTTTATATCGGAAATTTTACTCTTTTTTTGCCTAGTTCGACTTCTCTCATCGGCTAAGATCATGCGAATTTCGTGCCAAAAATGTTGCCATAGGCATATTACTAAATGCCCAATTTTATGTAGGTGGATGAATGTGCAGTCGAGACGCACGGTTGTGACGCAGAAGCGACTTGCAGCAACACACCCGGCTCGTACAACTGCCAGTGCCGGGAGGGATACGAGGGAGACGGATATACTTGTACACGTGAGTATTATAGCTGATGATTGTGAGATTGAAATTATCTGTTTGCATTAATGTCACCGGGGCCAGCCGGCGGCGGGCGCCTGTCGCCGCAGCAGTCGAAAATGCTATTCGGCGCTACGGGGCAGGGCGTGAGAGGAGCATGGCGGGTTGCGACCGCGTGTTTACGCGTAGTGTGAACATTTCCGTTCAGTCGGCGTCGCGTCGTCAATTCGATCCGCTGCTCTGCAACTCGCCCCGTCTGGTTGTCTCATGCGATTTGTGTCGTGTGGACCGGCAATTACGCTAAAACCAATAGGAGCTGAGTTAACGTTGATTTATAATGTGTATTCCGTCTAGCGGTGTGCGCGGGCGGGTGCCTGAACGGCGGCGCGTGCGCGGGCCCGGCGCGCTGCGCGTGCCCGCCCGGCTTCGGCGGCGCGCGCTGCGAGCGCGACACGGACGAGTGCGCCGCCGGCGCCGTCTGCGCCGCGCCCGCGCTCTGCGTCAACACGCCCGGCTCCTACTACTGCGTGTGCGCCGACGGCTACCACCGGGATGACGTCACCGATGCTTGTATGGGTGAGTTCTACAGTTTGTTACGGTTTTAGCCTAAAAAAAATATGCACTTATGAACTCGAGAGGAAACTACGTTTAAAATTCAAATGTGTAAGTTGCATTTTTCGCTATTGCTTTCTATGTTGAATTTCCTCTGCTTGTAATGTTATCACCCTGTATAAATGGCAACAGTTTATCTGACTGAAAACACACAGCATAAACTTCTGAACTGATTGCACTCTTAGCACGCAGATATTAGGGCGCGTTTCCACCGTCACGCACACGGCTCATGGCCACGCGACGCAACCATGTAATTGAAATTTCTTCTGATGACGTAGACATCCCCTAGAAATGCGCAGTTCTACCTGTGTTTTTTTCTTTTTCGAAGTGTTTAAAGTTTCAATATTTTCCAGACGTGGACGAATGCGCGGAAGGCTTCCACACGTGTCACCCGAGCGCGCACTGCGTCAACACTGAAGGGGGCTTCCGGTGTGAATGTGACGAAACAACGGAACACTGTGAACTCAGTAAGAATTTTTAATTTGGATAGGTTTGCACTCTGCCTATTCGTTCAATTTATATACAGTCAGCGTCAGATAAAAGGTAACTCTCTGGGTTGGTAATAACAATGTGAGCATTACCTAGACTAACAAGACATCATATATTTTGGTTGTGCTATGGAATCATTTTTCTATGGATTAGTAACGTACATTTGTCATTACTTTTTAGTAGGTACCTGTAAAAGTAAGTAAGGTGTTATTCCTTTTGCCCACATCGCAGGCTGTATGTGGCAAGGCCGCGTGGTGTCGGCGGGCGCGCGCTGGGCGGAGGGCGGCGGGTGCCGCTCGTGCGCGTGCGATGCCGGCGTCGTCAGCTGCCAGCGCGCGCCCTGCGCCTGCGACCTCGCGCACGGGAACTACACTACTGCGGTGGGTACTATGATATATTCTTACTCCATGCGATCGTTCTCATATCTGTTCCCATAGCGTTAATAGTGATTAATACTAATTTTGTGTTACAATGAATTTGGTCATATACACCGAGAGCCGGTAAGACATCAACTTTCACCGATTTAAACGGTGAAGCAACACTAGGCTGAAGCGGCTTCACGCAAATTCGATATAAGACCAGCTCAATTTCACTCCTTGGCCGTGTAGTCGAACTCTACAGTGTTAATCACCCAATAGCTTGCTTGCTATCCTACCAATGCCTGAAGCTACTTTGTATGTCCCCAGTTGTCGAGCGAGTCGTCGGAGGCGGTGGCGCCGGCGGCGTGCTGCCCGCACTGCGAGGCGCGGTTCCACTGCCGCCACCAGGAGATGCACCACGTCGTCTTCCGCAGCGGCGAGCGCTGGCTCTACCAGTGCCAGATATGCGAGTGCCTCGTTAGTACACCACACACATACTTTGTATTTTAAAAGAATCGTCATCGATATCATATATATGACTAATTTAGAGTTCCACGGTTCGGGGTATTGAGTGCTTGATTGCAAAAGACAAAACCTTTGATTTCTATTGAAATTGTATATGAATTAATAGAGTAAATTCCGTGGTAGTTGGGCGAGGTGGACTGCTGGGAGCCGGAGTGCGCTGTGGGCGGCGCCGTGGGCGGCGCGTGCTGCGCCGACGCGCTGGCGCTGCCCGGCTGCGCGCCGCACTGCCCACTCTGCGCCGTACGTACACACACACACACACACACACCAGTACAACGTGTAGCCACACCACACACACACACGTAACCCTCAGGAGTCAAGTGACCACATACACTTACATGGCTCATGGGATTAAAAAGTGTGACCACATCACATATACATACGTGACCCACGCGAGTAAAGTGTGACCACATGCATTAGGTGGTTTATGCGAGTAAAAAGTGTGAAGATAATGTGATTTCTAAATACTTATTAAAGTAAGAAAAGAGACTATGAGCAGCTAATTTGGTCCAGTGTTAAATTCGTAAAATTAAAAAAATAACATGTGACTAACCCTGATTCATTATTCATTTTGACTTTTAATGACACAATAATAATTATTAAGTTTTCTAACGAGCTTAACTTTCTAACAACGCTTCATTTAATATTCATTGAAATTATATTAAAAGGATAATTGATATTTAACAAAATGCTACAAGCTTGCGACGATCTGTGTGGAAAGCTTATGAGTCGTTGTGTGAAAGCGCCATTTATCCGCTTGTTGCAGGGCGGGCAGTGTGCTACTTTGGTGAGCAATCTCGCGTGTTGTGTGCATCGGTAACCATCCCCACTCTTCTTATTCATTTCATACATTATGCTATATTAACACACTTTTTTAAACGCTGTATGCTTTCAATGCAATCGATTCTGCGACAGATTTACAGATTGGTTATAATTAAAGTATTTCTACTTCTAGTGCACATGGTATTTCGACCGATACCTGACGCCAAGGTCGTGACAAGCGGGTCACTTGTTGCCCGAAAATACGATTAAATTGAAAGTGTAATTGTTTCTAATATTATTTTGTGTTGCATGTTTTATCATTTATCATCTCATCGACAAGCATGATTTATTCATACGTGCACTATCATCCCATCCGCAACGGTCGAAGCACGTTAAGACCGCCCCTTCTATCATCTCCATCAATTCATCGTTTGGTTCAGTTTACTCACGATTGCGATTACTACGGAACGTAGATCGATTAACTAGACCTCTGTTTTAGAATTACTCCCCAATTGTACTATAAAAGTGTATTCAAATTAGTGGACATTCACATAGTAACGGTATCTAGTCTCCTAGTTGTACATAAGTATGTAGTGAGCGCGCGGGAGGCTTGCCCGAGCGCGGCGTAACTCGTGCGTGTGTGCAGAGCGCGGCGCGGCGTGACGGCGGCGCTGGCGCTGGCGGCGCTGTGGTGGGCGCGGGGCGCGGCGCGCGCGCACCGCAAGCACCGCGGCGCGCGGCGCTAGAGCCGCCCTGAGCGGCCCCACACACACACATAATTTATTCTAGATAGTTCTAATGTTAATCAATTGCGGCGGGCGCGCGGCTCCCTCGACGGCCTTAAATTTGCGAGCGAGCGCGCGCCCGCCCGCGCCGCGCCCGCGCCCCGCACGCCGCGCGCCGCCCGCGCCGGCCGGCGCGCGAGCGGCGCGGGCGGCGCGGGCGGCTGGCTCGGGCGTCGCGCGCTTCCTTCGACCGTGCCCCGTCTGGCGGACCTCGCTCTCCCCGAGTGCGTCGTAGTCATTTTCTAGTATTTCTCGTTCGCGCGGACGCCCGCCGACGTCTCGCGGGCGCAGGGCACCCTCCGACCCGGTGCGAGATTGCCGCCGACCGAGGTCCGACGGAAACCGTATTTATTGTAAATTTTGGGCGCGCGGGGGTACGAATTATTTATAGTCGCTCGAGTTTTGACATGTGGCAACCTCGCACTCTCGTCGTGAGCCATGGCTGCGGAATAGCGGATCGAGATCCGCGGGCGCCCCCCGGCCGCTTCCCTTCGCGTCGCCGTCGCAGAATATTATTCTTCAAATTCTAAATTAAACGAAACAAACGCTTCAAATAATAATTAATTAATTAGAGTGGTAACGGTACTATTTAGTGATGTTGTGAATATAAGTTAGTCTAGTTGTGCTAGTGCGCGGGCGCGGCGGGCGGCGGGCGGGCGGCGGGCGGCGCGGGGCGGCGGTGCCGGCGGCTTCTCAATTGATATCGTTACGTCATATTTTATTCTAGAGTTAGTTCTGTACATGATAGCGTAGTGTCGGCGCCGCGGCCGGTCCGCGCCCGCCACCCTCTGTTGTACGAAATTTTTCATAATATATTATATAGTTTTGTTTGTCTCATATAGAGTTTTTGTATAATTTGGAAAGT
The DNA here is from genome assembly GCA_958496195.1 of Timandra comae. Lineage (NCBI taxonomy): Eukaryota > Metazoa > Arthropoda > Insecta > Lepidoptera > Geometridae > Timandra > Timandra comae. Next base: position 10,366,702 of record OY292359.1, read on the forward strand.
AACCAAAAATAGGTACCAAATATAGAAAGAAATATTATTGTTTCTTAATTTTCATAAAGCATTTTGATGCTTTCATGTTGTTTTGTGTTCAAAAAATTACAATTAAAATGATTTACTTCAACGTTTTGTTTAAATTTCAGCCCCATTTCCTTTAAATAAACAGATGTTTATATTTTTTGTCATTTATTTATTATTAATCACAGAAAATATACAAATAAAATATTTTAATATCTATAATTTTAAATATTATCTAATATTACATAAAGTTTGCTATACCAATAGCGCAAGTAAAAATATTCATTTTACATTACACACAACACTTTTTAAGGAAAACATAAAAAAACCATTTTTACGAATTTTCTCGTCAAACTCGCGTGCACCGCACGACTTGACACTTGTGTGACCACGGTCCCACGCAGGTAACGTGGCTAGCGTGGCTAACATGGCTAACAAGGATAACGAGCATAGCGTGCGCTGAAGTAGGTTCACGTCTAACGGTTCGATTGTTTAATGGTAGGTTATTATTATTGTTGACATTCACGTTGCAAGACATATTAACTAAAATATAATAGAAATAGAGACATTGCTTGTAGGACCGTCAGTTAATAATAATTTATTTACATATTACAAATATTGTGAGATGGAAAATTCCAAAAAGCCATAAATAAATATTCAAAAATTTTTCTATTAGATACAGTGAGGATTGAGGATTTTTACATACTAGATTACCTACCTAAAATCAAATAATTTGATTCATTTCAAAGGTGTTCTAAAACACACAAGTCAATTTTGATCATCAAATTGATATCGTGTATTATTTTGAAATCAAAGTTATTTAATAAATAAACGTAGTGAAGTTCGCACATACTACTTACAGTATATTTTGCAATTGATCTTTAGTGTTCTTAGGCAGTATTTTAGGCCCTGAATACATACGAGATGATAGAGATACTCATACGATAGAAGACTTTAAAATGTATTGTAAATAGTTTGTATGAACGTGCCACGTCATAAGCTATATTGGTTGAGGTACAGGAGGAATTATATGAGATTGAGGTGGAACAAACGTATGGGGCAGACACGCTACACGCATCGGTGGGGTGAGAGGCTTCGGTCCTACGTCCTGCAGTTCAGCACCCGATACTAGCAGATGAGCTCCTCCGAATAAAGATACCGCCTGCAATAAGTATAATAATATAAGCAATACATAAATATTGAAATAAAACACTTAACCGGAATTAACCGGAATATTTCAATGTGTAGTGTTCGTGTAAATCAAAGATATCAATATAATACATAAATACTTTATTCTGACAATTGAGAGGCGTAAGTAGTTGGTGGTGCGGCTTGCTAATATCTATCTGCTAAGGTTATGAGTTAGATTCCCATTCAAGACTTGCTTAAATATTTCCTAAATTTTCTTCCACAAACTTCTGTTCTCGGCGGTCTTGACAGTCTTAGGTATTGGCAGGCAGGTGAGAACAAACAGGAGTAATCACCACGCTACTCAATGCGTGTTAGTGATCTCAAACTCGAGTCTCATATACAGAAAATAGTTACAAATCAAAATAACTGGAAAAATCTATTATCACTTACCAGAATAATGATGATAGCGCAAGCTAGAATGCAGACAGTGTTGGCGAAGCGTCGTAGTTCCACTGTAGCTGCGCGCAGGCATCCAGTGGTGTGCAAAGGTACGCGACATTGTTCCACCTCCTGTAAAAACAAAACATATTGTATATAGCTACATAATATTTTCTTCCCATATCTGATTATGATTAGTTAGGGGTCAGTTTTTAGTTTCCGTTCTATTTTGTGCGAGAATCTGTCTGTTTCCTAATAAACTTATAATATTTAAACGGTAGCTCGTTTTAACTAACGGACATTCCAGTATCTACCTGGAGAAGATGTTACTCATAAATCATAATTCAAATTGTTGTAAGTACATATATTTACTCGCTACAAACAGATTAGCACATAGAATACTTTTACTCTAAATTCAAACCAGGAAAGTGCAAGGGGGGAAAAGCAAAGATAGATATAAGCTAGAATAATATTAATTTACTGGAGTATCCAGCTTGACCGAATTCCTGTACTCTTAAGGACCTCAGTCCTGCTAGCCCAACGCCATTGAGGTGGCCTCTCACTGGAGCCCCATATTTTAAGTCTTGTCCATCGACACGAAGAAGAAGAATATTAATAGTTAAAATATAGTTTACCCTGGTATTCCATAACTTTCCACAACACGAAGCCGGTAAGTGCATACGGTGCTGATACCAGTCCTGGTATGAATTAACGCCGCAACATCGCAACTAAAATAAACAAAACAATTACAACAATTTTAAAGATGTACAGAAGAATTGAGAAGGAGGCAGTTGCTCCTGCTGTTTATAGGCAGATCTTTGATCTATGCAACGACTTTTAATGCAGATTCCAGAAATAGTCAGAGTATATATAGAGGAAGGTTCTTAAGTACAATTAAATCGTAAGTAAAAACAGCCGGGCACACGTAGATCTTAAAAACCAATACAAATATGTTTATACCAAAAAAGAATAGCCTAAGTTATCTCAATGTTGATTCTTACCTCAATTTGCATAGCATTAAAGGAACTCTTGACTGCGGGATCAAAAGTGGAGTGAGTCATCGCACGCAACATACTGGCGTTGATCTTGGACATGTCGCGGAGTTCATGAGATAGTCCAGCCATTGACGTCACGCCGAGAGATAGCATGAGCATGGATGTGCTCACTAATACCAGCATCTGTATACAATTATTATGTTAAATATAGTCTACGTAGCAGTTCTACGTATAAAAAGTAAGGAAAAGGAAAAGTAAAGGACTTGGGGTCCTTTTGCCATAATATTTCACATGTGGAGACCGTGAACCACGACTGGGTAAAGGTTTCTTTCATTGAAGAGAGTAGTAAACGGAGTAGAAATGGGTGTAATCAACACGCTTGGAATAAAAGACTTTCAAAAGAATCAAAGTCAAAGCAATCCTTATTAATTTTCTTAAAATCACATAACTCATCAATCAATAATAAAGAAATACTGAACATTTTTTTACCTTCATACTGAATAAAGTAAAAAATTATATAGATATTTACAGTTCCTAAGAGCGACGACGACTTTGGTTGGTAGGGCACGATGGTTGCTAGCCAGCATGTCGGCAAGCAGAGCAGGGAACCGGCGATAATCAGTATTCCAGAGCATAGTTCAACACCCAGGTCCGTGGTCCAGAAGTAATAGGAGATGTTGAGGAGTGCCCATGTAGTCGAACCACTTAATATGGTACCACCACTCTGAAATATATAACACCCATAGAGATACATATAGGTCGTATGTAGTCGAGTGCCACGATTTCACTTGCGTTCACGTAGAAAGAGATGGCCTACCTAGAGGTGCTTTACTTTGCTAGTAAGTCTACTTGTATCTAGGTAATTTACTAGTATGAAATTGATATTTAACCCAATTTATTTAAGGTTTTCTTTGTTAAGTTTAAACTTACAAGCATGAGCCCAGCACAGATAAATAACAATAAACCGCTTCCACGCATTGTAGTTACTATATTCAATTATTGTTATAAATAGATTAGAAATTATTTTTCAATTATTGAAATAATAAATATTAATATGACAAGTAAATTTATGAAGGAAATGTGACAAATAAGGCAATATACTTTAAAGGCTAGCGCATACAAGCTACGCTGGAACGCAATACTTAAAACGCACAACATTTGAATTATTTTATTTTTATTTTGTAGACTGTTTTTATTTGCGACATATTTTTTTGTTATTAATGAAACACGCAGGTTAAAGAATTTAAATATTGTTTCTGAGTTTGAGAGAAATACATATTTGATAAGATTTTTAGGAACTATGTTTACGAAAAAATATTACCGATCGACACTAAAGCGCTGTGTTGGTTCACAGTCATTCATATAGTGTTATACGGAAAGGTACGTATAAAAATAGAAAGAAAGGAAAAGAAGATAAACGTGGTCTAAGAAGCGATAGTTGAAAAGCGAAAATTGTTTCGACGACACAATTTTGTAATACGACGCAATGTCGAAACTGTTTTAGACTACGCTTACCTTTACGGTCCCATTTTTTTAGACAAACAAAACTTTGAAGTTCGAAAAAAGAAAACTAAATTTAACCTCCTTTCTCTAAGTTTTTTAAACAATGCCAATGTGAAGATGAATGCGTGATAGGCACTTTAGCACTTGCTAAAGTGCCGCAATTAATAGCAAAATATTTTTAATTCATTATTGGTTTTATCTACATAATATGTATGTGGTAAATCTATGTGTAAATGTACGTGTCGTATAAGGAGGTGAATGCACCCTGCGTTGGATAGGGTGTAGCTGAAGATGGTTCAAATTGATTAGTTACGCATGAAAATTAAATAAATTACAATTACTTAAACGCTATCAAATGTACCTAATAAAACTGTTATACATTTTTCACCAATTCATAAATAGAAATAAAACGAATTGCCAATTATAAATAACATTCAGATTTGATACTGTAAGTAATATAGCAATAGATGCTCAATTGTATATAAAGGTAGTTCACCTTTACTAAATAAATTAGTATAAAACATAAATATATTATCCTTATAATATTTTTACTAGAAAATATCTCATGAACTTATTTTAATTTTGTATTAAATTGATTTGTACAAAAAATGGAAGTTTCGACAGAGAATCTAAGTACACCGGAACCTACCTGGTTTTTGAACTAAGTATTTTGGATTTCATAACTTGCCTAATACTCGTACTATCGTATTACATGTTGATATGCACGTGAGCACAGATCAGGGAGTCAGCTTAGGACTTCCGTCACAGTTCTGTCGTCCATGCACGTGAGTATACAGTTAATTACTTTAAAAAAAACCATTACCTATTTCTTGTGCGAATAGTCACGGTTATATATGTTATATAACATCACACGATGACGTCACATGATGACGATACTGTGAATACTAGGCTGACTTGGATACAGCCTAAAAAACTGTTGTAAGGAAGGTTTTTAGCAGTAAGATCTCTCCTTGCTATTTTTTTTATACATAATTATATTTTTGTATGTTATAGTTAAAGCAACCGTACTTAGAAGGTTTGTTTGTATGAAAACGAATTACGCAAAAAATACCGGGCCGATTTATACCTAAAGTTTACATGAAATCAACCTGAAGGCTGACAAAATTTATCCGATTTTAGCCGCCAATTTTAGAAAGGCCGATTCTTTTATGTGTCTTCTTATACAGGTCATTTTTTATAACCAGAATAGGCTTGCATTAGACTGTAACTCGCCTGATGGAAAGCGATGATTCAGCCTAAGATGGAACGTGCGAAGAATCCGATTCAATCGTCCTAGCTGTTTGAGAAATGTTTACACATTCTAAGCTTTAGACAAAGACGATACTCCACCCAAAGTGACGATCAACGAACATAGAAGATGTTGTAACATAAATATTCGATACACCTACAGTTTGCTATTCAAATTGCTCGCTTCAGCCGCCTACGAAAAGACTGCTACGTAATTTTGGTTTCGTTGTAAGAAAAAGTCTTCTGCTTCACTAGTTTCGTAGTATAAGTAGTTTCTATAATTTATTGCTAAGTATACCTACTGTTATCGCCACCCTGTGTATGTTTAATTCAATATTTATAAATCTTACTCAAACTTTGTTATAAAATACTATTTAATTGCTTGTACAATTTAAATTAAATTACCTACTTATAAAAATTCAATAAAAATAACACTCGACAGATTGATTGTTTTACTATGCAATTATTAAGTGTGTTAGCGATAAGCTTTTAAGTATTTTGTGTTTAAAAAGGCTAATAATTTAAGAATATTTCAATAGTTGTAAAAGTTTTGTGTGATACGGTGAGAAAAACACGAATGATTAATATGTAAGTAACTTTTTAATTAATTACATAAAATTAACAATATAATTTTATGGTTTAATTATAATTAGGTTTTATTATTAACGTACAAGTTCTTTAAAATTGATGCATACATTTTTATTTTAGCATTTCAGTTTTAGCGGGGTTTAGTCTAGGCAACTACTTTTAAAAGACAATACGTGAATTTTTTTTGCTACTGAATAACGATAGGTACTCAAATAAACTTTGGATTCAACACCTAAATATTAAAACTGTTTTGGGTACCGAAGAAAATCTTAAACCTCTCAACTTGAAATATATAATAAACTACCAACTACGTCACAAAACTCTAGTGAAACTTTACATTAGTTCGTGTCCTATAATCGTATACGTATACGAGTATCAAGTATGTCTAAACATTTACGTACGAGTTTTGTCGTATCAAATTCTAAGATTAATTGAACAAATATAACCAATTTTAAATTAAGTTGTTAACATAAATTAAATGCGATGTTATTTAAAATCACAACACGATTGTAAAATATCACACACGGTATAAATTGCTTTTATAAATAAAGTACTAAAGAAGTAAATTCAAAAAAATGTTCGCCTCCCGTTATTTTTATTTGTTTTCTTTAATTAATTTACTGAATTTTGTTACTATTGAGGGCGCGGGTTATAGATGGAATTTTGGTGCAAATGTTGTCGGAAGTGTTTTAGCTGAACAAAAAACTGGTACGATTGGTATCTTTGAAAAATTAACCGAAGTAACATTGAACGTAAGTATTTTGTATTGTTTTATTTTAAAATATCGAAACCACAAAGTAAAAATACGTATATTAAAAATACAGTTAGGGTGGACTTCCTTTGCAAGTATTTCAAGAGTTAACTATAATATCTGGTACAAGGTAGAGTTTGAGGTTCGTCTTGATTGGCGAATTATCTGCAATGATATCTCGACGATGTACTAGCTCGATTAGAGAATTGTACCATAGTCTTCCAGAATAACGCTGTGAGGTAGATACTCGTAGGCTCTAGTTCTGCGTTTTTAGAACATTACGTTGCACAGTCCCCTCCAGTAAGGCCATTTGTTTTTGGTAGCCCTTTTAAACCTATTAATTTTATTAACATTTCAGACACCACCGTGCACAAAGTTAATATTCGTAACAGTTGACGTCAACAATTACATAAACCCGCCTGAAGTGATGTACGACGAACCAGCGGGTTTAATAACTATTAAGTATACATTGTTACAAAGCAGTTACTCCTCGTATAAGATTGCAAGTTACGCGATACCGACACCTTACTGTGGATCGAGACCAAACGTACACAGACCTCATAACTTCCCAAGCTTAATCAATACCAATTATCCAGCGATACAGCCTCTTAAATATACAGCCATTGACACGTATGAGTAAAAATAAACGTGTAAAGAATATATGGTGTGTTGATAATGGATCAATAAGATTAAGTAATTCAATATTGATAAGATAATTAAAGTATTATCGAGAGAAAGTTTTTTATTTATTACGTACTTCCTAGATTTAATCCACGAAAGATCGAATCGTATAAATACTCATCGTTGCTTTATGACCTAATCTTATATTTGAGACTTGGGCTGTAAGGGGATACATTACTATATTTTGTTGTAAACTTACCTGCAGTTACGTGGTACATTACGTGGTACTTGAAAAATAAGCGTTCTGACGATCGACAGATGGCTGCATGAAGGTGTTACCAGACCAATCGATCGATGCTAGAATGGAATAGTCGACGTCGATCGATAGTTTCTACCAGACCAATCGATCGATCATTGATGACGGCATCGATCGATGGTAGAATGGAATAGTCGACGTCAATCTATAGTTTCTACCAGACCAGTCGATCGATTATCGATCGACGGCATCGATCGATGGTAGAATGGAATAGTCGACGTCAATCTATAGTTTCTACCAGACCAATCGATCGATGCCGTCGATCGATTGGTCTGGTAACACCCTAACAGTCTTTTTGTACTTAATTCCCCAATCCTGGCAGCAGCGTAACATGTGCAAAAAAGTATGTCTTGCTTGCGACCGCAAGACAAGTCTGAAGGCTATTGTGGATTTAGTGCACAGGTTATGATGAGATTATGGTTATGAAACCACATGCTGCTGGGGTGAAAATTTTGAATGCATATTTTTAGAATTCTTAAGAGTGACAAAGATTTAAGAATTAATTGTAGTCCCCAAGCACTTAGGTAGTAGATATAAACAGAAACCAGAATTCCATTCCGAAGGATCTTTAAATCTTACTTTCCAATTATAGAAAAGCCATACATAAATGTGTATATTGTTCAGACGATATGCATATACATGATTTGTAATACTTAAGAGGAAACATGAATCTATCTGATTTTGCTCTCGAAAGACATTATAAGTTACATACTTAAGGAACTAACACGATAAAGGTTTTAACAACTATTTTTTTTACATTTCTTACCGTAACAGATAAAAAATTAGGTAATTAGTAACTAATAGCATGTACGAGTATAACTAATTCACTGACTTGTAACAACAAACTAATTTAAAATAACAAGTGATAAAGTATATGAAGTATAAATTGATTTTCATTCCTTTAACGCTAATACATCAAAAACAATGATTCGGTATAGGAATATTTCTATTTATTTTACATATATTGCATTATTGTTGGGTATATTGTTGGTATCTGAAGGCTGTATACCGTGTTTAGAGAAACAGTTCACTACCGTTTGGACGTTTGGTGATGACATACCGGGAAGCATAGAGTCTAATAAAAAATTAGGCATCATTGGCTTTTTTATTTTCTACTTTAGTCACTTTATTATATTTATCATGTGTAAAGAAGCAATGTATGTCGGTAAACCCTAGTTTGGTAGACCGGTGGTACGTAACTATTGTGACATTAGGGTCTCTGAAATTGTTAACCGAATAAAAATAAGGATTTTGATAACAGCTATATCCTGGCAACTTTTATGTTTCAATAATATGTGAATATGAATGATGATGGTTATACGAGTAGAGGTAGACCTAAGAAAAGATGGTTGGCTTGTGTGAAGGATGCGAACGAAATGTGTGAATCTTGAGATGACGACTGATAAAAAAGAATGGAAAACATATTGTGCCGATGTTCTCATCGGCATCTATCTTCCTGCCCTTCTGGGAAGAAGAATAAAGATAGATAAGAAGAGATTGAATATTTAAATGGTGAAAATTTAATAGACATGACTTACTTTCAGACTCCTTCATGCACAGAAATAGTGTACGTAAAAGTTAAAGTACTTAATTTAATAAATAAACCGACTGTAACTTATCAACGACTGGAACAAACTGTAACCATCAAATACGGTATCTTTGAAAACAGTATAAGTACTTACAACGTCAAAGCTTACTCTATAAGTATACCTAATTGTGGTGTACATACTACAACCACTACATTTGAAGTACCAATCACCTCAACTGTTGCACCAATAACTCGTCCTACGTGGACAAAGCCAGGCCTACCCCCAGGCGCAGTCATAGAAAATGGCTTAGTAAAAGTACCAATAAATATTTACGATTATTCCATAGAACACAAGCCTGGTCGCACAAAGAATAAAAATAAGAATAAAAGTAAGAAATCAAACGAAAAAGTAAAAACAAGTAAAATTCCCCCAGAGTTTATGGAGGTACCTTAAACACTTATTTAATACTAGCGGCGCCCCGCGGTTTCGCCCGCGTAGTTCCCGTTCCCGTAAGAATATGGGGACAAAATTATACTAAAAACCTTTCCACTGAATCACTATATCTGTTAAAACAAACCGCATCAAAATCCGTTACGCAGTTTTAAAGATCTAAGCATACATAGGAACAGAGAAAGCTACTTTGTTTTATATGTACTAGGTATGTAGTGAAAATCATCACGGTTAATAGTAAGATAGATAGTATTGTTATTTTATAATAATAATAAAAAATCAAAACTTGTGACCTCTTTTATTTTGACACGATTTCCTATGTACAAATGTTTGTAAGTATAGTTGTTTATTTTCTTTTGCATAAACCGCAGAACCAATTAGCATGCAATGTGGTACAGATTTTCTCTAAAATCAGGAATTTTATTATGATACTTTTTACACAGAAATATATAAACAGTCTGTTACGTTAGTCCATTACCAAAATTAGTTTAGCTTGCACAACACTAACCAGACGTAGAAAACGAATTTATATTTAATTTTATAATATAATAAAGATTTCCTTAAAATATTCTAATTACAAAAATCGCTTATTTACAGTCAAGTACCAATAAAAGTTACATTTTATTACCATTCACCGTGTAATTGCTAAGTACGTACGTAATGTGAATAAGAAACCATTATGTGTCGAAGCTAACAGTCAGCCTAACGCAGTATTATTAAGTTAACAAAATGTTTAACAAAATATTATTGTTAATATTATTTTTTATATTAAGAAATAATATTATTCGAGCTCAACAATCTCTTTGGGTATTTGGTAAGAATGATCCACCGCCGGGCGCTGTGCCGATTGAAGAGAAAAATGGTGAAATCAGTTTGATACAGAAGTTAGTACGGATTCCGATAAGGGTAATAGTTTTATTTCTTTGAATTTAATTTAAATTTTATATAAATATTGCAACATTTTCTTTTCGATGGTAACGATATACCTACCTGTTATAAAAATAATTGTGTGTTTAGCCAGGTAGGTATATCGTAGTAGGTAGTTATCTCCTAGTTATAGCGAGACTGCAATAGTCTTCTGTTCGCTTTACATAAAAGGATAATTAAATAAAAATAAAATCGACAGGAAATAAAAAGTACACACATAACTACTAGTGGACAATAAAATATAAATTTATGAGATTTGTTTTAATATTTGTTTTAAATTATGGCTATAATTGAAACATACTTTTAATATTATTTTTCCAAACCTAGTCGGCACGTGCACTTTATAATTTTTTTGTTACAACGAGATATTTTACTCGACCAAGTAAATTTACATGTTTCCGTAAGCAGCACAGTAGGTTGCAACTGTTACTCCCTCCATCTGATCCGTCTTCAGCAACCTCTTTCTCTTCCATATATGACAGGACAGCGACTTTAATATAAAATTCTAAATTCCAATTACTTTTAGGTGAGCCCATGCACGAATTTGATACAAGTGCGTGTCATGGTGAACAATTTGATGAGTACTCCTGAGGTGAAGTTCAGTAAGCAGACCAACACTGTGACGATATCATACAGACCGATGCAAAGCAGTTTATCCACATACAGAGTCACTGGAGACGCGATGCCCATACCTTATTGTAATGAGGATACTGAAGAAGATTACTGATATTTGAGAAAATATATGTTTATATTTGATTTTGTTGATCGTTGTTTTTATTTGGGGCATATCCTTCTTTTTCTTCGTGTCGATGGACAAGACTTAAATTATGGGGCTCCAGTGAGAGGCCATGCCAATGGCATTGGGCTGGCAGGACATGAGGTCCTTAAGAGTGCAGGAATTCGGACAGGCTGGACACTCCAGGGGTATATCCTTATTTAAACAGATGACCTTCAGTAGATAACTCAATGATAAAGTGGTTATCATATCGAATTGCCAAACTTACATTGCGGGTCTAGGAAATAACCTATTTTAGCTAAGGGGTTACTATGAGAAGATAATAGAGTTATTGATTATGTTATGTTTGTGTCTGCTCAATAGTAGTAAGTGCAGAACCATAAAAATGCATAATTTTTTTATTTTAAATCGTCACAACATCGTGTCATCAGTTTTTTTATACCCACAGGCCGACAGCCCACAGAATAGGAAATAATTTTCTTTTCATCGTGACATTTCCTTCTTTATTTTATCTTTGTCTTTTTATGACAGAAGTTTATTTATTTTATGGTTATACAAAAATAATAATTTAGGTTTCGATATAATATATTTTATAATAGCCAAGCTTTGTGGAGTACTTCAAAATTACACAAATCACCTAAATTGAATGTGCAAAGAATTAGTGTAAATATTTGAAAATGTTGCCGGCAAGGGAGAAGACTTGTGATGACCTCTTGGAAGATCCAGCTCTAAAGACTCCTCCACCAGAGCCTGAACGACCAAGACCACCTCGTGAGAGGAAACCGAGAGTCTTTAAACTTGTACGTATACACCTTTTCTTCTTGTTAGTGTGTCGACTCATATTTTTTAAGACCACAACTCGGCCACCGATATAGCACAAACAGTGGCCGTGTGCAGGCCACACGCCCGCCAAGTCATCTATCTATTGAGAATATCAAATAACTATTGTAACATTTTCCAGCCACCAAGGTTTCCGTTGTTATCGAAAGACTTTTATGCATGTTGGTGCAATCATCAAAAAGAAGTAAGTGTATTTTTAGTTATGATTGAATGAACCGATACTTTTGTTCATAGTTTGATGATATATCTGATAAAAGTCGCCATCTAATATTAGTTTAACCACGTGAAATACTGTTGCGACTAGTCTGGTTAAACTAGAAGACCAAAATCGATATGGGAAAGGTTTAAAAGAATATTCTTTGATTAAAAAGAAGACATTAACTTCTATATTTTACTACTTCGTCTTTAATAAACCGATTTAAACATTCCGACGGGTCCCGTAAATTGTCTCTTTGTTCTGTTTTTTCTTCAAAATCTTTATTTATCGTAATCTTTCCACTCACTAGTTACAAATGACGCGTCACATAGTGGACGATAGTCCTCCCGGTTTGTTTCCTGAGTTGTATTTGAAGCCGCGTCGGCTCGACTACTACGCACGGCAACTTGAGGAGAATATGGTGGTCAACAAAGATCTGTTGAAGAGAATCAATCTTATACAGAGGACTGGTGTAAGTGATTATTTATTTTATATATATCCAGCGAATACTTTGTAAGAACATATTTAAAATTCCCCCTCTCAAATCGTCTCAATTCATTCAACCCCTCAAGCCGTCGGCTTAGACTTTGCGGTTATCTCCTCATCAACCTCAAGATTGGCCGCTAGGTGTGAAAAATCCAACTCCTAGAAACACCCAATTTTATTAATTTCTCTAAGATGGAGAAGCACTCAGCTAATGATGGATGGCACTCAATTTGACATAATATTATTTCCTAATTACTGTTTAAACTGTTCAAATTCATGTTTTACCTCAACTATTATTTTAGGGTTACGTTGACTGTTGGAGACCGGAAAGCAATTCTAAATATAATAAACTGTTATGTCAACAACGACAACGGATGCTTGATGAAATAAGAAGACAGAATGTCTATTTCTACTCAAGATTACTTATTGCTGTTAGTAGTTGTTCTGGAAGAATTAATTAATTTATGGTTATTTATCAAATCTTCTTCCTAATCATAACGCTTTTCCAGCGTTCTGAACAATGGCTTACGAAAGAATTGGATGAGTTATGGAAAGATACAAAACATAAATTGATTTTGGGAGCATCGTAAGTAGGAATTTCTCAATATTTGGTAACTAGCTGGTTCAGAGTCCGCAAATGCGTTTCATGATTTCTTCATATAATATGAATTATCTTTTACTAGCGGCGCCCCGTAGTACTGTTCCCGCGGGATTATGGGGATAAAATTATGTTAATAACCTTTCCACTGAATCACTCTATCTATTAAAACAAACCACATCAAAATCCGTTGCGTAGTTCTAAAGATCTAAGCATACATAGGGACAGAGAAAGCGACTTTGTTTTATACTATGTAGTGATAGTGAAAAATAGGTTGTTTTCCTTCATACTTTTATATAAACAGGTTGCCGTTCATATTGTTCAAAACTGAAAAAATTGATCGTGATATAAGGGACCCAGCGTTCGACAAGCCGCCCAGTGTCTTGCGCACGAAGTAAGTGATGTCATCAACTGTTACACGTTAAAATAAATCGTAGACAGGTTACAGGCCGTATTTCTAACTATAGTTCTTCCAAAAATACATGTCTAGAATTTGTAGTTATCGTAATTATAAGTCACAGACACAGCTACATAACCAGTAAGTACAAGTGTGCTGTTGGTATGTTAAGCGGGTGTAACTTTTCGAACCTATTTTTATCTAAATAAGTACTGTTATTTTCTTTCAGAGTTTCAATGGTAATCTGGGTGTTGGGTGGTTCGAAGATCGGCAAAGTTACAATCGAGTTGTTTAACGATTTAGTGCCACGAACTTGTGAACTGTTCTTGACTCTACTTAAAGGAGACTCCAGAGGATACGCTTACAAGGGGACCAGATTCTTTAGGTTACATTTTTTTCTAATTTTAACTTATATTCAACGAGATAACTAGCGGCGCCCCGCAGTTTCACCAACGTAGTTCCCGTTCCCGTAGAAATATGGGAATAAAAATGCTAAAAACCTTCCCACTGAATCACTCTATCTATTAAAACAAACCGCATCAAAATCCATTGCGTAGTTTTAAAGAACTAAGCATACAGGGACATGGGGACATAGGGACAGAGAAAGCGACTTTGTTTTATACTATGTAGTGATATAATCATATAAGTAATTTATATTTCGAGTTCCTTGCCATTCTTCTCGACTAATGTAATTTCCGAATCGGTGGTAGACTTCCATAAATGCTTCTTTAAGACCTCAACAGCATAAATGATTGAATTTTCAATATTGTTAGATATTGTCGCGTTAAGACAATTTGTTCGTTATTTAATTTGAGTTTTTTAAACGTACCTAATCACCTAACAGAGTAGTTCCAGATCTGTATTGCCGTGGGGGTGATGTATCCAAAGACAATGGATTTGGATGCTTTTTGCCTGAAGGTGCCACCGAACTGCCGACCGCGGAGAGCTTCAAACTCAAGCATAGCGTGCCTGGTGACTTGTGTTTTTATCATATTAAAATAAATAAAAGAAAGAAAAAATAGGAGGTTCTGTATTCGGCAGTAGCTATTTTATTTTGTTTTAACTCAAAACTAAACTAACATTAACTCTGCTGTCATTTCTGGACCGTTTTGAAATAGTAGGTACCATATTTCAACTGAAGGATAAGTAGTTTTCGATTGTTCCCATACTTTTGTTGAATTGAAGTCGATTCTGATTACGTTAAGCATAAAATATTTCCTTAAAAACATACATTCATCCCAAATTAAATCAATTTGACGAAAAACCTTTAATTTAATTTTCAAGCATTGTTAATTCATAATTCGAAAATTAACAGTACGCACCGTGTCGCAAATTAAGTGCTAAGTTGTCGTTTTAAATTACGCAGTGTTAACGATATACCTAAATAGTTAATCGGTAATAAAGCTAATTTACAATAAAATAAATTATAGGAGTACTGTCGATGGTTGTTACTCCAGACAACGAGGTCTGTGGACAATTCAACATTATATTCAAACCACTGCCGCAGTTTGACGGAAAACATGTCGTTTTCGGCAGGGTACGTATCCACTAATTGAAATTATTACCTACAAATTGCAACGAAATTGATTAGGTAATGCCTTTAAGCGATAATAATTTTTACGTCAAGAACATTACATTTTCATTTTGTGAAGTTAAATACATAATACTCGTAATATCACCGATAGCGTTACGGGTATTTAGAACCCTCAAAAGTCCTGATGCCCAACATTTGGTTGACCAAACAAAAACGTACTTGTATAAAACATGACACAAAGGTATAGTAGAAGAGGAAGAAATACCTAACTTGAGTGACAAAATACCGAAAATATCCTAGCTAACTAAATTATTGCTATTGCAGATAGTAGGAGGTCCTACTCAAGCTTTAGAGCGTATCAGTGCGCTCGGCCTCCCGCTAGGAACCACCACCTCGGATTGCATGATACAAAACATTGGATGGTTCACCCGCGCAGGCCAGTACAGGGAGGGAAATGCTAACACAATCAAGTTCCCGCCGAGAGGCAAGAAAACCAAATAACAACCACATGAATATGGTTATTTCACGCTTCCAAAGTTACCTAAATAATTGTTACACAGAATTTATACAATAATAAAAGAACATTTTATACTATTTTATAAAAAATGTACATGAAATTATTTATATTAAATATACCTTGTTAAATTATAATGTATTATGTTTTTAACAAATTACATTTACGGTTTTTAATAAGTACCGAATAACAGTACAACATTTTAGTAATCAAAATGTACAAGCAATAAACCGGCAAACTGGAAAATGCTAACAAAATGTAATTAATTCCTTGACTTTCGACAAAAGATGTCGGCGAGAAATAGTAAAATATTTTTTGGTATATTAATATTTATGTGTAGTGCGGTAGGTGAGAAAGTGTGGCATTTTGGCGAAAATGTTCCCGATAATTTATTGATGCATCAAAAAACTGGTGAAATTAAAATACCGGCACCAATTACGAGAATACCCCTTACAGTAAGTACACATTGTGATTTATCACCTTTTTATAGTTATTTAGTTGCCGAGTAATAAAATTTTCCATAATGACTGAATGTTTGGAGAAAATTTAATTTTTTATTCAGTTATTGCTTCTCGAGATTTTAGCACGTATTTACATGTAACCAATTAAATTTTATGATACTCGGAGTTTTGACTTTATTACGTCTTATAACGGTGCGTAAATTAGTGTATGAGTAATGAAATTAATTATAATAGAAAACCAATTACAAAACGATTTTCTTTACATGTTCGTTCGGTTTTGGTAGCAATAGAATTTAATATACAGATACTTTTACTGATTTAAATTTTCTGACCCGAATTTGCCACGAAAAAAAAGACGGTGCCAACAAAAGAATGCAATCACAAAGCTGAGATCTTGCCCCTTGCTTTGTATTTTCCGTGCTATGTAAGCAAATCATACCTGGGATTTTCTTTTTGAGTGAGTTTATATTATGGCTCTAAATAACAAATATGATGCCGCATCGCTTAGCCTGACGCATGGCGTGAGCATTCTGAGCGATAGCCACTTACCCTTTACCACGGCCATTTACTATCGAATTTTAAGCTATTATTTGATTATTAAACAGGTACCAAAATGCATGAAGGTAAATTACGTTCGAGTGGAAATATCCAACGGTGTGCCCAATGTGAAGTTCTTCAGGCATACAAATACTGTGGTTGTTTTCTACGAACCAGCCACCTTCGAGATCATTACCAAGGCCAAAGCTATCCCCGACTGCCAGCCACCCCCAAACACATACAGTGAAGACTATTATGATACGATCGTATATTAAACTTAATTATTTATAATATTTATTTTTAATTTATATATTGAATTCAACGCACATCGTCCCACTGGGCAAAGGTCTCCCTCAAACCTGTAGGACGATGTAAGTTGAAAAAAAAATGCTCTGGGATAATTTATTATAGAAATATAAAAACAATTCAACACTTACCTTCCACGCATGTAATTCGCACACAAGTTGTTGGTTTAAATAATAAAGATTGTTTTTATTTATGGATATTTTATTTTAAATCAATATAAAAAATAAATAAATCCGAAACTGCACAATACAGTGATCCGACAATACTCGAAGCTAATTATTAATTAATTAGTTTATTAAAATCAGTCAATTTATTTACAGTTCATTGTATACAATTTTAGTGACACTATCCTTTGTATCACTCAATTTTTACGAATAATCCACACGAAAATATTAAGGCGAGTATCTGGGAACAAAGAAAGAATATTTATCAGTATTTAATTTATAATTGTGTTCTCGCGTTGAGTTCCTTCGCCGTAAGAGCGTAGAATATGTGGCGGCGCTCGAATGGATGTAGCATCATCATCGACGCTCAATAATAGTTATTTATGGTACAAGCGAGGTAAGTTGGTGATTACTTACGAGGCGCTATTGAGGCCCGAGCCGTCAGGCGAGGGTCAGAAGATAGTCGAGGTAGTAATCATCAATACACGCGCGTACCATACAACGTTTTTCAACACACTTGCGAAGAAATTAATAATAAAATATCATTTTACGCTAATAAATAAACAGTTTTTCTATTCGCGCGCATTCAACACAACAATGGTGATCGACCAAAGACTAAAAAAATATACTTATTAAAAAAAAAATCGAATGAATGAATGAATGGAATCGACCATAGACCTACCAAAAGTAAGGCAACATAGTTGAAGTTTGTTTTTAAAATGTATGGACACAATTTTTTTGGTATCGAAACTTTTTAAAACCAAAGCAATTTAAAAAAAAAACTATGACTCACTAGTGAATCAAGCGTGTCATTATTCAACTGTTTTTGCACAAATAAGAGCCCCTTTATGAGCAAGTGTGTTGAAAAAATAGATAAGTATATTCCAATACTCTATCAGTAGGTAACTTGAGTACGTATTTCAAATTGTGCCCGTTTGAAATATTAGCTGTAAGTTTCCCAAAGAAAATAAAGAGGTGCTTAACTTACCATAATAGCAGCGACAATAATAGCAACAGTGCCAACATAAGCTGCGTCTTCTCGTAAGAAGTCTATTACTTTCGAGAGGCATCCGTCCATATGCATCGTAGTCGGGTTTTGGGACGATTTGCAGTCCAGTCGCTGGAAATATGAGAATTACAATTTTATTATTGTTGTTACAAATTTTCTTTGGCGCAGCAATTCCTATAAAATACCTTTTTTTTCTTCTATACTTATACTATTAGGATTCTTGTAGTTTTCCATTTATGGAGGCAATATAAGATGCTTATTCTTATAACAACCACAGTAGTGTAGCACACTCATTCGCACGCATGCACACCTAGACCACCCCAGACCAAGGTTTATCGAAGCCCTTTGCTTGGTTGCCTTGCAGTTTGGCAGTCTTATATCATAAGTAGACATGAAATTGAAATACCAACCTTTCCAGGATAAACTTCTTTACAGCAGCTCTCAGGCACGTTATCGTTCCAATCCTTATAGCTTCTAACTCCACAGCACTCGAGGTATGTCTGTGTATCGTCCCACGAGAGAGTGTACTCATGTTTCTGGCCGTAATATGGGATAGATGCGAACATCTCCCGGTCCAGTGTGCTGACAACCTTCTCACGGAATACGAACTGCAGTATACCGCCGACCAGCATCGCCACGAAGATTATGAATACTAGGATGTAGTACTGAAATAGACAAGAGGATTCTGTTGTACTATTTTGTGATCAATTATATTTTATCATGCTAAGACCTAGATCAATCTTAATTAGGTCTTTATTTTAAGTAATGGAGTAAGAGCCCGCTACTGCCTGACCTTCGTCATTTTATAAAAGCTGAAAGTTTGTCTACGTGTGTCCCTAGTACAGGTAAGAATGATCCCCACCCATGAAGCTGAGGCAGCGGTGGCTTTGGCAGATAACAGGTAACAAAGGTGTATGAAATTCCATCTCAATTTCGTCATAGTATAAAACTCTATTTTTTGATATTTGATGCATAATGATATCAAAAATCACGTTGCTCAATGCCGGACAGCTAGTATGGTTCCAACCCTCTGCCGGGCACCCTTAAACTATGGTAATTTATAATTAAACTTACGTCATTTTATAAAACCTAAATTTTATATATAATTTTTAGGGGGCCTATTTATCTATGTTTCCATAATTGCCGGACAGCTACGACGGTTCCATCATCTTGCCAGACGCATTCAAAGTGATGAGCAATAGCCCGTGAGTGCCTAACTTTCGTTACTATATAAAAGCTGAAAGTTTGTCTACGTGTGTCCCTAGTACAGGTAAGAATGATCCCCACCCATGAAGCTGAGGCAGCGGTGGCTTTGGCAGATAACAGGTAACAAAGGTGTATGAAATTCCATCTCAATTTCGTCATAGTATAAAACTCTATTTTTTGATATTTGATGCATAATGATATCAAAAATCACGTTGCTCAATGCCGGACAGCTAGTATGGTTCCAACCCTCTGCCGGACACCCTTAAACTATGGTAATTTATAATTAAACTTACGTCATTTTATAAAACCTAAATTTTATATATAATTTTTAGGGGGCCTATTTATCTATGTTTCCATAATTGCCGGACAGCTACGACGGTTCCATCATCTTGCCAGACGCATTCAAAGTGATGAGCAATAGCCCGTGAGTGCCTAACTTTCGTTACTATATAAAAGCTGAAAGTTTGTCTACGTGTGTCCCTAGTACAGGTAAGAATGATCCCCACCCATGAAGCTGAGGCAGCGGTGGCTTTGGCAGATAACAGGTAACAAAGGTGTATGAAATTCCATCTCAATTTCGTCATAGTATAAAACTCTATTTTTTGATATTTGATGCATAATGATATCAAAAATCACGTTGCTCAATGCCGGACAGCTAGTATGGTTCCAACCCTCTTGCGGACACCCTTAAACTATGGTAATTTATAATTAAACTTACGTCATTTTATAAAACCTAAATTTTATATATAATTTTTAGGGGGCCTATTTATCTATGTTTCCATAATTGCCGGACAGCTACGACGGTTCCATCATCTTGCCAGACGCATTCAAAGTGATGAGCAATAGCCCGTGAGTGCCTAACTTTCGTTACTATATAAAAGCTGAAAAGTTTGTCTACGTGTGTCCCTAGTACAGGTAAGAATGATCCCCACCCATGAAGCTGAGGCAGCGGTGACTTTGGCAGATAACAGGTAACAAAGGTGTATGAAATTCCATCTCAATTTCGTCATAGTATAAAACTCTATTTTTTGATATTTGATGCATAATCATATTATAACTCACGTTGCTCAATGCCGGACAGCTAGTATGGTTCCAACCCTCTGCCGGACACCCTTAAACTATTATGGATGATGCCAGAATATGTTTGGACTCTGTTACCCTCTCCAATAGCTATGTGTAATATGTCGTTGGATAGCCATAGTTGAGCTGACAAAAGGTTCCTAAGGAGTCACGGTCCAAATCTTAGTCCAAACAGAGTTATGTAGTACTAAACATATCAATTTATCATAATATCATCCACGTAGATTGTTAAAACAAAACAGTGTAATGGTATAAGGTTATTTTAGGTTTTTTATTATTATAAACATTGCATTTCCTACATTTTCTTTTTATTTTCTTTTTATTCGACTATGAATTTCATACACCTTTGTTACCTGTTATCTGCCAAAGCCACCGCTGCCTCAGCTTCATGGGTGGGGATCATTCTTACCTGTACTAGGGACACACGTAGACAAACTTTCAGCTTTTATATAGTAACGAAAGTTAGGCACTCACGGGCTATTGCTCATCACTTTGAATGCGTCTGGCAAGATGATGGAACCGTCGTAGCTGTCCGACAATTATGGAAACATAGATAAATAGGCCCCCTAAAAATTATATATAAAATTTAGGTTTTATAAAATGACGTAAGTTTAATTATAAATTACCATAGTTTAAGGGTGTCCGGCAGAGGGTTGGAACCATACTAGCTGTCCGGCATTGAGCAACGTGATTTTTGATATCATTATGCATCAAATATCAAAAAATAGAGTTTTATACTATGACGAAATTGAGATGGAATTTCATACACCTTTGTTACCTGTTATCTGCCAAAGCCACCGCTGCCTCAGCTTCATGGGTGGGGATCATTCTTACCTGTACTAGGGACACACGTAGACAAACTTTCAGCTTTTATATAGTAACGAAAGTTAGGCACTCACGGGCTATTGCTCATCACTTTGAATGCGTCTGGCAAGATGATGGAACCGTCGTAGCTGTCCGGCAATTATGGAAACATAGATAAATAGGCCCCCTAAAAATTATATATAAAATTTAGGTTTTATAAAATGACGTAAGTTTAATTATAAATTACCATAGTTTAAGGGTGTCCGGCAGAGGGTTGGAACCATACTAGCTGTCCGGCATTGAGCAACGTGATTTTTGATATCATTATGCATCAAATATCAAAAAATAGAGTTTTATACTATGACGAAATTGAGATGGAATTTCATACACCTTTGTTACCTGTTATCTGCCAAAGCCACCGCTGCCTCAGCTTCATGGGTGGGGATCATTCTTACCTGTACTAGGGACACACGTAGACAAACTTTCAGCTTTTATAAAATGACGAAGGTCAGGCAGTAGCGGGCTCTTGGTCCATAAGATAGGTACGGTCAGCGTCAAATAAAAGGTACCCCTCGCTTGGTAATGCTTAGTTTGGTATACCAACCAAGAGTACCTATCTGATCCGTGTATCTGATGCTGATTTTACTATCCGATTCGGTCGGTAGATTTAACGCATACCTTCCAAATGACCATTGTTAGAACTTAATGTTCAAAATAGATTGCGTAATATTGAAGGCTATTTGAGTATGATGACCGTCAAATAGCCCATTAACTACTAGTATTTTCGTATTTGATGTAAGTATATCTGAACATTCAAGTACATATTTCATCAACTCGTATTGTGCGACGCTGTATCATCGACGTAATTACTATTTCTTCTGATCTCGCTGAATCATATGTACAAATTTTACAATGTATATAATTGTAATCTAGTTGTTTTTCGCAACTAGTCTTTCTAGTTAAGAATTTCGAGATAAAAAGGTATATAGGTATAGTCAGCGTCATACGTACCTCCCTTGGTAATGCTCACTCTGGTATTGCCAACCCAACCATGGGAGGTTTTTATCTGACGCTGACTGTACACAGTGAATCTTAGCAGTGAAGCGACTCGATGCGATGCCAGTGTGTATCTAAATATCGCGTCAATATCGGCCTAGTCCTATTGGAAATGAAGCCTTCTGATATTACCGTTAACACTCGATTTCCCTTCGACCTTATGTAACAAAATATAGAGTATAAATTACAATGAACTCACCGTAAGCAACATGCATTTAACTTCTTTGGCAGCCCCGCAGCATCCGAGGATTGACAGTATAATGACTGCTGCGCTCATGGCGACGACCACACCGACCGACGCGATATACATGTTGTTACTCATGAGGGTACTCGAGAACGATCGGGATGTCCATATCCATAGTCCAACACTGAAGGCTATTATGCCTCCCAACTGGAATTATAAGTTTGTTGTTATTAGTAAAAGATTATCATGGTTGGTGATAGAGGCCAGTACAAATTATTGGGCACAGTCTTTAGGGCAGAACGTTACTCCGTATAAAGATGGAAGGCTTTTGAAGAAATAACGAATATGGTTTATACTTTTTTATTATTAAACGAAACGTGCGAAGTATTCCTTGTATAAAGGGATCACGGGATCTTTGACTAAACTTAACTAGTCAGTAGTCACTAGTCGAGGGATTCGACTTAATGAAGTAGGTACCTACGTGTAAAGATTCCGTGATTACTTTATACAATGGTTTATACTTATCATGGTTATTCACACTTAAGTTATCATAGTTTAACTATAGAATTTATCATGTATAACTCGAACAGAAACAATAAACTAATCATCTATATCATTATATAAAAGGCTTTGTCCTGAATGACTGATGGATCAACGCACAGCCTAAACCGCTGATCGTAGAGACCTAAAACTTGGAGGGTGTGTTATTTGTATTACGTAGGCGTCCGATAAGAAGGGATTTTTGAAAATTCCTCCTCTAAAGGGGTGAAAAGGGGTTGCAAAGTTTGTATGGGACAACGTGATTCCTCGGTCTGATTAAGTTCAAACTTGGCATAAATGTTCTTCAAAAAGATTAATTAAATATGTGATACTCATTTTTCTTAAAATCATCACCTAACATGATTAAAAAGGGGTAAAAAGTTATTTTGGGGTTGATTTGCGTCGAAATTGATATCAATACTCCTTTGACATGTGTTTCAATTTGTAATTTGACAGGCTGAATGTCAAAATGGCGGACTAAAAGAAAATGACGGAAAATGAGGCAGCGTATCAAAACTATAAGTACTTAAATAAAACAAATACCTTATTTTTACTTATTAATAGATATTTATCAATATTCTTCACCCCGCATTATAAATCTAGACATTAATTTAAATAACTATTTCAAATATCAAATCTGTAGGTGAAGTAGTTTTTTCATAAAATGTACCACCAAATTGTTCCGTTACAAGGGCTTCGCTTTGCTCGCCCTAATTAGATATTTTACTCATAATTTGATTTCTGCTTATCATATCTTCAGACATTTTCGATCTAAAATATTACTATACGAAAATTATTATTCATGTGCGATTTATCGATTTTAGCTTTATGGTATGAAATTAGTTAAGTCGAGCAGGGTTTGTTTATAACTAAATCACCCACTTATTATAGATACATAGATTCGCTTAATTACAATCCAGAATCTTTCCAGAATTTTTCGCAGAATCTAAATCACTTTCTTATATAGTAGAACGCCGATTAACCGAATCGCCAATTATCCGAATCCGTCCTAAGTTACTATGCAATGTACCTCTATTAATTGTTGTGATTTATTATATTTTGTATTTTCGTCAAGGCCTGCTGGGATTGCAACTTAAATATAAATAAATAAAATAAAATAACTTACTCTGATCGAGGTGTTTAAGTGAGCTATAGATAATGTAGAACTGTGTTTGTTAAACTTATTATAGTTTATTCAATGTGTGGCATCGTTTTTAGAGTTCCGTTCCGAAAGGGTAAAAACGGAAACATATTACTTCGCTGTCCGACCGTCCGTCTGTCACCAGACTATCTCAAGAACCATGGACATTGGACGTATGGTATCAGAGAATGATGCATATTCAAGGTCAAGAACGGTGATAGCTAAAGCTACACTTGAAATTTTCACAGATGATGTATTTCTATTCTATTGCCGCTATAGGAAAAAATACATAAAATAAAATAAATATTTAAGCGGGGCTTCTCAATACAACAAACGTGTTTTTTTGTCGTTTTTGGTACGGAAAAATTCGTGCGCGAGTCCAGCTATGTGCAGTCTATGTGCGATAATCCGGATCGACCCCGGTCCCAATTAATTCAAATAATCAGCATTCTACTGAATATGTATTGTGTTATGAAACGCCGACTCTTGCGAAGAAAAGTTGAAAAAATGGGATGGAAGTGGTAGTGGGGTGGAAGTGGAGTGGATGCGGGATAGGCGTTGAAGTGGTAGAGATGGGGAAATGGGATTAGTGTGGATGTAGGACGGTGAGATGTAGAGCGTCGGTGGCGTAGGGGTTAAGGCCTTTGACTTTCGATCGGAAGGTGCCTGGTTGGAAACCCACCACGTACCAATGTGTTTTAAATCATCATAACCAGTTCATTGATCTCCCTACCGAGGGTACAAGACCAGAAATAAGTAATAATGAGTGATGTGGAAGTGGGAGCGGTGTGGAAGATGTATTAGTGTGGAAGGGGAGTGGGGTGGAAGAGGTAGTGACGTGGAAGTGATATTAGGGGGTCAGCATCAGCTACCTAAGGAGGGGCTAGGGCCTGTCCTGAATCATATCTAATAGGGGTATTTTAACTATGTAGGCACATAAAATATTAAAGTTTACCTAATTTATATGTCACTAGCGGCGCCCCGCGGTTTCACCCGCGTAGTTCCCGTTCCCGTAGGAATATGGGGATAAAATTATGATAAAAATCACTCTATCTATTAAAATAAACCGCATCAAAATCCGTTGCGTAGTTTCAAAGATCTAAGCATACATAGGGACATCAGGACAGAGAAAGCGACTTCGTTTTATACTACATTATGTATTGATAACGAATAATATAGGCGTGTTTATTGTTTAATTTTAATCTCGACTGCCTGACCTACATATTGATTAAAGTTATTTTATTACATCGATATTTAGCGTTAGCCCAAAATAACTATTCTACGCGCACGAAGTCGCGGGGCAGAAGCTAGTTTTTAAATATAAAGCAGACTTCATTTATTTGCAGTAAGTACCTACAAACCGGAATTTCAATTCAAAAACAATTACGTCAACAAAAATAAACTAGCATCTGTTTCTGTTGTCTTAATTAATTTTATCATATTTTCAATCTTTTACTAAATAACTAGATATTCGTGAGCATATCCGTTAAACCTCAAACCATATGTCGTGTTTGCCACATATCCGGTAATTAATTTTAAGTAAGTATACGAACTACTACAGGCCTCTGGGCCTCCCCTACTATAAATAATGACTGTTAAAAAGGGTTGTTCAAATATGTGCTTGTTGATAATGGTCAGTAGGTGTTCTAATTAGGTATTTCAACATTTAAAAACGTTACTTAGTTGGGATTTGAACCCAGAACCACGCTGAACCGTAGCACCTTCCTAAACAACTGAGCTGTCGAGGTCTTAATTATGTCATATGTTGAAAAAGATACAAAGGAGAGAAACTTTATAAATTGTAAATCTTATGTATTGCTTAGTTTTGTTTCCTTACCAAAGTCACGACGTTGACGCTTATTAACGAAATTTTCATACATCTGCCACAGCTATCCATCGCACCGCCCATTCCCATAGCAGGTCTGGAAAAGTATAATAATTTCATTTTTCACAAATTACATTTCAACTTTTCTAATATAGGTATCTCTATACAAAAAATTATCAATCTATTGAAGCATTTGCTCCGTTTTGCATTATACTTAGAATAAATATAATAATAATAATAATAATAATATAATCATTTATTTCTCTCACAAACATGTACAAAGCTTATTACAAAGATATATGTTTACATGAGAATGTGAGAGCTGGTGCCTGAAATGGGTTTTTAAAAAACCTGTAGACACAGGTCACCAGAGCCCACTCCTCGGTATACAATATGAACCTTATAATATTTTATGACTATGAATAGGAACAATACAGACTGAATGACTATTATGAACAGTGGTAGTAAAAAAAAAAAAAAATACATGATTAGAAACAAAAAAGAAAAAAAAAAAACAACAAGATAAATAAAAAAAAAAGGTTTTAGTAATAACAATAATGATAAAACTATGCAGCAGACGTGTGTGCCAGTGGATTGTATGTATGTGTGAATGTGTGTGTGTGTGTGTGAGTGTGTACGTACGTGAGAGTGTGGGTATGAAGTTGTGTTCTTACTAAACAGCGATAATTCACGCAGATAGTTCTTAAACTGGAATTTTAAGACAAAGGACGTAATAGCTCCTCAGTTTGGTCGTATGACAGTGATTTTAAGTGTTTATTTATAACAGCCTTACATTTATATTTGGAGAGTGGGTATATGTTAAGTTTTTTATTAATTTTGTTATAAAGAAAGTTACCAAGAAATAAGAAGAATTTCTGAGCAAGATTTGTGTGATGAGGAGTGTTTTTACAAACATTACCTCTTCGACGAGTTTGTTTTACAGTATTAGGATCGTATTCCAGTTCAGAATGCTTTTTTAAGATAGTGTATGCAATGAAAGTTTGTCTAACAGTAAGAATATCCCACTTTTTATACAAGTCAATCGTGGGGTAACGAAAAGGCAGGCCAGCGGCCACCTTTAATACAGCTCTTTGGGCTCTTTCTACATATATGAGATGAGATTTAGAAGCACCACCCCATATTATTATGCAATAGTCAATTAAAGATTGGCAGAGGGCAAGGTATACGGTCTTAATAACTTTGGGGTCGGCAACATGTTTAAGAGTTTTAAAAATATAAATAAGTTTGCGCAATCTTGTTACTAGTATATCAATATGTGGTTTAAAAGTTAGAAGGTGGTCAAGCGTAATGCCGAGATATTTAATTTGTTTAGTTCTTTCGATAGTAGGACAAGAACATGGTTGAGAATTATCAGGACAATAATGTGCCTGTACAGTTAGAATGTTAGGAGGAAGTGAAGATGATTTAAGTGCGAAGGGAAGATATTTTGTTTTTGAGATATTGAGGGTAAGTAAGTTACATTGCAACCAAGCAGAAACTGTATTAAAACCCGATTGGGCATTATTATAGACCTCTTGCCAGTTACACCCTGTAAATAGAAGAGCCGTGTCATCGGCGAATGTTATGATTTTACCGTGTTGTAACTCAAGCTGGCAAAGGTCATTGATGTATATAAGAAATAGGGAGGGTCCGATAATACTTCCCTGCGGTATTCCATAACTTATAGTAACTTCTTCGCTAATATGATCACCAATTTTTACCCTTTGTTTCCTGTTAGAGAGATAGCTTTGGAATAACTTCAAAGGAAGTCCACGAATACCATTTTTTTCTAATTTGTTTAATAGATGAGGGATCGATACGGTATCAAACGCCTTTTGTAAGTCTAAGAACATAGCCAGGATTTTCTTTTTACCATCAAGATTAACTATAGTGGAATTGACTAGTTCATGAACAGCATCGGTGGTAGATTTGCCATAACGAAACCCAAATTGGTTAGTTGAAATTATATTATTGGATTCTAAGTAATTAACTAGTCGATTGTTAAGCAATCGTTCCAGAATTTTTGAGAGTGCAGGCAAAAGAGAGATGGGTCTGTAATTATCCACAATTGCTTTGGATCCTGATTTATGTACTGGCTTTATAATCGCTGTTTTAAAGGCCTCGGGGAAAACTCCGGAAGAAATTGCTAAATTGCAGATATGAGCAATGGCTGGTGAAATAATTGATGAATATCTTTTTAAAACTTTGTTAGATATCAGATCGATTCCCACCGCACATCTGTCCCGAAGCCTTGATATCAACAGAAACACCTCTTCAGGATCAGTCGGCTGAATTACGAAAGAATTTACTTGACTTTGAATGGCCCCGAATTGGTGCCATTGAATAGGTGATTGTACATTACTTAAACACTTTTGCGCCAAACTATGTCCTACATCAGCGAAAAACTTATTAGCATTATCGACACTAAGTTTGGGATTATCTGAAGATAAGAGATTAGGAGAATGGTCCCTATCTGTGTTCGTGCCACTAACTTTTTTTATTACATTCCATAGTTGTTTTTTATTACTAGCCGCGTTTTGAATTAACTCTTTTTCATACTTTCGTTTCGTTCGTTTAATTAATGATGAACAGAAGTTCCTATACCTTTTGTAAGTCGTTTTGAGCACTTCGTTATTTGGGTTTTGTTTTAGTTTTTTGTAAAGGTTGTCTCTGTTTCGCAAACATTTTAATATGGCTTTAGTTATCCAAGGTTTGGCAATTCGCTGTCTTTTAGGAGTTTTTTTAATTTCTGTGGAGATCTTTATAGCGCTGGAGATAGTAGCGGTTAGTATGTCAGCAGCCGTATTTGCGTCCCTAGAATTAATTATAGCGACAAAATCAATGGTTGACATAATTTTATCCAAACACTCAAAGTTAATGCGGTGATAGTTTTTAGATAGTATGTCTATCATTACATTCTTATTCAAACACACAGCAATACACTCGTGGTCGGTTATTGAGGATTCAAACACGAAACAGTGAGCCTCGGATTTTGTTTTTAACATTATGTGGTCTAGACAGGATTTTCCACGTGTTGGGAGAGTGTGTCCGGGCAAGATGCAGTGACTAGCAAGCATGTTAAGATATTCGAAAGAACGGTTGTCTGTGTTGGATGTGATAATGTCTATGTTCATGTCTCCGCAGATTACTATGTTTTTAATTCCGTTTAATGTAGTCAAAACCGCATCCAGGGAGTTTACAAAACTATTAATATTGCGGTAACTAGGCGAGCGGTATATACCCACAATGGTCAAATCAGAATTTACTTTTAATAATACGACATTTGCGTCATCAAATGGAGGTTCTTCGTAAGTTACAGAAAGTTGTTTGTTGTAATAAATCACGACCCCCTCATTTTGCGTATTATGTGTTGACGTAGTTATAAAATCATAGTTATCCATGGTAGGTATATACTTAGCGGTTGATAGCCAGCACTCCGTCAGAACAATGATATCCCATTTGATTTTAGACCTTTGTAGTAGTGTAATAAAATTATTCATATTACATGTTATGCTTCTAATATTTTGTGATATAATATTAAAAGTTTGCGAGTTGCTCGGTAAGTATTGCATAACATTGTCCACATCGCAGGAAACTGTTTTTGCTACTGATAAAGAATCCAGATCTATGTTAATTGTATCAAAAGTATTTGCCATTTAAAATAATATTAAATAAGTAAACAAGTCACCGTAATAAGAGTGACTTGTGTATACATAAACAAGTGATACAGGTAAGTACATAGATCCGGCCAGTTGGTAACAGTTGATTTGTTATTGTGGAAGGGAACGAACGTAACGGGATTTAATGAGTAGTAGTATTTGTGTACAAGTTTAGTAAACAATATGATTGTGTTATGTGGTACATGTGATTTTAGTGAGTTTGTGTAGATATGTGTATAAATTAATCGTGAAAAACTATGGTGCTGCGAATAGTTATAGAATATAAAACAACGTAAGTATGTTAAATAAATTAAACTTAATAAACAAAACATGCAAAATGACGTTAGTTGGTGACGGTCGACAGAAAGGATAAGAAAGCCTAGTCACATAGTAAGCTTGGTTAAGGAACTTTCATCTTGGACACGAACTGGGACAGCATCATCATCTTTCTTGACGTATATGTTCCCGAAGGATGTCCAGGCTGCTGTTAGCTTTTTGGATTTGACATTCTCTCGAGCAAGATAGAATAGGCGTCGTACGTAGGGCGTTAGATGCTCAGAAATGTAAATAGGACGTTCCGGCCCTGACAAATCAATATGTTTAGTACTCAGTTGGGATTGTTTGTTATTGCGACAAGATCTATTGTATTGTTTATAGCTTGATAAAAAAGATTCCTTTCTTGATTTAGTTGTGAAGCGAATAATCATAGTCTCGGGTTTAGTACGATAGATGCTTTCAATCTCTTTTTCTTGGATTAATGATGACATCCCTAACTTAGTACCAAGTTTCTGTATTAACGGACTTAGTGTATCCTTATTTTCATTCGGTTCCACTGGCAAGTTACGAATTTCAATACACGATGATAATGACTCTTTTTCGAAACGATGTAGTCTGTTTTCTAGGGAGGCCACCCGGTGTTTATATTCGTTATTTTCAGCTTCTTATAAGATATAACATTTATGTATGTACCCTACTGAATATCGTGATGTTCTATTCATAAAAATCTATCATTCTTTGCTTATAATATATATATATAGCATATGCATGCATAAGTTTTATTTAATGTTAATAACTTTATACATTAACATAGTCTGCAGACAGGGTATGGCAACACACGTCCTATAATTGTATATAATAAAACTAAAACAACTTCTAATCAGAATCTTATAAGACTACATAAGTAAATTGAGTTAACCCAATTTCTTCTGCATGCATCGTTAGCTAGTAATTCTAATACCACTTTTGATTCCAATGGGAAATAAGTCTCAGTATCATTTTATTATTGAACATTGTCATTGACATTGTAACATGTTTATTTATATCAACTTGAAACTAGATGGCCATGGCAAATAGTCTTGGAGACACTAAGTCATGTTGTGTTGCTAGTTTTTCAAATACAAGAATGCAGTTTTACCTTCGGTTTAACTTTTTGTGCTATGCTTTCAAACTATGCTATACTATAACAAGTTATATAGATCTCCCAGATAACTCTTTAATTTTCGCAGCTTTCTCATGTAAAATTTGATGTTTGACGAAATTATGAAGATATCCCAAGAAAATCTTTATTTATAACGTAAGAACAATGTATCCATAACTATTATTATTTTTCTCCAATTGTATCAATAACTCCATCATCCGGTGGATATTGTTAACTAAGACCTATGTAAGTATATTGTGTGTAGGGTACCTAACTCTAGATATAGAGAAACAATATGTATCTACTTACTTACGTATCTATAAAAATAATTATGTCATATTATTGTCTTCTTACTAATTAATCATTCACTACATCATCATTTCATTATAGTAACTGACCCCTAACTAAGTTCGAAACTTGTATCTAGCTAGGGTATAAGAAACTACGCACACACTCATTTACACACACACCCAGACCGAGACAAACATTTGTGGTTCACACAAATATTCACCCCGCACGGGAATCGAACCTGCAGCCTTACGGATGGCAGTCCGGCATGGTGACCACTCTGCCATCGAGGTCGTCAAAAATTTTATAGACACTATTGTTATAGCAGAGTGGTTATGTCTATTTATTCCCGGTTCCCCGCATTTATGAGGGTAGTTCAGAGGTACTCTGATAAATGTAGTAAAGTAGGTTCGTAGTTTATGTTATCTTCGAATACTTGCACAAATGGATCGTATGGCTTATACCTATGTAATAGCAACATCATGTAGTCTAACTAAATAAATAATTAAACTGGTATTAGGTAGGTATAATATTTTTTTTTTTTCTGAAAGGAAAAAGGAAAAACTTGATAACCTAAGAGTAGTTTGTTAAACATTTTACAATCGTTAGTAAGTAGTTATCTTTCCCTGTTTTTTGCCGGCTCAATTATCTATGGTGGTGGAACCGATACAATTCGGACAAAAAAGGTACCTTTAAAAATGATTAACGAACAAAGTCAAACAATTTTAAAGGGTCAAAGTGATTAGTCCCATTAAGGTGTCACGATTTCATTCATTGTTACGGCAAACTATGTCACCCACGTACCGTAAGCGTGTACTTACAATCCTAACTCTCCAAGGTAACATACATACAAACTATCGCAAGGTTCATCTAATGCTTCAATAGTGAAAGTTACGTCCAATACGAACCTGCGATTAAAGGTGTTGTTTTAAACAACCAGGTAACCAGGCTTGAAATTAGCAAGTAACACAACACATTTTAACTTGGAATGTACTTATTTCAGTCTCTAAGTATAACGTTTGTACACTTTGAATATTAAACTATGTTCAACGTATCACTTAACAATCACTGTCAGGTTACACCGTTTCGCGGTATCTTGTTTCATTGAACATTAAGGTATATTTGTATGGGAAGTGCGTCCGCGCACGTAGATTGTGTTCAACTGGTTGTGCTTGCTTAGCAGAGGACCCCCCGCCACCGGTCACACGAGGGCAACCGAAGGCTTTGTAAGCAACTTTATTTATGTTTGTAACCGGGTCACTTGTAGATCGATACGTTTTAATGATTCAGTACGGTTTGTTTTTGAATTCACTTGTTGTTACCAGGGTGTTGCAGGTGTGGAGTTCTGTTGCACACTAAGACCTGAGTCTTACAATACTCTAATTATTAAGCTAGGTACTTATCGTTTTTCATGTTTCAATATCTGTACAATATAAAGTTATTATTAAGTACTTACTTTTAAATACTTTACCTCGATTTTTTCACTGCAGGCTTATTTCTTCTTCCATTCCTCTGACTAATCTAAATTAGGACTCTGATTCTAAACCTTGCACCCTGTAAACTTAAAATCTTATTTCATAGATTCTCCAGGATAACATCAATTAAGAATAAATGTTCACGCGTTGATGTCTTCTGTATAAGGAAGTGTATTTTGATAATGTTCTTTACACTAGGGTGTTAGTTATTTTAAACGGGTGCATGTCATTATAGTAACTGACCCCTAACTAAGTTCGAAGCTTGTATCTAGGGTATCAAAAACTACGCACACACTCATTCACACACACACCCAGACCGAGATAAACATTTGTGGTTCACATAAATATCCACCCCGCACGGGAATCGAACCCGCAACCTTCCTATATTAGAGATAGATGAAGCATTATGTTTTTTATCGTAAGACTTATAACTTATAAACATTTTGGCACTTTAAAGGTAAATTGCTCTTTTTGCTCTTACGGGAATTGAACCCGTAAATCTTTATTCGGCAGTCGGGTATAGTGACCACTCTGTTTTTTTACCCAGAATGGGCTTGCAGCAGACCACACGTCGCCGCTTAACGTCATCATGACACTTTGCCCCTGCTGTCTGCAGTCGGCTTCCAACTTATACCTTAGAGAATGGAACTTGCTCGCCTAGAAGGTTCCGATTCAATCATTGCTTCTCTATACTTAAACGTCGATGAAACCACGGAGCAAAACTAGAAGTAAAAATGCAATAAAACAAACAAAACTATAGTATTTTAAAACTTTCGTTTATTAGCTTTTGTTAATACCTTTACTTATTATAAAACTGAATAGTTCGAACATGTAGAATGCCGCAGACAGTGAGCATTACATAAATCACTTGTTAGACGCATTATTATTGAGCTTTGGTTTACACATCGACTCTTGCAGTTTCATAATTGACACTCATTGCCAAATACAAAATAATGACAAGCGACGAGCCGGTCTCACTGGTACATCGAGTGAGTGAACATCCAGACGGTATAAACATACAATGAACGTTTCCAATCGAATATATTACATGGTTTCCGCTTTAACTACATACAACAAATAGATACACTTAATACAAGCTATTCGCTAATAAAGGCTACATGTTATAGACAATAAATTATTATTTATGTAGTGTATTACATAATTCATATTTAACATTTATCATTACATTTACTAATATATGTATAATATGAAACATTAAATTATGAACGTGTAACTAAACCTAACGCGACGCTACCTGCTTACGTGGCGCCACACATCAGCTATACAAATAAAAACATAATATGACATAATTTAGCAGCTGTTATTTGATATGTTAGCGAAATTAAAGATTAATTGTCACTTGTTAAATAAATCCACATTTTATTGGACTGCGTTGAAACGCGAACATATATGATTACCTAACTAAAAATTGCGAGGTAAGTTAACTAACTAAAGGAGGGAACCAGATTTGTTTGCTCGAAAAATTTAATTCTTTTGTTTTTAAAAACTTTTAAGATTGCTTTACATTCGCGTCTTATTAGCGCGCGATATAAGAGAGGCATCGTTCCACACTTGCAAATGTTCGCATCCGCGCAAAGTTCACACTTCTATGCCACGGACAAAATGCCGACAAAATCGGAATAAAAACCGCGCGATATTGCGAAGAATATGCGACAATAGTTCGCATATTTGTATTTGTATTTTTGGAACATGTGTGAAGACATTATGTCGAGAATCATTTGCTAGCGCCAGCACTGATTAAATCGACAAATTAATTGATTTATTCAATGGTTCTCGTTCTAATAAACACACGCTTTATGATGTTTCTGAGAGATAGAAAAAGATACTTTAAATGTAAAACAAAAATTAAAATCGCAATGAAAATTTGTTAGTTTTATTTCAAAGTTGTTTCAAAAGGATAAATGTTCCGAGACAACAAATCGGTTCTAAAAAAGAAGCAAATGTTCTTGGCCTATCAGTCAGCGAATGGTGTCCAACACCATAGATAAATCCTTATATAGGTGTTAGCGAATGAGCCGTATTCAGATCTTATAATACATAACGATTATATACAAGGTATAAGGATAGTAGAGATCTTTACATATTACTTTTGTTTTCGCCTGGTTATTGGCTTCGGCTGCCTATGAAACTATTCTCGTAACTAGAAACTTTCGGCTACCTACGAAACTAGAACCTGTGAAGAATTTCTTTCTACGAAAATAGTTTATAGAAGTTTAGGTTCAATTGTCTTTTTTTTTCACATTACGCAACATTGGTTTCGTAGATCGTACGAAAATAGTGTCGCATAAGGGAGGTTCTTTTCTACGAAACAAGTTTCTTAGAAATAAGTAAGGTAATGATATTATAGGTGGTCCTACAAAACTAGTTATGCACAAGTCTTTTTTCTACGAAAGTAGCTTATTTCTACGAAACTAGTTTCTTAGAAAGATGTAAGGCAAGAAGATGGCGGTCGTACGAAAGTTTAAAGTATAAGATTTTAGAAGTCAGAAAGTCTTCTTCCTACGAAACTAATTTTATAGAAAGAAATAAGGTAAGAATGCAGGTGGTCGCACTAAATTCATTTCACACAAACAATCTTCATTGAAATGGTTTCTACGAAACTAGTTACAAAAAATATGGGACTATGGTTTCGTAGGCGACCGAAGCTAACCAGACGACATAGAATCAATTCAAGCTACAATTAGTACGAGCGTGACCCTATTTTTGTAGTTAAACTGTTATATTTTAGTTTAGCGAAACTCGTACTGGTAGGACAAACTGCGAGATATTATGTCAAGTCTATTAGACGCACACTTTCGTTAAAGCTCACTGAAGAACTATGTTTATTATGAGGCCGACAATTAGATCCTATATCTATACATCGTTCACACTAGAAATATTTTATATCATTATAAACAAACTATGATCGCGCACCTCCGCCTCTTACATAACTGAATTCCTTCGCACTGTAGAGTCCGATTGGAATATACTCGTAGTATCAGTGCAATGGAGGCCTGCCCTTGCTAATCTGTACTCCCGGTTGAATCAATCAATTATCGTCTTCATTCGCCGTGCAATCAGTTGTAAAAACATTTAGTAAATGTACTTATAAGTAGTAAACACCAAT
Organism: Timandra comae; assembly: GCA_958496195.1. NCBI lineage: Eukaryota > Metazoa > Arthropoda > Insecta > Lepidoptera > Geometridae > Timandra > Timandra comae. The sequence goes on from OY292359.1 coordinate 10,402,794, forward strand.
TATTAAATATTGTATAGTACATGTAAATATTCAACTAACACATTTAGTTTAGAAATATTTCACTGTTATTATTACTTTTAGACGTAGCAAGTAGGCCAACATAATCTGTTTCAAGTATAAAATTAACACACAAGCCGCAGACAAAGACGTACACAATGTAAGTATATACAAAAGGATCAACGCGAGCCAAAGTGTACAGACTAAAACCACAGTTTTGGTAGTCGATTTCAAAAGTTTAGATTCGATTTAGACTATTTGCTCTACTAGTTCTCAATAGAAAACTTAATAATAATTTCAACTAACAAAAAAAACAGAAGAACGTTAAACGAAGAACGTAGGGTGCCAGAGGCGAGGGCGACGCGGAGAGGTGTTTAAAGCTCGTGTGTGCGGCGACAGGCGTCCGGCGGCGGTCGTCAGGCGGCGTCCGGCGGCGGTCGTCAGGCGGCGTCCGGCGGCGGTCGTCAGGCGGCGTCCGGCGGCGGTCGTCAGGCGGCGTCCGGCGGCGGTCGTCAGGCGGCGTCCGGCGGCGGTCGTCAGGCGGCGTCCGGCGGCGGTCGTCAGGCGGCGTCCGGCGGCGGTCGTCAGGCGGCGTCCGGCGGCGGTCGTCAGGCGGCGTCCGGCGGCGCCGCGGCACAACACTACGGGCGGCGGAACGAGCGCCCCGCCACGCCGCCCGCGCCCCCCGCGCCGCCTGCGGACACACGCGTTACCGCACCCGGCCCGGCAGCGCCGGCCCGGCCGCCTCGTTAGTGCTATCACCTCGGATGGGGTACGGCAGGCAGTTCGTCTTGAGGATCTCCTCGTGGTTGCCGTACGCGCAGAACTTCACCACGACCGTGCTCGCCGACACGCCCGTCACCTCCGCCTCGTAGAACTGCAAGCGAAACGAGATCAGTTAGAAGCGGTCCGGGCGCGTTAACTGTCGCATGGTGGGGCACTCACGTTGTTGTCCTCCCAGTAGAGCGCGAGGCAGCGGTCGCCGACGGCCCACGACACGTCGCCCACGCCGAGCATGGCGCGCGCCTGCTCGTTGACGGCGGCGTGCTGGAAGCCGAGCAGCGAGCCAGGCAGTGAGCCGGGCAGCGAGCCGGGCAGCGAGCCGGGCAGCGAGCCAGGCAGCGAGCCGGCGAGCGAGCCGGCGAGCGAGGCGGGCAGCACCGGGAGGTCCTGGCCCTGGTAGTAGGGGCGCGAGTAGGGCGCGGGCGGCGCGTAGCCCAGCCCCGAGTACAGCGGCGCCTCCAGGTAGCCGTTGGGCTGCGCGCGCCGCCCGTACTGCTCGTACTTGGCGCCGGCGCCGTCGTCGCGCCGGTACGCGCCGTCGGGCCCGTACTTGTACTCGGGCTCGTAGCGCTCGTGCTCGCGCGGACTGGCCAGCAGGCTGAGCCCGGCCGCCGCCTCCGCCAGGCCCTCCATCGTGCTGCTGTTCCGGTACACGAGCTGCTGCAGCTGCTGTTGCTGATGGAGAAGCTGTTGCTGCTGCTGTTGTTGTTGTTGCTGTGACTGCTGTTGTAGTTGTTGCTGATGAAGAAGCTGTTGCTGCTGTTGTTGTTGTTGTTGCTGCTGCTGCTGCTGATGATGATTCTGTTGTTGTTGATGATTTTGCTGCTGAAGTTGTTGATGTTGTTGTTGCTGCTGATTTTGTTGTTGGTGTAACTGCTGTTGATGTTGTTGCTGGTGATGTTGATGATGTTGCTGTTGCTGCTGTTGGTGGTAAATTTTATTTTCATTCATGTTCATTCTATCACTTCTCATATTCATGTCATGGTAGTTGTTGTGAGCCGGGCTCTGATATGGGTTGTTGTATGACATGTTCATGTTGTGATTCGAGCCGCTCGTGCTGGCCTGGTGGTAATTATGTTGCTGCCTTTGCTGCTGCTGTTGTTGCTTATGTCTCTCCTCTAATTTTCGTTGGAATCGCGGAGGCTTCTCAGTTTGATTCTGATACTTTCTATCCTCTCTGTGTGAGTAGTGATTGTCATTTGAATAGTGCCCTTTATTATCAGACTTATTTCGATCGTATCTAGAGCCGCCGCGATTATTGTTTCTGCCTCCGGGCCTCTCCCTAGAGGAGTACTGCCGGTCATTTCTCTCATCCCCATAATTGTTTTGTTGGCGATTATTCTTTTCTTTCTCGGGTGGTGCACAGGGCAGTTTAGTTTGTAGGAAATCAAACAGTGACACTCTTGATGTTGGTTTCACTGGCATACCATCTTCGTCACCGGTATCTTGTTTACGGCCCTTACGTTTCGGTGGTTCCGATTCTCTTTGCTTTTCCTTGGACCTTCCTTCAGAATTGTCCCTATTTTGTAGTATTTTTAAAGCTCTCTCTACATTATTTTTAGTATATTTTAAAGCATTTTCAGCCTGTTCCTCCGTAAATCCAGCATCAACAATTTTCTGTACATTTGCATCTAATAAAGGCTTTGTACCTCCTCCAAACACCTGAAATAAAGAAAAAAAAAATAAGTAAGTAAATCTTTTCTATTGAAGTAAACTATTATTTAATACCCATCTGAATTCCAATCCTGTGAAAAATTTGGGATAAAATGAATAAATAAAAATACGACATTTCACCAAATCTAGTCATAGATACATTGATTTCATGTCTTTTCTCTTAAAAATACTAATATAGTCAAACCTTTTTTATTCCTGATAACCTCTGTGCTTCCGCAATGGCTCCCTTCCTCTGAGCCTCAAACTCGGGATTGTCTTGTTTGTTGGGATCGTGGAGACTTTTAAATTGTTTCTCCACACTTAGAGCCTCCAACCGCTGCCCAAATGGTATCCATGGAGGAGGTCCGCCATCAGCGCCCATACCTACTTGAACAAATGTAATGTTTGGCTCTACATTATCTGTACTTGGAATTATTTATGACTAGCAGCGCCCCGCGTAGTTCCCGTTAATGTGGAAATTTCGGGATAAAAGTATCCTATGTTCTTTCCCGGACTATAAGCTACCCCTGTACCAAATTTCAAGTCAATTGGTTTAGTAGTTTAGCCGTGAACAGGTAACAGACAGATAGACATTTCGCATTTATAATATTATATGGTTAGGATATGGTCTTAGAAATGATTATGAACACTTAATACAAAATTACCAAAGGACTCCTAGTGACATTTACTTAATTGTGGAAAATTGCCTACTTATGAGAACACACATATCCTATGAATATTATAAATGCGAAATTTTGTATGTTTGTTACTGTTTCATGCAAAAACTACTGTATCAATTTAGCTAAAATTTGTCAGATGTTCCTTATAACTAAGAATAACACATTTTTTTGTTGGGATTCATGCAGGTAAAACCGCAGGGCGCAGCTAGTGATATAATATTTTTGCTATCCAACAGACTATCGTTTTATATTCTACTTTTTATTTTTATAAAAAATCTGTAGTATAATTCCTTCCATACTTAGTCATTATGGACAAGGCTAGTATAATTTGTACAAGTATGTTACATTTCTGTCAATTATTAGTTTAACCTCAATACTCCAGTCATTAGTCATGTAATAATGATTGGTTGTTTCATTCATAATTAGGTTTTTCATACATGTGAAATTTAAAGGCTATGGTATTTCTTATGGAAATATTTTTTCAAAATAATGACATAAATAAGCACTTTTCTGTATAAGAAACCATGTGTTGCTACACCTATAAGATTGCTATAAGATTTAAAACTATAGCAGTAACTCACTTGTCACTTATTTTAAAAATATTAAAAAGTTACATACCTCGCGTGTGTTTCGCAAGACTTCTATTGAGCTCCCATTTTTCAATCATATGAGTTACTTTGCCACCCAAATTGGTTATAACACTTGGTGTCAACCAGAGGACGCCGTGGCAAGCTTCAAGTCCTTCGTTATTCAGCAGCAACTTGGTTCCCGGCGGGGTGTTTATACTAATACTGGTAATGGGACTAGTTTCCAACCCTGTACAAGTAGTTTTGCCATCATGCATGGTCAGTTTCAACATTCGAGGCGCATACGTTGATTCCTCATTCGCTTTCGGTGCCGAAACATTCCTTATCTTCTGTACTTGAACTATTATCGGCTTCTCCAACTTAGTTGGATCTTTAGCGAAGTCTTCTGGAAAGGCGCCATCTCCGATATCCCTCAAATCATACTGAAATTAAAACATAGTTTCTGTGACCTAATACCGTTTGAATATACAAATATTACACCTGAAATAGACTCACATCTAACGCCTTTCTACTAAGTATATCTACATCTTGAATTTGACCATCTTCACTAACAGAATCAACACCTTCTTTGCTCAAATGCCTGAAAAAAAGAATATTGTGAAACAGCTAATTGGTTTCTAACACAGTTATTCACTGGGTAATCCGGATAAAATGATTACCAGCCCAACTCCCTGAGATTCTCTTGTAGTGACATGTTTTTATTTTATTCTATCATGTCTAAATCGGCTATATGAAAAATATCAAAAATTTTATGCAAAGAACAAGTATTGTGCGGTCGGTACGTCACGACGACACCATGACGTCCGTGATCATGAATGACATTTATGAACGAGTTGATTGCACTGATGATTGATTGCGAAAACATCCGTCATTCCATTTTATATTTCACTTGCACAGATGATGAAAAATAATTAGATCATTTTTTTAAACTATTTTACGTTCCAGTTTCGTAATAAGCATTAGCCGAAGAATTGTGCGCTTGACCTGAGACGGATTATGTGCAGTTTTTTTTGTTGATATAATACCACTGATGCCTGTGGTGTAGTGACATGGTGGTGACCATGAAGTTGTAGGTAAAAATGGAGCCCACTCTTAGAACAACAGCTTGAGGCAAATACATACATCTCTGTGGGCCGATCTCTCTTTATAGCGTGGACTCTCTCTTTCTAGAGTTCACCTTAGTTATAAAGAGAGAGCCTGCCCACAGAGAGCGTGATAGTGATACATAGGTTATGCTTTAAGTAGGTATTCGAAGTGTGGTCTCCATTTTTACCTTTAACTTCATGGTGGTGACATTGGCATTTTATTAATTTACTCAAAAATTTAGGTACAGAGAGAATCTTGGTCGTGATCATGAAGTTGTAGGTAAAAAATGGAGCCCACACTTGGAACAACAGCTTGAGTCAAATACCTACGTCTCTGTGGGCCGATCTCTCGTTTTAGTCAGACCTTCTCTTTCTAGAGGTTACCTTAGTTAGAAAGAGACAGCCTGCCCAAAGAGACGCGATAGTGATACATATAGGTATGCTTCAAATAGGTATTCAAAGTGTGGACTCCATTTTTACCTTTAACTTCATGGTCGTGATCCTTATGCTATGATTTTACTAATTTTTTTCATGTTGTTAGTTTTCTGACATCAAATGCTTACTGTCAAGTGTCAACTATCATGTCTGCATCTTGCTGTCGAGTGTCATGTCGTGTCGTGTCAGATCTGTCAAGTCAACAATTTGTTCTGCTCTGTCTGTCTGTCTGCTGTTACCGAACGGTACGAAGTACGAACCAAATAGGCAAGAACTTGTTGGTTGTTTAGCTGATTATTTTCACTATTTTTATACTTCAGCTATATTGTTCATTGTATATATTCGTTAATTTGTTGTTATTCTCATTTAAAAAGAATCTCCCTATAAATCTTAGTAAGTGAAAGACTTGGTGAAAGGTGAGAATTAGAGCATATCTGCCCACCTAATCGTCAATATCAAGTGCCGATAATGTCTACTGTAAGTACACCATTTCTCGTAGATTTAGCTTATCTATAAACTTCTTGGTACCAATATAAGTTTATTGAACTACGTATCTGTTTTCAGACACACATTTTTAATGTTGAAATGACGTGCGAAGGATGCTCGGGGGCCGTCGAGAGAGTTCTTAACAGATTGAAAGGACAAGGCGTCGACAATGTATCAATCAGTATACCGGAACAGAAGGTTTCCGTTACATCTACACTTAGTGCAGATCAGCTTCTAGAAATTATTAGTAAAACAGGCAAGAAAACTAGCTATGTTGGTGCCCAGTAGATTGTTTATTATTTTTCAAACTTTATGGTGAAGGTGTTTCTTATTAACTATGTAAGTGATTGTTTGCTGTTCATTTTTGTAAGATTTGCTTAGTTCATATTCTATTCAGAAGTGTATTTGCTGATTTGTTGTCATTAGTATACTGTAGATTTATTCAAAATGTAGGATTTTGAAGCAATTGTGATTATGTCTATTCTTCCTTACTGTACTTTAATCATTGAGATTCCTTTGTTAGGCTTTTCATACCTACAAGTAAATATCATAGATAGTTACAACATAAACTTTAATCTATGATGAAAATTCTAAAAACTTGTTTTTCTTTTATGGGCAAGTGCTAATGACATTAAAACTCCTTAAATAAAAAAGACTATAAAACCTTATCAGTGTATGTAGTGCTACAACTCTTCCACTTAGGTTTACGAGGCGAGTATCATCCTTTACTTACCCTATATCTTTGCTGTCCTCATTAAAAGTACATTCAGTTTAATATTCTTGCAATTAGAAGCATTTATTGTAATCATGTCTCATCTATTAGCAAACATTGTTTTTATAATACATAAAACTTGTATATTTATGAATAAATGATGTAATTAAATGTTAGAAGCCAACAAATGAGCCAAGTTATATAAAAAATGATATATTTTTATATGCATAGCCCCATTATTATGTATTTGTTAAGTATTTTTCTGTTACCTTATTAATTATTATTTCAAAAAGTGTTTATTTGTAAATTATTTTATAAATAGGTAGTTTCTTTTGAAAGTTTTCTATAAAATCATTATTTGATTATTTAAATTAAAATATATACATTTTATATACATTATGTGTTTATTTTACTTAATTAATACTTTAATATATATATTTTACTGCAGAAAAACACCAATTTAGTATCTAAATAAACAACTACATAATCACCCGCTGCACAGTTTCCTTGCGAGATAGTTCAACTTGTGATCATAATCCTACAGAGACATATTATTACATTTGAAATTGAAATAATCATAGCCATATTGGTATAAAATATTTTATTTCTCAGACACTGATAAAAAAGAGTGCCATAGCAAAAGCCGACAACACTATTAATACTTAGACGTTATAAAGTAATTATAAATATTATTAGTTATACAGAAAACATTACTTATTTTTATCAATTAGTCCGTATAATTTCTCTAATACTTTGCGTCACACCAGCTACCAACACAAATGTTCCGAATACTATTAAGGCGATGTCTTTGAACATGATCCAGTTACATTTGCCGAGTCCTCGCTCCCATTTGTAGATGAGGTCTATTATTGATGGCGCTATTAGGCCTAAGAATGAATAGAAGAAAGCGCCTTCAAGCCCAATCACTTGTTCCAGACGCGGCAATGTGGCTGCTGCTGCCACTAGAAAAAAACAAATAACTTTTAGTTGGGTGCTTGGGAGATAAAGAGAAAAAATTGGGATGGCTCTATATTAATTACTAGCAGCGCCCTGCGGTTTCACTCGCGTAGTTCCCATTCCCGTGGGATTACAGGGATAATAGCCTATGTCATTCGCTGATAATATAGCATTCCATTAGTGAAAGAATTTTATTGAAATCGGTTCAGTAGTTTAGTTGCGGAGCCTATTCGTTACAAACAAACAAATCTTTCTTCTTTATAATATTAGTTCCTATAGTACTACTATGTAAAAGCCCCCCTTTTATGAAGAGCAGCATAAGGCTTTCCACCTCATAAGTTTATAGATAAGAGTTTTCTGTCTAGTTATCGCTTGCATATGCAAAAACAGTGTAGGTAATACCTTTACATATAAAACTATATATTTTAGGGAAAACAAAGTAATTATCAGTAGGTAAATACTTTAATCTAATACACTTAGTACTGCTAATTACCTGTTAGAACAGCAAACACAGCCCTCATTACGGCCTGGGCGTAATTATGATACTTTTGTGCAACATGGTCCTTTGTGTTACGCCACACGATTTCCATCGGCACGTAGAATTGCAATGTGTACGTGAAGAATATGGCTAACACGATAAATACTTTAGCTAGGAAACCGGGGCTGGAAAAAACAACATTATACTGATTAATAAATAACATTTAACAAAACTGTGACACGAGAATTTTATATATTAGACTAGCTGCGCCCCGCGGTTTCACACGCGTTGTTCCCGTTCCCGTGAGAATTTCGGGATGAGAAATAGATGTTGGCCGATTCTCAGACCTACTGAATATGCTCACAAAATTTCATGAGAATCGGTCAAGCCGTTTCGGAGGAGTATGGCAACGAAAACTGTGACACGAGAATTTTATATATAAGATGTATTTCTTCTTGGAAAACAAACTGATCTTTACTCTCGGTACTCAAAAATATGTGAGACTGAGGGCCTATTTCACGATCTTCAAGTATCGTTACTCACCAAGTAAAGTTAGTTGTGTTTCTTTCTTACTTTATATCAAGTGACAAAGACAAAACTAGTAAGTACGTATTCGGAACCTTACTCGGAAGATCGTGAAATAGGCCCTAACTATTCTCTAGCAAAAGATATAAAACCAAAGAATAAAATTATAAAGAATATTCCGAGGAATTGAGAATGTGAACCACCTTTTTTGAAGTTGGTTAAAAATATGAGAAAACATTTGATCGAATTAGGCATAAAATAAAGTGGAATTCAGGATTGTCAACCATGGCCATTATCATAGGTATGTACATAATATTTTGACTCACAAACTTAGTACCTACTTAAAGTAGGGTAAAAAGCAGTTCCAAAATACACTTACATTTCATTAGAAGGCAGATTAAGAGTGATACTGCCCACAGCAGTGTCTCCGTACCGCACGTAGCCCAAGAATCCCATAGTCATATACAACAGCACAACCACAGTCATAGTAATGTTGAGAACACCAGGACATCCCAAGAAGTGTTGGGGCTTAGCCATTGTGTTTTCAACCGGGAGAACCACGCCAATACCTTCCATTGCGAATATAACTGTACTGGAATGAAAAATGTACGTTAAACATATTTATTTATTTATACTTCTGTACATATTATACATGGAGGGTTTAATACTATCAGTATTCTCTAACAGCCAACCACGAAGTGCAGAGAAATGGTGGATGGTTTTAAGAGATTGAAAAAAAGGCTTAAATAAAAAAATTACAAAAAAACACATGTTTTGGGCAAATATAGGACTAAGAACTAAGTAAGTATATTAAACTTATCAATTATCTCGGTGGATAGGCAAATAACTAAATAGGGCTTATCTATCATCTCGCCTACGAATTTAGCAACCTTTACTTCGTAATAACTAATATGGAAAGTTGTTAGCCCTCATAGGTCGACATTCATATATTTTCGTAATGATCAGTATCTATCTACTATTTAATTACATACGTAGGTACTCTTTTGTATTGTAGAAGACTGTCCCTTAATAAGATCAATATACCTAGATAGTAATACATATTAAAAAAATTGTGGCCAGTATAAGTAGTTCAGGAATTTATTCCTTACATTGTTATATAGTTTTGAGCCTTCCTAGACTTTGCACTATTGATATGACATCTATAAGCTGCTACATTTAGCTACTATATCGCGCAGATTAGCGTGTCTGGAAGTGGTCTTATCGCAGCCATTTTGTAAGGAAACTTGTATTGAAGTAGGTTAAAAGGCTACCTTAATGTGTTTATTTAAACGTATAAGTTATTTTCGATTGTCTTAATATTAATATGTTTGTTTCAAATTGACGTCGAAATACTAACGACATCGAGGCGCGAGGTAGTAAGTAATTAAATTAGTCGGGTAGTTCTCAATAATGCGACCAAAAAATAACGCAGCACAGTCATCCCAAGTTAGAGAGGTCTAATTGTAAAAAAACTTCTAAGTTACTAGTACAATACCTACATACTCGTATTAAAGTCTTTGAACCTTACCCGATAAACAGCGGCAATTTCCCAATATCAACTGACATAGGCCTTGAATCGATTTCCGGGAAGTCGATGCAAATATAGTAAAGGCATAGAAGGAATGTCAGTACCAGTAAAATGTTAGCGAATCCAGAGAATGGTGCTAAGTACTTTAGGTTCTTGATTTGTGTAAATATCAGTATTGGCACTAGAAACATTAGGCAATACATTGTCTCAGTTATTTGTAGGTCTGGATAGAAGAAGTCCACAATCTGAAACAAAATTAAAACTTCTCATTCAAAATTCAAAAGTCATTTATTCAATTAGGGCGACAAGGAAGCACAGAAGAACGTAGTATCGTACCTACTATAGTGTGTGAATCTACCACTGATTCGGAAATTACATCAGTCGAGAACAATCGGCAAGAAACTCGGACTGATACTTATTAACACTAAAATCATTTTGAATATTCGGGTAAAGTTGAATCCATTAACTAAAGAAGGATTTATGGATGACATTACTAGGACGCATTAGCGTTATTCTAAGACTAGGGCAATATGTTTTTAATTAACCTTTCAGTTAACAGCCAGGCCAATAAACGAAACCTAGTCTTGCCTGTTTGATCAAATAACTGGATATAATTTAGTACCTACTGGTTTTGGTTGCGTAAGATCCCTATTTAGGATAGGTAGTTAATTGAAAGGCCTCTCGCCTAATTGCGCCAGAGGAACCTTCGACTCTGGCGCAATTAGGTGAGAGCCCTTTGAGAATTTTCACCTATAAGGGGTTATTTCTAGGAGCAGTATATGCCATTTGAAAAATTCTATGTGTGTGTATAATACACTAACGTAACTAAAAATCAAAGGTAATTGTCACCTGTCCAAATTACCTGTTTAACGGAGTCGACGAGAAGAATGACATAGACAGCACAGGCGCCAAGAATGGTGAAAGCCATTGCCCAGTCTATAAATATTCTGCAACATGCGCATACAATACTTTGTTAATTATATAGGGTTATGACTATTTATTTTGTGTCTTTTGGTAGGAAACAATGTCTTTTTGTATCAAAGTATCTTTATAAAACTAAATTTGGTTCTCTGCAGCACAAGGATAATCCTTTTATCTAAATACTTATTACTGTAACGATTTAGATGTTTGAAAGCATTGAGCTTTACTAATGTAAATCCTATAAGTATAGTAAAAATCTAGATAGACATTTGACAGTTGTTAAGTACGAGTAAAGGCCTAATTTTAATAAAGTCGTTAACCAAAAGTAGGAGCTGAGTACCAAAAGTCGTTAACATTTAAACCCTCGTAAAATATAAATGAAAAAAGGAATCAAAAGTCTAATATTCTCAAAATAATACTTTAAAAGTACCAAATATGAAATTAATAATATTGCTGTGGGACTTTTTGATTCAATATTAGAAGTACTTATCTTAAATTAGGTCGTGTGGTGACACAAATAAAAATGAATTAATGCTTCAGAAAGAAGTAACCTTGGACGAGATATTGAGAATTGTCTGTGATTCATTTAAAAAGAGATATCAGTTGATATTGACCGTTATGGGTGGGTACTAATAATCATCTCTTCACTATATTAAAAATATAAGTATGTTACTGGATAATTATTATTACTTATACGTTTATTATAAAGATCTTTATTGCCAGATTTTTGGAAATACATAGATACGAGTATCATGCCGGTATTTCGAAAAAAATATTAACATATTATGACTTGATAGGCATGTATTATGTATGTCCTTAGACAAATATATTCATATTTAATAAGTTCACAGTAAGTACCTACAAGCAAGTGGTACGAGAATGATAAAATCAATGAGTCCTAGTAAGGTAGTTTGGTTGTGAAAAACTAAGTAGGTACGGCTATACAACCGTGTCACGCCAAGCATTAGTCGAACCGCGTATATTATTATTCAGCCTCCGTCAGTCTATTCAAAATGACAAGGGAACGTAATTTGATTTACCTGGAAGCTCTTGACAGTTTCTTCAAAGGCTGTGGTCCTGTAGCGAACACTGCTTCTACAGTTTCCGCGTACCCCAACGAAGGAGCCTTTGCTACTTTTGACACATCTTGAGATGTTTTGACCTGAAAAAAGTTATGTAAAATAAATAAAAACAAACTGCTAATTGATACTAATAGCTTAGCCGAGTTTCATGCCGATTCTTCTCGGCTGATGTAATTTTTCCGAATCGGTGGTAGATCCACATTTGACGTTCATAAGTGCCTCATTGAGGCCATAACTGAATAAAGGATTTTGATTTTGAGGGGTATTAAAAACTGGTCCACCATCTTTGAGAGCCCGCCATATTGGATTGAGAATGACGTCACTTAGCTTATCATGTTATCCAAATATTTGTATCTACGAGTACTTACTAGCAATCCTTTTTGATCATTTATTGTAATATACATAGATATTTTGATAATAAACTTACCAAAAGATAAACGCAATGTGTACAAATATATCCCAATATGATTGTTCCAAATATTCCTACGATTGTACCAGAATTTTTAAATGCTGCTGGCATCGCCAGAATACCAGAGCCTAGTGAAGACTTTAGTAGGTTTGCGAATGATCTTACATCTCTGAAATAGATAAAAACTATATTAAACTACTTATTATGAATTCTGGGCTCACTAAGTTAACAATATAAGTACGTATACTAGCTGTGCCCCGTAGATTTACCCGCTTTTTTCTGAGCAATCAGGTCATAACTGTAATTTAAACCATGTGCCAAACAGTGCAATCCGTTCAGTAGTTTGAGCTGTATGTTGATAAATGAGTCAGTCATCATTCATTCATTTCCAAAGCTATTGTTTACTGTCGTATTGTCATCGCCGCCTACTTCTACGCCTCTTCTACTAATAAACTTTAACTGTGCCAAATATTATATTTCTTCGTTCAAACAATATTATTTTAAAGAAATTCTAATAGTTTGTAGAGTTCCGTTGCTAGACCTTTTGGTTTTTAGCGGGTAGGCCTTGTCTATCATCCGTTGAGAGCCCCACATAACCTCCCGCAATCCTCACTCCAGTAACAGGAGGTACTTATGTGATTCTACGCATTTTCCCAACAGAAAAAAGGCCAACACCTTTTCCCTACTACCTATAAGACTAAGGGCCTATTTCACCATCTTCAAGGTTACCATCTTTTAGGTTCCGAGTCCCTACTCACAAATTTTGTCATTGTTGACGACCTCGATGGCAGAGTGGTCACCATGCCGGACTGCCATCCTTAAGGTTGCGGGTTCGATTCCCGTGCGGGGTGAATATTTGTGTGAACCACAAATGTTTGTCTCGGTCTGGGTGTGTGTGTGAATGAGTGTGTGCGTAGTTTCTGATACCCTAGATACAAGCTTCGAACTTAGTTAGGGGTCAGTTACTATAATGAGATGATGTAGTGAATGATTATGTTATGTTATGTTGCATAATATAAAGTAAGAAAGAGACAAAACTACCTTCACTTGGTGAGTAACTTTACTTGATGGTCGTGAAATAGACCCTTAGAGAAGAAATTTCTATGACTCACACAAACTAAATACCTACTTACATTTTGTTTTAAAACAAACATGTTTTTAGATCATTTTGAAGTGGTTTTTTTATTGAGTACTTATGAGTTATTTTCGAACTACTGACAAACAGGTGATTAGTGATTTTCTTGTTATTCCAATTCTATTTCTAGCTGTACCTACGTATTTATATTTAGACTTAGGTATGTTGGTATAAAAATGTAACAGTGAAGACAAATTTTAGTTTGAAGTAAATAAATATGAAGATACTTCGACTCTCTATTGGCATGTTCACCTGAGGTTCCGGGTTCAATTCTTGGGTTAAGCGTGTGTTTACTATTTTCGAAAACATGTTGGTTGATGAAGTCAAATTCGAAACGTGTTCTGAGATCGTCAGCAGGCATTGGGCTGGTGAATAAGCCTATTTCTCGATCTTAGTTGATTTTATTTCATCATTGATAGAGAGAGCGTGCAGTGGGCTCTTATTGGCCAGTAATAATCATTCACTACATCATCTCATTGTAGTAACTGACCCCTTACTAAGCTCGAAGCTTGTATCTAGGGTATCAGAAACTAAGCACACACTCATTCACACACACACCCGGACCGAGATACACATTTGTGGATCACACAAATATTCACCCCGCACGGGAATCGAACCCGCAACCTTACGGATGGCAGTCCGGCATGGTGACCACTCTGCCATCGAGTCATATTTTATCCACTATTACATAAACAGAGATATAAGTTTGACGTGTAAAATTAAATGAAGGTACAGCAGTTCATTAACCTGATAAAATAAGCGTCACACTTGCTCTTATTTAATACAGTAACTATTGTCATTTGCAAGTGTACTGCACAACACTGCATTGTACTGCTCTTTGAGGTAAACGTACGTTTCTTATTAAGATTATTTTTTCCATTACTAATTGCTCTTTATAGGTTATTTTTGACGTGAAACGTCTTTAAAATCGCGCCGAAACATACGGGTATTATACCAGGTTTAAAAAATGGACCGTAACGAAAAGGTCTATATCATCGAACCTTAATAATTCAAAAACTATTAGTCTTAGAAACAAAAATGTGGTGTGAATATTTCACTTATATAGTCAGCTATGACATGACATGACATGCGTTATGACATTGAATTTTCTTGTTTTCATTTCAATCTTTTACTTTAAAAGTGATTCGCTAACATAGACGTTTCACGTTAAAACCAACGGCCGTGTGCCCCGGCACAGCCCCACCCGAATTTTTGAAATATTCCTGTACTTACTTATCATTAAATCAAAGTAAAATATCAACCTGCAACGTCCCACTCATGTGAGATCAAAAGTGCAAAGGCCCCTCTGTCATTGATGATTGTAAAGTGAAGAGTATGAATATGCGTAATTAAACACGTTGGTGATCTCAAACTCGACCCATGTTTGGTAAATAGCAAATATGTACTATGTACCGCTCAAGCCAGGAATTGTAGTTTACCAAACCTTGTACTTGCTTAACTTGCTTTCACTCAGATCGGTATGTGAAAACCACCGATAAATATATTTTCACATTGTTTTATTTATTTATAGAAACAAACTCTTGTTGTTACTATGCTTGCCAATAGAAATAAATATTCAGGCTCACAAAGTTTACATTGTATCTAAATGACAAAACTTTCATGTAATTAATTAGATAAATAGGTATGACTAATCAAAGAGTTTTATTTTTAATCAAGAAATATCGTTTTGCCTTTATTATTGTATTAACAATGTTGCTAATGAATAAATAGATTAAACGGACGTTTGCTTTTAGCAGAAGTAACATATGAAATGAATACAGCCATCATATTATCATCATCGCCTTCAGCTCATATAAAATCATATCGCCACCTTGGGGCTCTAGCCTTTCCTGAAACAAGATCGGGACGTTCAGGCTTAAGTTAACTGTTTAGCTGACACACACAGTTTTTAATGTATATAGGCACGCTAGTACTCATTATTGTATTGTGATATAGGTAAGGTAGGTTTAAAATAACTTTTTCTTCCTCCTTGCCCTATCCCATCTACTTGGGGTCGGCCCCCCTCGTTCTTAGGCGCCAGGACGTTCGGTCCTGAGTTGTCTGTGAGTTCAACTGTGCCCGTTTCATGTCTTTGGAAACGGTTGTCATCCACGTGGCTAGCGGCCGCCTTCTGCCCTTTTTCCCTTCTGGAATGGCCATGGTTTACTTTACGGCGTATTCCTCGCACCTTCTCAGCATATGTCCGTATTACCTCAAACGGCTCTCAGTCATCTTTTTTGCAATAGGTGCTACTCTGAAGGAGCCTCTTAGGTAGGTTTAAAACAACTAAAATATTTAAATAGGTAAGTACTTAAATCTAAAATAATATAGGTACTTACGAATTAGGATGTTCCAATTTCCTATTAGCGAACGGGTCGTACATGTTGGTCTCTATATCGGCGTCTTTACATTTGGTGTTGATTGTGTTGATCGATATCGTAGACGGATACAGCACGTTGTCCGTTATAACTGCACTGGAAAATTAAAAAAAAACACATTTTAAGAAAACAAAACTAACACATAAATAACACTCTTTCACCTACGTAGTTTTTCCTAATACAAACGAGTAGGTAAATTCAAAATTTTCGCCCAAAATTAAGTAGTGTTTCAAGGACTTAGAAATTCAAAGTTTTCACCTCTGCTGGGACCGTGCCGAACCATGGCGATATTCTTTTCCTAACTCAAATGAGGACATTCATGTATCGCCCAAGACTAAAGTATACTAATAGTGTTCAAAGACTTTGGAATTTAAAACAGACACATTACAAGTTGGGATTTGAACCCGAAACCGTGCCGAACCATAGCTGTGCTCTAACCAACTGAGCTATACAAAGTTACAATTAAATCATTAGATCATCTTTGGATCATTTCCCATAGTGATATAGTGTTTATTATATAGGGGCGAAACAATAGTGGGAATATCATCTCAAATATTGTAAACTAGCTTCGCTTGTAGATTTTACCCGTGTTTATATCGCTCTTGTGAGATATCGGGAGTAAAACTTCATATCTTCTTTACCTATATCCATATTATATCCATTTGTGAAATTCTAAAAGCAATTCAGCGGTTTATAAGGAAAATATAATATACTTACAGACTAATGTTCTACCTTTTCACGGCTAAACTACTGAACCGATTGACTAGAAATTTGGTACAGGGGTAGCTTATGGGACATAGGATATGTTTCATCCCGAAAATCCCACGGGATCGGGAACTACGCGGGTGAAACCGCAGGGCACAGCTGGTTTATAATATTGATATGGAAGGTACAACTAATATAATCACACCTACTGAGAATGTTTATAGAAAATATAGCAATGTTTTTTATTTGCAATGACTAACAAATGTATCCATATGCCTATCCCACGCTACGTTTTCTCACCTAAGCACAATCAGAAGAAACATAATATTTTTATATTATCATAATAGGTTCAGTCGTGTTTACTTTTAGGAAGTTGTACCTATAAATGTTCCATAACTTTGTACTTTTAAAGTGAGACTATAATATTATACCATATTATACCAATACTGGCATGCAATATTATGTCTCAACAAAATGTTCCATATTTGAATTTTCAAGAAATATACTATATAGCAGCGCCCGGGTTTCACCCGCGTAGTTCCCGTTCCTGTGGGAATTTCGGGATAAAAAGTTCCTATGTTCTTTCCTGGACCATAAGCTACCCCTGTACCAAATTTCAAGTCAACCGGTTCAGTAGTTTTGCCGTGAAAAGGTAACAGATAGACAGACAGACAGAGTTACTTTCGCATTTATAATATTAGTAGGGAAGTAGGGATTAGTAGGGATGATCAACAAAGTAAAGAACGAGCAAACTAGGCTGGAAGAAGATTAACTAATTTGTACTATATTAAAAAAAAAACAAAAAAAAAAATTAAATCTGTCACATCTAAAACATAAATGAATTAAAAATTTCAAATTCAGAATGTTTGAATAGTTGATACAAGATAATCATAGATAAAAAATCTCAAAAGCAACTCATGCAAAATATACACCTTCTTCTAAATCTTCATAAGTAGGTGTATAATTATAACTTTATCTTGAAGATTAGTGTACCTACGTATTCTAATTAGCATTGAGCAAAAGACAAATAATTGTATATTATTAAATAAACAATATAAACTTAGGTTTAAACTCGTAAAGAGACTTAATTTTATAATTAAATGACTTAGTAATGATAAGATTGAGTGATATGACCGTGATTAAGCTATTACTGTAAATATTTAACATGATGCGAGTAAATATTGTAAATTTTTAACGGTATTTGTTAATTCTATTCCTATTAACAAAAATGTCAGTGTTTGTAGGACGATTGCACGTTTGTTGCTCATTTATGCAACGAAAATTGAGTAATTTAGTCGGAATGTGGTATAGTTCTTTTTATTTAGGTTTTTGCAGATGCATTTAATTAATATTTTGTTAAGTAGGTGCATATCTAATTGTTTTCCTGGTTTTGCGAAAATAAGGTTAAAAATTGTTTTAATAATTTTCATCAGTAGTCAGAACAGTCTTTGCGATTGATGTGCATACACGTGTATACGTGTACTGACGTCTTAACTCTTAAAAAAATATATTAAAAAAAATGTAGATTTTGTCATAAAATGCTCAGCACATGAGTCATTAACACAAACCCAAACAAAAACGCAATCCACTAAACGTCACATCATAATTTGACATTCTATAAATACGCACCACTGAACTTAACTTTCGTCATAATAACATAACCTTTTATTCATAAATAACGTTCGAAAAAACTCTTAGAATAACAATACTCGCGTCGCGGTGTAGTAAATCTTCCGAAACTAGCCAGACACATGCATTGGCACGCTCATTTACACGATATTACTATTATAATTTTAGTGCGATCTCCACCCACATTGGTAGAAATAATAGGTAAGTATATCAGGTATATTGGCACAGATACAGGACTTACATGAGATAGCAACTAGACTTAGATAGAGAGCAACATTTTGATCATTTTTTAAGCAAGAATGTTGTCTGTAAAATGTTTTACAGATGATCCAATTTGGTTGGCGCCAATTACGTATATTGGAGTCCAACATGATATCCACATTGAAACCATCATAATCAGTCCAACATATCTCAGTAATATTTGTAGTATAGGTAGTAGTAGGCGTCTCAGTGTCGATCAAATTGGAACGTCTATTTTTATGAATAAAAGGAAAAAATATTTATGAATGAACTTCTAATCCTAAAAGTCTTGAATGTGCCTGTGTAGTAGATACAATTGGTGTTTCAGCTACACTAAATAGGCCTGCGTTATGTAAAATTTTCAGCAAGTATTTTATAATTAGTTCTCTTTTAAATTTCTAAAAAACCGACACATCCATCTCTTACCACCAACGTAGGCGTAGCTTTACATATTACAGTATTGTTAAACCATACATTCTGTTAAGTTAAATCAGAAAATAATTTTGGTACCTACTTCATATCTACATATTGGGACTAATAAATTCAAGGTTCAACAATTTTGAAAGTGTTCGAATTTTAATGTTATGTATCAGAATTTAACATATTTATCTGTTACTATTTCAGTCTTGAAGATAAATAATTTAAGGCAATTTTGTGTCATTTAAGTACTGTCTTTATAGCCATAATAACTTATGTTTAAATTGTAAACACGTCCGCAGATAACATCTCACGTGTTTTGAGATTGAAAAGAAGGAAAATGTTTCTTAAAATGTTATTTTTTATTAAAATGTATGTTCTTTAAAAATATTAACAGTTAATATTAAACTTTTGGAGCTTTTAAATTTAGATATTTACACTTGTAGAGCTTTTAAATTTGAAGTCTATATTTTAACTCTAGTCTTTAAATAATTCCATTTTAATTTTCATTAAAATCGATTTAATTAATTATTAGCTGGAAAAAGAACAAAAATTTGAATTAATTTTCGGAGTACCTAAGTGCGAAAGACTATAAAATATTGACCATAACAACATACTTGTAAGGGCATATCACCATATACTTAGTAAGACTTCCAATACTTTGTACAAAACCAATTTTATTAAATCACGTCTCGCTTGTTGTTTACTAATTAGCTTCTTAAATAAATACAATAAAGTAGGTTTCTATGTTAAGAGGTTTCAACATCGCAAATCGTAATCAAAGATCACACGGGAAAACCAGTTTAACAAACTTCCTTATAATTTTTGTGTTATTTTTCCTATTACATTCTTAATAAATAGATATTAATCTTATTGGTAAAGGTAAACACATTTTATTGCTTTACGTTTATCTAGGAAAATGGGTGGATAATCGCATTTAAGTACTTATAAATGTTTAATTAAATACATAAGCGAAACTCCACGTAAATACAACGTTTCAAGTGCAATTGCATATTTTTGATACTAAAAATAATCTCATTCGTTAGATGCCTGTCAAAACAATGTTGGACGCGGCACGTTACGATACGATATTTTCATCAATTTCGCGGCATTTTTTGTTATTATGACTAATGTTAAACTGGTTTTTGGAACTCGTATTTTATGACCAAGAGTTTGTTAACACAAAATTATAACGAACTATAATATTTTATTCGCGAATTTGGAATGTAGGTGCATATAAATTAGTAACAAATGAAAAACGGAAAGCTGAAATTGAATGTGAACTGTATAATTTTTTCTTTGATATGATAAGAAATCGCTTTATAATATTAAAATTTAAACTTACGTCGAACTAAATTCCTTCATGTTATAACTATTCGACATTATCACAGATTTGAATTAAGAATTTGTAAATCAATAAACACTACTGGCACATGTATTAAAAAAATGTTATAACTTTTTAAAATTCGATCTGTAATGACGTGCGCTCAACATCTTGGTTGGACAGAAACTCATTCAAAGATCGTTTGTCTAGTCAACGATGGTCTTTGCGTTGCGAACTTACACACACGTAGGTACACCTACATAATATGTTTTAGTTTTTGGCAAGGGGTCGCATACCCGAACTGTAATAATATTTTGATGTCGCATCAGTTTATATACATCTCACAATGAATGCAACAATTCAATCGGCGTTTTCATATAAATTTGTCTCGTTATGATATCAGTGATTGGTCACGTGTTCCGAGATTGATCTTAAATTATAGTACTACGTATTTGAGTTGTTAACGTTATTTGGGCACGTTCACATCTTACTATGTACATTATTTAAAATAAATTAAACATTTATTAGGTATTTTTAGTTTTTCAAACGTTTAAGAGATTTCCTTATCAAGTTTCTTTTATAAGACATCCGATGGATTATAATGGGGTCATTCTCCAAATTAATGCACCAATTTCATGTGTTTTTTTTGTTTTTGACATTAATGAGAGTATTTTCCTTCGAGTATTTTTGGCTATTATATAGTTTGTGTGGGAGCTTTTTTATTTTATTTTTTTTCTATTTCGGTATTTATATTTAGGACAGGAGTAATAATTTATTAATCACGTAGGTAATATTAATTATTATTTAACCTATTTATGTGTAGGTCGAAACAAATCTACCTATTTTATATTTCTAGTTTCTGCTGAATGCATGTTACTGGAATATCGAAATTTTCTAAAAACGTATCTGTTTCTGTGATAAGATGTGGGCTAAATTTCAAAATGATCTGTAGATCAGTAAAGACATAAACAGCTTTACCAACACAACTTTTCACTGCTATCATATTTGTTAGGATTTGAATCTACATTTTTTTAAAAACAATGGAAATATTTATGTAATTTAAACAGTTCTACAGGTCTTTAAATAACCATACACCTTTATTATTGTAGAAAACAAGTATAAATATCAATAAAATGATTAAAAAGTCCAATAAATTGGTAAAAGCATGTTGATTGCGGCAATACCTTAGTTGCATTTGGCACAAGACAACTCGTATATTTATAAATAGTTAGTGAATAGTGAATACACGCGAGTATCTATGCGGTTTGCACGTGATTCTAACCTACCTCTTGTTATTTTGGCAAAGTATTCGTCATAGGGTTTGAAAACAAACATTATCGCACCATAAACTTTGGTAATTATGAAGGTAATAAGACTTTTGTTTATTGTTCGGCAATATTCAGTTACCGTCGCTAAAGGTTAAAACCCATCGAAGTACACGCACACGCTACGCACGTGTACTCAGCTTCGCTTTCTATGAAAATGTATGAGGTAAAACCCACCGAAGTACATGCACACGCTACGCACGAAAATGACGTCATTGATAAGCTGCGTGGCCGTGGACCGTGGGCGTAGCGTGCGTGGTGGTGGGTTCGTGGCTTAAGAGTGTTGCAGATACTCCGACCTCACTGTGTCTTAGATTCTACCCAGTACGTTATAAGGTTTTTGATTCAACCTGAGTTGGGATTTGAACCGAAGACTACGTTAAACGGGTCGATGTTTTAACCAACTCAGATAACGTAGTTATCATTCTAAGTAGTTGTTAAAAATATTGTACGCATTATTGGTTTTACGGCAGACATTAGGGATATTGTAATTGCGTTTATTGGTCTAAACTCTCGAAAAACGTAGTATATATAGAAGTAAAGAAGTATATTTAATTAATGAAATAAATACAAGTAAGTAGGACTTGTAGGAGCTCTGAATTTGTGATGTGTATGTGTAAGTAGTTTAAACTTCCCACCCACGGTGACCGATTTTTTGTAGGAGAAAAATAGAACATACCTACGTAAATTTATTGTAATAACGTAACGCATATGTCCTACTTTTAAAAAGTAGGTCATAAACTAGGTCATAAGAATTAGAAAAAAAACGGCGGACAGGCAGACTAATCAAGAAGCGGAGAATCTGAAAAAACTTATTACATATATATTTACAGTTTAATTTTCTTTGCTCTTCACTACATAGTATAAAACAAAGTCGCTTTCTCTGTCTTTATGTCCCTATGTCCTTATGTATGCTTAGATCTTTAAAACTACGCAACGGATTTGGATGCGGTTTGTTTTAATAGATGGAGTGATTCAGTGGGAAGGTTTTTAGCATAATTGTATCATACCACCCATATTCCTACGGGAACGGGAACTACGCGGGTGAAACCGTGGAGCGCCGCTAGTTAAATATAAAGAAAAGAAAACGTTTTGAATTTCATTATATTTTTAGGAATAAGCACATATATATTATTTTGAATCTTACAAAAAATCTGCAATAAATAAGTTGCTTAATGTAAAAAGATATAAATGAAGACACCAATCAAAATAAATATAGTGCTTTTCAAACCTGGAATATCTATTTTATACATTTTAAGAGACTGCGCACTTGGCACATTAGCATAATAACTAAATTAACTTACCTATTTGTGTTTCTCAATGGATATGAAACTATAGTAACATAAATAATATGGAACAGTGAAGTGCGTCATGGGTCACGCGCAGTCTGGGTTCTGTAGTACTTAATAACTTTATTATAAGTACGTTTTTAGGCGAAACGACGACTGTTGGAGGCCCGAAAAGTTCTTGATAGGAGACCACGTAAGTGGCACTGGTAAGTGCAGTGTAGGACGCTCCCTAAGGTGGCAGACGACCTAACAAGATTTACGAGGAAGTCGTTAGATGTAGAGCGCCAGTGATTGGTCGCTGTTAAATTCAATGGAGAAGCCTAACGTTCAGCAGCGGATGGATTGGAGAACGAAAATCGCATGATGTTGGGCGACTATTCTGTACTTTAATACATACCAATCTAACTCGTGATTTTTCTGTGGCTTGTATTGTGCTTGTATTGAAGAAAATCAGCATTTTCATATTGAATAGATCACATAGAACACTTTTGAAAAAAAAATTCTATCTCCAACGTTTCTGCAAGACATATTCAACCGTTTCCTAGTACTAACAGTTTCTTATCACAGCCGGGGATACATGGACGGACAGACGGACATGGCGTAATTATAGCACAACGTAACTCTAAAAAATGTGTCTCACAATTTTCTATTTTTATAATAACTGGATGTTTGTAAACATTTTCGTACACACGTGACATACATTTCAACAGAGCGAAGGGTACAGATGCTGTTGTCTGCCTACACATATCTATAATGGGAATTTAGATAATGATAATAAATAAAAAAGAATTTAAGGGCAATCGTTGACCTCAAAAAGAAATAAATGGTTAGCTATTCAGTTTTTCATTCGTGTGCTACAGTTATTAAAGATACAGACAGGTATTCTACATTTTACTATAATTAAGTTTTTGGTTCATATGCTTGAGTACTTAGTATTTTTGAAACAGGAGTAGTAGTTGGCAAACAAAATCTTTTTAAAACTTGTAGTGCTTGCACTAAAAAAAATAAGCTTACGTAGATTTCTTTCTTTTCATAACTCTGATTTATGAATAAGTTTTAGAAAAATATCTCAGCTCAGAGGCCACAAGTCATTTTTTTCTTAAGATAGTAACAATTTTCAAAATCAGCTAAAATCAGGACTTCATATTACTCGACTGTACCCTAACTTACGATAAACATATAAATTACATCTCACCTTGATGTTACCACAGATCATATAACACAGTAAACTTATAATAGAAACTAGTACCTTATATAACCACGCGACCGGCAAATACCCTGACTTCTTTTTCTTAAAAAAAAATATACAGGGTTATTTGTAATTAGACCGGATCCTTTTAAGGGGTGGTAGGGGACGTCATATGTAACTTTTTCACCCTACATAGTGGTATCCGGAAGATGTATATGTATACGTTCAGACCTTTATAATATTATTTTATATATTTTGTTTAAGCCAGTACCTAATAATAATGTATATAAATAGAGTTTCAATGACCATTTGACCAAATTACGTTTTAATCGAAAAGCAGGCATCAATTTTATTGGTGTAATACAATGGGTCATAGTCATATAATCAATGTCAATTTGTACCAAATTATTCATCGAATAACTGCGTTGCGATTCTCTGGATCACAATTTCAATTTTATATGTAGACATAGTATTTTCCTTGTTTCTAATCTATACTAATACTAGCTGCGCCCCGCGGTTTCACACGCGTAGTTCCCGTTCCCGTTCCCGTAGGAATTTCGGGATGAAAAATAGATGTTGGCCGATTCTCAGACCTACTGAATATGCTCACAAAATTTCATGAGAATCGTCCAAGCCGTTTCGGAGGAGTATGGTAACGAAAACTGTGACACGAGAATTTTATATATTAGATGTTTATTAGTCTTTTTGTGTGCTAATATTTGGAACTAAGTTCTTATACGATGTAAAAAAATATGTTTGTATTATAAATGTATAAAGTACTCGTATCCGTAATCAATTTAAATTAAAAACCTGTCTGTCTTTTTAAGATACTCATTCACAATTAAGGTTTTAAATCTTTAAGGGCGTATTCCTACTTTGTCGTCGCAATTTTTATCATTTGACTACTGTCGTTTCATCCCGCGATCAAATGGGACAAATGTGACAAAGTGGGAACAAGCCCTATGGGTTTTCCAAACTGTAAGTACCTACTTAAACAGATTTTTATTGTGACGTGGTAATAGATTTGGAACCATTAAAATAATCCACCCATTTATTATTATAAAAATACTATTCTCTATTATACTTAAAATATAAATATACAATAAAATGTACTATTTGTCACGTTTATTATAATTCTGAAGTATATCCATTATTGCGACTATTAGACCAGAAACCATACAGCCAAATCCAAATAGGGCGAGAATCAAGTTCTTCCACAAAATCCATTTCCATTTTCCCAGGTTTTCCCATCGGAAAACTGTTTGTATGATAGCTGGGATTATAAGTCCTAGAAGCGAGTAGAATACTGCACCAACTATGTTTATAATTTGCTCTAACATTGGTAATATGATGCCAAGTGCCCCTGAAAGAAGGAAAAATTAATGAAATGGATAATAAAGACGCGTTTGTATTCTTATGGACAGCGTTCACTGCGTAACCTCAGTACTTATGCTATTTTTAGTTTTTGACCTATGTTATTATTTTACTTCAATATTTATAGTTTTTTTATATACCTTTTGACATGTTTTTTTTTATTGTTGATATTAGTTATAAGTGACATTTGTATTTCATTTTATTTAAAAAAAATACCAGCCCTAGTTTCTTGCCGATTCTTTTCGGCTGATGTAATTCCGAATCGGTGGTAGATTATGTGATTTTCATAAGTACCTTAATTGAATAAATGATTATTGATTTGATTTAATCCACATAAATTCATAAGTAACTTTTAGACTTTTAGTTAGTATAAAAAAAAGTTTAGAGAGCGACCTAGCAAGAGGCTAGAGTATTTGATATTGCGGTATAACATTATACACAATATTTATATTAAAATACACAATTGGTTCAGGAAGTATCGGATATGCAAGAATCTACACGGCATACTCTGTGTAGATTCATAAATAAACTTATTACCACTGGAAAACTTGGTGTACAGCATCAATGGGTTAAAGATCTATCCGTCCAAACCAGATAGATTTTGAATTCTTTTTATTTCACTTACCACATAAACACACGCAGCCAATCCTGAGTAAGACTTGTGACACTGTGTGGTATTTATCTTTAATATATGGATCCAGAAACCTGACCAATGTGTCTATTACCACGTAGAAATGCAGTGGGTATGTGAAAAATATTGAAATTGCTATAAAACATTTTGCACATATTGCGGGCCTGGAAATACAGAAATACAAAATCAAAATTTAGTTCTTTGAAAGTTGAAGTTAGTCATTTAATTCATAGTGTTTTAGAGGGCACTTAAGCATTCGTTGGTCCTGGTTGTCGTATTAACATCAGCGATAGTCGGTGTTGAACCCCTCAATATAAGTACATACTTATATCCTTTTTAAGAAGCAAGTTACGAGTTTGCTACTTTTATTATGTCATATATAATAATAATATGTATTTTATAAGTAAGTACCTATTTAAAGTCTCACTTATAATAATAAGGTATGACTCCAAAGTTACATCATTCAATTTCTATAGGATATTAATGTCGATGACTCATTAATACATTATTAGAACTAATGGATTGCCAATATATAATGTTCATTACGTTATGTAATATTAAACAATTGGTGTATTTAAACGCCTTTTCATTCCGAACGAGCAATGCACTTGTAACCGTATGTACTACATTTAAAAATATAGTTATACCCTGCTCCTTTTACCTACTGCAGTTTCCATCATTTATCGTGGCGTGATTTTATAAAGCCTTCCTCGATAAATATGCTATCCAACACCAATATATTATTTCAAACAAGAAAGTAGTTCCTCTCTTTTCCGAACCTTTATCCCATGTCTATTTTGGGGTCTGTTTTCATTTTAACCAGTTTTGGCGGAATGTCAGTATTTTACGTGAAGCGACTGCCATCAGACCTTCACAACACAGAGGGCTATACGACATCTTTTGATTAAACCAAAGCGAAACGAAGAAACGCAAATAAATCTTACCATTCATCAATCGGTAAGTTGAGCGTGATTGATCCCCTTAGCGCGTCTCCGTACCTAAAGTAGCCAAACATTCCGAGTATTGTGTACAGTATTGCTATAAACGTCATCACTACAGCCAGCACGCCGGGACATCCGAGGAAATGTTCAGGGGTCTTCATTGAGTTCTCAACTGGCATTACCACGCCTATACCTTCCATTGCGAAGATTACTGTTCTGCAAATAACAAATGAGTAAGTACATACATATTATCATGCTTCTTTGATTTGATAAATATTGGACTACGGTTATACAAAAGGGAGTTAAAAATTTGATTACTATGTCTGTATGTTCATCTCTGCTCTCATAACTTCAAAGCCAAATCCAGGCGTCATAAAATATTTCCCCCACATTCCCCAATTTGAGAAATCAGCTAACTACGTACCTATAAGAACAAGTTGTAGAGATATTAAAATTTGTGTATTGACGAGTTGTGACTATTGCTCTTTGAAAACCCAATCCCAGTTAGACATGTGTAAAGATTACCAAGAAGTGGAATAAGATTGCTCAATACTTCGTACATAGAACTGAAAATATAGGTACTCACGACAAATAAGCAGGAAACCTTGCGATATCACCAGCAGTTTTCTTGTCAGTAAAGTTTATTGTATCCCCAAATACATAGTACAGGCATATAGCGAATGTTCCCACTAACATAACGTTGGCTATTAGTGAAAATGGCGCCAACCAGGTGAGGTGCCTGACTTGGACCATCAAACAGAGAGGCAATATGATAACTGCACAATAATATTCTATTCTAATATTCTCATTGAATATGTATTCGTCGAATGGCTGAAAGGAAATTGATAAATTATTATTGGATTGTTATATTATAGTTATTATATCAGACATAATTTTATTTCTAAATATTCAGGGTCGCAACGCCAATGTATAACTGGAAGGGCTTGTCGATATTATGTTGGCATAAAAAAAAGGAGCAGAACAAAAGAAACTTGAACCATAATGGAGTAATTTTAAATTTGCTCTTACCTGTTTAATAGAATCCCCTATTAGGACAGTGAAGATACAACAAACACCCAAGTACGTACATATTAATGAAACTTCAGATACCACGCTGAAATGAATATGCAAAACTGAGTTTTAATTACAACAAAATAAGATTTATATTCCATTTATTTTGATGAAGTTTCTTACTATGCCGCACTTGCTAATTTCTTGAACCGTGCTGGTCCATTGTCGAATGTTGATCGACACGTGGCAGCGTATCCTAACACTGGTACTTTATCCTTCTTGCAACATGCTCTCGATGTTTCTACCTGAAAACTATTATTTTTCAGACGAAAATTTTCAAACAATTATTTATTTTATTATTCTCGCCTTCGACAGTAACTGGTGGGAGGGATAGGGAGAGAGATACACTTTTTAAACTTTCGCGATCGGAATTAATTTTGATTTTTCATCGGTCTTCTCGTGACCACGATCGGTGTAACCCAGTCGAAACGTCGAGGTAAATAATAATTATGTTTTACGCGATTAAGACCTGTAAATTATGCAACGAGGGAGAGAGATGTTTGGGGGAGACCTTTGCCCAGACTAGGGTGAAGTAGGTTGAAAAAAAATCATAATATGTTACCTAGATTCACACACACATGGTATGTACACAGACATATAATATACAGATGTGTTCAAAATCTACTTCCCTATTAATATCGTCAGTGAGAGAAAACTGCTGAAGAAGAAATTGTTTTCTGTCGTGGAATTCTACAGGCAGATTTTTTAAAATTTTGTTCTGAAAATCCATACCAAACTTTCCTCTAAGCTAGGAATTGTTTTAATTCCAATTTTTTTTCAATAGATAGACCTATCACTAATGGTTGCCGTAAAGTCAATCTAGCATTCAAGGGTTTCAATATCTGAGCTTAGAATAATATATAATTAGGTTTTCGGTAGATTGAGTGATTTAGAATAACGTTTAGTTTGTTTAATACGCTCGTTTGAGCGTGCAAATCTTAAAGATCATTATCTTGTTGTCTTACATTAATATGTAGGTATGAAGAATAACTCAAGGCAACTATTTAATTACGTCAGAAGCTTAGTATTTACACCTAAGATTAACATAACGCTTCAATAAGAGGTAGAAATTATCTCTAGTATTGCAAATACCTAGATAGCTGTGAACGCGAAGGCTTTAAATATTAATTTTGAATTTTCCCATATCTGAGAAAGGATTCTTTCAGTTCCTTTGTTTTATAACTATCCTGAGCTAACGGCATTCAATTATGGTTTGAATTTGTAGATTTTTCTGCGATGATCTGAACAGGGCCGGATTTAAACTCAATGCCGCTCCTGGGCACCAGAAAAGTCCGCCCTATTACTAGATTTTTTTTTCACTTTCCAAATTTTTCCGCCCTAAAACATTTGCCGCCCTGGGCACTTGCCCCGACTGCCCCTAGTGTAAATCCACCGCTGGATCTGAACCTCTTCAATACACAATCCTTTTTATTATACAAGGGAACAGGATAGTTAATTTACAATTCTCCTCCATTCTTAAGAATACTTTCACATACACTTTATACACCCTTATTTTGAATTCAAGATACTTAATCACACAGCTAATGAAAACAACGGGTAAAAATATAATAGTGAAGTTAGTTTTTTTCTTTTGCTTTTATTTAAAAAGTTATGATAAGTCAAAGTTTTTCAAAATCCCGCCTAATTTTATTGTTATTCTACACCGAACAATAGGTGAACACTGCGATACACAGCTGAGCGCGGTCATCGACCCGAGCTGTCACAGAATGCTTGATAGCTAGTGTGCCGTCTGGTAATACGACATTTATTTAGTATTTTTTAAAGATAAGTAATCGACTATCATTTTTGATATTTTTATTAGATGTATGGATTCAGTTACTGCTACAGATATCCTGTTTTTAATAAGTCCCGTATTTTCAAAATAGTGGTGTATGTATCTAATAATATGCACAATGAAATAGAGAAAGAATAGTACAATTGTGGGAAAACTAGGTTTGATAACGTAATAAATATCTTTTCTATGTTATGATGAATGATAATAATCATTCATTCATTCACTACATCATCTGTTTATAGTAACTGACTCCGAACTAAGTTCGAAATTTGTATCTAGGGTATCAGAAACTACGCACACACTCATTCACACACACACCCAGACCGAGACAAACATTTGTGGTTCACATAAATATTCACTCCGTACGGGAATCGAACCCGCAACCTTACGGATGGCAGTCCGGCATGGTGACCACTCTGCCATCGAGGTCGTCTTGATGAGGATAATGTTAAGATTAAAGAAAAAATACTTACAAATATTTGGACGCAGTGCCCACATAGAAATGCTATGATCAGTGTGCCTATTAAGCCGACCAACCATCCTGAATTAGCGAAAGCTAAGGGCATTGCCAATATACCAGATCCTAATGAGGCTTTTAATAAATTGAGAAATGATCTGACATCTCTGAAAGAAAAGGAACATTTTTGTAAGTGCTTAGCCGTAGAAAATGTTGGAGGAATGCATTGTACTTTACAATACATAAATCATTCTAATTTGATACGTGTGACTGTATCAAAATAACACATTTTATAATATTATGATTCAAACTCGTGTTAGGCTAAAGTGAAAAAAGTTATGGCAATACTATTTAAAATCTGGGAATAAAACTTTGGTAAAGGACAAAAAGACCTTTAAGAAAAAGAATTTAAGGAAAATTTTGGAAATTGAACGTGAATAACAAACTTCTAACATTGTATAATCTTAAACAGGATTTAATTTGAGTTTTTTTTGCATGTGTTTCTTTGAATAGTAAACGTTTATGGTATTATCTATTTTCATTATTTAAAACATTTTTCCTCCAGGTGGCTTTCCCATATTGACTTTTTCAGACACTTTTGAAAAAACCCAGTATTTGTTAAAAAATATACGGAATAAAGATACTTACGAACTCGGCTTAGCAATACGACGGTGTTCAAATGGATTGTAACTGTGGTGGCGTACCAGTGATGGGATACTTTTCATCTTATCGGACCTCTCCTCTGAATCTGGTGATGAAACCATTTTAACTATCGATTGAGTTAACTAAACAAATACTACTAATTCTTAGTAAATTGTATAGATTTATATAAACATAGATAATATAATAATTTATCGAAAATGTTTTCTTATTGTTTGTAATAGATAGAATTCGCTAAACAGTACAACTAACAAGTGATTGTTCGTCAAAGAATCTGTTGCTAATAACAATTTGTCGTCTAGATTTACTCGTTTATTGTATTCCATGTTTATCACGGTTAATTTAGATAAAAATGTATGTATATTGTATAACATTATTGTATTCGCTTAGTTTCCTTTTTGTTATTTAGCAATGTTATAGGTCTTTAAATGGCTTTGGTAGCAAAGAAGAAGTTTTCGAGGACCACTCTTTTTAGAAAGGCATAAGTACGAGTACTTGTAAATTGAATCTTTCTGACTTATAAAAGTTGGGTTCTTTTAGAGTTTTTAATTGTATGTTTGCATTATCTTAAGATCCGTGGAGTTAAAAACTGGAAGTGATCCTTCCTACACTTGGTTTATCACTTGTTTTTAGTTATCTTATATCACACTTATCTAAACCAAAACTTAAATAAATAAAAATCTTAAACATTTATGATTTAGTTTTACAAATATTACTACGTCGCACGGAAATCGAATCCGCAACGCTTTGTCTGATTGTCAACTTTCAGAGACTTTGAAATTATCGCTTTATAGTAAGGTTCAGAAAATTAATAAGTCACTTCATCAACGTATGTTTTAAAAGCTTTTTTAATTATACTTACCCGAGATTTCCGAAAGACTCCCATCTGGAAAACGTTTGGATGAACACGGGCCGAGTATTGTAGCAAATTATTCACTTTACGACCACCAGCGTAAGACGTTATCCTCTGGGAATTATAAGTAATAAATACTTGTTTACCTAGGAAAATAATTAGGTATAAAGGTTATCTTAAAATAAAAACAGAAACTATATTCATAGGAAATATAGACTTAGATTGATCAATGTAGCTTGTGCTTGGTAGAAGTTAAAGAACTGGAGACAGATTGGACGGCTATCCATCTACAAGTTAAATAGTTAAATGGCTATGCAAGGGATTCTCAAGGAAAGTACGGACCTCTGCTTAGGCAGTAGCTGTATGAGAGAGAATTGACCACGCAAACTGTTGTAGCGCGTGAAGGAATAAATCAATAAATTGATTCTGCTGAGAAGACTAGCAAGAAAATCAGTAATGTTTTCTTATATAAATAAAATCCCAAAATTATTTTTCTAACAAAAAAACATAAAATTTTCATAACATTGTAGATTTCTATCGATCTAAGTTGCAGTGTGTAGCGTCCGCTTAAAAGTAAAATAAATCAATATGATACCGATAACCGATACCTAATAATAACCGAATGGCTCGACGAACACAACTTGGAAATTAATAAAAACAAAACCAAAATAATGCAATTTAAATCATTTAAAAGTCCCAGTCTCAACATAGGAATAACAATTAATGACACCCCAATAGAAACAGTCGATACAATAAACTTACTTGGAATCAATATAGACACTCATATTAACTGGAAAAACCACATAAATTACATAAAAACTAAATTAGCCAAATTTTCATATGCCCTATTCGAAATTAAATGCAGTACAGACACTAACACAGCCATTACAACATATTACGCATATGCCTATTCATGGCTAAAGTATGGGATCATGTTGTGGGGAAACAGTGTCAACACTAATGAACTATTCATTTTACAAAAGAAACTGATTAGAATTATAGCAAACATAGATAATACCCAAAGCTGTAGACCATATTTTGTTAAACATAATATCTTAACCCTACCATCCATCTATATATTAGACATTTGTAACTTTGTTTTTAAAAATCCTAATACCTTCACCAATATACATGAAACCCATAATATGAACACCCGCAATAAGAACAAACTTTCCCTTCCATATTCAAGAATTAAAATGCTAAACCAAAGTCCACAATATATGGCAATCAAAATTTTTAATAAACTACCCACAGACATCAAATCAGAAAATAAACTCCACATATTTAATAAAAGATTAAAAAAATACTTAATACAAAACTGCTTTTATTCAATACAAGAATATTTTGAGGCAGTCTAATAATTTGTCAACAGAAACAAATGTGTCAATTAAATATAAAACCTACCTCAAAATATGTAGATATGTTTAGAAAATTTGTTATTAAGTATGAGTAGGTATATTATTGAAATAGGTATATTTTTCTTTCTTACTATAAGCATATTTAATAGTTATTTACTCAAGATTCTTTGTTATATAATTCTATGTTGTTCTTTCTTTGTTTATTCTTTGTTTTATAAATACTTAACTTAAAATTGTCTAATATTAAGTTTTTGTAAGTACTATCTCACTTTGATTAATAACTTTTATTGTTAACATTAAATATGTTATGCCTGACAAGGGCTACTAAGTTTTAAGTGCTTGTATATTATATTAACAACTTTATGTATGAACACTTAGTAATGCAAATAAAGTTTATGATTTATGATTTATGATTTACAATATGGTTATTGTAACTAATAGTGATTTATTTGCTTATTCATGTAACAATATCTTGTCTTTACTTATTATTAATAATATATTTTCAGAGATACTGAATTTGATTGTTAACTACTACTACTGTTTTTGCCCAGAGTAGGCTTGCATTTGACTGTAACTCGCCTGACGGAAAGCGATGATACAGCCTAAGATGGAGCGTGCTCGCCTAGAAGAAACCGATTCACTCGCGACTTAAAAAGACCCAGATTGTATATTTTTAAATCTGACTATTAATCCGATTCCAAAATTTATTTTTGCCCGTTGTATTGGAGAAAACTAAACGTGAAACCGCAGTATACATACATCTCTCTTTTTAATCGTTCCCTCATTACTGAGGATCGTGGTTACTAGAACCCCCTAAACGGAAAATTTGCCTCCACCGATTTTGATCCGAAGTAGCTCTCACCGCCATAAATACATCATAGATATACTAATATTATAAAGAGGAAAGATTTGTTTGTTTGTTTGTTTGTAATGAATAGGCTCCGAAACTACTGGACCGATTTCAAAAATTCTTTCACTAATGGAAAGCTAATTTATCAGTGCGTGACATAGGCTATATTTTATCCCCGTTATCCCACGGGAACGGGAACTACGCGGGTGAAACCGCGGGGACCTACTAGTATGTAATAAATTGATATCATAATATGAAAATAACACAGTCAATGATCGAAGGATAGGTTTACGATAATACAATGAGATAAATAATAAATTACAGTTTACTGTAGAAGTGTTTAGTGATAATAACTGCTATCTAATCAAAAGGAATTTACAAATAATATAAGACAAATCTTTCCGGATGAGGTTTCGCCTGATTCATACATATATTTGACTAAATACAGATTTCTACAACCCAAAAATACAGGCTTTTATTCCCACTTTCACTACTAGGGGTTGAATTTTTAAACATCTTTTAATGGTTCTCATTATCACTACATAGTATAAAACAAAGTCGTTTTCCGCCGTCTGTCTCTCTCTATGTATGCTTATATCTTTACTAGCAGCACCCCACGGTTTTACCCGCGTAGTTTCCGTTCCCGTGGGAATACGGGGATAAAATGTTACTCAGGGTGAATGTAGCTTTCTAATGGTGAAAGAATTATTGAAATCGGTTCAGTAGTTTCGGAGCCTATTCGTTACAAACAAACAAAAAAACAAACAAACAAATCTTTCCTCTTTATAATATTAGTATAGAAAACTACGCAACAGATTTTGATGCGGTTTTCTTTAATAGAAAGAGTGATTCAAGAAGAAGGTTTTTAGGTGTAATTTTATCCCCTCCTACGCGGGTGTAACCGCGGGGTGCCGCTAGTCTACAATATAAATTGCTTGTTTCTTGACCTCAACCGGACAGTCAGTCAGTCAAGTTATTGTACTATTACAATACGTATTTTCGTTATAATTATAACTTACACTCAGAATGTTGACTTCAAGACGTGATTTTTTCCTTAATCTCTTTAGTAAACTCTATTCATAATAAATAATGAATATTATTTTAAAAGAAAATTAATAAACAAGTATCTTCAAATCTTCTAAATTTTTCTTTCAATATTTGTATAATATAATATGTATCAAGCTTAAAACAGCACTCACTCTTAATTTTATTGATTGATTTATGTACTTATTTATATTTATTCGTATAGTATAGATCTACGAAGTTTTTTGCATGTACATTATTAAAATTATTTGTTGTTTAGATTTGGTATGACGCCCTCAAATTATTTACATGACAGGACATGCCATTTTCTTTGAGTTTGACGCTGTAAACTTCACACAAATGTCAGAAGAATTTTCATTAATTATTCTGTGATTGTATCTGAGGCAGAAATCGTCTTTGATACGAGGTGTGGGGAAATCTTAGGCGAAATGGGAAAACACGTGGGAAAATGCCGAACAGAGTTCGATATCCGTGCCAGGTAAAAATTTTACTAATCCGTTCTGTTTGCGAATATTTCAGTAGGTATGGGTGTTTTGATGAATGAGTATTTATGTAATTTCTTAGTCCTTCCCATGTATCTACATGCATTGAACCCAGTAAGAGGTTGCAATATGAGATATTTCTTTCTTGATTCGTTTTACACCACGGCTTTATACAGTAAGATATACATAGAATAAGTTTTTTCCATTCACGGGACTATTAAGGAGTCCCGGTCTTTTGGAAGGCTAGTATGGGGCCAAAGCCAACACACGGAAGCCCTTTGACATATTTAATCTTGTGTAAAGGGTGCACAATCCGGCGACTATCCCTGTATAACACTATAAAATGCATCCAAGGACAGTCCCCGGTTCTGCTGGGACTTTTGCATATGTATGGAAAACTACGATTGGGTTATGGGAATGGGATGTTCAATGGACTGGATATAGGGGAACTATGGGGACTATGATACCTGCCGATACAATGCTATAAACACGTACAAAGTGGCGGGTGGAGACTTGCCAGCTCTATAACTGGGCCCCCCAAACAAGTCGCTCGAGTCGCAACAAGGGGGCAACAAGAACCGAGCGGCTTTGAGAGTGGAGCAGACGCCCTGGGTTTCAAACCGCGATCCACTGAGCCCGAGGGTCCAGCTTCATGCAAAGCCAACTCACCACTTACGCAACGCCCCTCACTCTCCGAGCACCAAAGTGCTCTCGCGGGCTCCACTCCGGCCGGCCAATAAAGCACGAAGGTGGGGAACGAGGACCTCCCCCGGGAGGGCGTCAGGTCCGCGGGGTCGCTACTCCCCGACACCCCGCCTCAAAGGTGCCCTGCGGGCGAAGGCGAATAAGTTTTATTATTAGTATTATAAGTGAAGATATTGTTGAAGTGTCTAACTAAATAAATAGATAAATAGGAAAAAGAATCAATTCATTAAGTTTAAAAAACTTTTTATTTATTAAAAAGACCAATTAAAAATAAACTGTATATTTACACAATATTTATTTTAATACTTAGAAACTAAGTTAAAATTAATTTGTTTTTAATTTATTTTTACCACTACTTTTATTATTTTTTACATTAACATTTTTACTTTTACATCTTCTTACGACGAAACAGATCGATACTCGTAGCAGTTTGTAAATTACTAATAATGCGATTAGCACTACTGCTACCAGGTCGATCATACAGCGCTGGTACCACGTGTAGAGGAGACTCTTTGACCGAAGATGGTGGCCACCTGAAAAATATTCGTAGTTAGTTGAAAAACCTATTATAAAGTAACTTCGTTAAGAATAGGCACGTGAGGTTTAGTACATGTACTGTATAGAATCGAACTTATCATTGGGCAGTTTTCCGCAATAAGAGTTATTCAGTTAAGGTTTGTACTTTTGGGAAAGCACAGTAACAAACTATGCATATACTATAAAATCTTCGCTTTCTGCTGTCTGTCTCTCTGTACTTATCATGTAGATCTGACTGATTTTAATGAGTGATTCAGGAGTGAGGCTTATAATATAATAAAGTTTCACTTAGGATACAGTGGGTCACAGTTACGAGTAAAATTATAGGTACTATAGAAATTATCATCCTAATTAATACCTAAAAGAAATTACCAACCTTTAGTTTCAATCGCTACCTCTATGTAGTGTGAGATCAGTTTTGAAGGCGGTACGGGTCGTTTGTTAAACATTGCTGACAATTCCTTCGCTCGTTTGTAGTATCTAGAAAAAGCATATCAGATTATGTTATAAAGGATTATTTGATATAATGATAAAAATTGGTAAGTGATTAGACTAATACTTTTAAAAAGAAAAACGTTCAGAAGATTAAAGTTGTACTGTAACGGTTTACGGAGGCGAAATATTGATACCTACTAGGTCTCAATTCTGAAAATGTCCCTTTATCATTTTCACCTAAGCAGAACTTGGCCATCAAGGTACATTATGTAGTTGGTAATAATATAATTCTACTCACTTGTCATCCCCAAGAATGGTAGTTAACGCCTGTTGAATTTGTTGCGGCAATGTTGGAATATCAAATGTGAGTGCTTTAGCGAAGCCAAGGCGTTCTGCCCGACGGGCGTTGGCTGGCTGGTCACCGAAGACGGGCAGAGAGATGAGAGGCACGCCAGCAGATATGGCTTCTATCTGACTCAACATTCCACCATGAGTTATGAATACTCGAAGAT
This sequence comes from Timandra comae, assembly GCA_958496195.1. NCBI lineage: Eukaryota > Metazoa > Arthropoda > Insecta > Lepidoptera > Geometridae > Timandra > Timandra comae. The sequence goes on from OY292359.1 coordinate 10,440,448, forward strand.
TTGGGTGTGCTGCAATTATAATGAAATGATTTATCGGTGTGAAATTTAGTTAAGTAAGTCGTAATATAAGAAAAATCTACAAAAAGGCAGACAATATGAGTTCCAACTTTATTAACTTCATCAGCTTTATAAATATCTGCTATTGTCGTCAAATCTTATAACTAAGGAATAATTGGACAGTATGATCTCATTGAGAGGTAAGGTATTACCAAACCCTTGCCATGTTTGAAGAAAAGCTAACATGCATCGTTCGAATCAAGAATCGAAGCTATGGTGAGTAGTTCTCATTGCTATTACCGTTAACTTAAAACTGAACCTACCAAGTATCGACGCTTGTGGCATCCATTTTCTGATATGCACATTTGGCGGTAAGTTGTCCAATTCTTCGTCAAACTTCCAAAGCACAGTGTGTGGTAGAGCGGAGAATATTTGAATGAGATCCTTTCTTGTTTGCTGAGGTATTAAAGTTGACTTTACTACCGAACCCATACTGAAGTATACCACTCCTTGTGGAGACGAATCCATCAAGTCTTGCAAATCCTGGAAGGGCAAAAGGAATAATGTTAATACTAATTTTAATGAAAACGAAAACTTAACTGGTTCCTAAGCTATCAGTCACAAAAAGACAACACCCTAGCTTCATATCTACATACTTCAGAAGAAAGTGTGTTCTCTTAATTGATGAACAGCAGTTAAGTTTTAAGATTTGAAAGGTTCTAATGTGATTGTGTGTGATTTTACATAAGGAAGAATCTTTAGGGTTAACAAGAATTTCTGTGAACGTCAATTTCAGCTTACTTTTGGAAGAGGAGGAATGGTCTCGTCCAAATGATACCCAGCCACCTCCACAACATTAGGCGGGAGACTGATCGGATCAGTGAAGGAGATGTGTGAGTTCAGAAACAATACTGATATGTTGCTGGCTGCATCGGCCAAAGGAGGCAGAGTCACCCCTCTTGCGTCTGCCAACTTCTTGAACATTTTCTCATATACTGCTTCGTTGGATGATTTGGTTACCCTGTAATTGTAAAGGTAAAATATTAACAAAGAGTGAAAAGAATGAACTAAGAGGCTACTTAGCATGATGACAGATATTTGTAACATGGAAATGTTACATCTTGTAACAGAGATGTTCTTGCAGAATAAATAAGAAAATTGGAAAAAACTTTGGATATATTTTCGTAAACAAAAATACCATTATTTAGATATGTATGAAGTTTAGTTAGAAATTACTTACAAGTTTACAGTTTTAAATGCCAAATATATCGCAGCCGTAACCAACCGTTGCCAAAGGTTCATGGGAGATTTAAAGTCTGTGAACATTATTGGCAGAGTTGGTATTGTATTAACTGCGTCCACTTTACTCTGAATTGCCGGCTGGAGAGTGGTACCACTCAACGCTATCCAGGGGATCCCTTGGATTGCTGCGTACCTGAAATTATAACAGTCATTATTTAGGAGCAATTCTTTATGCATAAGAGTGCGAGTTGGTCGACTTTACACCCTTGAGATTTCTTCGCAGGTGTGTGTAGCGTTTGAGTAAGGACTGATCATACTAATCCAGGCTAACCTCGAGCAATTCGGTGGGGATATGATATGAACTGACAATGATGATGATACTGAATACGAATCAAAATTTGAACTTTAAGCACAAGACCGTAGACTTAATTGGCTTTGAAAAATATCCCGGTGACAATCGACATCCAAAAGAAGATTTAAAATCAATTAATTTTAAATAATATAAATTACCCAGCATCGAAGTCGTTATAAAATAATTCTGTTACAACGGCATCAAATTGTGTTTCCAGTAAAGTCTTTTGTAGGGCAGGGTTCAGTGTAGTCATAGATATGTTTTTGACGTTCTCTAATAGCATCGAAAATCCAGTCACAACTGATTGTACCTTGGTCATATCAACGTCTGTAAAAATAAATAGAATATATAGTTTAAGCATAAGGATTTTAAAATTAAAATTTAGCATATCCTAGTGGTTCTGTAGAAGTAGACTTCGCAAAGAACAATGGATGTCTGACATAATTAATTTAATGTTTTCTCCCTTTTTGACCCCCCCCCCATTTTTCTCCCAATAGAAAAAAGCTCTCGGCAAATGAAACATGGGTACTACAAACTTTGCGCATATATTATTTAATTTTGATAAATTTACACTTTAAACAAACACAACAAAATACTTTTAATTAAAAACATTCTTATACAAATGTTGTTGATTAGATTGTGGAGAATATTCACTATGCCTTTAAATTACTCTTAGGGCCTATTTCACCATCTTCAAGTAACGTTGCGAGTATCTACTCACATGTTTTGTCTTTGATACTTGATATAAGGTAACAAAAGAGACTAACTTTACTTGGTGAGTAACGTTACTTGAAGGTTGTCAAATAGGTCCTTACTCGTATTTCTGTATCCAATACTACGAGTCTATATGTATGTTTGAATACTTACTAGCTGTTATAGCTATAGTTTCATGGACATCTATGATTTTTACTCCTTTGATTGGTTCTTTTGGGGGATATGGAGTCACCCATGTTACCTGAAAATTATGGTCAATGTTACTAAGTTTAATACAATATTATGTTTTAGGACAATAATTCCTGGCTATAAGGAACATCCAAATTTTATCCATATAGGTTCAGTGGCGTTAGTCCACACTCGCATTCATAATTAATTTTTCATTTTTTCTTAAAAGATCTTTATAGGTAAATATTATGATTACAAATGATATACAATTCCAGTGTACATTGAGATCCTAGAATTATAAATTAATTATTTATACAATCGTTTTATGTTTTATGCTAAATAACTTACAAAACTTTAAATTTACTTTGGATATCGCATTCATAATAGTTTGGACAAATCCCTTTATTATTTTAAGGGCCTATTTCACCATCTTCAAGTAAAGATCCGAGTACCTACTCACAAGTTTTGTGTTTGTCACTTGACATAAAGTAAGAAAGAGACAAGACTCATTGTACTTGGTGAGTAAAGTTACTTGAAGATCGTGAAATAGACCCTAAGTATAGTATATTTAAGTATAGAATATGCATTGAGATACAGATGTAATTGTTTTTAACCCCCGACGCAAAAAGAGGGGTGTTATACGTTTGACGTGTCTGTGTGTGTGTATATGTGTGTGTGTATCTGTCTGTCTGTGGCATCATAGCTCCCGAACGGATGAACCGATTTCAATTTAGTTTTTTTTTGTATTAAAGGGGACTTGCGTGCGAGTGTTCTTAAACATGTTTGATGAAAATCGGTTAACCCGTTTAAAAGTTATGGGGGTTTGAAAGTAATTGTGTTGGGGGTTTTTTAAATTTTAAATTTAATGTTTTTATAACCACAATCATTGATCTTGTATCGATAGAAGTTAAAATGGATCATTCTTCCAGTGGGACATCGATGACTATTGGTATCTTTAAAGATCAGAAATAACTCACGTTTCCTTTCTACAAAATGTCTAACTTATCTACAAAATAATTACCTCATGTCCTGCTTTGAGTAATGAATTGACAACTCCCTTTCCAAGTATACTGTGACTCCTTGAAGGTACGGAGAATATACATAGTATATTATAGCTGTGTACTGCTGGCCACGCTAGTAGCATACATAATAGAAGTAACCGCATTATTCCTGTAAATATTTTATAATAATTTTTTAGCTGATTGTATGGTGGCACGACATGGGAAAGGTTTATTAAAAAACAATCAAATAATGCTAAAGCTGAGCTGCTCATCCTAATCCTAACTAATATTATAAATGCGAAAGTAACTCTGTCTGTCTGTCTGTCTGTTACCTTTTCACGGCTAAACTACTGAACCGATTGGCTTGAAATTTGGTACAGGGGTAGCTTATAGTCCGGGAAAGAACATAAGCTACGTTTTATCCCGAAATTCCCACGGGAACGGGAACTACGCGGGTGAAACCGCGGGGCACAGCTAGTTACGAAATAAATTTAGTTTATGTCCTGCAGTGGGTGAACGACTACGGGCTGATGATGTGATGATGATGATTTAGTTACATAGCAACATATACGAATACATATTTTTTTCAAATTAAGAATGTTGTTAACTAAAAAAGATACGCTACTTGCTTGTTCGCTTAGTTTGTTTTTAGCTGTGGAAGGTCAAATAATAGATATAATTAATTAAAAAAAATACCTGTATTTTTTTTATCTATAAGTATTTAGAGACTAAAGAACACGCTAAAACATTATTTCACAAAATTAATTTAAATACTTTACTTTGTGATAAGTACTTTTACGTAATTATTTACACAAGTTCTATATGTTTTAGAATTCTACACATAGGCTATGTTTACCTTGTTTAGACGCCAACCTTCATTTGAATTTGTTATGTGTTTCCTGTGATTCATGAGAACAAATAGAATCACAGGGAGCGGTTTTGTTTCGAAACATAAAATCGAAATAGCAATAGGAGTGATAACAAAAATAATATAGGAACTTATTCTATTCTACAAATCTGTGCCATTAACTTTAAAACATATAAAAAAGGAGAGCGTTTAACATAAAATTATTTCTAAATCATCAAGTATCTGTACTAATGACATAAAACAAAAAACAATCGAACTACTTTTTTGAAGCCGGTTAAATAAAACCAAAGAACACTTACCTTATTTTAAACACAGTTCTCACAGTATTCAATATTTATTCACTAACACTTCAGATTTTGCGTGCAAACGTGTTTATATTTACTTAACTGAACTGATAATATCTAAAAATATAATGGAACGACCCGTCTGTCGTGTTGTCAGGCAGACACTGACTAATATTGTTCAGAATTATTTGATTATATTGTTTTTATCCTTATTTAGTATCTATTACACAATGATTTTTTTGGTTTCATTTGTAGGCAATGATTTTCGTTTTTGTTGTCATAGTAAAGTCTGATTAGATAATGTAGGTTGTAGATAGTCTGGGATTACGAAGTAGGGATATTTAAGTGGAACAAGTATTATGCAACTTTTTACAGAGTTTCGTATCCAAAATTCATAAATGTTCACCTACTCTTTATCACGCTTAAAAATCTATGAAAAGTAGCTTATATCCTTTAGTTTCGTATTTAAAATAAAAAAATGTCTACCAACTTTTCATTTTAATGAAGCGCTTAAAATTCTATGAAAAGTAGCTTATATTCTTCGCATCTCATCACAATTTTTTCTGACATTACGAAAATGCATTAACTATTATAGCCCTAATATGCATATAACTATTATATAGCCCTCGAAGTCTGAAGGGACGATCTCCAGACCTTACTACAACCTGAAGTTTGATCATCAATTTTGATTTTAATATCATCACTAGATAAGTTTTTAGGTCACTTGCCTCGCAGATAACGATACAACGTTACGTTGTAGACTCCAAGGTCAGTTTTATAGACGATGATTATATCAATTATTCAATATTATGTACTCTGTAGTGGTCATGGTCACGGCCGAATGTTCGCGCACACACACGAAACACATTAACAGCCTTACCAATAAAAAATACCCACTGTGTATATTCTTGATATAACGAATTATTAATATGCTTCACACTCGTTATATCAAGAATATACACAGTGGGTATTTTTTATAAGTAAGGCTGTTAAAGTATACGTATATCTCTGCCTTATGTATAAATGTGGGTGGGTGCATAGTTTTTTATATTCTAGATAAAGGTAATAAAACTAGTTAGGGGTCACATCCTATACGAAGATGTAATGTTGAATTCTGTTATGTTATTATGTGCTACAAAGTGGACAGTTTTCCGCAGTCAAGCTCGATAATTTGTGTCCTTTCTAAATGCTGTGATAGTTTTGTTTAGATGAGGGTTCTATATACCATTATTGAAGATGTTACGACAAGCGGTATCGATGGCTTTACAAACCGAAGTACAAAACCCCTAAACATAGTCGACTATGTTAATATGACAATCAGCTGCTTTTATTTATTAATTTATTTTTTTAGGAACATCAACAACATGTATATTGATCTTGATAGGTTACAGAGGATATAGTAGAGAAAGTTCTGATACACATGTAGATTATAGATGTCCACAACTTTTCGAAGTAAAAGAACGCTCATGAAAGTATAAACCGTTTCAGTAACGATCAAATGGAATTATTAAGGTGATGACTAAACCGACTAGATTACAAGTACTTAATCAGTAATCTCTTTATTTTATCATTTTAGTATTGCCCGATGCATATTAGGCAATCGTATTGTATTGATTATACGATACCTAGTACTTATGTATCTTTATTAAACTTATCAGTGAGAGGCATGTAACGTAAAATACAAGACGATTTAAATACCAATTGAATTAAACTAGCATCTCCTCTCTAATCAATATAACACGATAATATACGACTGTGTAATAAATAACATGTGTATAATAAATTTATGTGTCATTCCTTAAATTTTCCACTCATTATATTCTATCAAGTATGTTATTGAAACTGATTAAAATGATTACTTACTTATGAGTAAGTATTTGTAAATCGAGCAATTTGTAGTGATTTGCTCCGGTTTACAGGGTTACATTTTACACATAAGATTTTCTTATACATATCTATACATATTTACTTATAAAAAATGTTTTTAATTAAATCACTTTAGTTATACTAAAGGCACTAAAGAAAAATCTCTACACACTTCCATTCAAATTCTAGTAGGTACTTGATTTGGGCGATATGTTTGTTGGCCTTAGACGACGAATGTGAACAGATTGAACCACATACTATTTATCTAATACATACTTATACCTACTATATACTTATACTTATATTATCTTGTTTAGTAAAGCAATCAACAAAAGTTGATTGATGCGTTCAAAGATATCTTCTAATGAAGCGATCTAGATATCTATTTATTTCCTTGAATTACGCAACAAACACTTGAAATAATGAATAAATAATCTTTTATTGATCAGTAAACACATTATAATACTTACTTATATAACTATTACTAACATTTAAGTAAATATTTTATATATTATTTTAAATAACTAATCATTTATAAATAACACTTAATACTATTGTTTATTTTTATGTAAAATCTCAATAATATCCATAATTGTTACAGTACATCCAGATACAAGAGCTGTGACACCGAATATTATAATAATTAGGTTTTTCCATAACACCCATTTGAATTTCCCCAGGTTTTCCCATCTGAATACCGTTTCAATGACACTTGGAATAATAAGGCCGAGGATTGAGTAGAAACACGCACCCACAATGTTGATGATCTGCTCCAGAAGAGGTAATGCTATGCCGATACCCACTGAAAAAAATAAATAAAATTAAGATTATAGTTATTTATGTATACTTCTGTACATATATGTATGTATATGGAGGGCTTGATACTATCAGTATTCTCTACCAGCCAACCACGGTGGTTATATCTTCCAAATAAATATATACCCCATAAATGAATACCCTAGCAATCAGAGGAAGATTAAGAAAGTCGCCAGTACTCTGGCTATTCAATTGTGGCTGCCCAAGCTGATGACTATTCTTTTTCCATAAAATTTCTACGTGCGACCTTGTTCATTCCTCGTGCCCCTAGGTACTTGCCTAGTTCACTTTAGAGATATTCCACCACTGATAGCAATGATCAAGATGATATAAAAAACTCCTTTGCACCTACATTTATGACTTAGCAACTTGCATCATAGATTGCTATGCAATATTATGTAGGAGTTCCCCATTGTATTAAACAGTGTATGATAATAACTGAGTACGTCCGTACGTTATACGTATAACTCTTGTCCACTCAAAACTTATCTTAAGGTAACGAGTCAGTTTAACTGATCAGCTGAACTGGTGTCCATCCAAAAATGGTCGTCAATCACCAGATTCCAGATTCCAGTGGGGAAATCTAGTTGGCCCAAAACTTTCGGAGTGACACCACAGTTTTATGTCTGGACTGATCAGTTTAACTAACTCGTCAATGACCTCCTTTACATTCTCAAAGTACTCTACATAATGGAGATTACTTCAGATGAGATGAGATTTACTTCACAAACGAGTAAGTATATTGTTATGTCTTTTCCATGCACGGGACTAGGTCTTTTGGAAGGCTAGTATGGGGCTAAAGCCAACACACGGAAGCCCTTTGACATATTTAATCTTGTGTAAAGGATGCACAATCCGGCGACTATCCTTGTATAACACTATAAAATGCATCCAAGGACAGTCCCCGGTTCTGCTGGGACTATTGCAAATATATGGAAAACTACGACTGGGTTATAGGAATGGGATGTTCAATTGTTATTATTATCTAATGAAAAGATGAAAAGATTAGTGTATTCTTACCACAACAACAAACTCCTAATGTTCGGGCCGCAAGCTGCGTTATATTGTGGTATTTCTCCTTTATATGAGGCTGAGTGTACTTCGTAAATATGTCAATAACTACATAGAATTGGAGCGGGTATGTGAAAAATATTGACAACGCTATGAAAATCTTTGCACATACAGCTGGCCTGAAAGTAAATGATATTTAAAGTAAATATACAATATATGGAATGTGGTCGATAGCGTGTTTATTTATAAATTAATTTACACCAAATTGTCGTGTTAAGTCTGAGTCATGTCTAGTCCAGATAATGTATCGAAAAAAATAAAAATATTAGCATAAAAAGTTTACTTATTTCATTACTGACAATTTCAAATGGAAAATTTCTAAAAGCACGTCAAAGAATTATATAATTGAACTAGCTGCGCCCCGCGGTTTTACATGTATGAATCCCAATCCCATGAGAATTTCGGGATAAAATCCATATCAATAAATATCCTATGTGTTACTCCTAGTTATAAGGAACAATTGTACGAAATTAATCTAAATCCATACAGTAGATTTTGCATGAAAGAATAACAAACATCCAAAGTCACAAACTTATGTAACTATTTTAATAAGAAACAGAAATAACTCAATTCTACGTTTAAAACACAACTTACCAATCATCAATAGGCAGATTCAACGTAATAGATCCACGTAATACATCTCCGTATCTAAAATACCCGAAGAGACCCAAGGTGGAATACAGGAATACAATAGCAGACATGGCGACGAACAAAACGCTGGGAAACCCGAGGAAATTCTGCGGTTTCTTCATCGCGTTTTCTACCGGCATCACCACACCGACACCTTCCATTGCGAAGATTACTGTGCTGGAATAAAATGGAAACAAACTAGTGAGAACAAATCAACTTTATTAAAAAGAAAAAAAGACCGGCTATGGGCTAATATTATGAGTTGGGCATTTGCAAAACTTGTATAAACTCTCAAATTATTATAATTAACGGGATATTTACCATGTATATTATTTGTTTCGAGTTTCCGATATTTCGACGCTGTTGCAAGCGCCATGATCACGGATGGATTGTTCATCCGTAATACAAATAATATACATGGTAAATATCCCGTTAATTATAATAATTTGAGTGCTAATATCCATGATAACTAATTAGAGAAACAATTTTAGTGCTTATAGGTTTCACTGTAAGTCTAAGTTTAATATGTTTCATATTCTTAAAGACAGTTAAATCAAGGTCACTAATTTATGATGTTAGTGTTAGTTAGTCAGTGTTTTGTCTTTGTGGTTATCATTAGTTTTTACAGAATAATGAAACTTCTTACTTACGAAATAAAAGCTGGGTATCTTGCAGGGTTCCCGACCACAATTTTGTCTGTCAAAATAATCTCTTGACCGAATATGTAATACAGACATACAATATAAGTGGCTACTAGCAAGAAGTTGGCTAGTAATGAAAATAAGGCTAAGAACTTCAAATGTCTTATTTGGCATAGTATAATGAGCGGTAGTAGGAATATCAAACTATAATATTCGACGGAAAGATTCACTGATGGTACGTATCGGTCGACTAACTAAAAAAAACAAAAAATTAAAAATTAAAAAAAAAAACCCCCAACACAATTACTTTCAAACCCCCATAACTTTTAAACGGGTTAACCGATTTTCATCAAACATGTCTAAGAACAATCGCACGTAAGTCATCTTTAATACAAAAAAAAAAAACTAAATTGAAATCGGTTCATCCGTTCGGGAGCTATGATGCAGATACACACACACACACACAGACACGTCAAACTTATAACACCCCTCTTTTTGCGTCGGGGGTTAAAAATAAATACGTGCGTAAAAAAATAATAAAATTTCTTGTTAAAAAATCTGGAAAGAAAATGAGAACAGTGAATTGAGAATGTTAATTTTGATTGCTAATCAAAGTTATCAAAACTTATTTGTTTTACGTGGTTTTACTTATCTAATCTTTGAGCTATAGTACGTGATATACAGCCAGTCATAAAAAATACTTCAGGACAATATCTATGTGATGAAATTAGTCGGTGTAGACTAATAAACTAACTATGTGGCCTCTTAAGGTGGGTTAAAATACAGTCATATATTGCACCTTCTATTTACTTTAAGTCGGCTTAAAACTAAACGTAATATAAAGAAAACGTACTTGTTTAATTGAGTCTGATATAAGTACAGTGTAAATACAGCACACTCCGACGTATGTCAATAGCAATGCAAACTCTGCAAACACGCTGAAATTAGAAAGATAATATTCATTGAGGTTATTTATTTGTTATTGAGTTAATCCTTTCTCCTTTCTGGAAATCGTAAAATGTTTATAAATAATTTATTTTTCCTTTACGGATATAATATTGTTTCTTATCAAGGAGTAGTAACGTTTTTAAGGATAAACTGTTCAGCAGGGGTGGGCTTTCTGTTCCAAAATACTTTTGAATTGAATCCAACCAGAGCCAAACTACTTATTTAATCAATTCAATATTTAAAAAACTCAATTCAATTCATTTATAATCTATAATATAAAAATGAATTGGTAAGCGCATAACTCAACAACGCCTGGATCAATTTAGCCAATTCTTTTTTTGTTGTGTTTGTTATTGTCAGGAGAAGGTTCTTATGTAAAAAAAAATCTGGAAAATCAACGGGAAAATTGGACCCGTGCGAAGCCGGGGCGAACCGCTAGTTGCGAATAAAGGTAAAAAGTAGTAGTGCCCCGCTGTTTTGCGTAGTTCCCGTTCCAGTGGGAATACGGGAATAAAATGTAGCCTATGTCACGCACTCATAAATTATCTTTCCTATGTGAAAGAATTTTCGAAATTGGTTCAGTAGTTTCGGAGCCTATTCGTTATAAACAAACAATCAAATCTTTCCTCTTTATAATATTAGTGTATATATATGAAAAACAGCTAACTTGCTACTACTACATCACCATGTACCTTTCCCATAGATATTTGTGAACAATACGGTCAAATAATGAGATAACTACCTCGCCGTGTTAGCGAACGGCCTTGCACAAGGTGGGCCATTAGAAAACGCAGATTTACATGTTTCCGCATAGCCCATCATCGGTTTTTTTTCTATCTTGCAACATCCTCGTGACGTTTTTACCTGAAATAAAGATAAAAACAGATTTATCTAGTACTAATTGTGCCCCGCGTAAATCTCGATCCCGTGGGATTTTCGGGATAAAAAGTATCATATGTGTTATTCTTAGTTATAAGAAACATCTCTATCAAATTTCATCTAAATCGGTTCAGTAGTTTTTGCGTGAAATTGTGACAAACATACACACTCACAAACTTTCGCATTTATAATATTAGTAGGATTATGGAAATTCTTTCATTTGTAAACATTGCGTTACAACGAATTTATCTCACAAGACAAATAAACTAAATTTTTACATAGCAACGTTTTTAAAGTAAATAATTGAACATGAGTTTGTTATCAGTGTGATGACTTAATTTGTTTCCCAATCGAGGAATTTCACTAAACTGTTCACATATTCCGGTTTTTTAAAGATAATATATCCGACTTGTTGTTTGTTTAAGTGTATTCAGTTAATTCAAATGTTTATTTTTTGCATTAAATTAACATGAAAATATTAATTCACAATAATTGCTACAAAATGTTTTGTATGGGGGCTTAAAGATGAGTTCTAACTACAAAAATTGTATCTATACGTGATCTAGAGTCAATAATATATTAATTTAGAGGGCCTATTGCTTCCTCAATGCTAGTCCGAAACTGCAAAATATTGTTTACAAACAATAGAAATAAACTGAAGTAATCAGTACTGTGTTGAAGTATATCGTTTTATGAATTTACCGCTTTAACGAACCGTAAAATAATTGAACAAATCGTCAGCTAATGACTTCGTACTTATTATTTCGAATCAAAACATAACAACGGACAAATATCATACTCGTAGTCATGTGGTTCTAATTTGTTTTTATAATGATATTTTTAAGGTGAATGGGATGGCGTCAATCAGATATGATATTTTTTCTATAATTTTATGTTTGGTATTTGAAGTAAAGTTACCTTCCACAGTTCAACAACGTTTGGCTGTTTCCCTATTCGAATTATTTTAAACTAGCAGCGCTCCGCGGTTTCACCCGCGTAGTTCCCGTTCCCGTGGGAGTTTCGGGATAAAAAGTATCCTATGTTCTTTCCCGGACCATAAGCTACCTCTGTACCAAATTTCAAATCAATCGGTTCAGTAGAAAAGGTAACAGACAGACAGAGTTACTTTCGCATTTAATATTATATTAGTTAGGATTAGGATATCAGTTAGGATTAGGATTAGGATACTACTTTATGCGGATTTACCAAAAAGTAAAGAAAACTGCAGTATTCAGTGTCAAATTTTGTGGGCTTGGCTTTGAAGTCAAAAACTATAGTTTACTAATGATAGGTTTACTATTATACTGGCCTTTTTAAATGATCTAGTTTGCAACTAGACGTCGAATTGTAAAGATCAGTAACTGCCTTATTTGCGTTGTATTTTCAGTCTGGTTTAGCACTAAACCAGGTTTTACAATCAATTTTGAATACTGTCAAAGTGACAGATTTGACTGACAAGGTGTCAAATGCTTACCAGGTTTTATTAAACCAGCCTGCCTAGCATAACTGTGCGTGATAAATGATATAGACACCACGAAATAATATCGATTTCGCGAGCATGATCAAATGAATATGGCGTAGTACGATTTGATAAAATTAAATATGGCGGCTATATTTATTATATTTTAACAGTTGGATGTCAATAAATAGTTATATCAATTTCGCGAGCATGACCAAATGTCGTAAAATTAATCATGTGGTAAAATTAAATATGGTGGGCATTTTTATCGAATTTTGACAGTTGGATGTCAATAAATCGCTGTATCTATCGCGTTTTCGAAATCATGCTATCCTAGCACATCAGAAAGGTAACGCAAATAAGGCAGAAAAAGACAAGAACAATCGACGGTGGATTTGCACATTGGAGGCTCTTATGTACCACCACAGTATAGTACTTAACTTGAAAACCTAAGCATCTAAACTAGAAAAATACCGTTCAAATACTTACCAGTATATGTATGCAATGTCCACAAATGAATCCTATAACAATAGTACCGACTATACCGACACCCCATCCTGCATTTGCAAAGGCTAGTGGTCCGGCTAGTAGGCCTGAGCCAAGTGATGCTTTTATTATATTTGCTGTGGACCTTATGTCTCTGAAATAAAGATAAAAATTACAGTTTTAATTACATCCCGTAGAATTCATAAGTTGCCTTATTCTCAGCGACCAGCGACAATGTTGTCTTCTTTCTATAAGTAAACGAAATTCCTATAGTTTTTGTAGAATTCAGAATAATAACAGTAACCGTTTTAAAATATAAAGTGAAAAACTTTAAATAGGCTTGCACTCGTAACGCGCCTAATGGTATGCTTGCCTAGAAGACACCTCTTCACTCGTGACATAGGGAACTTTTCACAGACTGACTTAGTTTCGATGAGTCAAACATTTAATTTGTTTAAGTTATTGGTACAAAACCGTACAGGTAAGACTAATAAATTATAAAATTGAATTTCAATATATTCGAAACATATTTCGGTTTTAATATATCTTATTTTAATATATCAACTCATTTTTTAATATATAATGAATATTGTTTTTCAATTAAACACTTGTGTGGGTTTTGTTGAAACTTTATAATATGGCCGATCTCAATAACAGAGGTTGTTGCGAGTGAGTAAACAAAAGAATTCCAATGAGATTAATAATTAATTAATTGAAAACATATTTCTCGAGGTTCGTATCACGGAAAATAATTTGTAGGCCTTCGGTTTCCATTTACAGTTTTTTTAACAGATTGGTAATATTCATGATTTTAAATGATATATTCCCTTTATGTCGAGTCCCTTTACGTCGAGCCGAGAACCATGTCTCGCTTCTATTACCCCTACGTCGAGTCCACGATTTCTGTCCCGTTTCTATTCCCTTTACGTCGAGTAAGTAATCCAATTGTATGAACATTATTTTTTTCTTATTCAATGATAGGTATATGTATGCGAAAAGATAAATTAAGAATTAACCTATAAGATCCCGCTGTAGAGTAAACTCTTCATGAATAAGGAAAATGAAATTAAATATCAGTCTATAAGTTCCAAAAGAGAAAGGCCTACTGATGAGATGATATAAAAAAGAAAATAATATATGAAAAAATACATACGAATTAGGTTTCTCAACTTTCCGATGTTCATAAGGATTGTAATCATCTTTCCCACTAGCTGTTTCATTTTTAGCGATGTCCATTGTAACACAAATATTCTTCGACTGACTGCAGTAAAACCACCATTAAACCACTAGGGTTTTACAAACTAAATTCTTTATAATAGCACAACTAACTCAAAAATTACAATTAAACACTATTATTATAACAATCATAGATTAGTTTAGCTCTCCGTGTGTGACTAAGTCCTGATATTGCAGGTGAATTAAATCGTTCTACATTATTTTTGTTACGTTTGCCTTGATGTTAATTCAAATGTATTATTTTATGAGGCTATTAAGGAATTACTTATTGTACACAAAGAAAACACACGTTTACATAAAAACAGATAAGGTATGTTCTCGTCACGTTTAAGCTAAAGAATAATCTTTTTTTATTAAAATTTGTAATTTTTAATACATTTTTTTCGACGTGAAACGGTAAGCCTTTGTCTGCTTTGCACGTGAAACTAACAATATGCAGTGTATTACGAGTTAGGTACGGTATGATAATTAGAGCTATTTTGTCAGTTTATTTTCAAAAGAAAATTATTGTTTTAAAATAACAAAGAAATTGGGAAGTGAAACGAAAGCCAGTAACCTCGAACTGTATGAAGAGAACACAAAGATTTGACTGCCAAAGTTGCAGATTCAATATTTGACCACATTATATACTAGCTGTGCCCCGCGGTTTCCCGATCCCGTGGGAATTTCGGGATAAAACATAGCCTATGATCTTGCCCGGATCATAAGCTATCCCTGTACAAAATTTCAAGTCAATCAGTTCAGTAGTTTAGCCGTGAAAAGGTAACAGACAGACAGAGTTACTTTCGCATTTATAATATTAGTAGGGATTTAGAGCACAGTTAATTTTCGTTGGATAAAAGTTTGAAATTGTGATATTTCCACTCATCATAGGGACCTATGAATAAAAGAGTTTATACATGTACCCCCGTATTTATAAAAAGAGATAAATAAAGAAATATTTATATAAACGAAAAATATTTTTATTTACTTTAACATGTTTGCACCAATTTAAAGTACTAATGTTTCGCAGATACTATTTAGATACATTATAATAACTTATTTCCATCAAACATAACAAAGACTTTTCAAGGATGTTTCAGACATGACTGAGTTTCGTGAACGCAATCCAGGTATTGGTCTACGTTGTAATGTTGTAGTTTTTCTTATTTTCATATATTTTCATTATTTTAATTAAGTTCTTTCCATATAACGTTAATTTTAAGTACATACTCGTAGTAGAGATACTTTGTGGAATGGAAAATAAATGTATTATTAATAAACTAAGTAAACTTTAACTAGACTTAATAATTCATAATTCATAATTCATAATTCATAATTCATAATTCATTTATTTCTTTGTAAACATGGGTATATACAAATGGTGAAAAGAAGTACTTACATACTATAGTGCTGCCATGTTTTACCTAGTGGCGTACAAAGTCACAAATCTCAAACAATACATACATCAAATAATCAATACAAATCAAATACTAACATTATACAATATTATCATTAAAAAAGTCATTTATATTATAATAAGCCTTTCCAGCAAGAAAGCCATTGAGTGCAGCTTTGAACTGTTTGTTGTTGCTTATGGTTCTGATGGTGTGAGGTAGCTTATTATATATTTTTGGGGCCATAGAGTAGATACTTATACTCATGAGCCGGGTTTTGCGCGAGAGATCTATTTTTAAGGTACCTTCGCGGCGACTGCCCACTGGATTCCAATTAAAATATTGAGGATTACTTTTAACAAAAATTGCAGCTTCACTAATGTAGATGGAGGGTAAAGTTAATATATTATATTTTTTAAAAAATGGTTTGCATGACTCGTCTCTTACTAATCCAAACATTGACCGTATGCATTTTTTTTGTGCAATAAATGCTTCCTGTTTATTTGTAGAGTTCCCCCAAAACATAACACCATATCTCAGTATTGATGCCACACATCCGTGGTATGCCATTAGTACACTGTCAGTATTAGTCACTTTCCTCAATTTATACAGAGCGTAGGAAAGTTGGTTAACTTTTTTCACAACATGTGATATGTGTAACTTCCACGTCAATTTTTTATCTATATTGAGCCCTAAAAATTTGGTAGAATTAACTTCATTTAGTGATGTACCCAAATAATTAATATTAATGCCTAAAGGATTATTGTCCATTTGTTTAAAATTTATTAAATTAGTTTTTGATAAATTAATTGTCAATGTATTAGATGTCAGCCAATTTATGAGAGATGTCAATGTATTATTAATGTCATGTTCTATAAATATATTATCGTGATTGATGTCAAAATTAAATAAAACCGTACTATCATCAGCATACATTGTTAGGAAATGATTGGTTACATTGGGCAAATCATTTATGTAAACAATGAATAAAAGAGGACCTAAAACACTTCCCTGTGGAACGCCGTTAGAAACTATCCTTGGTTCTGATGAATATTGTTTTTCCACAAAAGTGTTTGGACATATTCTATTTATTTGGGTGACTTGTCTTCGATTATTTAAATACGATTCAATTAGTTTATTTACATTCCCTCGAACACCATAATATTCTAGCTTATGGAGAAGGGTTTTGTGGTGGACAGTGTCGAATGCCTTCGACATATCCATGAATAAAGCGATGGCTGATTCTTTTTTGTCGACAGCAGTCAATACTTTTTTTAGAAATTCATAAATAGCAATGTTTATAGATCTGTTCCTTCTAAATCCATATTGTTGATCAGTGAGAATATCGTTGAGTGTCAAATAATCATAAAGTTTATTGTAAATTATATTTTCAATTATTTTGGAAAATATTGGTATTAATGCAATAGGGCGATAGTTATTGAGACATTTCTTGTCATCCTTTTTATGTATTGGAATAATGATAGTGAATTTTAATCTAGTTGGAAAAACACCTTGCTCTAAACATAAATTTATTACATGGCAAAGGATGGGTGATATCTTATCACTAACATATTTTATAATATCTGTTGACACGTCGTCGTATCCTACACTGTTTGTTTTCTTGAGAGAGTAAATTATATTTTTTATTTCTATTAAAGACGTTGGTGACAGGAACATTGAATGGTTATGGTTATTTTTCCGCGGTATTATATTTCGATTGGGGGGGTTATTAGTGTGTGCTAGATCAAGAAAAAAATTGTTAAATAAATTTGATATAGTTGTAGGGTCATATGTTTCTTCATCACCATTTAAGATACTTGTGATACTATCTCTCGGTAAATTATTTTTGTATTGATTAATAACTTTCCAAGTAGCCTTTGATTTATTATGCGAGTTATATATAAAATTGTTATTTTGAGCTCTTTGAGTTAAGAATAAAACTTTTTTGTAGCGTTTAGCGTAACTTTTGAATGTAGCTTTATTATGTTCTGTCGGTGAAAGGCGGTACTTCCATAATAATTTACGATTTCTCATGCTA
This sequence comes from Timandra comae, assembly GCA_958496195.1. Taxonomy (NCBI): domain Eukaryota; kingdom Metazoa; phylum Arthropoda; class Insecta; order Lepidoptera; family Geometridae; genus Timandra; species Timandra comae. The sequence goes on from OY292359.1 coordinate 10,458,520, forward strand.
CACTGTTTTATGCCTTTTGATATCCATTTAGGTTTTTCATGAGTAAATATTTTCCGCTTTGTTTTAGGAAAGCATAAATTATAAAAGAGCAAAAATGTGTCATGAAACAGGTCAAAAGCTATATTGGCGTCTTGGCAATCATAAACATCTCTAAAAGTTAAGCTATGTAGGTGTGTGGAGAATTTTTTCATGTTTTCTTGTGAGAAGTCGCGTTTATAAATATACCAGTGCTTTAATTTGCACGTTTTTTTAATAGGCACTTTAAGTAATTGAGCTGTGTGATCTGACAGGAGCAATTCTAGTACTTCCCCCTTGGAGCCCGGAATGTTATGCATTATATTATCTAGGCAGGTATTACTAGTGAGTCTTGTTGCAACATTAAACGCCGGATTGATGTTATATTGCGACATAATACATCTGAACGACCTGACAGTTTTATTTTGTTTTAAAATATCTATGTTAAAGTCTCCACAGATGATTACCTTATATTTATTGTTATTACATAGCTTGTTTAAAACTTCCTCTAATTTATTAAAAAATATGTGTATAATGTCATTATTCCTCTTAGGTGGTCTATATATACAGACAACAAATAATTTGTGATCAGTTAATTGTATTGCACTACACTCAAATATATTTGGAGTTGATAATTTAACTAAATGGGTAAGATTTACATAGTGAAGTGATTTGTCAATAAGAATGCAGGAGCCCCCGTTACGTGATGCTCTACAAGAATATGAAGCTAATTTGTAGTTTATAACATTAAGACGATGCAGGTCATCCTCAGTCATGTTATGCTCAGTGATGCAAAGAATGTCAACGGTTTTTTTCGTACCCTTAATAATTTCCAATTGAACCATAAGCCTGTCAGTTTTGTTTATAAGACCATCTATGTTTTGATGAAGTACATTTATATTTTTATACACGAAATAAATTGTTTGATTCGTGGCTGCTCCCAATGGCTTTGCTTTCGTTACAGTTTGTTTGTGAATCAATATAAATGTCAGTATTTAGAGGAAAATTTACAATGTCAGTGTATATATTGGTCATTACATTTTGATAGATATTTTTCAATCCTGAGTCATTGATCCTACCGGTATATTTTGAGAACATCTCATAAGTTAAAAGTGCATTTGAGTCAAATAAATATGTACATTTTTCATTTTGTATTTCTTCAAATAACAGATTACTAAACAATTCCACTCTATAGTTGTATAAAAGTGCACCCTGTATATATGTTGGTAGACATATTATTATATTTGTGAAGGAGATGTTTAGAAGACTTTTTTTAATATTTGCAACAATATCGATAAAATTACAATTTGTTTTAAAATCAGTTTCTCCAAGCAAAATAATACAGTAGTCATTCATATTAAAATCACAAATTTTATCAATTATATTATACAGAAGTTGGTTTATGTCACAGTTTGGTTTAGAGTAACGACAATAGTCAAAATGTTGTGAGAAAGTGTCTTCAATAGAGTGTATTGTACCGGAGTAATGCTTATTAGTTAGTATACATAGCTTTCTTTGTTTTATTAGAGTGGTTTGAGTATGTACTGGGTGTTGTGTATTCGATGAAGGGAGATCTGAAGGGGGGTGCGACGGAGAGTCTAAGTTTTTTCCAGATACAGGTTGATCACATTGGGTAACCGAGTGTTGTCTGTCGCTTTCGGCGGGATCCAGGTTTTTTTCCAGGAGTTCTTTTATAGGGATACTGTCTCGTTTGCCTTTTCTTTTCTTTCTTCCAGATAAGGGAGTTCGGGAAATTGTATCCGCTAAAGTCACTTTTTTAAAATTTTCAATGGTAGAAATACTTTTCTGAAGATCCATTTTTAATTGGTTATTTTCTCCGAGTAAATTTTCAATTTCTTGGTGCGCACTCATTAGTTCTATGTTGGCCTTTTCTAATTGTTCGGTAAGATATCTATTTTTTTCCGATAGTTCTGATGTGCAGTAACTTTCATTAAGTGAGCTATTGGGTAAACTCATCATTGTTGTATCAAATAATGATTCTTTTGATAAATCTGAGAGTGATGATGATTTTAACTGTTTATTTTTTTGACGTTGGGTGATGTTATCCATTTTAAATATTTGTTTTGAATTCCTTTCAGTTGACCGTATAAGTATTTCTCATAATATTCTCAAAATTAATTAAATCTGATTTTTGGGCAGAGATTATATCTTTACTACTTTGTGTCGAACGGAACGTAAAAATATGTTTCAGAACGAAATATTTTCTGTTATGTTGGTAGTGTTGTATTGTCAAACGTCACCTTAATCTGACTGTCAAATCAGCTGTTCCAGACAAGTCTAGCCTCTAATAACGTTATATAGTATTGGTTATATTAATTAATTGTACTCACAGTTAAATTCGGTTTTTAAAGACAGTAACGATGATTTTTAAGGTCTTGAGTCCGTGATCCAAATATGTTTGAGTGATTTTTGTGTTGTAGTCGTCTGGTGAGAGTAATTTCATTGCAGGATACAGTGTGCTTGAAGGTTAACTTTTTATTTATGTTACTTTCAATTTATAATACTTTAGTTTAACAATTTACTAACAATTAAAACAGCAGCGATCACACAAAACAATGTTGTTCATTAGAAGGCGGAAACGGAAACTGAATTGTATCTAGGTTATAAGAAATTACGCACACATTTATTCATATACGCACCCAGACCCAGATATTATACTTGTGACTTGCCCTTGTACTTTTATGTGGGTAGTTTTCCGTAAAGACCTTTCCCATTTGGTTATTTTAGGTATAACATACTAATAACCACCAGCCAGATGGTCCGACGACACGAGTGCATGTCGGGACAACGTGGCCCAGAAAGACCAGTGACAGAAACATGTGGAGAGATATTGGAGAGGCACCCTGCAGTGGGCTAACACATGCTGTTGAAGAAGAAGAAGAAGATACTAATAACAACTACATAATGAAAACACAAAATTTTTCCATTGAATTTTATTAAAATTATATCAAACTTAATGAACTAATAAAATACTGCTTCACAAAGCCAACTTCTTAATAACTAATGTTTATTATTATTTGATACCAAAATAGTAAGCATATAGGTAATTTAGGTATCAAACAAACAAAACGAAGAATTTAATAAAAATAATTTAACATTTCCATAACATTTTAGGTTGGAATAATAAATTATAATCCATTTGTAAGTATTTACACGAGGTTTAGCGTCGGATACAGAACTGGGTTAATAGCATTATTTTGGAAACTTATCTTACTTTTAACGAATGTTGGTTTCAGCTGATTATTTTAATAAACATAATAAATATGATATGGTGGTTTTGTTCTCATTATAACAATCCTATTTAATAATGGTTTATTCGAAAACGTTGCTGAGCCACCATGGGTTAGTGTTCGTGGTCTTTGGTCGCGAGAGTCTGCTGCCAACGTATGACAAATTGGGTTGTTTAGCGACGTGGACGTAGCTCTGGATTTTGGGGATCGTGTTCTGTAAGTTAGACTGTCTGTAAGACTGTACAGGTGTTCTTATACTGGGCTTGGATTGGCTATTGTGAACAACAGAGTGACTGATGTAGTTTCCAGTGTTGTAATTAAACACATCTTGAGGAACGTACTGTGCGGTCGGTATGGAAGCTGGTCGCTGGATCTGTGTTGATTCACAAACTGTTCCCTGCACTAATTTGTCCAACGGAGCTGTGTATACTCTGAAGTTGATGTCGCTGTAATCCAGATCAGCCTCTAAGAATACTGGCATACGGTCTGACATCACCCAAACGTTCCTCTGAGAATCAATTTTCACATCACTTGGGAATACCAAACCGACATCGTCTTTGTCAACTAAACCAAGGTTTTGTGGCTTGAAGGGGAATTCTGAGTTCCAGCAACCAATAGCATTCTGGTCGATCAAGCTGTAGAGCTGGACACCTCTGTCGTCCATTACTTTAGCAGTAGTATGACTGTCGGGTCCTCGTACTCCTACTACTTTGAAGTCTTTGTAAGATCCTTTGACTTTGGTTTCATCACGAAGAATGCGAGTAGATACAGCGAACTCAGTGTGACTGGACAAGGGACTGAAGTAGAGAGTTCTGTATCCATCAGGGCCGATAGGAGAAGCGGTGATACCGAAGATACCTTCGGCTCCCCATTGGAAGTTGAGGCCGGCGATGTTGAAGTCACCCACAAGAGGGTCGGGCATGAAGTAGCTGTGACTGAATCTCCATGATTTGTTTTGTTCCCAAGAGTAAGCAATGAGGCCGTAGCCGAGTTCGTCGGAGAAGTAAGCGAAGGTGTCTTCGCAGCTGGAACCGATGTCGAGGGCGATGTTGGCGATAAATGTAGAGGCGACGACGTCATCGGGACGGAACACGTAGCGACGGATACGTCTGTCTGTGTTCAGGTCATATACGTTCAGGGCGTATGGGCACAGGTTGGTTGCGTTATCTGGAAATACGGAGATATAATGTTAGTATTTTTCGAAATATGTGGGTGATTGCTGTAATTATAAAACAAATAAAATTCTAGTGTCTGTTTTTTTAAAATCAAAACCTCGAGCACTTATCATAGAGCACTTTTAAAAAAACTTTGATAAATGGGGCCTATAAAATACGCTATAAAGAAGTGTCAACAATAAACAACCAATCTAGTTCCAAACACGTTTTGATTGACAGTTAATTTATTAAGATTATGAATCTTACCGTAACCATAAGTGCCGACATCCAACACCCAGAGACGGTCACATTTGTCCGCCTTGACTCTGTATACTGTAGTCAGTCCGGTCTGGCAGTTGCCGAGTTCGTTGCCTTCAAAACTCGGGTAGGCGTTTAGCTTTGGCGAAGGATCGTAAGGCGCGTCCAGAGGCACGTAGTTTAGAGTAGCTGGGATACCTGGAATAAAACAAATGATTTTATTAATAAAGCTTTTAATGTACGGTTTTGGTATAGATTGTATGGTGTTTTGAATTTGATGAATTATGCGACATCTTTATTTCTTACTAGCAGCGCCCCGCAGTTTTACCCGCGTAGTTCCCGTTCCCGTGGGAATTTCGGAATAAACAGTATTTTATGTGTTATTCTGATGTATAAGCTATATTATTGTAAAGTTTCATTAAAATTCATTCAGTGGTTTTTGCATGAATGGGGAACAAACATCCATACATCCACACTCACAAACATTCGGCTATAGTAGGATAGACCTAGACTTGTTCACTAATGCTTATTGTTTACTGCTTATGCTTATAGGTAGTATTTAATCCAATAAGTAGTTTGTGGTTAAAAATATACCTATTAAGTTTGTATTACCTAGAATATACAGGTTATTTCAGGAGACATATAAAGTAGATCGGTGTATTAAATTTTATTAACATGCTAAACACAAGGGATTAGAATCCCTGGTCTGTGGTCACACAGTACACGTTTTTATTATATAAATTCTTAATTAGATAATTATCTATAGGAAGCGATTCAAAAACATAACCTTTATTGAATTTCTCTAAAACCTCGCAATCCAGTTTAGTTAAACTTTCATTAATAATTTAAATTTTAAAACTTGCTTCCGTAGGCGTATTACATTAAAATTTTGGAATTTTATTGTAAAAACGTTGAAGGTTTATTTAAATTAGATGTTAAATTTCTAATAAGTGATATTTAATTTACGTAATTTCGAACATTTGGTAGGCCTATATTGAATTAATAAATATGATTATGTAACTTTGGACCTTATAATACGCGTTGAGAAAAGTTTTAAATTATAATAAAATATTTGAGCAGTTCAACTATAATCTCTTGTTGGGGTCAATCGATAGATAACATTACATTAGCATAATTAATCACTTTATCATCTTAAGAGACTCTAACTGACCCCTAAGTAGGTTCGTTTCCTGTATCTAGAGTATCAAAAACTAAGCACACCATCTACACTAATATTATAAAGAGGAAAGATTTGTATTTTTGTATGTAACGAATAAACTCAAAAAGTACTGGACCGATTTCAAAAATTCTTTCACCATTAGAAAGTTATATTCACCTTGAGTAACATAGGCTATATTTTATCCCCGTATTCCCACGGAAACGGGAACCCCGCGGGTGAAACCGCGAGACGCCGCTAGTCATTAATATTACATCAGTCCGGGGTAATTTGATTTAGCCTTGCACAGGAATCGAACTCAAGTAGTACAGCATGTGATCAGCCATTTGGGTAGGTTTGATGTGAAATAATGTAATTGGTTTGTAGCAATAAGTTTCTATAATTTTGCGAAATATTTTTAAACGGGATGAGTTGACTAAATATTACAGTTTCCTAGTAAATAAAACTGAATTAAAAATAAAAGTTATGACACAAAACCGTTTACCTACACGCAAAAGAATTGCAATTACTTTAAATAAGACGTATTTGACAAATTACAGTAATATTAAAACAGAGATACTGCCTACAACTCAATTAGTAAGTACATAATTTATATTTTAAATATATAAAAACGAAGTAGATTTATTTGACAAATTTATTCAATGATAACAATGAATCCAATGAATAACAGTTTAAGTTAATTTAAATTTTATTTTATTACTAGCAGCGCCCGCGGTTTCACTCGCGTAGTTCCCGTTCCCGTAAGAATATGGGGATAAAATTATGCTAAAAACCTTTCCACTGAATCACTCTATCTATTAAAACAAACCGCTTCAAAATCGGTGCGTAGTTTTAAAGATCTAAGTATATATAGGGACATAGGGACAGAGAAAGCGACTTTGTTTTATACCATGTAGTGATAACTATAGATTTACCGAATAAGTGATTACAGAAAACTAAAATAATAAAACAAATATTACAACCGCGAAATTAATCAGTCAAAAAAAAGTTTTATCTAAATACTCTAAAGATTTAATCTTTGCAAATAAATCAAAAAGTCATGTTAAATTAAGCATTATACCAATGTTAAGTGGCGTTAATCGTTTATAATAAGGAGCGATAAGATCTTCTCAGTGGTTTCGTATCTCATTATTTAAATTTAAAATTGATACTACTATAAACTAGTCGATTTTATTTCATTAATTTATTCAATGAGTCACCTTCTAGCCATTTTATTCGGTGTGATATTCTTTCTATTACACTATGTCAGGTTATATGACCTTATTCTTTATTAAAGGGGCTTCGTACACAGCTTAGTAATATATTTATACACCCTTATTTTGAAATTGCGATACCTTATCTCACAGCTAATGTAAACGACGGGTGACAATATAATAGTGAAGTTAGTTTTTTTCTTTTGCTTTTATTTAAAAAGTTATGATAAGTCAAAGATTTTCAAAATCCCGCCGAATTTTATTGTTATTCTACACCGAACGCTGCGATACACAGCTGAGCGCGGTCATCGACCCGAGCCGTCACAGAATACTTGATAGCTAGTGTGCCGTCTGGTAATACGACATTTATTTTGTATTTTTTAAAGATAAGTAATCGACTATCATTTTTGATATTTTTATTGGATATATGGATTCAGTTACTGCTACAGATATTCTGATTTTAATAAGTCCCATATTTTCAAAATAGGGGTGTATAGCTTACTAGTAGTACCCCGCGGTTTAACCCGCGTGAATCCCAATCCCATGGGAATTTTGGGATATAAAGTAAAGTATCCTAATGTGTTATTCCCAGTTATAAGGAACATCTGTACTAAATTTTATCTAAATTGATACAGTAGTTTTTGCGTAACAGTAACAGACATCCAAACTGACAAACATACAAACTTTCGTATTTATAATATTGGTAAGATATAAACTCAAAACTGACGGCTACCCATCATAGTTATGACGGTGGCAGACGTTGCTTAACCGGACTCGTTGTTATTAATCCGGGATTAACACTGAGTCATAAGTGCATCGAAGATTATAATAATAATTTTATTGCTTTATTTTCTCAATCTATAGCATAATAAACATATAATCGATTTCCGTAATCGAAATTTTGAATACTATGATAGTTTAATACTATGTTTTTGAATAACTAAGTTGACCTAGTCCGGGTATCGAATCCTTTCTATGCGGAAATAAAGTAAATAGTTACCTGTATGTAACAAGTTTAAAACCCTAGTTTTCGAAATTCTGTGAATTAATTTTTGGTATATATTAAAATGTTCTAGATAGTATTATTATGACTTGTGGGGGTAAACATGGTGACGTAATGATAAGGACATTAGAAGGAGAAGGAAGAGAAGGGTCTGGACCTCTTACTCATCATGCAAAAGGAAGTAACATTAACTAAGCTACTTTTTAGCTATTATTTTACGCCGAAATGCGTCTGCGTAGTTCAGGTGATAAACCTAGTTAGGGGACAGGTGATATATGAAAATAATAGACTGATAGAGTGAATATTTATCAATCTGTGAAGGTGTCGTATATTCATACCAGGTCAAGCTAGCCTATGTAAGAACTGTGATAACACAGTTCTTACATCTATAGATTACAGTAGAGAGATTTCATATATCCGAGTAATGGAAAAATACAATAACATAATTTCGAAAATTATATAATACATTTGAGACTATAAAACTACGACATTTTATAAACAAACAGTTTAGAAATATTCTAACATCTAGACGCTAATTGAATAAATGATGAAATGATGTAACTATCACTTATTTCGAAGTATAATTATATTTTGAATTTGGTGAATAATGTTGGCAATTTATTAATTTAATTGGTAAATTTTGCAAATAGATGTTGTTTGTTTGAGTGGAATGTTTTTGAAATTATTATTTTGATATTCATGTATTACATGATGTACATTCTTAGTGTGGTAGAAATAATTGATTTAGCTTTTTAAGACTTCAAAGACGCACTATTTGGTAATAACAAATAAAACAAAACTGTTATAAAATGAGAAGCTAGAAGTCCAGTCCTGTTGTCTATTTTCCAAATATGGCCCTGGTTTAAGATTACCAACATGCCTTCTGCTATTTCTTCTTACCAATATCAATGAAGAGTGGCTTTCATCGAGCGTATTATCCATCATCCATCAATCAACAATTTAGTACCCAAAAACCTACTATAACCTAATAAATCCTACTATCCTACTAATATTATAAAGCGGAATGTTTGTGAGTGTAGGTGTGTGGATGTTCGTTCCTCTTTCACGCAAAAACTACTGAATGGATTTCAATGAAATTTGGTACAGATGTTCCTCATACCTAGGAATAGCACATAGGATACTTTTTAAACCAAAATTCCCACAGGATAAGGTTCCACGCGGGTAAAACCGCGTTGCACAACTTCTATATAAAAGTAGTGAGTCAGAGAAACACTAAACATCCTTGCGACCACAACAGATAGATGTATAAAGTCTATATTATCTGCCATCACTTCCTTATCTGTCCTTAGCATACTAATCTTTTATTGTGAAAGTTTATTGGTTTTTTAGTGCTTCTATCGAAAAGCGATGATATAATGTATTATATACCGATTGTTTAGAAACAATCACTAGACTGAATAGTGAAATAAAACTACTTTAATCGGATTATCAAGTGATCCTGCTTGCTATGCATTTGTGTGCTCGAGTGACAGTCTATAGGTAATATTACCAGCCCGAGTCTCTTGTCGATTCTTCTCGGCTGATGTAATTCCGAATCTGTGGTAGATTCATTGACGTTCATAAGTGCCTCATTGAGGCCTTGACTGAATAAATGATTTTTGACTTTGACTTTGTCCTTATGTGTTAACCAAAAAAGTATATAATGAATTTATATACATACATATGTCTGTTTTTTGCCTTTTATTCACAGCACAAGCTCTTCTTAGTTTGGGACAAAGTAGGGTCGTTCGATAAGTGTGTGAATATTTAACTCACAGATATAAGCTACTTGTTATTATACTATTCAAATTTAGAAGCGTAATATATCCGAATTTCACAAGGGATCTATTAATTAAAATAATAGTAAAAATTAATTTGCGGAAAATATTATTATGGTAAAATATAACTTATTAACCTTTAAGTTCTTTCCGTAATCTTGATAAAAGTTTAAATTCCACTCCGAATTCCATATTCATTTATGCGAAAAGTATTAGAGCATAAAATAATACCCAATTACAGTAAGTATTTCGATTTTAATTTACTTTAAAACAAACTTGGCAAACTCTAGGAAAATACCCAAAAAGTCTTATTAAATTTGCGTATTCGAATGCATACTGATAATTTGTAAATAAGATTGCCATTCATATAATCGTAATATAGTGATGATGTAATAATTTTAATGTATAATAAATTACGCATGCGTAGAGGTTGTTAATATTTTGTTTACTTCAGCCTCTTAGTAGGCTTAATTTGGTCAAGTGTGTGTCGGGATATGAAGGTTAACGTTCTGTATATTATATACAGAAGTGTTGATAACCGATTTCATTTAAACTAAACATTAAAATAAATAAATATATTTGCAATAATTTACGTAAATTCATTTCAATAATTTGGAATTTAATTTATTTGTTTATTATTATAAAGCTGGAGAATTTATATTTGGTTCGGTTTTTAGTTGATAGCGCTGAATTTAGGAAAAACTACTGTTTCAAATTGAAATGTGTTTAAGAGTCGGATAGCCCATGTATAGAGGAAGTTTATACACATTCGTAGTATCAATAGATGCGAAGCGGTAGCAAACAATACGAAGTCGCGGGTGACTACTAGTTTATTACAGCCAGCGTCAGATAAAAAGTTTAAGTATTTATTTATTAAGTTCCCCTTGATAATACATACATACTTTCTTTGGTATTAACTCATTATTATACTATGGTATTACCAACCAAGTGCGGTGTTTTTATCTAAAGGTGACTGTATAAAGATCCCGTAGGATGAGATTCATAAATTTAATGACTAAAATTACAGACAATGTGAGATTAAGTTAAGCATTAAACACGAGTGGGAGGGGTTTTCGTTACAGTGGGATGTTTTTGTTATACAGTTATATGACAATAGAAATAAATAATGACCTTGACCCAAAGCTAGATAAATAGATCTACAACAATAGCTTTACGGAACCCTAAATATAAGTCTATGTAGGTCAAAAACAAGAAACAGAAACGCCCACTATTCTCTGAATATTAAAATAATAGCCAATTAATATGTAATTAAGATAGATTAACGTAACGCATTTGTAAATATTTCAAAGTTTTGTTTGAAATAGTAACGTAGTAAAATGGTTGTATTGTTTTGATTTTATAGATGGTCTACTAATGTGATGGAAGATAAGAAATAAATGAGCTGCATGTAAAAGAATATGAGTGTGAAAGCAGTGCATGTAGAGTTGAAGGCTAACAAGAGTGAAAGAAAAAAAATGTTGTGCCGACCACACATAGCGTGGGAAAAATGCAGAAAAATTGATCTATTTTTATATAGAGACTAGCTGCGTCCCGCGGTTTCACACTCGTAGTTCCCGTTCCCGTAGGAATTTCAGGATGAAAAATAGATGTTGGCCGATTCTCAGACCTACTGAATATGCTCACAAAATTTCATGAGAATCGGTCAAGCCATTTTGGAGGAGTATGGCAACGAAAACTGTGACACGAGAATTTTATATATTAGATCAGTTGAAGCAACTAGAAAGATTTTTAGGAAAATCTATGACTGCGATGCCGGCGGAAACCGCGAATTTTTTTTCAAAAATATACAAGAATTATTTAAAAATCTTTTACTACCACCGAAATTACCACGAACAATTTTTGGATGTACGAGTAGATGTTGGTGTAGAATATGATTGATTGTACAATATTAGCGTTAGAAACCGAAAATCTATAATCATATTAAAAGGAGGCTGTTTGTAACTCGTGTTTATTAGGATTAGCGCATTAAAAGTCACTAACTACTAATCTAATTTCCAACAAATCTTTTATCATGAAACAGCTCGATTATTGAGGAAGGTTATATCATCATACCGCGGGAGTAGACCTGTAATTACTAACAGATGAAACAACGGGGATGTGGTTTCACAATTTGAAATGCGCCTTATAATTTAAAGCAATAGTGTAATTACTTGAGGTTATATTTAAAATTTGAGTGTATCATCTAATTTTGAGAACAATAACAAAGATTTGCACAAACGATTTTCTCATCTTTTATGCAAATACAAGGTTGATTTTGTTTTAATTATGGACATTGAATTATGTTTATCAGTCGTAACAATAATGTGACACTAAGTTTACTTATTCAAATGTTTTATCTAATAATATGATCTCTTTGTTCTAAGTTGATTAGAGGCGTAGCTTACTTAATAGTCCGAAAAATGTAGCGTCAAGATTCAACGGATATTTTGTACTAGCTGTGCCCCGCGGTTTTACCCGTGTGAATCCCAATTCCATGATAATATTGGGATGAAAGTATCCTATGTGTTATTCCTAGTTAAAAGGAACATCTGTACCAAATTAAATCTAAATCGATACAGTAGTTTTTGCGTGAAAGAGTAACAAACATTCAAACTCACAAACATACAAAATTTTGCATTTATAATATTAGTAGGATGTACCCAAGTGTTTTATTGGTAATAAAAGTAGTTTTTAAGATATAGGTAAGCGCCTCAAAACATAAAAATTCTTAAGTTGTAATTTATATGTTTTGAATAGACAAGACCGGATTTTAATTATTTAAAATAAATAAAATGTCGAAATTGCTTAAACGTGTCTTTTCATAATAAAACCATGTTAAAGATTTGAGTAAATATTGGCAATCAATCATCATCAAGATCAAGAATTATCCCGAGAAATAATTTGTTACATATTTTTGCAAAGATTTTAGTTCTTAAGAGAACGGATTAAAACTTATTTCCTTACAAAGTTTGGGTATATATCATATTTAATTTAACTTGAATAATCTATTATATTTTTTACTACTGTGCCCAGGGATTTTCCCACGAAATTCATATTCTAATAAGGTTTTAAAATGTTAGTAATAGAAGGTAAAAAATCATTCAAATTTTTGAAGTCGTTTAAACGAAACTAACGAAATTAGGTTTTATTTTATGGCTTTTTGGATTTTTTAGTTATCACACAATTATTTATAACGCACACTATCGAATCCGCGATCCTTTAGTATTCCGACACGATGATCACTCTGCCACTTTGTCGCTAATCAGCAAAAAAGTTTCGCGGGAAAAAAAACTAATCTAAATTTTAACAAATAGTCAACAATCGACATACCTTCGCGCCATCTGGGTACGCTGATAAACAGCTTGTTCTTCCATCTTTCAATACCAACAGGCAAAGCATTCTCAGGTATGAGAGCGCCGAGCTGTTTGGCATGCAGCTTGGAAAACTGGTCGGGATAGTTCCAATCCATCACGTTCCATGAGAACAGCTCTTGTAGCTTAACAGCTGCAGAAGCGCAGGACACGAGACCGCATAAAAGTATTAGCTTGGCCGCCATTTTGAAGCTGTTAGAAAAAAAAACAAAATTACAAAACAGGAAATAATTAGAATTTTGATTTATGGAAATTTTGTTGAGTAATGCTTATTTGGAAAAATGTGGAGAGTGATTTTTTATGATAATTTTGGTAGTTGATTAGCAATTTTTAATTACTTAATATGATTAAGTAGTAGATCGTTCCGGTTTTGTATTGGTCGGATTTTCCTATGGCTTTTCCAAAAGTTTTTTACTTAGAGTAAATGAATTTGGAAAATTATGATATTAAAAAGATAATGTTAATAACTGACACAAAATAATGAGTTAGATTATTAATTTAGTTCAGTCGTTTTTATTTATGGCGTGATCATAGGAAATAGGGATTAATTTTTATATAAATGACTGCAAATAGAACGTTTATGTATAAAATAAACTAATAATTAAAAGAAATTGATAAAAAAAATTTAGAAGATTGACATACAGTTACTGTTATATCATAGAACTTGAAAATAGAAAATTAATATTATGAGATGTTTTTTGCTTTTTTTTTACAAAATTTTATTGAATTGTCAACAAAACGTCTAATCACATCAAAATCACACAAAACACATTAAACACAATATCACATTTCTTTTATAGAACACGCATTTTTTTCGCGATTTCATATGAATTTTAAATATCACTAAAAATTAACACTTATTTTTTAAAACGAATACTTTTTTGAAACGCGCATTATTATTTTAAATTATGTATCTAAAGATTTTTAATTTGTCACTTATTGGAAACAATAAAAATTAAACAAACAAAATCATACTTTTATCTAAACTCCAGATTACTTTAACACAGATTTAACAGACAGTTAAATATTAAGCTCTACACAAAGTTAACTGATAGTTAATTTAAGATAGAAGTTAACATAAAATATTCTGGTACATATACGTACACTATCGGTAGTAGTGTCCAGTGTCTACGACAGTTATCTTTCGACTGAATTATGCTAAGACACCCCTACTGTATAAAAAGACGTTTGCTAACTCCTACCACCACTCGGCCAAACGCTACGGAAACTCTCAACCAACCAACCGACATTACGCAACGAACCACATTAAAAATGCGTGACTTTTTTGGAAATTCATATTAAACTTTATTCATATATATCATAAATAAATAAATAGTTTACTAATTTTGATTATAATAATTGAATTTATATTAAATATGTAAAATTGTGGTGTAATAAATTAATAATTTTGTTCTGTAAACATTTTTTTTGTTGTTTTTGTTATATATGTTTTTATAGGCATATAAAATATAGCTTATTATTTAATTTATTCGCTTTGTGTATCTAATATCTTATTATACGAATAATGCCTAGAACATTGTCTACTATAATATGTATTAGTCAACTGTTGTCCGATAGTTTCTCTATTACTCGAAACTATCGACTGATTTGAATAGATAAATAGATATTTTACAACGAAACCACATACGAAAATACTGTGTCCTGTACTAGTACTAAGTCACATAAAGAGTTGTACAATGGACGATCTTATAGCTAGTAGCGATCTTTTCCAGGCAACATTTGATGGAAAAAAAAGAAAAAAATATTTTGAAAAATGCGTTCCAAAATTTTTCCATCTGAGGTGAAAATTTTTAATGCATCATATCTGCACTAAAGTGATAACGAGTTGGTTCAAAATTATGTGAATGAAAAGAAAGGTGGCTCAAATGATATACAGTTTAAAAAATACAGGACCGAAAAATACGCGACCAAAATTGCGGGACACAGCTAACATTTAGTTTTTGTTAAATTTTATGTCTTAATAGTTTTAGTCTGGAGCTGAGTTGAATACCTATTGATTGTAATCTTACTTATAGATTTGTTTACATGTTCAATTTAGTTTAAAATCCGAACACACAAGTACCGAATAAAGCTTTATATAATTTAGAAGCCGTGCTCTACTTTTTCAATCCTGTTACAGATTATGTTCTAACTAGCTTTGGCGTAGGATTATTACTCTGCCTATACTTTGGGAACTTAGAAAGCATGATAATAGCAATTAGCAATAGCTGGTGGGGCTACAGCTCTGATAGTGCATTTCTATGTGGCATTTCTCCCCAAACTATGGCCCATCTTCTAACTTGCCGTGCGTGTCCCTACACCTGCACACGCGAGGACCTTTACAAGGCCACTCATAGTGCCATTTTGGTGGCTGAGTTCTGGTCCTCTAAAATATGAGTCGTCACGCAAAGAAGAAGAAGCAAATAGCTGTCTTCAATAAAGGAACTACAATGAAAAACTATTTTATCAAATCAAATTCGTACAGAATGGTAACAGCTGGGATATGAACCTATTGGTTAGTTGTCAGTTCGGTACGGTCCTACCTTCAAATCCTAGTTTTGAGTAAATTTTTAATAATCATATCTTCAAATTATGATAGGTGTGTGAAATAATACAAATATTCTTAACGATGTAGTAGTTCCTGAGATTAGTTTGTTCAAACACGCTTACAAACGTGTTTTGATATCAGTATTAATTTAATATCGGATTAGTAGTTCCTAATATTATCATTTTTAAACAATTTTTTGCATCTTTTAGTATAAATAAAGTACTCATTTAATACCATATTTGGGCCTACTTTTCTAAATTTCTTTATAATAGCTTTATGAGATAACAGCCGTGTCGCGACTAACGACTCATAAAATATTTATCAAATAAAATTCGACGAAAAAGGTTGCATTCCAAAGTTAACGCGCATTTTTTAAACTCAATTGAAAAAGGGCGACAGTGCAACAGTCAATGATGTTTATTTTTGGCCAGCAATTGACCTTATAAACAAATAAAGGTCTATATTTGTGTTTAATTGTCGGTTGTTCGGTGACACTGTTTGTAAACGGCCACCTTGTAGCCTTTTCTTTTGTGCAATAACAAAACATGTTTAACAAATTATTTCAAACATTTATAGTAAAAGTTCTAAAGTACATTTAAGATGGTTCAAAATTTAGGAAATCGATGATATTTTGAATGTAAATTAGTATAAACACATTAAATTAAATTACGTAAGAAACATCGAGACCAGTTCGTAAAATTTAAATATGTTTCACAATTCTCAAAACCAAAATTCTAATCTTACTGACCTAGATAAGGCTTGTTTTAAATAAATATTATTAATATGTATTAAATTTATAAAACTAACATAACTTAGGTATACTTATTTTTTTGAATTACATCATATTATGGATGTTCCTTTATAGTTTCCTTTTCTGATTTGAATGGAATGTTACTTTAACGATCTTTTCTGACGTCTTTGTTTTAGTAATCGGCGTCAAATGTTTCTTCCGTCTGTCTTTGAAGATTCTAAAGTATCGTTCCGTAAGATCAACTTTTTTCTCACATCGATAAATATTAGTGCAGTCAGGAAGACTAGATGTATTTCCCTGCGTTTCCATAATGAACGAAATCGGGCTACATGTTTTTTTTATCTCTAATCTTTTTATAAATTCAGAAATGCTATGCAATCAGCAATGCTTCTTTTAACCAGTGACACCTTTGGTGATAACCTTACCAAATTATTTTGAGAAATTTATTAATTTCTTCGTCTCCTATATCATTGTTCCATGTCTAATTAGGATTCCTTAGGGTTCGAGATTTAAAGAAACGCCATCATTTTAAGAGGCGTAGTCTCTGAAACATAAATTCATAAAAGCTTTTGGCAGTTAGCAATAATTAACTTGTTATAATATGTCGAATCGTGTTACCTAATTGCTGTTACTTATATTGGTGAGCCTATTTAAATAAATAAATAAATTTGTTTTTATAGCTATATATTATTTATATTTCATTCTTCCTAAGCCTTGTTATTCATCGATTAGAAATGAATGCCGTAATAGCTTGCTGGTAGGACCTACCTCTATCCTCATAATGTTAAACATTATGAAATTTCTTTAAAAAAATGAGAGCAAATCCAAACCCGAATGATATTAATTTGACCTTGTTGTAAATAATTATATTTAAGGACAAATTTGGATAAGTATCGCTTTTTGTTAATGAAATTTTATTTTTAAACAAAACTGGCCGTTTTAATTATAAATGCGGTTACATATTTGTACATACAAACAAATAAGGTGAAATACATACAATTAAGTGTATTTTTACTCGTTTAATTTTACTCCATTCACTCGATATTGAAATGTTTTTATCAATGAAGGTTCATTGATACACGATTTTAACTACTGGGTATTTGTAATCGTGTTTTACTGAATAATTGTGATGTTTCACAATTGTTAAAACCTTTTAATTTTTTAGTTTATTATTTTATACTAGCAGCGCCCCGCGATTTCACCCGCGTAGTTCTCGTTCCCGTGGGAATTTCGGGATAAAACATAGCCTATGTTCTTTCCCGGATCATAAGCTACCCCTGTTCTAAATTTCAAGTCAATCGGTTCAGTAGTTTAGCCGTGAAAAGGTAACAGACAGACAGACAGAGTTACTTTCGCATTTATAATAATAATATAATAATTGTGCATCCTTTACACAAGATTAAATATGTCAAAGGGCTTCCGTGTGTTGGCTTTGGCCCCATACTAGCCTTCCAAAAGACCGGGACTCCTTAATAGTCCCGTGAATGGAAAAGACATAACATATAATAATAATAATATAATCATTCACTCCATCATCTCCTTATAGTAACCGACCCCTAACTAAGTTTGAAACTAATATTAGTTAGGATTAGGATAGGATGTATAACACGCCATAAATAATGGTTAAATTCTAAGTATAACACTCCTACTACAGTGTACAAGTACAGGGTGTCCCAAAAATCGTGGGTGATATTAAATAGGCCGTCGTAATAGAAATAAATAGTATAAAATATGTATTTTCTAACCTAAAAAGGCACGCAAGTAAAACATTCAAAAAAAGGAGTCCACAGTATTTTGATTTATCCAAGAATTTTGGCTTATATAATATAAGAAATATTTATGATAATATGCTTCTAGACTATTATTCAATATATTCAACGAATAAATAACGATTGTTCTCAGTGGGTGTTACTTGAAGTAAGTAGACTAATACCTTTACAGAGCATTCAAAACTGCACTGGACTCTTGACTGATAATATTATTCATATATTCACACAAACAGGAATTATTCAATAATAACGCAGTACTGTCAGGATATTGCAAAATTGGTTAATGACTTGGTTGTTTTGAAATTTGTACTGATAACAAACGGATTCCGACTCCACCCAAATTACGAATATTACACACAAATTAAGAATTTTGTTCAGATATAGGTTAATTAAGTCGTAAATTATTGTTTTCGTTTCCGTGCTTCGGAGGGCATGTTAAGTCGTCGGCCCCGATAGGTGTATTGACATCATCGACACTCGTTGCTAGAGCCTTCGGAAGTCTAGCCGACAAATTCGCATATATGAGAGAGTTTTGCATTGAATTCATACATAGAAGTTATTATTATAATAAAAAAACAAAGAGTAGATAAGCTCTTATAGATTTTCTATAGTAGGGATATTGGAATAAGAATTAGTCTTAAATTAGTCGTAATTCATTTTTAATTGGTCCGTTGCGAGTGGCGTAATTTCTGTAAATTACACCAACCGAGACGAACCTGAAATGCACTTTAAAGAACGGATCTTTAAATAAAAAACCACTTTAGTAAAGACAACTTATCAGTAGGTACTTGAGCAATTCATTTACAAAATAAAAGAAAAAAAAAAAACACGAAGGAACCAGATATTACGCGGGCAAAGCAAATATGATATTTCGTTGTTCATTATCATTAAGTACAAAAATAAATTTGGTCAAAGTAATGTTTCGTAATTTTTGTTTAAAACTACGAGTAAGTTAAAAATAAGTATATGACGCATACGCGTATTATGTGAATGTATTAAATGTGGTGCGTGCCTTATATGGAATATTTTATGCTTGATTTTTGCGTTTACTACCGTCATTGATATGTTCTATGTGGAACTGACCTAGACGGTTGTTGTAATGTTATCGTGTATTCGCAACCACGTGGGTAATTCGCTACGTGAGTTCAAACGTCACGCTTGACGGGTGGGGTCATACGCATCGTTTGTCTTATATTACGGACATACTCGTGACTCTGAGAAAGGAATTTGAACAATTTTGCACCTATTGATCTAATTAACGATTAATCTCTTATGCACGAATTATATTTGCACTAACTAGCTATTGAACTGGATAGCAATAAAAAACTGCATAATCAATTCATAATTTTGATCCTATTATTCAAACACACCCTGTATCGTTCCGGGTGCAAACATTCAAAATAATTTATCAAAAAATTTATGTACGTCAAAAAACTTACAAAATAAGTCTCAAAATTAATGGTTAATTAACTGAATAACGAGCTTGTTTACAACAAGGGGCACAGTTGAAATTGTTTTAAGATTGTAAATTATACTATGTAAGTAAAAGTAATCCCACCAAAAACATTCTGTAAAAAACTAGCCAAGTCTCGATGGAGCTGCTTGTTTAACTCTAAAAAGTAATGAAATCTAGACAGACTCGTGCCAAGTCTAAGGTTCCTTACTGCGATTTCTTTATTATTATAGTTAATGTTGTGTGACTTGGCCGTTGAACATTGTTTAAAAGGTTAGTAGTGGGTACATGTCAATTTTGTTTACACGTAATGTTATAACATTATTAAAATACGCAGCTTTATCAAGCCTACAATTGACTGGATATTGAATCAACATTTTTCAAGTGGCTATAATTAAGCAAATTTTCTATCGTCAATGGATAGGTTCTGGATTTTTTAAGATTGGTGCAATAGCGTCATGGAGCACCTAGTTTTGTACCCTTGTGTACATACATGTGTACCCTTCAACGGCCAAGTCACACAACATTAACTATAATAATAAAGAAATCGCAGTAAGGAACCTTAGACTTGGCACGAGTCTGTCTAGATTTCATTACTTTTTAGAGTTAAACAAGCAGCTCCATCGAGACTTGGCTAGTTTTTTACAGAATGTTTTTGGTGGGATTTCATTTCTTTTTGTTAAAACTTGTTTATATTGATTTATTTTATTAGATTTTCTTATTTGACACACTTATTTTTTAGGAGTAGTATTATATTATTAAGCGCCCCGCGGTTTCACCCGCGTAGTTCCCGTTCGCGTTTCCGTGGGAATTTCGGGATAAAAAGTATCTATACATAAATAGTTTTTAAGCTACCTCCCCACAAATTGTCAGCCAAATCAGTTCAGCTGTTCTAGAATTATAATTCCCGTTCCCATTCCCGTGGGAATTTCGGGATTAAAAGTTTTCTATGTGCTTCTCCTGGTTCTAAGCTACCTCCCCACCAATTTTCAGCCAAATCAGTTCAGCCGTTCTTGAGTAATAAATTCCCGTTCCCATTCCCATGGGATTTTCGGGATTAAAGTGTTCTATGTTCTTGTTCTGGTTCTAAGCTACCTCCCCACCAATTTTCAGCCAAATCAATTCAGCCGTTCTTGATTTTTAAATTCCCGTTCCCAATCCCGTGGGAATTTCGGGATTAAAAGTATCCTATGTCCTTTTCCTGGTTCTAAGCTACCTCCCCACCAATTTTCAGCCAAATCAATTCAGCCGTTCTTGATTTTTAAATTCCCGTTCCCAATCCCGTGGGAATTTCGGGATTAAAAGTATCCTATGTCCTTTTCCTGGTTTTAAGCTACCTCCCCACCAATTTTCAGCCAAATCAGTTCAGCCGTTCTTGATTTTTAAATTCCCGTTCCCAATCCCGTGGGAGTTTCGGGATTAAAAGTATCCTATGTCCTTTTCCTGGTTCTAAGCTACCTCCCCACCAATTTTCAGCCAAATCAATTCAGCCGTTCTTGATTTTTAAATTCCCGTTCCCAATCCCGTAGGAATTTCGGGATTAAAAGTATCCTATGTCCTTTTCCTGGTTCTAAGCTACCTCCCCACCAATTTTCAGCCAAATCAATTCAGCCGTTCTTGATTTTTAAATTCCCGTTCCCAATCCCGTGGGAATTTCGGGATTAAAAGTATCCTATGTCCTTTTCCTGGTTCTAAGCTACCTCCCCACCAATTTTCAGCCAAATCAGTTCAGCCGTTCTTGAGTTACAATTCCCGTTCCCATTCCCGTATAATTCCCGTTCCCGTTCGATTATCCTAGTTTTTATAGTTTTCCCTTTATGTGGCCATTAAACCCTAACTCTGTACCAAATTTCAGCTCTCTAGGTTTATGGGAAGTACTAGTTCTATTTTGATGATCATGAGTGAGTGAGTGAGTGAGTGAGTGAGTGTCTAAAATGCGAAACTTTGCTTTCGCTTAACTTGGGAACTAAATGACCTACAGACTTGAAATTTTATTTTAAGTATGTGATTGTATAGCTTACTGGATGACGAAAATTTCAGCGTTCTAGTCTTATCCAGAGGTTGTCAAATAGGGGCCTGAAAATGCGGCGAAATGGTTCCTGTAAAGGATGGTACGGCAGTGTTTGCTTCGCGCTCGACTTGGCGGGGGGCACTGCCGTGCCCCCAGATTTAAATCTTATATACCTACCTATAAACTTCTCGTCTCATGAAATTTTGTGAGCATATTCAGTAGGTCTGAGAATCGGCCAACATCTGTTTTTCATCCCGAAATTCCTACGGGAACGGGAACTACGCGTGTGAAACCGCGGGGCGCAGCTATTATTTCATAAATTTATAATATAACAGCACACGTAAAGGACCAATAATAGGAAGGCCTTGTTGTAGAAAACTACCTATTAATAAAACTCATACTATTTTGTTCGACGTTCAAAATTTAAATATTAAAGAAATCATCATAGAATTTATGCGCTGTTAGTGGTGTAGAAAATGATTATACTTATAATCTAAAAATTCCGTCAAGGTCAACAGCATCGGGAATCACGCGGGTAAGACCGCAGGCTTTCCCCGCGTAATTCCCGCATTGGCCGTTGAGTTTCTTTAATTTCAACGTGTCTGTATCTAAATAAATTATATAGTTCGCAAAAGTTCTAACAGTATTATAGAAAAATATACATAGTTATTCATAATAGTAATAAATAAATTCAGTAAGTAAATAATTGCGATCATAAATGGTACAAATTAAAAAAATAATAATAAAAGGAAGCATCACAGAAATATCGCTTAATTGTAATAAACTCTAAAATATTTTTGTTAAAAAAAAATATTAAAGGAACTATAATTTATATAAGTACTTATATATGTATATACATACTTTATTTACGCACATCAGGAAATATAAAAAAATAATAACATTATTCACAAACGCGTAACAATGGTAAAAATGGTTTTTATTTGCTTAAAACAATAAAAAATAATTATAATAAATAAATAACAATAACAATTATTGTTTCGAAGCTACTAGATTAGGTCGCGGCCCTACACAGCCACGTATGTGAAAATTGACTCATGGACAAACATTTAAATGTACAAAACCAGGTTATATTTAGTCAAGTAGCAGACGTTCCAATTCGTAAAATCCTTAAAAATCATACCGATGTTTGAACTTTGACCCTTATGTATACTAGGACATTAGGGTCAAAATTGACTATTTTCATGGGAAAATACTGAGCTGATCGAAATAACAATTTTGTCGGACTGATTACACTTTCCGATTTGGTTGTGGTAGGCCAACTGTAAACACTCAAATTATTATAATTAACGGGATATTTATCATGTACTCGTATATTATTTCATCCGTGATCATGGCGCTTGCAACAGCGTCGAAATATCGGAAACTCGTAACAAATAATATACATTGTAAATATCCCGTTAATTATAATATTTTGAGTGCTAATAACCATGATAACTATAACAACTGTAAACAGGCTTCACAACACTAATTTTCAATTTGTCTGTCTTTATTTGAGGATAAAACTACGTAATTTACAATGTATGCCTTTACTTATTAAAATGTAGTGATAGTTTTCACTGTAGCACCACACATCCTATAATAGGGCTGATGACGTCATACTGTTCGCCACTATGGTTCTGTGGCTCGAAACCTATATATTTTGATAAATAACTATGTCAATAGATAATTCAATAGACAGGTAGATTGATATTGTTCACGTTTTGTCCATTAACGGATTTCCGTAGTAGGCCTCACATCCTACATGTACTGCAAGGTAAGCAACACAATTAAAAATATTTACCTACTTATTTAATTAATTTATGTCATTATATGTATTTACTTAACTACGGTAAAATCAAAAAGAAGGATAATGATTTTTGACTTTTTAATTATAAGATTGAATTATTATATTATTACTTAGATCATTTATTCAATTTAAATAAGTTTTCAGGAGGTATTTACTTTTTATACGACTATTGTAAAAAATATAGGTTAATGATTTTTTACAGCCCATGCTTATGTTTTCAGGCGAAGAGAGGTTTCCTGAACGAGAATTTCAAATCCACGTTTACACTCTTTATAATTCAGAATATACCTACAACTACTATCTGTGCCCCCACGGTTTTACCCGCGTGGACCGTAGGAACTTTGGGATAAAAAGTATCCTATGTGTTATTCCTAGGTATGAGGAACATCTGAACCCAATTTCATTAAAATCTATTCAGTGGTTTTTGCGTGAAAGAGAACAAACATCCACACATCCACACTCGCAAACATTCGGCTTTATAATATTAGTAGGATATGCAGATGGTAAATCTAAATACCGCTGTTAATCTTTATTTATTAATAAGACGGTAGGTATGAATTAAGTACATAAAAATACCTACTCATTTTTATAAGTAAATCACCCATAAGAAACCATGGTAGGTAACTAGGTTAATAAATTGATTAAGAAATGATGTTGACATAAAATATTATCTAACCTACACCTTGTTCGACGCATAATTCATTATAGTAACTGTCAAATAGTTAATGTGTGACACGTTAATAAATTGTGCCTACCTGGTTATTAAAACAATTTTTATGATATAAACTCTGACTTACGGGATATTATTCATACTTTTGTTTAAGTTATATATCCGGATTATGTAATATCTATAATACAATAGATAAATCAATAGTAGTTTTGTGCTTTTGCTCGACTATAGTGAAGTAAAAAGATAGGTTATGATTATGACTTTTATAGGCGCTTTTTTACTTAGTTATACTTGTCCTGGATTCACGGTAGAATTAAGTTCCTTAGGTATTTGAATACATTATACTGTCCGAATTAATAAAATTCTCCGCAAATCAAAATATTGAGATTTTCCGTTATTATATATAACTCACCTCAAAATCATTTTTGGTTATGGTCTAAAATGTCAAAATTTTTATTGAAAAACAGTTTCATGTCGGCTCTACATTTAGAGCCGTGAAGCTGAATGGACGTGAATGTGAGTGTAGATGATTTCCGCGATGTTCACGAGTCGCCTTTACAGGGCGTTCACGTTGCAAATCCATGGTAGATACTAAGGAAGAGCCGCCTTTAAAATTAAATCGATATGAATGACTACTAACACATTAATTGTAAGCCATTTTTACCTTAGTCTAAAAGTGTATAACATTTTTCATCACTCAGAATACTAGCAAATCTCATCACTTAAATTACCGTTATCGAAACGTACCCCAGAAAAATTATCTGTTAAATATATAAAAAGTATATGGTAAACAAACAAAATAATTAGTTTTTTTACGGACTTAACTAATTGCTATAAAATTAAGGTGAAGGCAGTTGGGCCTATAAATTTAAATTTGTTTTATGTTTTTACCAAGTAATGTGTGAACGTTATAAAATTCGATAGGTACCTATAGATATTATGGAATATTCCGATCTCACCAAAACTCAAATGTTTGTGGGTACTTATTTCATAATTTGAATATCGAATATCTAATTTGACTGTCTAAGAAAGATACAAACTATTTTAAACGAGTCGGTCAAGGTTTTTTGAATAGATAGTTGTCCAAAGTCAAAAAATCAATGTCAGAATCTAGTTTTGTTTGCTAAAATTCTATTACACATTTCTTATAAAATGTCGCAACAATGTAAATTAGATTTTGGTAACGATAATTATCTTTTTGGAAATGTCTGAGGTTGTTCGCCGGTTGGATATAACAACTGATTGATTATTAGTTTAGTCTATGCAACGATCATTAGGTTAAACTTTGTTATTTTTTTAAACACGTGAGGCAATTTCATTTGTTTTTGTTTTGAATTTGATCAAGTAATACAATCATTAGTTTAGATCTGCGTTCATTAGTCTTCTCTTGCTGCCCGCGCTTACTTGTAATCAGTATGGTTAAGCAACGTTTAACACCGTAATAATAGTGATGGGTAGACATTCACGAAGAATAATGACATTCTGCTAAATCTGGTAAAAATAAAGTTTAAGACGACCTCGATGGCAGAGTGGTCACCATGCCGGACTGCCATCCGTAAGGCTGCGGGTTCGATTCCCGTGCGGGGTGAATATTTGTGTGAACCACAAATGTTTGTCTCGGTCTGGGTGTGTGTGTGAACGAGTGTGTGCGTAGTTTCTGATACCCTAGATACAAGTTTCGAACTTAATTAAGGGTCAGTTACTATAATTTGAACAAACAAACACAACATTTATTATTAAACACACATAGTAAGACAATGAGTAGATTGTGAGGAAAATTCATGTTTTAAGTACACAAACTCCAACTGGACATAAGTCAAAGATTTGAAAGAAGTATATACTTATAGATATGTAGGGATCTTAGATAGAAAAGAGAGCGAAAGAATCGTGAAGTTTTACGAAATAACTACCCATTAAGGCAAAATGTCAAAAATATAAATTGCATTAATTTCATATTAAGGTGACTTGTTTTTCCTCTTGTAAAATGTTCCAAAAACTTTGCTTCATTTGCATCTTATTTATTGAATTTTAACTCGAAAATCCATCTTTTTCGAAACTCCGCTTAAAAATTTCGTGTCTCTAGTTAAACCCACCAGTTAAAGTTATGTGTAAACTTTACTAATTTGGTAAGCTTTTAGCCTTGAGGTTAGTCAAAGTGAGAACGAGATTAACAATGTGTGAGCTCGCGTTAGGCCTATTAAATTCTGAATGTATTATGTAAAGAGAGAGTCGTATTAGAATCTATAACAATAGTGGGTCTTCGACCGAATAAAGATCTTAGTAATACTAGTATGATGGTCAGTTTGTTTATCTTTGACGTCTAAACCGTAACTGAATGTCTTTGTAATGTGTTGCTCGTATAATGCTATTATTTCTTGTAACAGTACCTTCATACAAGAAGACAACTTGGAAAAATAAACATTTGATTTAAAAGATCCGTTTCCGAGATATCTGGAATTTTATTTTTGCATGATGTGTGAAACAACACTCGATAATTTTAACCAATTTTTAACGTAAATAACCTACGACTCAGTTCGATAATGTAATTTCATTCTTCACACTTTATCATTTTATTGCCTAAAGAGTCTGTCTACAAGTAACAAGTACATCTTAGTCTTCTGTGATCACGGGTTCTGTAAAGAATCCGAAACGTCAGAAAATGTAAAACAAAATACAACCACGACAAATATCCGTTTAAGTGTTTTATTTCAATATGTAGTGTTCGTGTTAATCAAAGATATCAATAAGTACATCTTTGTTTTATTTTGTTTGTGTCCAAAATAGTAATTTAGTATTCCATGTCCGTGTAACCACGTCTGATTTAGAATTATTTATAATTACGTAAGGGCCGTCATCTTGAGGTAATTGACCCACATACTTAATGTGCAACTGGCTATTCTCTTTTTGGCGTTTGTATTATTCCACTGGCCATTTGGCATCACAACAATGATTGTTTCAATATCAAATTAGATGTCTGTGGTTTAAATTAGATTAGTGAATCATATACATTTTATCTTTTTGGTATTTTGTTTATTTATCAAAATATAATTGTTTGCTTGAACGCGTTTTTCCTAGGAACTACCCCAATTTGTGCTATTTACAAATCAGTGTTAAGTAACCCATTAATCGAAAAGGTTTTAAGGCTAATGCGAGTTAAACCTCGGAGCACGGCTAGTAATAATGGAATTGAAAATTCGAAGGTTGAACTCGGTCATTCGGTCCTAGTACCCACTATAACATTAATATATAAAATTTTGAAATTAGATTAAACTTAAACAAACTTAAAATATTTCTTTACCAACCACGTAGGAGGCTGATGTGTGTTGGAAAGCTAACAATATATTAACTTGGACACCTCGTTATGTGAAATTTGACCTTATGGAACTTTACATAAAACCTACTCATATAGAACTTTTTGAAATACACCATTCGATTATCAAGGTTTCAAAATTGATCTCGTTCTATAGTTCTCATACATTTTTGTGGTTAAATTTATTGATCTATATATTAAATTAAGTGTCAAAAACCTTCATTAAAGTATTTAATTTTCGTAATTTAAATATTAGTTATTAGCACATTTATTAATTAACCTTAGTCAAAATACATTCAAAAATCTATTCTATTTTTAACGTATTTTTGAAATGTTTCTTTCGCAATTTGGTGTCACCTTTTCAAATTCCGTTTTCAAATGGCATACACTCAGTCCATATCCTTCGTTTTGTATTACTAAATCGTGGTTATTTTTGGATGTTTGAGACAAATTAGACTACATTTT
The DNA here is from genome assembly GCA_958496195.1 of Timandra comae. NCBI lineage: Eukaryota > Metazoa > Arthropoda > Insecta > Lepidoptera > Geometridae > Timandra > Timandra comae. The sequence goes on from OY292359.1 coordinate 10,486,504, forward strand.
AAAGTTAAATTAACTGTTTTAAGTCTAATTTTCAGTCTAATTTTGAACTCTAAAGTCTTTGAACCTTTATTGTGGTTGAATAAACGTAAAAAATTAGCATAAAAATATGAATAGAAAATGGTTTTTACTCGAGTGATTTTGGCTATAAGCATCGCTATTTCTAAGAATATATTTTTATAGACTTGTATGTAATATGGCTAATATTTATCTTTTGTATCCCTTTGTTTATATCTACATATATCTTCGTATAAACAAAATGAATATGTGCATTGATTAGTGTTATTGTTACTTTCATATTATAGTGTTATTGTGATTCATTAAGAAAAGTCACTCTTATGTTTATTACAATAAGTACTAAGTCCACCTTTGTGTTGGTTACAAGTTCAGCATAAATGTAGGTTAGTACGGTTAGTATGTAGATATAATAGACAACTGTTGTTTAACACGTAGCAAAGTAAGTGATTTTAATATGAAGAGAACTATCATTAGGTATACATACAAGTCACTTAGATCTGTAGTAACGTATGACTAACTATTCTTCTTCTTCAGAAGTATGACGTATGACTAACCATGGTCATTGCAAAATAAGGCGGCCGAAACTATGGGACTTGACTGCAATCCTATAATTATGTTAGTTAAACCGAGTAACAAACTATACGTTCACCAAATTTCATTTTGATTGTTTGCCATTTGGACGCAAAGGATTAACAAACACAAAACAACACGCACACACACATACATACAAACTTTCGCTCATAATAATAGTTTGTTATTGAACAGGATCTAATGCCCAATCTAACCTTCTTTTGCAGACAGACACACCCTTAATCTCCTCTCGTTTATCTAATAAATAAAAGTTAACCTTCATATTTTGCTACTGGCAGAATTAGTTTAGTCAATTTCCTCATACGTTGGGCGTAGACTGTTGTTTTCAAACTCATATTTCGAAAAATTTAAACGCCTTTTAGCGGTAGCAAATGTAATCAAAATGATTTATAATATCAGATTGTTAAACTGTGAAGATTAATGATCTTATAATAATGTTAGTTAATGTTGTTCAATTTTAAATAGGTGCAAATAAACAAATTAGTTAAAGTTAGTTTTTTTATTGTTATATCAGTTTGACGACCTCGATGGCAGAGTGGTCACCATGCCGGACTGCCATCCGTAAGGTTGCGGGTTCGATTCCCGTGCGGGGTGAATATTTGTGTGAACCACAAATGTTTGTCTCGGTCTGGGTGTGTGTGTGAATGAGTGTGTGCGTAGTTTCTGATACCCTAGATACAAGTTACGGACTTAGGGGTCAGTTACTATAATGAGATGATGTAGTGAATGATTATAATGATTAATCTGATTGTTTATATTTGTAATTTCATAAAACTTATGCAATTATAAAATGCTCAAACAATTTTTGAATTACACTACATAATAGTAAACAGTTCTCACGCCTTTAAATTATTTTAAAACTTTTAAAGACACAATGTTAAGTGGCAATCACAGGAAACAATATTGTAACGGTGAAAATGAGAGATTTATTTGTTTGTACAAACAAATATACTTACTTAATATAGAGCTTTATATATACACAGTACTATCTAGAGATCTGCGATCACTTAGACTGATTTTAATACTTAGTGTCTGTGTAATAAGTACTTTTTAGAGGTTTATCTGTCAAATAGTATTCTCGTAGTTACTTACTTATTTGATTGTAATTACTTACTTACTTAAAACTAACACCAATTGTATTATCATTACTTAATACGCAAGTAACGTTACAGTAAAAACTTGAACTATTAAAGATTGTAGTTTAACCATAAAAAGACAAACATTCACGCAATCCGTTATCAAATTATCAATGTTATTTACATTTGCTTACCTTGTTAATTGATGCACAACGTAATGTAACGTCTTGTTAAACACGACTAGTTTTTTTTTATGTTGATTTGATCATATTAATTACACAAATTTATAATTTCTATTAATCCATTTTGTTGAAATTACGTTCGTAAAGACATTTTTATCCGGCAAAGATGGTCTCGTCTTTCCTGAGTCAAAATGAGTCAAGAAGTGATTCTCTATTTATATTTCTATAGTATTTTATTATGTGATGTTATACCATCAATAGTTGAGGAATTCCTTTGATTTGTGTTTCAAAGGTTATTTACTATAAGACCTAGAACAATGGGCTTCTTGTTTGTCCTCTGAACTCTAGTTATTACTAGCTGTTGCTCGCGGTTTAGTTTACACTTGCTGTGCCATGGTTTTATCTGCATTGCACGATAAATAGACTACACAAAATTGAATTATTTTTTCAGTTCAAAGCAGTTGTTTCTAAGATTAGGGCGCTCGAGTAGCTTCTCCCTAGCTTTGTAAATATGAGAAATTAATATAAATTAAAGATATGAATTTTCCCTGCAGTAGATATTTTATGAAGAATTGGGGTTTAAATAATACATTGAAAATATTAATTGATATTACAGACAAACATTTCAAATGTATTTTTATTAGACGAATAAAGGTTAACCGTGTTATAACACTTCCAATAACTCATGAGTGAGGCATGTATAACAATATTATTTAATCGCAAGTAGGTTGGAATATCACATATTGTTGTGAACAGGTGTCATTCAATTTCATTATTCATCAAATGTAACTGATTCATTCGATTAACTTATATTTATTAATAATTTGTTAATGTAAATGTTATTAGACGCAATTATCGAAATTTTACTTCTCGTGCTTCTCTTTAATAAATGGTAAATATTTCGAGTGGTTTTTGTAGAGCAAAGAGACTCAGAAACTCTGATAAGAACTCAGTAAATAAGAAACAGGAAAAGCTATGAATTCTGAATAAAATTTAGAGGCCGATTTTGATAGAAATTAAATTAAAGACTTTTGAAATATCAATCATAGCTAGTAATCAAATCAACGGAATGATACCGGAGTCAAAAATATTCTTATTTCTACAGCGAAATTCATCGGCTGGAATCTAAAATCTAGATAGATTTTTACGTCATTTTCGGAGACTTTGGACGAAGATTACGTCCATCCACTGCAAGACCTCTAGATACTGTCACTTTCATATGCGTCAATACTCAATAGGATTGTAACTATATCCGGAAAAACCACAAATACCAGTAGCATTTTTAATCATTAATCTAATATGGTTTGACAATTTTATTACCTATGGTATCAAATTATAAAGGTCAACCTAGTCAAAATGCGAAAGGAATTTTGATTTTGATTGTTCAAGGCGTCAAAATTAAGCCGATTTTGACGATCGATTGACTGTCTGGGTATCATGTAGACCTTACCTTGTACACTTCCTTCCTTCTGAGTATAGGCAGTATATTGATCACGTCATCATTTTTAAAGTGATACAAGAATTACGAAATACTTCCCAAAGACATTTTGTGTCTTTTTTGGGATTTTGATTCACTTTACAAAGTGAAATTGACAGATAACTTTAGAATATTCATTCATATTAAGGATGATACAGTGTCTTCTTTCTTATTTTAAAACTTAACAAGATTTGTTAATTGATTTGAAAATACTTAAACGGATTTTGTCGCATTTTTAATCTTTGTGTAACTTTTGTAAATAATCTTTAATTAATCAGAAATATAAAGCAAACATTAAAATGTCAAACAAACATAATGTTACTGTGTATTGTTGTTAATTGAATTAATTAATGTATGGAATTTTTAATTACATACATTAATTGACAATTAATTGACAGAAATCATTGAATGACAGAGGCGTTTGCCCAGCATTGAGACCTTCAGGCTAAAACTTTTACTCGTAAGTTTTGGTATCGAACCTTTCTTTCTGCATAAGTCAAAGGTTACGGTATCGATTCCCGTTCAAGGCAGCTATTTGTCTGCATTAAATTGGTTTTTTTTTTGTGTCTATTCTAAGTAGGTCTGTGCGTCCATTTTGTAATTTATATACCTACTTAGTACTTATAAAAGCTAAGTTTGAAACTAGATTTAACTAACGTGGGATGAGATTACTAGAACAAGTTAGTGACTAACCTGTTTTCTTAATATTTTTTTTACCAAAACAGCGAGAAAGATGAAACTAAAAAATAAAATAAATTACTAACGGATTTCATAATATTACTCAATATTTTTGTGATATTTCGTGTACGATCAAAAAAATAATCGAGGCTGTTATATTAAAAATTTCAAAAATTAACATAATCAATGTGTTTGAAATTTCTTTGACGATAAAAAATATATTTTCCTAACAGTTATGTTGCGCTAAACACGTGATCTTATAAATATTTTGATGCGTTTTTGTTGCGAAACTGATTATTTATTTGAAAAGATAATGATCTTATCGAGGTAAACAGATATTGTTGTGTGAAATTCTGAATAACTACATACATTATTTATTTATTTATTTGTTGTTGTAAATAAATAATAGAGTAGAGTAGCACAGTATAATAATGAGTACTAGGTAGTAGTATCACGGTCAGCGTCAGATAAAAGGTACTTTTTTTGGTTGGCAATACCAAAGTGAGCATACTGAGAGAGGAGATACCTTATGTCTGATGCTGACTGTACAATTGGTCTGTAAGTTTTTACTGCAGCCTGCCTAGCATGACTGTGCGTGATAAATGATATAGACACCTCGAAAAAATATCAATTTTGCGAGCATGATCGAATGAATATGGCGTAGTACGATTTGATAAAATTAAATATGGCGGCTATATTTATTATATTTTGACAGTTGGATGTCAATAAATAGCTATATCGATTTCGCGAGCATCACCAAATGTCATAAAATTAATCATGTGGTAAAATTAAATATGGCGGGCATTTTTATCAAATTTTGACAGTTGGATGTCAATAAATCGCTATATCTATCGCGTTTTCGAAGTCATGCTAGCCTAGCTGGCCTCTCTGATGATAACATAGTAAACAAGATTAGCTGACTGCAGTAATTATTATGCCGCGCTGTCCTAAAACTCTTGCTTGCTAACATTCTACAACAAAGCTGAACTAAAAACGTATTTTCTCACTAATGATATTAGTATGTATCACTAAGTTTCGTAAGTAAGAAGTTAGAAGTGTGTGTAAGTATGTTAGAAGAAAAGAAAGAAAGATAACGATCTGTTTACTTTTTGTCTAAAATCCAGGGCATAAAATTTGAATATTGCGTGTAAAGCCAGGGAACACAACTAGTAAAAGACATGTTGATGTTAACTGTCAAAATTGTAATGTTTATTGTGTGGCCTGCCCTAGGAAATTGCAAGTCTTGTGGTTGTGTACGCGAAATTGAAATCTTACTAATTCGTAATCATGTATTACGGAATACGATTAAGTGAATTCACGCGGAAGTCTACAATTTTAATATTAAGTGATTATGGGCGGTAATTTTGTGTAAATCAGTACAACTACTAATTAATCAGCATATTTGTAACGTGTAATGATGTATATTATATGCAAATTAGCTGCATTTGACGGCTTTATCTGTTGAAATAAAACTATGTTATATAGGATTTCTAAACGTGGCCATTGACTGGCGTCCATCCAAAAATGGTCGTCAATCAACGGAGCGATTCTAAATACCAGTGGGGAATTCTAGTTGGCCTATAACTTTTAGAGCGATGCCACAGTTTTATGTCCGGACTGGTCAGTTAAACGTCAATGGCAAACTTTAAGCGGTTTTTATGTTGTTTTACATTTCTGGCGTTTTAGATGCTTTAAAGAATCCGTGGTCAGAGAAGATTGAGGTGCAAGTATAATACAGATACAGCCTTACTAATAAAAAATACCCACTGTGTATATTCTTGATATAACGAGTGTGAAGCATATTAATAATACGTTATATCAAGAATATACACAGTGGGTATTTTTTATTGGTAAGGCTGATAGAGTACAAGTATTGCTAATGTATCAGTTACGTTACAACACAATTCAAAAATAAATGTTTTTTGGTTATTGAAATTATGAATTAAAGTTTAGTGGTCCATGCTATTTTGGGCCAGTTATTTTTAAACTTGTTTACCTATATTAAGTTACCTGGCTAAAAATATATTTTGGTGTATTTTTAAAAACTTTGCGTGAGTCGCGATTTCTTTGCCTGTTTGTAATTTAATTACATAATTTTACTGTACTTAGCGATTCCTTAATACTTATTAGGGTGTATTTTTGGATGATGCAATACAGGATGGCGATTACAATATAAATGAAATCGCAGAAAGTGCGAGTTCATCTATGAATTACCAATTCTAATACTACGTTTTTTGTCATATATTTGCTACTCTATCTATCCTATTAATATTACAAAGCCGAATGTTTGTGACTGTGGATGTTTGGATGTTTGTTCCTCTATCACGCAAAAACTACTGAATGGATTTTAATGAAATTTGGTACAGATGTTCCTCATACCTAGGAACACATTTTTATCCCAAAATTCTCACGGGACAAGGTTCCACGCGGGTAAAACCACGGGGCTGTAGATAGCTGTAGATCATGATCTACAGCCTGCAAAGCATGAGGATTTCTGTTGCTGAACTGTAGACGAATACTAAGAAAATATTTTAGTAAAACATATCAATGGGTACAAAATAGCAGAAAATTTTACAACATTTCATATTTAAATATAAGTATGTTATGTATTACTTACAATGGTAAAGCTACATGAAAAGTCATCAAAATAAAAAGAGCGTCTCATATTTTTTTAATTCAAAATGTTTTTTATCAGGCAGACAAAGTCACGAGCAAATCAATGGTTTCTTAATTCTTGACCCATGCATCAATTAGTTCAGTTATTTTTAAACTTGCCCTTATTAAGTTACATGGCTAAAATATTATTTTTTGATAAAAATATGGCGTTGATCATGATTTCGGTTAATTGCATTGTAATTACGTAAACTTGCTGTCCCTTAATCATAAAAATCATAATTTATCACATATTAAGGCATTGTCACGCAATATTTTTTAACTTTAAACACAGATTAAATACCTTGTACAGTAAAAATAAAAAACGAACAAAAAATCACGAATTCCATACTACAATAGTATTATATTACATACTTATAATCTTTTGCATTGCAGTGACGTTTTACAGTCTGCCAATAGGTAGGTACTTTGTATTGTACTAATCAAGTAATCGGGCAGTTTTTCGCAATTAGACCTTCCTAGTAATGAGTCCCTTGTGTTGTGTTTTTGGCTAAACCAACTTCAAACCTTTTACAGGTCTGACTACCTACGTAATGACTGTATATTAGTAAGAGTAGTGTAACAATAGAATAGGTATTCAGTATCTGGAAAAATGCATTCAAAATGTTCGCTTCAGTCACGACTTGAACCCGGAACCGTGCTGATCTGTAGCACCGCTCTTCCAATTGAGCTACCGAGGCTTTAAGTCAACAAGGTTCAGCACGGTACAAGAATTTTTTTAATGCATTTTTCAAAATCCTAAAAGAATTGAGTGAATCACTATAACTATAAAAATAAATTCTAATAAGTACCTACTCAGTATTAATAAAAGAGTCATTATCTTTATGTTATAATAGTGTCAAACAATAAAATTTAATGGACTTTTAATTTAAACGAATTTTTGCTTTCACTGTGATACAGAAGAGTGATTAAGAATCCATAACGTCAAATTTTTACAAATATTATACTAAATGTGAAAGTTAATATTTAGATAATTGGATATCTGTTTGTGTAATATTGTTCAATTACGCAAATGGGTAAATTAATTTTGGAAATTTTACAATTGATATTTTAGTAATTAAGTTTCTACGGGACTTATTTTTTGGAATAAAATGCGGAAGGCCTCTCTCTCTCTCTTACTGATATTATCACAAGAAGAATAGACGCCAGTCTACTGTGATCACGGGTTCTGTAAAGAATCCGAAACGTCAGAAAATTTAAAACAAAATACAACCACGACAAAAATCCGTTTAAGGGCCGATTTTTCCATCGCCAGATAACTTTTATTCGATGAATAAAATTGACGTTTGACAGTTTTTGTAAGAAATATCTGTCAACATTTCAAAGTTATTCCTCGAATAAAGTTATCTGGCAATGGAAAAATCAGGCCTAAGTGTTTTATTAAAGTTATTTCGAGAATAGACGTAATAATCATATTATCTGTGTAATACATACTGTCTCAAATCCGAGACTCGTTTTTATACTATGTATTTCATAACATTTTGTCATAAATCTTATAAACATTATTTTTCTCAGAACCAATTGTTCCCTTCAACTCAATATTGATTGATAATAATGAATTATAATTAACGAATTAGATTATATCTCAATTCCGGTAACGTAAGGTCACCTTCGCATGAGTCAAACCTCCAAAGTTTTGTACCAATTTATCAATGAACATTATCTTCTAAACGATTTAATTTGAAAGTATAATTCTGATGTGACAGCAGATAACATTCGATCAATGAATGAACGTTAGAACGGTATAGAAATAAGTTGATTTATATTCTGTGCGACGCATCTGTGATCCAATTAGGAAAATCATGAATGTGTCGACCGCATACTGGCAGTGTATACTTTGATGTTAGCGGTGGTGGTTAGTATTTTTTATGGAATTTTAATTTTGTTTAGGAGGTATCAATGCGGTCGCAGTAGTTTCCATTAAAGCTTTACTGCAATGTGTTTTTTCTTACTAGATGCGTACTAATCTGGGTATTATTAACTCTGTTATCTTTCAACATTTGAACACTTATACGATTTTAATAAATTTGAAAGAAAGAAAGAAAACATTTATTCAGACACCAATACAGAGAAAAAAAATCGGAGAAAAAATAAAAAGGAAACAAAATAAAGGGTGTGCTGAAATGGTTCTGTCTCAGCTATAGCTCCATCGTATGGAGACAGTTTCAATTCCATAGAAAGACATCATAGTATAGAAGGACATACTTTTTCATAAGCGCAAAATTAGTAATTGGAAGGAATTTCGTATTTTCTTACAAGGCTTTTAACAGTACAAAATGAGGTTATAATAAAAAAAAAAATTACCAGTCTGTGGGATTTGAACAACCTTCAATTAAAATCCATCAATCTGTACGTTTTATTGTTTAAATACAATCCTATTAATCGGATTAAGTTAAATATAATAATTAAATGAATACAAAAACATTTATTGTTCCAATCCGCCATCACTTGCAATTAGTTTAACATGATAAAGGAGGAGAGACAATCGTTTTATGCACTAAAACCGTCGAAATAAATCTATTTCCCATCGGTAAATCTTAATTTTTATTAATCCAAATCACTGAAATCGCTTACGATAAAATCATTCATCTCTTACGATAAAATAATTAATATCGACAGTAAAAATGTTGTGTGTGTTGTTTGGTACTGCAGTTAAAGTTAAACGTAGGTCAATGAAAACATTAATTATAATACAAGAAAATAAATTTGTAAACTAGGTTACAACTACATTTTTATTTTAAAATTATTTATTACAACTCTTGTCTTAATAACGTGTAATTATATTGTAATGATATATTTGCTCGTGAAGTCATGACACGAAAACTGTTTCTTTTTCCATTTAAGTAAATAATATTTATATACCATTCATATTCGTCAACACCCTGGTCACTTATTTACTCGGTTTTCAACACATAATATAAAATTTATTTTTCACTAGCTGAGCCCCGCGGTTTCACCCGCGTAGTTCCCTCTCCCGAGGGAATTTCGGAATAAACTATAGCCTATGTTCTTCCTCAGACCATAAGCTACCCTTGTACCAAATTTCAAGTCAATCGGTTCAGTAGTTTAGCCCTGACAAGGTAACAGACAGATAGACAGAGTTACTTTCGCATTTATAATATTAGTTATTACTAGTTATTAGTTAGGATTAGTTAGGATAACAAAAATACACTCTGTGTATGAGATATGAAACGAAACAAATGACAGTGAATTTATTTTATTAGAGCATCCGCTAGCGACATCTATGCAGACAACATTGAGTTATCTTACCATCCGAAAATCTAAGTAATATAAGATTACTAGCGGGGCGCCCCGCGGTTTCACCCGCGTAGTTCCCGTTCCCTTAAGAATATGGGGATAAAACTTCCCACTGAATCACTCTATCTATTGAAACAAACTGCATCAAAATCCGTTGCGTAGTTTTAAAGATAAGCATACAAAGGGACATAGGGACAGAGAAAGCGACTTTGTTTTATACTATGTAGTGAAGAGAAAATGACCATGTGGTCACCATACTATGACTGTTAGGGGGTCGTAGGTTCGATTCCGATGCGAGGTTATATATTTGTGTGATCCATGAATCTAAGTTGTATGGATGTATGTGTGTACAAACTGTGTTATAGAAAATATGATTTCAGTGTTTTTTTCTTTACGGCTGTAGATATATTATTTATTATGTCAACCAGGACCTAGAGTTTAAAGAGTAATGTAAATATTTATCCTGAGAGTATAATATTATGATAGTTATTATAAACAACTTATAATAAATCATTATTATTGATTTCTAGTTGCTAATGAATTACATAGTACCTAGTGTAGTGATTGATTACGTTATGTTGAATAAACATAATATTGTTATTGTTTTTATAAAAAACTACCTGTGTCCTGCGGTTTCACCCCTTTTAAACCTTTTCTAGACCTCCACGAACATTTCAAGACCAAGATAAGATAAATCCATTCAGCCATTCTCGAGTTTTAGCGAGATTAACGAACAGCAATTGCAATTTTTTTATATATAGATAGTAAAAACGTACATGTTATTTTCGTTCTTAGTTTAAAATTAATTTATTTTGTTGTAATTTTGAGTATTTACTGTCTATTTATTCAAAATGACACCTCATCTTGTATGTGAACCGCTTTGAAACTTTTGGTTTTGCCTACATATTTACGCTCCTAAGTTCAAAACCAAAAGATGTCTCAATAGCTGTACCCTGGACGACCTCATGTCATGCCAACCTAACGCCATCGAGGTGGCCACTCATTGGTGCTCTAATATCTAAAATTAATTGTTAAAAAAGTCTTGTCAATCAATACGAAGAAGAAGAAACAAAATAGATTATTTGAATGTATAAATTAAATTCCATTTCATAATCTACATATTATATTTTTTAATAACAATAAGCTTTTTATAAGCTCTTTAACGTCCATCCAGCCTAAACTAGACTGAATAAATATATTTGAATTTCAATTTAAATATTAAATCAAGAAATTACCATTTTCCTTTATATGGCAGATTGTAAAACAAACTTCTACCGAGTGACAGACGATTGAGTGGCAATAAGAAGTTTTTAAAATATGTTATCTGATCCCTTTATTGTGATACCTATAAAAGTAGCCATTGACGAGTCAGTTTAACTGATCAGTTCTTCTTCTTAGCGTGTCGACTCATATTATTGAGGACCAGAACTCGGCCACCGATATAGCACTATCAGTGGCCTTGTAAAGGTCCTCGCGTGTGCAGGTGTAGGGACACGCATGGCAAGTGATCAGTTGAACGGGCGTCAATCCAAATATGATCGTCAATCACCGGAGCGATTCCAAGTTCCATTGGTGAAATCTATTTGCCCTAAAACTTTTTTAGTGACGCAAAGTTTTATGCCTGGACTGATCAGTGCAACTGACTCGTCAATGGCCACCTTATGAGACAATTGTTTATGTATACAGTAGACGCAAGTTACTTTGCAAGATTGTGATATATACAAGTCAATACTATTATGGAAGTGGACGAGTTAAACTGCCTATATTATGGTTTAAATTATATAGTTTATATACGAAAATAACTTACTAACCTAGTCTCTACACTGACGGAATTATTAGTAATCTTTAAAGTACCAAAGTTATTTCAATCTATAATACTATACATACTAACATTATAAGAGACTGTTTGACTGTTCTAATACACAACAAACGGGCTATTTATTGTAAAAAGGATTTCAGAAATCATTTTCTTCCTGAATGTGTTTCAGAGATATAAGCTTTCAAACAATCCAAAAATTATGGACTGGTGTAAAGTAAAGCTGTGAATATGCCGGTCGATAGAGAAAAATTAAAGGGAAAACTATAATTATCAGCTATTTTTGTAATTATTTTATGAAAATCCATCTACTCACACAGTTCAAATTACTCAAATTATTTTAGAATCTTTCTGTTAGTTATGGGAAGCCTACTTTTAAAGTAGGTCATCTTAAATGGGAAACACTAATTGTACCCTCTCACTGACGTAGTCTTAAGGCCGGTAACTAAAGTATAAATAATGTTTAAACCTTCTAATCAAGTGTCGGATGATAAAATTATTGTTATTATTTTAAAACGTCTTTACTTCATATTTGTCAATAGTAATTATTTCAAAAATAAATAGTCACTGATGTTATCCGGTCGTTCAGATTGCACCATCAAATTTCATAATATCTCTTGCAGAAAATTACAGCATTTCATAAAAACTCGGACGCTATGATTTTAAAAGTTTATGCTGTATTTAAAATTTTAATTACGTTCTTTACTTCTTATAATGATGTGAACGAATTAAAATATTGATTGTTCAGTTTTATTTTCTGGTAGTACTCGTATTTATTATAATCATTCTTTGAAAACGTCCTGGAGCACGAGTTTACCATTGTTCTTTATAGTCGTTTCAGGTATTTTAAATTTTACTTAATGAATACATAAAATATTTTAATTTAGTTTTATTAATTTGCAAATTACTTGGTAAATTTAAGATTTTGAACAAATATAATTTCACAAATTCACTAAGTGAAACAATTTACTTAGTAGATTTTACCTGAATTATTTAAGTGTGAAAGAGAATAATAACGCCAACCCAAATTAGAGAAAACAATAAAGGTATTATATGTAGGTATCTTGAAAATCTTTGCTATTCGCCTCAGCTGACATTGCAGTCTCAGACTGACAAACCGGGAAACTGCTGTCATTATTACTTTCTTTTATCTATAAAATGATTTATTTTCATACAAACTTTCATCCCCTTTTTTACCACTTGGGAAGTTGAGTTTTCAAAAAGTCTTTCTGTTTATCTACGGTATCATAAGATAAAATTTTATGTCCTTTAGTTCCTGTAGTATGTGCTCTATCTTTATAGTATAGTATAATAGGTAGGTATATCTTCACATACATTACTTTAAGTACGTACATTACTTCCTACTCAAACGCAACGGAAAATTTCGAAATATAGATTAATTAACAATTGATAGCTGACCTTAAAATTCAATGAAACCTTTTAGAAAAGCTCTTATCGTTTCTACATCATATTACCATTTTAATTGTTAACTCATACCATGCAAAGTATGTAATATTTACTAGTATCTACTTAGTTGAAACCAGTTTTTGTTGTTCATTTTACTTTCAATGCCAATGAATTCCTGTGGCTGTCCCATTTAGGAAACCTGTCAATAATTCCAGTTTTTAAAACCTGGAGTCGCGTGCCTAGGAATGTAACCAGCATTAGGTTTTTATACCTTCAAGTAAACCTATTTTAATTTAACAGTAGAATAAAGAATGTCGGTTTTGTTTTCGTTTGGAATTTAATTCAAAATTTAAATAAATAATTATTAGAAAATTAATCGTCTTTAGCACCAACAAAAATAAACACGGCAATATGGTAATATTAAATTTGCTGTTACAATAATTGTAGGCGTTAGAATTATTAAGCCAAAAGGTTGTCGTACATTTACGATGTCATCTGTGTTATTATTAAGGCAGTTTTTTTATTTATATTATTGTGTTATTACTAGAAATAAATATGCTAAATATTTCATTAATTAACATTGAAATAATGACGTTTTATCTGCAGCCATTCTAAACTAGTTTTGAAATGGGAGTACCTTCAAGTAATTTTCATATTTATGAGTTTCTCTTTATTTTCGTAAGGAGTAAAGTTAAAAATAATATCTTATTTAACATTCCTGGATTTTAAAAGTGTGGATTCTTTACAACTTTAAAGAAATAATGTTTGAAATTTTCGTAAATTTATTTTATTAATAGCGACAAGAAAATGATCCCTTTAATAATTAAAACACTGATTTCTTAATCTTTATCGAGTAACAAGCATTATTTTGTCATCATACATTTTGTCTTTGCACCAAAATTACTTGGCATAAAATTAAATGTTCTCAGTAAGTATGTTCTTGGAACGTACCAACGTAAAGAGTTCACCATTCGACGCGACAAACACACTGTAAAACACGGTCAATGTTGATGTTATTTTACAAAGATAACATCTAATATCGGCTGTAAAACATTCAGGATAAAGGTTAACAAAAAGTATTAGAGTAAAACGTTTTTTAACTGGAGAGTACAGCGATTTTAATAAATTTACAATTAGCAGAATGTTTCTGCTTTAAAGTTTTTCTTTGTTTGTTTAATGAGTAGTTCTATGGTTTTTTTTAAACGTGGTTTTCGGTGTTGGTTGTTAGAGATTTTGAAATGAAAAGTAGGTAAGTATATTCATCCAGTATAATACACTAGCTATTGCGTGAAAATCTAGGAAACATAGTATTGAAGCCATAACTTTTTATGTTAGCCGGTCTTTAAATTAACGCCTGCAAAAGTTATTACAATAACTATGTAACTATTACTCTTTTTGAATATCAGACTTTCACTTCACATCCACAATCCAGGCCTAAGTCTGCAATTTGATATTATTGATCAGAGAATATGTTGATATTGAGGCACCATAACGAGAGTGTCAGAAATTTGGTATTCTGCTAAAATTTATTCATATGGCTATGGAGTCTCAGTGGTCTTTGTTGCATATAAAATTTTTGTCAAATAAACGTCAGAATACTGTTTCCATGACAACCATCTAAATTTTACGGAGCCATTGAGTCAGCGGAGTAGTTTTCACTAAGAGAATACCAAAATGACAACAAATGACAAAAAACTGCCATAATGTTGATATTAAAATACGTTTGAGTTGCATTATCACAGCTTAATAGTTTAGAGAATCGGGTCCCAGGAGGTAAGTAATTTGACATTGCATTTTGATATAAACAATTACTGGATTTTTCAAGGTTCTAATTAAGTACTTGTAACGAGTATTTGATGATGCTAGTACGATTGCCAAGATCGAACACCTTAACATACCCTCTACGGAAACGCTCAAGATTTTAAAAGCCACTATGATTGTCAAGATTTACGTAGTAATCTATGTTTACCATTGATCTATTATCCTTTACAATAACTGCTAGTTTACTTCATTTAATCAATTATTTTTTAGAGATTTATATACACACAATGACATAATAAATTTATGGTGTTTTAAATTAATAAACAATTTATGTGAATCCGGACATCAGCAGTAACAAGTGATTCTTTATAACCTCCCGAGGGTGTTGTAATGTTTTAAATCAAAGAAACATTTTATTACCAATTCTTAATTAAAAATTCGCTTCATGGGTGGGAATCTGTTAATTAATTTAATTAAGTGCAATAATTTATTATTATCAGGTTATGCTTGAAGGGATTTTTTCATAAGAAGTACCAAACAATTACTCCTTACTTGTAAATTTTGCTTATTTCAAAAATAAAGAAAATATATTGTTGTTCGTTACGCGTCAATTAGATTATGACTGACTCACATGTTCTATGTATATAAGAATGAATTAAAAAATATCCCTCTTTAATATATTCTTTCAGGCTCCTTTACAATTTTAATTGATTTAAGAAAATTTATTTATATTAACTCTCAACTTTTAGACGCTTGAAGGCTCTAACTCACCTTTACGACTTTGATTTTATCTTAATGTGTAATTGATAAATTGCTAAAAAGTTACTGGGCATGCGAAAAACAAGAATTTATTATATGTATGTCGTCTTTATGTTTGTTACTGATTGTTGGAATGTCTGTTAACATGGGTAAAACAAAGAGACGAGCGAGCCAAAACAGCTCAACCAAGGCGGTCTTCTGCGCTAATTACAGCCATATAAAATTAGAACACCATAAACTATCAGGACATCACTACAAGCTCAGTTTACATGTTTCTTTTTCTTTTAACATCCGTTTTCAACCCCTAGAACCTTCTTGAGAAATTCAAATCAGTTCGAATTTAATTATTACAGGATACGATGGGGTATTTGGACTTTTTCCTTCGTTCATTGGTAGTCGTAGGTCGGCTTTATAGGGTTAAGCCACGTGCCGACTGCAGGCCAGCAGATGTGGCGTGACACCTGCCCTCAGATCACCCGTCACGCTCTAACACCAACCAATCATAATATACCCATCCCTGTCTTTATGTGCTTATTTTTATGTAATTTATACAAAGTGACGGTAACTAGAATGGTCCTCGTAGCGGTTATAATGACCACTGCCCTCAGCCAAGTTTTTAATTGCATAAGCAACTACTTGTTTTATAATATGCTATCGATGGGGTTCTTTGTCTTTGTTTAATAATTTTAACGATACATTATAGCTGAAAATGTAAAACAAATATTTCAATTATTGCTGAAAATAATATTAACTTGACTTAACTACAGATCAGATTAGAGAGTACATCTTCAACAGAAAATGTAAGTGAAAGATTTTGGTGTGCTATTGAATGTTATAAATTTAACATTTAATATAAGTTCTTATTTTTGTTCTATTCATTCTATGATGACTATCAACCAAGTCAAAGTATTACGTTGGTGCGCGTTGATGTCTTTAACAAGGCTTGCATTTTATGTACCATTTTAACAAGTACGGGAACTCGTTATATGCATTTTATTATTCTATATAGTTACTCAAAACCATTATACTTATTTAAAAGTGGCTGCTGATTGTCGCCTTAAAATTCAAGTATAAATGGTTGGCCTATAAAAGTTTTTCAGAAGTCGGGCACAATGTAATTAATATTTAATTAGATACAGTTAGGAGATGCCGCGGAGGCGAGCGCGGAGTGATTGGGTGTGCTTCTGCAAACTCGATCGGCGATCCGCGCATGCGCAGGTGCAACTGTTATTCCATTAAAATTTAATACAGATGTCGCGTGCGCCGCCTTTTTACTCCGCGACGACGCTCCATTATAATTAAAGAATATTATTTTGTCGTAAAACTGAAACTGGACGCATTGCCCGCGACCGACACGCGTCCCGTCCCAACCCGACAACGGGACTTCGCAGATATGGCGATTACTTCTTTATCAACAGCTTAACGATTATTGGAACGAGTTCCACGCGCTACTTACGATAATATTTTAATTTCGATAAGAATTTGGGAAATGTCTTCATATTTTTGAGGATAACCCGCCATTTGGATAAATTGGGCAACGGAATGAGTTTTATTGCGTACGTTTTTATTTCCGACATTCAATTGCAGTAGGTGTACGAGGTACGAGTGTGCCATCCTTTAATATTTAATGACAAACTTAATTGGATACCGAAAAGGAAAACCGACTCGTAAAATGTACAAAAACATTCGATTTTATATACACGTCAACGCGTGTGGTTCGAAATTTAAATTTGTACGAGTTTTTTGTTCGTAAAACGTACTTAAGTAAAGTCTAGTTAATACCAAGTGAGATAGAGTTGTGGTTATTATCTGAGTAAGTATCTGAGAGTATTGCGTGTTGATAATGTTTGTTTCTCGAATAGTCCGTGTGAACTGTCATTGATTTAAATGTGGGAGTGCGGCGTTCACTACGCGGGCAGAGGGCTCAGAGGTACCTCGAGGCGCGCCCCGCCCTCCATTGTACACCACAATGCCTCGTACTTCACACTAACGAGCGCTCGGAGCAAACCAGACACATTTATAAAAACCGCAATAAGCGTTCTGTTTCGGCATATTGTTTTGACATATAATAAATATTTGCAAGATTACACAGTGCACAGATTGCGAGCTTGATTTTAATGTAGATCGGGCTATTGTCTGGTTGCGGTAGGCGGCGCGCGCATGGGGCAGCGGTCTCCGGTCTCCGGGACTTGCATTCGAACCGTATTACACGCGGTTGCGTTCGGCAGCTCGCTTCTACTGATACTGTATGATTTTATCTCGATTTGAATGTTCGAATTAGGTTTGGGAGAATAATTATATAGACAGACAATATGCTAATAGTATTTTTTTAAGCATTATCTTATATTGTACACATTACTTTTAGTTATTTATATACATAGGTCAATGGATACCAAAGCTGTTGAATTACTCAGTCTTTTTCCAAAACTTTGTCCCATGTCTAATGTAAAAAGAATGTTGGACGTCCCTTGTGGTTAGTTCATCTAGATTTTAGTGAATGTCAGTATTTTACATAGTTCAACTACCCAACCTACACAACCAAAAGGCTTATATGTTTTTTATTTTTATTAAAAAAGTACTTTATCTATTGTCGATAAGTATGTACATTCGATGCCGTTACGATCTAAGCGTCCACTCTACAAGCATCAGACATCCTGTAGCTACATAGTTTTATACATTGTATTGTAGAGTCATTAATATACACCATCAAATCACAGCAGATCGCACCAATCAAACTGAACAATAAGTACAGTGTTTCTGTTCTCAGATCTCAAACGCAGAGATAAGCCTCAGCCAGGAGCGAATACATGACATAATGATTATTATACCTGGATTCTACCACAATACTTAGAATTTAATACTTATAGATATTGATGTACAAAAAACCAAGATATACACATTCAGCGTTCGAAAATTTTCCCCATAAAATGAGTGCACAATGCGTTCATTTCACACAGTCTTTTTCAACTTTAAACGATTCGCGTAAGAATTTGCAATAAAACACATATGTTTATAGGACAACGATTTTTTAGACAAGCAAGGTGGTTACCCTGAGATATCGTTTGGTGAGTCTCGTGTGCCCAGTCATTCATTTCTTTGATTCACTGACTTTTCTCTGACTACATTGCCCTTCAAACTGAAACACAGTAATGTTTTTGCACTACTGTTTGGCAGCAGAATATCTATCAATTTTAAATGAAGTAGTGGCGGTTATTTGCAGGTAGTTTTGAGTGTTACATTTCGTCAGGATTGTACTACAGATCTTGGGGTTTTCATACATCAATACATATAAATAAAAGTATGAGTAAATCTGTGTTCGTGTATCTCAGAGTATTCGCTGTAAATTGTTGGTTGCGGTTAGTTAGCGCCTCTAAGGTGTCATGATTGGTATAATTTGCCGCTGCTGACAACCGCTCGGAGCACCCGTCGTCACGTCTTGCTCACTAAATTCTTTTATTAATATCAAATATTATATTAAACATCACACCCGTATGAAGATACGGATTTAATATTCTCTTGGTTGGTAGAAACGAGGGCTTAAAAGTTTTGGCGACTTTTTTGTAGTTGATATAGAATATGAGTTATTTTAGATTTTCAATTTTTAAAGGAGAAGGAAGTAAATGAACCAAATTACAAATTGTTTCGTTTACAAATGAATTTATTATACCATGATCTGTAACTTAACTCTCGCAAAACTCTAGCAAGTCCTATTTGAACTTTTCTGATGTTTATATTTTAAACCTTCCTATACTTATTTCTATTCGTAGTTGAAAAGTAAGCCATTCTTATTAGAAACAGATTTTTTTACAAACAAACCTTTATTTTTTCCCATACATATCATTAGTAAGATTTATTAAAGTGGTTTAATAACAAGAATATGCGCCACTAAATTACTCAACGATTAAAAACATGTCAAATGTGACGTTTCTGTTTCTAAGGGAAAACAGATTAAAATCCATTCAATCAGAGAACGTGATTTGGAAGCGAATGTCTTCTGATTTTAAGGAGATTAGAGTCAGCTTTGTGACTTTACAATGTCACCGCTCCTTGAGACGTCCCGTTTATATTAAAAGTGTCTTTAACTTTTTACCGAATACGATACAAACAAACATATATTCAAAATGACAAAACATAGTGATATTGAAATTATGACTTATGTTTTTGACGTTCACATTCAATTGTATTCTGTTGTTGATAACGAAATACTTCTCTAACGAGCTACCCGCGGGGTATCGTCCCGATGTGTCATTCGAATACTCCAGGAGGAGGTGAGCCTCTTCACACATTAATAAGCCGTTTTGACTTTATGATCGTTCTCTAAGCATCGGCTATAAATTTCGAACTTATCAATATTGTATGACCAGATAAATGACCATGTTCGTCCGACCATTAGGCTGGTATAATCCTATTGTGTATTTCATTGTCTTTGAATTCGACTTTTACGCCGCTAAATTGACTATAGTCTCGAAATGATTGAATAGTGATTGATTTATTACAATAATTTTCCATTAATCAATTGTTTAGAAGCAATTTAACCACTTATTTTTTTACTTTTATTTTTTTAACGATGACATGATTATGCCTATATTGTAATGTATAAATATAATTCATAATTATTCTATTACCTAATAATGTTGATATTATTGATACACGTACTTAATATTTTTGCTGTAATTTCAAGTTTATACAGTACTTCATTACAATTTTTATATAAAATTATTGATTTTAAGTACCTACCTATATTCGTAAGTTCTTTGTTTTTCCAATTTTAAAGGTTCTCTGAATTTCGGTGTCCCATCAAAACATATCAACATCCGTAAACAGTACGAATACCAATTGACTGCTCTATATAACATTAAAGTACTGAGACCGTACATTTTAACAACAACTTCAGTATCCACCTTTCATATTTCAATTCATACATCGATAGTTGTCAAAACGCTTGCGATGTGTGCCGGCCGCGGGCCCGCGATCCTTCATATCGAGCCCATTGAGGGGCAGAGTTCCGACGACACTACGATGACTCCATCTAGATTTATGCCCGACCAAGATGGCGGCTTCTGTTAAATCGACAAGTTCTCACCGAGCCGAGTCAATCCTTTGAATTTATTAGGTACCCGCAGTGATTCAACTGACTTATGTAAGATCCCTTTCAATGTACCGAGGCATTGTTTGATTGCTAATTTATGGGGTTTTGTTATGTGTTGGTGGTATTTGGTATTGGTATTGGGGAATTTATAAAATCAGTTCTTGATATAAGAAATCGACAGGTATACTAGCTGTAACCCACGGTTTTAACCGCGTAGTTATCATTTTGACATCTGAGTTTCAGGGTTTTAAGTAACCTATTTACTTTATCTGGATAAAAGGAAGATTTGCATCTAATTTGAACCAATGCAATAATACGTAAGATAGCTAAAATGCTGTTTTTTTTTAAAAGTATAGCAACACTTGCAGGAATTCAGTAATAAAAAGGTTTACCCAAGAACGGACACGTAACTACTTTAAAACAAATTTAACAAGAGAAAAGAATTCCAATAAAACTAACTTTAATTTAATAAATGTAAGTTAGTTGCTCCCAAGGCGTGGTTAATAGATTTCTCGGTCTAAACTACTGGCTATAATAATACCTGTCACCATTTCTTTATCATCACATGACTCATGATACAACTCAAATTTTATTAAGTTATAATTCTTAGTGGAACGAAACGTAATATCATTTCATTTAACATATTTATATTATTAACTAATTAATATTCATAGTTATTATTATTTTTCACCTGTGGAATTAATTATGCTGTTCTATTATAGTAAGAATTAGTGATCCGCACAGCTTCGGATGGGTGCAAATTTCTCGTAGATTTAAAATTTTCATACTATGTCTTAATATGTCTTGGCAAAAAATAACGTATGAGCACAATTTTTGGGATTTTTTCGTGGAAAGATGTAGCTTTTCTAGATGTCATCAGCGTGTTAAAAAAAATCAAAAAATCATTTATTTAATTAAGGCCTCAATGAGGCACTTATGAATGTCACTGAATCTACCACCAATTCGGAATTACATCAGCCGAGAAGAACCGGCAAGAAACTCGGGCTGGTGTTTTTTTTAAATAAAATGTCACTTATAACTAATGTCAACAATAAAAAAACATGTCAAAAGGTATATAAAAAAAATCTATAAATGTTATACGTCACATGTAGTTTCTGCAAACAGAGATGCTCGAATACAATTTTTAAATCTGTTACTCCGAGCTACGTGAGAGCGCGCGTTTCATTACAAAAATTGACTATACTTAGTTACTTTTCCCATTATTTAGGTGTGGCCTACAGATCAAACGTACCTACAGTTTAAACATATCATAATAAGTACTACAGGTGGCCTATTTCGTGTAACAAATCTGAATGACACGTAGTGGGATCTGTTGAATGCAGTTTGACGCGGCGGCCGGCGGGCTTGACGGACTGGGAGTCGAGTCTGCTATTTGACATTATTTGATTAGACAATGTTGATATTAAGGCACTATAACGAGATGTCAGAAATCTGGTATTCTGCTACTAACTCTACGGCCACACTGTCACGACAAAATCCTTTGATTTTGGAAGGGCATTCGAGTTCGCGGAACTGATTCGGGATAGGACGAATTCTTTGGCCAGACGTGTCGCGACAACGCAAATGTTCGCATTATCGCGATAGTGTGGCCGTAGCATTACTAATATGGCTGTGGTGTCTCAATGGTCTTTGTTGCTTGTCAAAATTCAAATGAAAACGTTGTCAAATGAACGTCACAATACTGTTTCCATGACAACCAACTACGTTTTATGAGCCATTGAGTCACTAGTGTTGGTGTCATTAAAATGAAGACAAATATTGAAAAACCATCTAATATGAGCCAATGAGTCAGTGATGTTGGTGTCATTTTCAATGTTAAAAAAAACGGTCATAATGTTGATATTAAAATACACTTGAGTAGCATTATTACAGCATTATAGTTAACAGAATCGAACCCTTAAAAGTTTATTTAATCAAGGGTACCAGTGGTACTGTCATCGGCCGCAGGCACCAGCCAACCGACTCAATACAACTTGCCTCCGTACAATTGCACTGTCCTCAGGTGATAGAGAATGTAATGAAATTTCTTCACGGATCTCATTGTGTTACAGCATTGTACCAATAGTTGTTTTTATATTTGAGATTACAATCGTGTTATTTTGATAAGTAATTTTGCATGTTATTATTGTTTGTGTTTTCTGTCGGGGTTTCTTCACATTTAAATTCAGTTATAAATATTTGTAAGAAGTTGTAAGTTGGAGTGTTTTAAAACTTTAAATGTTAACTTTAATTTTTTCGGATGAAAATAATTTTACTTTCCCATCGCTCTTGCATTGAACAGTTGCAATCCAACTGAACCCAATTTAGTAAGCCACTTTCAATAAGTAGAGATCATTCTGCAAATAAAATACCGGTAATATATTCGTAGTAAACATAAGCACCCACTAAGAAAATAAAAAGAAGGGCAATTCAAATAAACCAACTTCCTTCTTACTGCAGTTGCATGCCTCAACATAAGCGCACATCAACAGATTCACGTTTAAATTTAGCCATTAGATGAGATTCAGTGAAGAACGTGTCGATAAGTCACGGTGTTGAAGTATCGAGTCCATTGTTCTGGGCTGAACTCTGGAGGGTTTGCATTTAGCTCGGAGGGTAGTATAAAATTTGTATAACAAATGAGGGGCGTGGCAGGGATCCGTCACAGTGGCAGAAGGCGACGCGTGAGGCACTTTATGGGTGGGCTGCTTCTTCAGAACGTTCTTTAGATGGTTTTGAATGTGGTCATAACTACGAGTCGTAGCTAAAAGTGATTAGTAGTGTCTATTAATGAATGGACTGTTGTATTGTTTGGGCTTTGATTGCTGTTCTTTTTTCAAAAAGTTAAAGTATACTGACAGGTTAAAATCGTAATCATAAATATTTGGAAAATTTCTTGTGCACAATTAGACAAATGAAGTAACTAAAGAACTAAGAAAACTGAAAACCGACCCCAAATAGACATAGGATAAAGATTCGGAAAAAGAAAGAAGTAAACATCTGATTAGCATTACTATAAATATTACCAACGGCTGAGTCCTATTGCTCGGGAGCTCAATTGGTCAACAGCATTTATCAGTATCACATCGGGATTTGCTGTGGTCATAAGCTTAAATCCCAGTTTAACAAAACAATTCATAGTACATCAGAAGTTAAAAAACAACCACTTGCTACACATAAGTCCTAAACTGACTCCATGATCTGTGCTACACATACACGTAACGTTTATCTTTAGCGATTTAAATCAGCGAAAGAAACGAACGCTATGGTTATGTTTACTTAAACCTTGGTTAAACGGATATTGTTAATAACATGTGTTTTGTTAAACGGTCCATTCCTCGAGCTGAGAAACCAGCCACCTCAACCGACACAACCTAATATTAAGCTATTACTTATATTGGCAGCTCGATTGTTTTGGCAAACAAAGAAACGCTACTAGTATAGTTGGCTGACAGTGTTTTGATACTTGGAATTTTATATTGTTTTATTAAATAGGGATATAGACAGATACTAATGTGCTTGCTAATGTAACCATAAAATTGACGTGACATTGTAATTGTGCCAAAAAAATTGAGAAGAGATTTAATATAGATATAAAGATATTTTTAACGTTTTGGTAGAGATCTTTTATTTGTAATATCTATTTCCTATGTTCTAATGTTCCATTAGAAAATGATTTTCTTCGTTAGTTCAAAAGTTTTAAGTTTATCTGTAATAAACAATAAAACAATATTAATCTTTATAATATCATTAAATTAAACCTAGTCAAATATTAAAACTAGTCACTCAAAATATATGGACAAGTTACTACCAAACTAACAAGATCTGAAAAATCACCGGGCCTTAATCTTGATATGCAAAATCTGTTTGTTTTATCAAACTAAAAGAGTATTAATTTGGATCTTATATCAGAAAATGGTTCTCAAAATGATTACATGATTTGCTACTCAAACACCTTGAGGCTATGTTTGTTGGTGAAACACAATATTTTTAGTTTAGCGTAACATTTGTCTTCAAGATTTTACGTTCAGTTTTATTTTAGTAGAGTTTTTGGTACTTATGGACGATATGAGTATACATATTAGTTTTAAGAAAGGTCAGAAAAAAATTAAAAACATTAATTTGCTAAACCTTTTATCGTTTCGCTAGCGCAGAACTTTTTTCATATGGAGTGATGATTCAATATCCTATTGCCAATTTTAATCATCATAATAATCAATTATTTTATCATCTTACCTTCAAGTTTTTGTTGTTTGTCATGTACCAAACACTACGCACAGACTGATCAAGTCATAGACAGCTAGCCAGGCTAGCATGACATGAAAACGCGATAGATATAGCGATTTATCGACATCCAACTGTCAAAATAGAATGAATATAGCCGCCATATTAATTTTATAAAAAAATAAATAAAAAATAATTTATTGCTACACTAATAAGAAAACATAATAAAAAAAAAAACTTAAAACTAAGCAAAGAAAAACATGTAGCAATGGGAGCCGTCTTCAGCTTTAGCTGTACTGAGACCGAGATCTTAGTACAGCGCTGGTTTTCAGGCGGCCCCCGCTCTCTAAGGTGTTAGGTGAGAGTGATGGCAAGTTGACAAAATATCTACTCATAAGGTTCACAAAAAATTATAAAACAAAGATAAAATTAAAAAAAAAAAAATTAAAAAACACAGAAGACACAAAAGATTCAACATAGCATTGTGAATGTGTGCGTGTGTGTGCGTGCGTGCGTGTATGTGTAAGTGTGTGTATGTGCGAGGGTGTGTGTGTGTGTGTGTGTGTGTGTGTGTGTGTGTGTGTGTGTGTGTATGTATGTGATTTGAAGTATCTGTTAAGTGATGTTATTATTTTATCATATCGTAGCTCGCAAAATCGATATTATCTCGTGGTGTCTATATATTTTATCACGCACAGTCATGCTAGGGGGCTGATTTGGTTTAATTAGTTAATATAATTGCGAGTTCCTGTTATAATTAAAGTCGTGGTCCTTCATTTTGTATTGTAAATCACGATGCTGAATGGACGTAGGAATCCTTAGTATTTAAATATAAAAAACATATTGTTTATTCAAGTGTGTTAAGTCAATAATTAAAATTCATTAGTTGAATAGCTGTACCTACAATCTTAGCTTGTTAACATTGCTTAGGTTTTCTTTCAACCGATTCTGTTTATTCCTCCAATTAAGATGTGAATAATTTAATTTAACATTGCTTTTGTAAGAAATAAAATGTATTTTGTGAAATAAAGTTATCTGGTTTGAAAGGAAATGTTTTCCAAAGAATTTATCGAACAACTGTGATGAATTATGTGTGTGAAATGTGTACGTAGTTTCTGATACCCTAGATACAAGTTTCGAACTTGGTTAGGGGTCAGTTACTATAATGAGATGATGTAGTGAATGATTATGTTATGTTATGTTATAACTCTTTATAGATTTATTTGAACTCTGTATTATTGAAATTAAATACATTTGTGATATGTTTTTTTTTGTTGGGTCGAGAATGTTTGTGATGTAACTAAGTGAACTGATTGTGATTAGTGATTTGTTTTATACTATGTAAAGATTTCTGCTAAATATGATCCTAAATTATTATCTTATGAATATTGTTTTCAACCTTTGCTTAAGAAAACATTTAATTTCATAAATTTACAAATAAAACTAGAAATGAAATGAAATTTTATATTAACTTAACTAAGTTATTAAAAACGCTCAGTTGAAGAATTCAACGCGTTAAAATAAATACATACCAGGAATCCGTCAAGGATTATACTCGTAATTGTTGAAAGTCGTAAATAATAATAAAAACTTCAAAACAAATATTGGTACGTTCGTTGGATGTTACCAATTAACAAAATAACAGTCATCGATATCGAGTTGAGATTAAAATGGTGTGAAAATAAAAAATAGAGTGAAAATAAATAATAACGGTGTGAAAATATCAAAGAGGTGTGAAATTGTGAATTACTCCATTATTTTCGTAGCGATAAATACGTTTGTATGAAGATGTTTCGATGTGAACTGAACTAATTACGTGAACGTTCTAATTTAAATTGTGGTTTTATTGGTGAATATATTTTTATGATTTTTATGTTTTATGATTAATTTGTTTTTAATAATTAGACCGAATATTGTAAGTATGTAGATATGAATATAATTGGTACTTTACGATACTGTGATCGAGTGTGGAACCAGGGGAAATCTATACAGAAATTTTGCTAAATATTTTTATTGATTCATTTGTGTAATCATTGATTTTGATTATAAGTAATTTAATCCAAACAATTTCACAGAAAACTTGTTTTAAATGAAACACATTTTACTATCATTTAACGAAGAATTAACAAGCAAAATGAATAAAAAGCCCCCAAAGCTACGAGCTAAGTAAAAAAAGTTAAATAAATTAAATTGTGACATGATCTTTTCTTAGGTGCTTATAACACGAAACCATTAAGTATTAAGTATCGTAAGAGCCTTTAAAGTCCTTATGAAAGACGGAATGGATAAAAAATAAAGTGTCATATGACCCGGGGGATGGTATTATTTAATTGTTCGGATGCAAAGCTTGTTGTATTTCATTGATGACTTTATAAATGGCTTTTTTTAACGTTGAAGATGAATGTTAGCTTTTAATAATAATATTTTCCTAAGGTAAAAATATGTTTGTTACTCAATTACCAAAATATGGATGAATTGATTTGATAAGTATTTACTACATTAACGAGTTTTTTATCTAGAAATTCTAACTCTGTCAGAACTTTTGTAAGTAAAATAACAGGGCAAAGTTAACATTTTGAATATTTTAAGCTTCCTTAGTTCAGAAACGGTGCAATGGTTCTTACTCTCTTCCACCCAGAATTTTATATTAATTTTCATATTAACATATTTTTTCCTAGACTACTGATTACATTAAATGTAGTATAGAAATTGTCTATCCAAAACAAATTACAATGTAGTTAAAACCGTTACACACAGCCACCAAATTTAAATTCCCATCCGTAGAAACACAATTAATAACAAAAATCCAGTTTCACATAAATAATTCACGGTGAATCAATGTTTACGACTCTCCTACTGTAGACACACTGACCTCTAACGATAGCGATTTTAAATGCTCCATATATTACATAAAATATTATAAAATATGTTGGATGTCAAGGTCGGGGACCACCCATATTAATAATATGAATATTATTTAAATTTGAATTAATAACGCGTTAACACCAATTATGGAATGAGAAGTGGTATCTTTAGAATATGTGTTTTGATGGTCAATGCTGGTGGTCTACTGATTGTAATGTGATAGTTTAATTTAATTAAATAGATTTAAAAGTACGTAAAATTTTGTTATAACTGTAAAATTTATTATTAATGTCTTTTTGCTAGCCGCTTTGATTGATTATTTTTATGTAATGAAAAATTTAAAGGGGTAGCAACCCCTTACCTATATTTGATTAATTATTACTTTTTTATGTACTGTCTAGATCAAAATTAAAGTCAACAAACACTCTCATAATATTCAAATCTCCTACCATATTTACACAGATCAGGGAGTCACCTTAGGTCTTCCTTTTCTCTTTGCATATTTACTTTTGTGCTTCTGTCCCGTGATTTAATTTATTTTATACTCATTTATTTATTAAGGACTTCAGTGAAAATTACATTAATCTTAAAACTATTGAAATACACTCATATAAGATTTTTACTGATATTGACTATGTAATGTCTAACCTGTGTCTAACTATGTGTCATAAAGTACAGTGATTTATCTTACTTATTTTTATCTTTATTTTTAATTGAAATTATCATGAAAGTCAGTATAGATAATAATCTTTATTAGATCGAGACATATCAACGCAACCGCAAAACCGACAAATGTTTATAGTCGCATAAAATTCGTTTATTACTCCTTAATAGTACAATTATTTATAGTTAATAGCAATAATTTGTTCAGTTTTTTATTAGTAAACATTATTTTTATTACCACCCTTAAATAAATATGAATTTTCGCCTATTTAGCACCTTTTTATAGCGAAATACGTGACCATGAAAAAGAATATAAGATAACAGATATATTTGAAAACTATTTTTAATTTGGCTTCGCTGAGCATTTAGCCGTATATTTGAATACTTAAACGCTTTAAGACATTTGGTAGTAAATATTTCATTTGTGAAGTGTTGTTAAGAAAATTATTTTTGTTTTAGTGAAGAAAAAATTAAACTGCAATTATCCTTTTAATAGCCGCGCGTTATGGCCTCAGTTCATATCTAATGACGGTCTTTAAGAAATGAATTATGTTAAACAGTTAATATTCATTTAAAATAATAATTAAGCCGTTGTATATTCACCTCCTACAGCTCGGAAGGTTCGTTTGGACTAAAACGGCTTGTCTCGTTTATATTTACGGTAATAGTTTCATAATTGGATTTAAATTTGCGTCTCTCAACGGGACGCGTCGCCGATAGAACACCGATAATATGATTTTATACATTTTATGACACGTTAGAAACTTTCTAATTGATATTTTATTGTAAAACAAACATATTTAAAATATCAAGGATATTTAGAATAACTGTAAAGGATCTTATTGGAATATTTTAGTTTTTTTGATTTGACCTTTGGCTTTGGGTCAAATCGGTATTTATAGAAAATGTCTTCGAATTTCTTATACTGTAGCCTACATTGATCTATTTAGAGATTAACTTGTATTTATATTTATTAAGGATTTTTCGGGTTAATTGACGATAATTGAATTATTCAATACTACGTCATATTTATATTACATACAGTTACATAATACCTCAAACGACCTAAAAACGCTATATTTATTTAACCATTTTTTTATTCCCCTACTAAACATCTTAAAACCTACTCGCAAAATGGATTACCACGTGTTATGGACACAAATACAACACAATGGCCGTGCCCACTGCTCCTAATATGTCAATAGGAGACATAATGTTGTGCAACAATAACACATTGAAGCACTCTGAGTCGTGTAATGCTATTAAAGACACCCGTGGACGATTGATAGCTTAAAATTGATGTAAAAGGTCTTAAAATTGATGTTAAAAGGTCTTAATATTGGTTTTTGTAACGTTTTTAGTGGCCTATTGATGTTTGTTTTGCGAAGATCTATTCCGATCCAATACCATTATCTAATACCAATGGTATTTGTTGAGTGGTTTGAGTGGTATCCGTTCGGAATAGAAAATGATAAAGTTTTAAAACAAATACCATTGGTATTAGTTGTTGGTATTGGATCGGAATAGATCTTTGCGAATTTGGAGTTAGAGTGTGGTACTTATAATGTATGTGGGTTTTGGATTTTCGTTCTGATTTTTTATGGCATAGACATCAAAAGAGCACTCAGGCGACTAATGAATCACAAACTGTATTGGCTGTATTGTCGTAAAAATGGAATTTATTACTTTCAGTATGTTGAATATTAAAACAACTGAGTCTATCTGTTACACTATAAAGTTAATGAACCAATTTTGATATTTTCATTGGATTTAGTGTGATGCACAAAGTTTCTTTTTAAAGCAGGTTAAATAAATACGTTTTTATTTTGATAAAATCAATATGAATTCTATCATAGTTCAAAAATTTAAACGTTTTATGAACGTCAAAAATAATATACGAAAAATGATAAATCAATTTGCAAACTTCTTAGAAAGGAAACATCCGCTGTCGAATCGCATCCGGAAAGGTGGTATATCATATAAAAGGGCAGACATAATTCGTCATATTATTCATATATAAAAATCAGTGCAGATGTGAAAGGATTGCACACACATTGCCGACAAGGTGCACTCGTGACTTGTGCCGTACCATTTCTACGCAAACAGTCTCGGTGATGTTAACGCATCTGTCAATTCACACACTGTTGACCCTTATATTACTTTGTATCTTTAGATGACTACTAGGAGTAGTGAGGCATGTGCTTATAATTGTAATTAAACTTCGATTATTAACTTTCTTTTCTGAACATAGAATGGCACGGGGTAAGATTATTAGCACGCTTTGATTACTAACACATTGAATAGTCCTCTGCATTGAATAAATAATATTAGTTAGATGGCTTTTCACGGCGATGTCTTTAGTAATTTACATAAAGTACACAAACAGTATCACTTCACTTTTTCCTGCGTGCCTATGTACTTTTATGGACCACACTGTATCAATTATTCCAATAACTTTAAGTAGCTAGTTTTTGTATAAAAGATTCCCAAACAAAACAAAACTTAATTTATTTTATTGGTAGGAAATTGCAAATACAGATAAAAGTAAACACACTGGCCTTTAAAACATAAAGTTCATATACCATTAAACGAATTCACTAACAAAAAAATCGATATCATGTACTTCGGGTTCCAGAAAAGTCTTGTAGCCAATAATTTAGTTTGAATGAGGACGAGTGGTCCTGTGTCGTTGAGTCGCGTGGCGCGGTCTGTATCAAAGCAAGCCAGTTTAGCAATTAAAGTTACAACTTTATCAAACATCCCAATGCGACAGACCACCGTGCTCAGCTCACCAATTACCTACATTTCAGGGTTCAGTTGCGAATTACTAAATGTGCAACGAGATTTGGTTTAAACAATGCAGCAATGATTTTGGTGAAGTACAATTTTTTTTGTACTAAATTTACTGACAGTTTAAGATTTTTAACTTGTTATAGCAAAAAATTAAAAATTTAAAAAACCCCCAACTCAATTACTTTCAAACCCCCATAACTTTTAAACGGGTCAACCGATTTTCATCAAACATGTCTAAGAACACTCGCACGTAAGTCCTAAAAAAAACTAAACTCAAATCGGTTCATCCGTTCGGGAGCTATGATGCCACAGACAGACAGTTACACACACACACAGACACGTCAAACTTATAACACCCCTCTTTTTGCGTCGTGGGGTTAACAAATTACTAATTCCCATAAATAGTAATTGAAATTTTCTCTTTCAAGTTAATTGATGTTCTTTTGTTGAAAAGTAAGCCCATTTGAAACACGCTTATCATAGTAATTCGTAAAATGTTCACAAACATTATTTTCATTGCTTTAACATCATCGTCTCTAGGTCCTTTCTACAGATCTCGAGAGCCGAATTAGGGTGATAAAGTTTTGTTTAATAAAGCTGGTCAAGTGCGGGTTGATCGACTTCACATACCGATAGTCATATATCCAGTTGTCTATTTAAAACATAAATTAAAATTAGTAGAACATTTCTAGAACCCTCGGAGTTTTAACCACAATCTTCCTTGCCGGCTCTTTAAAGATATTACCGAAGTACAGATATTGCTCCAGAATGTAATGGCTCTGTCAGCGACTATAACCTACTTACTATACATAATATGATAATCTGAATCAAGGATGGGTTTATTAAAAATAGGTAGTCCAATTACGCATAAACTTGTAAATGTTGATTGCTACAAGATGAACAAATAGGAGAACTCAAATTGCTTATTTTGCATGTTTATTTAGAGTTGGATTCTGATTATTGTGTTGATTAGTTTACATACGGTGTATTTAAATTATTAAAGTAACTGAAAAGCTTTTTATTACCACTCAGTATTTACATTTCACTCTCTGTATAGTGCAATAGTTAACCTACGTTTCCGTAATTATAATATAGGTTTCCATTAGTAAAAAAAATATGAATTTGTTTACCGCTAGTTATAAGCTTGAGAAGTATAATGTATTTTGCCTTAATTTACTCTAGACAATTTAAAATATACATCAGTATCATCAAAATACTGATTAAAATTTAGTTATTATAACACGAACCCTCAATCAAATCTTCTACAATAGTTTCCATTCATTTTATTGTTAGTATCGTTTTAAAATCGCAAAATATACGAGTGACAAAGGTTGTAATTATCGGTTATGGTTCCGTTTGCTTCTTCATAAGCTATTGTTGTTTGAGATGTCTCTATTTTGCGATTTTCTAAGGTGTGGGCTGGCTAAATGTTATTTGACGAGAATTCTGTGAGCACGCCCGCGGAGCTATTGTGAACACTGCTTTATTATTCGACATATCACTCCCACAATTTTATTATTTTGCGAATTCACTTGCAAAGGATGGAGATTTGAGCTGCTATGATGGATGGGCTGAACATGTATACAATTATTCGTACTTGTGAGAAGTTATTTGAGTCTGGGGAAACGTTAGAAATGTGTATTATATGTTTTGTACTATGTGTTATAGATTATCCATTCTATGAACAGAACATAAAGTAAAAGAGAGTCAGAAATCTTAATTGCTATCAATTTTTAAAAGTATAGCTATCAAATATTCAGCCCAAATTGGCATGACGATTTCTCTTGCACTGTAGGCGAGCATTAAGGAAGGTCTTCTTAGGTAAATCAGAAAACGCTGCAGGGAACTGCAACTTGCTTAATAAGCAAGTTTTTCCAGTCCAGTTCAACGTTATTGATAAAAAGTATTTTTATAATAATTTAATATTCGAACTCCATAAATAACATCATTATGTTTTTTTTACTTGAACGTCACGTTATTATTAACAATTTTTTATATCTGGTTGTGAACGAACATAAACAAAGCAGTCAGAGAGCAGGTACTCAAACTGAATGGCACAAAATTAAATATGAATTACTTCTTAGAGGCGACACCGAGTCTATTAAACTCAAGTTTAGCGCCTCCTTCAATGGGATGATTGAAAGCTTCAAGCTTCTAAACAATTCATTCTTCTCCACTCAATGGCATGGTCCACATTCCTTGTGTAATCTTTTTTAAAACACAATAGCTGTGACAATGACGATCCTATAGCTATTGAATGGCACGTAAACTAAACTTTTTCGTTCCACATTAATGTAACCTTTTTTCAGTAATTCAGTGAAGGCAATGCCGCCCAGAGCGCAGGTTCCAAATTTAAACCATAGCTCTAAAGTTTCAACAAATTTATTCCATTGCAAATGAATCCTTAACGCTTTAAGTTAAGGTGCATTTTTGTCTTTTTTGATAGTGTTGTTTTGTTGTAGGTATTTCTATTGGTCACGGTATGGGTTGTCTTAGAAAATACAATAAAATTGTTGTTTAATTTTCACTTGACCGTAATAAATTTAACGACCCGTGTCAGCTGTTTAGCTGTACACTTGTAACACTTGACTCTTACATAAGTCTAATAAGTCTTATATTGTTTGGTGTTACTTTTGT
The DNA here is from genome assembly GCA_958496195.1 of Timandra comae. Lineage (NCBI taxonomy): Eukaryota > Metazoa > Arthropoda > Insecta > Lepidoptera > Geometridae > Timandra > Timandra comae. The sequence goes on from OY292359.1 coordinate 10,520,468, forward strand.
ATGGTTTAAAAATATATTATTCTAAAATTATATTTTGATCATCAAGTTTGGTCCAATTTTCAATGAACTTTACATATTATTAGAACGAGTGGTAGATGCCAGATATATACTACTCGTTATACCTAATAGCGTAGGATTTTAGATATTGCAAAAACTAATATCCCTATGTAAGATTTTTGGATCAGAAATGAGTGTTATCTGCTGTTTTTCTGTCTGAATTTTTGTACACACAGTACACATACAATCCCTAAATACCAGAATACTCCAGTATACATAAGTGTTTTCACTGTGTAATTTTGTAATAAATTGCAGAGTGATATTCGCAAATGGTTAATATACGAGTATATTCAAAGTAAAGTTTGACGGCAGTATGATATAAGTACTGAAACAAGGAACAGAGACAATTCAGTAAAATAATTAAACAGGTACTCTACTTCTAATGAACGTTATGTTTTGTAATAATTACGTCTCAATATTATAAATATTCATTGGCACGTGTATGCCCACAGTCCACCTCGACTATTTCAAAGCAAGTTCCAGGTAAGGACAAAAAAAACTGATTTGTGGTAAGGCGGGGGAAGCGAAGGGTCCCTATCCAAATTTTTTTTGGTAAAGGTGCGCCCTTATAAGCGGGCGCGGGAGAGATGAGATCTCATTCATTAGATAGTCACCGAGACGAACGCTACTCCAAATTCTCTAAACTGTGCGCGTACGTAAACATGTTGCAAGGAGTACACAAACATTCGGAGTACTCTTACTCTCCGAAAATGGTTTCCATCGCTCCAGCACCTATGAGACAATGTATCATGGATAATACGGATATGCCTGAGAAGAAATACAACTACAAAACTACTGGATATAACGGAGCTCAGGCAGCTTCGATCGCGAGAAGGAACGCTCGCGAAAGGAACCGTGTGAAGCAAGTCAATGATGGTTTCAATGCGTTGCGGAAAAGACTGCCAGCGTCCGTCATTGCAGCGCTTTCTGGCGGTTCCCGACGTGGCTCTGGAAAGAAACTTAGCAAAGTGGACACGTTACGAATGGTCGTCGAGTATATAAGGTATTTGCAGAGTTTGATTGAAGAGAGCGATGCAGCGGCTGGGTTTACTAAACCTTTAGAAAATCCAATGGAAGCTGATGAAGGTATTTTTGGTGGAAGCTCACCTTACTCCGAATCTGTACCCTCGCCTTCGGGTTCGGAATGTTCCTCAGGAGTGTCATCAGCTCATTCTTCGAGTTATATTCCATATCAACAAGAACAGTTCAGTGTGATGGAGGAAGATGAACTACTTGATGCTATCACTTGGTGGCAACAGAAGTGAATGTGAAAAAGTTTTTAGTAAAAAAATGTCTAGTCATGTCATCAATACGTCTGAGCGTTTCCTAGTGCTCATTTTTGTATGAAAAGTATTACAAATTGTAAATAACAATTAATTTATTCTGTATATAAATATGGCTGTGAAATGTATGTAAAAATTAAAGTCTGAATGTAATTGTAAATGTTATTAGATTTAAGAAAATAAAACATTGAACTTATTTTCGTATTTTCAATCCTTTCCTCAGTTTAATACACTAATCTATAAATTGTAGACTACATTATTTAGAATTTCAAATAAGTGAATAGCAAAACATAGAGTATATTTGAATAGACTATCTAATTGCATTAGTAATGAGATTTATATATTTAGGACAACCTTTTTTAAACATTGAATCATATTTCTTGATTAAAAATAGTAGAGAGACTTAGAGACAGCTGGAATCATTTGGGAAGTCATTGCACCAATGATGAGTCTTTATACACAAAAATAGCAAAAGCTTAAAAAATTGAATCACAAATGTTTATCTCGGTCTGGGTGTGTGTGTGAATGAGTGTGTGCGTAGTTTCTGATACCCTAGATACAAGTTTCGAACTTAGTTAGGGGTCAGTTACTATAATGAGATGATGTAGTGAATGATTATGTTATGTTATTTATCCAATATGTACATATCCACGCAAATCATTTTCTGTTCTCTTCAGCATTTAATAATTTAGATACTACACGTAAACGACTAACACAAACATCATATCAACAACAAAAAAAAAACAATTTTATCAGTATAAATTAAAAAGAATGGCACAGACGCGTCCAAGTTGATTAAGGCATCGAAGCTCGAACTCTCGCGTCGGTACATTGTTATACAAGATTAATGGTGTTACATACGATAAGGCAAGGAAGCTAAATGCATTTACATGTGCGAATAAAAAGACACTGATAAAGTTACAAAGAGGAACGCGACCAATTGTAACGTTCGCAGTTGAGACACAGGGTTCGGTAGTTTGGCAAACAATTAAGTGAGTAAATGATGAAGTATTAAGATATTACATTTTTCAATTTACACATTATACTTTAAGCAGTATAATGATTGATAAGGTTAATACTAATAATAAAAGTTACTTATATATGCCATTTATTAAAGTATACTTAAGAAATAAATTTGAACTTGTAATGAATGACCCGCTGCGGACTGTCTTGCTATCTTTGTTACAGTGCAAAGCAACAGGACTGGTACACTCGTAATCACTACACAATGTACTAAAGCTTAGAAGGCAGAAATTAAAATAACATATTGGGTTATTGAATTGCAATTGCGAAAAAAACAATGCAGACTTTATTTATTCATGAAAATTTACTCCACGTAAAATTGTATACAGTTTGTAAGCATCAGTTTCAACAAAGCTAGCGTTCTTTTTCTGCTGTGTGTCAACAAAAACAAATTTATTCTCACCAGATATAACAGTAGATTGCAGTTTACGATTATTGAAAACTCTGATAGAAAGGACTAACGAATGTAATTAAGACCATTCAATAATAATGTCTCCACTAACTTTTAATTCTAAACGTGGGAATAAAATCGATACTTTTTCATTGTTTTCTACAAGCAAATCCTACTAATATTATAAAGCCGAATGTTTGTGATTGTATGTAATGGATGTTTGTTCCTCTTTCACGCAAAAACTACTGAATAGATTTTAATGAAATTTGGTACAGATGTTCCTCATACCTAGGAATAACAAGTAGAATACTTTTTATCCCAAAATTCCCACTGGATATGGTTCCACGCGGGTGAAACCGCGGGGCACGTCTAGTCTTATATAACATCAAAGTTAGCATTTATTTTAAATGCACAAAGGTATATTAACTCTACAAGTCTGCCTATATTAGGTAAATGCAATGTAAAGGAACGATCAATCAGTTTTAATAGGAAAGAACAATCAGTTTGAAAACTTTAATGAGTAAAAAGTTGATATTTTTTTATTTATTGAAAAAAGACACAGCAACAGTTTAACATATTAAACATTAAAACAGAATACACATATTTAAAGAAGGGTTCTGATATGTAAACCAATTATGGTTGTGTACAGCATTATCTAGTAAGAACATCAAAAGGTAATAAATCTACCTAACAAAACTATATTAACAAAATAAATGAAAGGGTGCTATTAAAGTTATATATTTTTAGCTACATTAAGATTCTCCACAATTCAAAAATCGTGTTGTTCCATTAAAGTTTCAAGATTATTGCAATACGTCACCGTCTTTTTTTAAAGTAGGTACGTATAGGGATGTAATTTGGTACGATTCCGGAAACTATTAAAATATATATCGGATATGTTGTATTGTTAGTAATCTTACATATGGCACGTGAGTCGTATTGGTTCGTGCCTTACCCGAAATCTCCACGATAAGCGAATTTGTATTCCCTATTTTTGTTGATCTATGTCAAATCTAATAATAAAAAATACTTGCACTTTTCTTTTGTTGGATAACACTCGTGCTAGTGACGTTGTTTGTCATAGAATCGTATTGAAATAATAATACCATTCAAACTTATAGTAGTTATAAGCGGGATTTAATTTTAGTGTTTAAAAACCAGACTCATATTGTCAAGAATAGCTACAACAAAAAGTAAAGAGGAGTGTAGAGACTTAAACATTTCTTCCTTTAAATATTAAATATTACTACTTAATTACTAACCTAACCGATTTCGGCTACGGTGATCGCTTCGACTCCCTACTGGCGTCGTACATGCGCTCTTATGTGGCTTGCGTAGCCAACCTTATTTATAAAGGTCCGCGATAATTATAAATATTATTATTATTATTTGTAAATATCAAGTAATCAAAGAGGTGGTGTATTTGTCCAATTTAGGAAACGTTTTATTTATCTCGTCCACATACAAAGATACAAACTTTCCTTTTAATAAATTTAGCAAAGATACATTTGTACAATAATCAAATTAGCAATAGTACGCGGTGATGTTAATCAATTGTAACCCATCCCTGCTTTGTCGTACCATTGTTTGGTAGAGCTTCCTTTCAAGTTGACCAAAACAAAAGTTATTGTTAACGCAAAATGATACAAAGAGTTTGTTCAACTGTTATATTTTAATTAATCTTTCACTTTCTTTTGTATTTTTAAATGGAAATAATTTATACTACGTTTGATGTAGAGTGTATTTTGTTTGTAAAGTGAAGTTTAGGAAGGATTGAGATTGATTTTATTCATATTTTTTGACGTTAAGCTATTAGGTATATTGGGCGTTATTGATTGCAGTTTTCTGCTAAAACCGGCGCCCGTTAGATTGTATGAGGTTGAGAAAAAAGTCAAGTTGAAACGTAGTTACACAAGAATATATGTAAGTTCCAGCTTCTTTTGAGTTTAGAAAATAAATCCTCAATATTAACTTTCAAATAATATCTTCAAAACGTCTCCATATTTATTGTAGCTTACGGCTTAGTTAAATCAAACATAACTTATGACGGAAATACGACTTTAAGTGTATTGAAATAACAGTTATTATTTAAATAGTAATTAATGCGGTAATTTAAAGTTAAGTTAATCTATGGAGTAAGTAAATGGTTTATTGCTTCCGAATGTTAAGGTACGTTAATAAGTCACTTATACGGGCGATGTTGTGAGATTTATACTTATTACATGACGATTATTTTTGTGTAATTATTAATCGTCACATGAACCGAGGTGGTTCTGTGTTTAAGCTGCACGTGTGTACAGTCAGCGTTAGATAAATCGTACACTCCCATGATAATACTCACTTTGGTATTGCCAACCAAGGGAGGTTCCTTTTTTCTGACGCTGACCGTACATTATAGCGAAAAGAAGACTCTGGTTATTCGGAATAAGTTTGTTTGTTTCAACGCGCCAGTCTTAGGAGTTTCTAAACCGATTTGATAAAACATTTTTGCATTAGATAACTCGTTTACTGTGGTAAACTATGCGATTGCATCGTAAATAATATTAAATACGGGTAAACTTTGAGACACAGCTAATTCAATTTATTAAAGTTAAGTAGTTAGTTTAGTAGTTAGTATTAATTATATTGAATTGCGTAACTTCTTCGAAGTCAAATTTTAGCAAGTTTTGTTATAGAAATTAATCATTACGAAAAAGGTAAAATTTCAAATAAATATTATCGAGAAAAGGTGCAAAAACATCAGTCAAATGTAGATAAAAGAAACCAATTACAACACAATAATTGGCTCTATTCATTCAGTTTTAGTGACCGCTTGACCACGTAAAATATCCAGTTACAAAGAAAAAATGTAATTTAGATAATATTTTGCACAAATGTAAAATAATATTCGCTACCGATCATAATTTTACTCACAGGAAACTTCAAAATGTTGTTAAATTGTATAAAAAGATACGAAATCGGAAGATGCACTTAGGATGTGCAATTTGAGAATGATTTCCGCATGAAATGCGTCAAATAAGTAACACGTACTCATCTTTGCTACATTTTTTTAATTTCCTTTAAACTTTTTTTGCGGTTGATTTTGAACAAAAATTGTACTTACTAGATTTTTTCTGTCATGAGGGCCTTTTGCCATTTTCCGTTTAAAATGATTGCTCAATAATTGGGACCGCGAACTCATGCGGTTTTTATTAGTCAATTCAACATCAATTCAATAACTTCTTTGAACGAACCGCCATTTTGAAATCATTGCTCTTAGATAAGTACTCTTAAAGTATTATAAAAATACAGTTGTTCTCATAACGTTACGTGTATTTATTATTAATAAATATTTCGAGTTTACGTATTTCTCGGTTGTTGTTTATTACATGTAACCTTTACCTGAGGTTATTCATAAAGTTGATATTGGATGTGTCTTAGTACATTATCATATTAGATTTTGGTATTAGGACGGTAGCGAGTAGGTATGTGATTTACTAGGGACACTGCTGTGCTCAGCATGGAATTTGTAATAAGTTATTATGAAAAATAATCATTGAAAGAGACTTTTAACTATTGGTTGTTTTTAATATTACCTATGACAAAATAGAGATTTATATGAACTGTATGTACCTAAAATCAATATACAACATAATAAATTAAGGTTTACAACGTACGTAGAACATGCTCTAAATCTAAACTCTTTGAAAAATCTAGTTAAAATTCGTAAATATTGTATACATTTATAAAATATACTATACATACACTACACGATTATTTTACCAAAATTTCAATAAAAGACCCTTATTATTATTCAAAAGTGAAACAAAAACTTACAATGCAAGGTGCAGGTTTTTGATTTAGTAAAAAATATTAATTTAAGGGACAAATGTTGGAGTGATCTATAAAATGTCGGCGTGAATATCATAAAAAGGATTATAAGTTCCCTTAATGCTAGGATTCAATTAGGTGAAATAAGCTTAAGTGGGTAGTATCCGCTGTTATGACAGCATTAAAATTATCCCAAACGGCTTGCTTCCGTCATATTAGACACTTAGAGAGAGGTGACAACCCATTACATATTAACTTTGATATTTAAATTACAGTTTGATGATGCGTCAAGTTTATTATTGAATTTGATCGGTCGTTGAAGAAGTCATAATTGGTAGGTAGAAATATGCATATAAAAATGTATCAAAAATAGTGAGGTAGGGCAAAACGGCTTGTGAAAAATGGTTTCCCTTCTACAAAATGTGTATAAAAAAAAACATTCGCAGTCAATCGCTTGCACTAACTTCGTACCTTATTTTTTATGGTAAGATTCTGTAATTGGAGTTTTATATCTACTTTTGTACAAATAAAAGATTCATAAAATATAATATATATATGTTTGGTTTTGCCCAAACGAGCTTGAATTTTATAGACGTGCTAATAAAGACGATTACAGCTTGCAAAGTTGCAGTTCGTCAACAATTATTGTACCTACAGTAATTGCTATTCTTAAAACAACAAGTTCTGTATCAGGAAAAGCCGATACATTTGGTAAACAGAGTCAAGTGTAGTTAACAAAGATAACTTTATCTTCAATGCATTGGCGCGTGCATCTACATGCGGGCGTTATAAACACCCTTATCTCAATGCAATAAATACTATTTTTCTTTGCATTAATTTAAGTTTATTTGTTTAATTTTAAGCCCTTATTGTCAGGTTATAGAGTCCAATTTGAGTATAAATAATTGTTGTTTATAGCTTTAGTTCGTTGTAAAGTATTCAGGTCGTGACGGACAGTTACAGGTATTGAACTTCCAAGTGTAAATAGTAGGTACATACTTTAAATTGAGTAAATGAGCACATTATGTTATGTGCCACAAGTAAGTTGATAATAAGCACAAATTTTGAAAGCTTGAGCATTTTATGGATGGAATGCGCAACATAAGGAAACAAAAAACATTTTTTTCTAAAAAAGTTTGCATTTTCTGCAAAAAAGTGCAGTTTTTAATATACATTACGAATATAATAACCGAGTTTGTGTAAACGCGCTAATTTCAAGAATTCAATTGCAAACAGCATGCGCCTATGTAAAAGACATAAACGCGGGTTAAACCATTGACCACAGGGCACATATTGTGCTTTACAAATAGATACACAAAAATACAATTAAAAATACATCTTATCCAAGTGTTACAAACTAAATTTAAAACAAATTTATGAAAAGGCAACATAAATCACGGACAATTCTCACAGAAAAACGTAAACTGAAAACCGTTCCCACGTAGTGTGCGAAAAAGCTTCCGCGTCAGGTGCCTCACGTTAAAGGGTTTGAGAAACACATTAAAGGGTACCTTATTATTATTCCGATCGACAATTCCTCTCAAGTGTCATGAGTTTTTTCTTCCGAATATAAAACTAATATTGGTAAGGTCCCATCCTCTTCCGCTACAGTTTTTGTAAGTCATTGCAATGGATTTTATTACGAAAAAAGCTACTTTATTTGAACTGCTTTTAATTTTTTACTTAGTTACATACATATATCAAGTTTATAGTGTAACTATGTGTGCGCCGCGGTCTAACTATTGTGCTGTTTCTAGCTTGATTTTATATAGCCTGTATATGATTTTATATAGTCTTACTTGATAAATGTGTTATCTAAAACAAAGCTCTCTTTCAATTTGATCTAGTAGTTTCTGAGATTATAGACATTCCAGTAATAAACAGTCTTCAGTTTTATAATATAAGAATAGTTTTGGAAACATTAACTGTAAAGAGAGCACATTGATGAATGGGATAATAAAGTGATAAACAAAAGTGGTTTGAGTACACTTCACTGATAACAAACTCGAATTATAGTACCACCCAAAGGCGAGAAAGGAATTTAATTTAATTATAATATTATCTAATTAGATAGTACAGCATCCACTATAATGCTTGCACCTACATTTATTTTTTAAAATTAACATCTTTATACTGATAATTAAATTGTACCTTAGTAACAAGAATTTAGAGTAGATTTTTGTGTAAATGTTTCATTTAATTCACAGTGTTTACTTAGTACCAGATATGTCGTAGACGTGATGAATGGAGAGCCAATGATTTAAGAGGGTACATCTAAATGAGGGAAGACACGATATTGTGTTTCTTTGTATTCCATCGTAACATGTAATAAAACTATAAAAATAAACCGTCCACTTGACTATTTAATTTAATTTTAAAATATCTGTCTCATTTCTGGGAAAGATGTCCAAATATATCGAACTAATTGAGTTCAGGTGCGAAAAGAGATCGGAGTTGAGATGGAATGAACGTATAAGACAAATCGCTTCCAGCTTTGTCAACCCTCGGGTGCTCAAAGACAGCGCAGTCGCCCATTCATCCATTTTTTAGTTCAAGAGGTACAAATTAACAATGGTAGCGGTCAGGTTGCACACAAAAAAGGCGAACAACTTTTTCTAAATTTAAATTTTTAAGTTTTTTAATCTTGTAAGAATGGAGGTTGAGGTTTTATTGCGTTCAGTATTTTGGTTATATCTATATTTTATGGGGTTAGATTGGAATAGTTTAGCGGAATATAAAAGGTAAGATTTACATCGGTTCTCTTTGTGATGCCGTGGGTGATCTACTTTGACAAAAGTGTTAACATTTACATCCATAAAATATTTTGACTTCTCATTTAGACGTTAGGGAGACAACCTATAATATATTACAAATTAAATTATGTGTGTTGTAAAGCGTTCTTTAAATTTACAAGTGACAATTTCTTTGATATAACAAGTTTGATTTGATTTATGTTATTGTTCAGATTATTTAAGTTACACATAAAGTACAGCTAAAGCGTAAATATTGAACAAGACAAACAAATCCTTCATTATCATCAGCTCATATAATGTCCCTACCGGGCACGAGGCTACCCTGAATTAGGGTGATTAGGCCTTAGTCAACCACGCTGGCCAAGTGCGGGTTGGTTGTCTTCACACAACCTAGAAAAAATCTTTAATGTATAAAAATAGATCAACATTGTAATGAGAAATTCCTATGCGAAGATTAAATTATCTTAATCTAAACAAACAGTGTTTTTATTAATGTATTTTTTCAATAAAGTGTGAAACTTTATTGTAAAACTCTTTTAGAAAATTACTAAGTAATTATAATAGAAAAATGTACAATACTTAAAAACAATTTAAGAAACTACCCCTTTTCAAGGCGCTTATAACATTCTCGACTATTCTCTCCAAATGGATTTAATTGTCGGTTGTCTAAATTAATGAAAAAGGGGTTATTAAAAACTATTAGAATATTTCATAGACAAGGGTAGTATTTACCCTTTACCTTCATCTGTCAGCCCTACACGCTAATTTAGCTGAAAGTATGATTACGAGGCATTTAACTTGAAAATATTAATTACTATTACAATTCGCTCGCGGCTAAATTTTGAGTTACAAATACATTCCGTTTATAGAAGAAAAATACTAATAATAACACGATTCTTACTTAATGTTAGTTTGTAACATAATTGATAGACTTTTGTGTTATTGTGTACCATTTATTTTCAATATTTTGTAATAACAATTGACAAATAAAGATAGCATCGATGGCTGGGACGCTGTCAGAAGTATTATTTATTTTCTTTATGGATTCATAGAATGTGTGCGAATCGAGTGTGATTGTGACGGTGTCATTGTGCGGCGTACAATGCGACAACCCTTTGCCGACACAATGCGCGTCACTAATCTAGATCATGTGCGCTATTGTGCAGTATTGTTGGTCACGTCACCCGTCGCCCGCGCGCCCCGCACACCCGGGAAAAAGAACCGCGACTTCAAATATCTCACTCGATGTCGATTTATAAGAAATTACTCCGCAGCGGGAGTCAGGTAGTTGCTCCCACGATATCAAACAATGCAAAAACTTTCATCTCAACATTTTACTTTAACTTCAAACAGGAAATGAAAAATATTATTTTTATCCCTCTTCCTACTACTTTGTTTGCGATTCATTGTAAAGATTGTTATTCCGTTTTTAAACGGCTCCCGGGTTTGTGGATTTCATATCTGTGTTATTACTTTCACCACGATCGTAAATTATGGTCAATCTGTGGTGTTCAAGGAAGAAGCTCGGCGATTAGAGTGAGTGCGGCCATCATTAACGCATATGCAACAATTTTGTTAATAATTATGTAAAATATTGGAAGCGGTCTCATGTGTGTTTACTGCTTATTACTTTGTATCCCCGGGCTCGGACTAACGGTGCGATAACTTCGACTGAATCATAACAAAAACTATAGAGCGGCAATGTTCTAAACTTTTACAGAATTCGTACAATATTATTCTGTTCTATCATTTCTAGCTGTAGGATGCACAATGAATAAGCTATCCATATAGCTGTAGAATAATTTAATGTTGACCATATAATTTAAAAAAAACTGCCCAATTAGTATCTATTTAATTTATACCTTTATTTATTTTAAATTAAATAATCTTCGACACATTTAAATTTTCATGATATGGAAGTAAATTCAGAAAAAAAGTACGTCAAATATTAAAACCCATTCCGGTGTAACTATGACACAAACATACTAAGTTACTAATACATAGTTTTAAGAACTAACAATATATTTTCAAAAAGATTTAACAACTCAAAAAACTTATCCAATAACAATGCAGCTCCACAGCTTTTTGTTTTTTGTCGTTCGTCGATGCGTCGTGTGCCCAAAGGACATCAAGAGTGTCATCCTGAGTGGACTACCTAATTGGTAGGAATAATTTTATGTGCTCCCTAACAACCACTCATTGAGTGAGCCGAAATGATCGACCGCTTTATAAAGGTGGCCATTGACGAGCCAGTTGAACTGATCTGCAGTGCGATTCACTAACAGATTCATCACGGATGTTAACAACGACGAATTCACAGATGTTGCATCGTAGATATTGCTTTTAAAAACAACGGTGATAAAAACTGTATTCGCTAAGCTACTTAAGCTGTCCAGACATAAAACTGTGGCATCACTCCAAAAGTTTTAGGCCAACTAGATTTCCCCACTGGAATCTAGAATCGCTCCGGTGAGTGACGACCATTTTCGGATGGTCGCCAGTTCAACTGATCAGTTAAACTGACTCGTCAATGGCCACTTTAACAACCACTCATTGAATCAAAATGATCGACCGCTTTATAAATGCATTTTACTTTAATTACGAGCTCAATTTTTATGATCGAATACAAAGTATGAAGGAAAAATGATTTTGTTTTTACGAGTATGTTGGTTGTGATGGCTATTTGCTTAATTAACTAGCTGTGGTTTTATTATTAAAATAAAAGCGTTAATTATAATTGTTTTCTTATTAATATTATAACAAGATTCGGAAAACTGCCAGCTCTAAAGTACATGACATTGTTTAAGTTTAATGCGCGTATATTATGAACAGTTGATTTTTATTTATAACTAATTTACTTAAAATATACTTTCAATTTGTAACATTTTGTAAGTATTAATATATATTTCACGACCTTCAAGTATAGTTACTCACCAAGTAATGTTAGTTTTGTCTCTTTCTTACTTTATATCAAGTGACAAAGACAAAACATGTGAGTCGCTACTCAGAACGTTATTTGAAGATGGTAAAATAGGCCCTAAGTGTATTTTCTTTATTTATAGTATTTTATAATTGAATCATTAATAAAATACCCACGCAGAAAGAAAGAGCAGAACCAAAAAGAAATATTCTGACAAAAACACAGACTTTACTTATACAAATGAATTAAAAAAACTAAAAATATTTTGTAACACTCTATTGAGTAATAACTATTACTATTATTACTCATATTTACCTTTTAAGTTACTTATCAGAACATAATCTATGTTATATGTATTTGACATGAATCTATTTGAGTGTTCTTTTGAAAAGACATCAACGGGCTCGAACTTTCAATAGAAGTTTTTATATTGTAATGGAGTATAATGGAATCGACTTTTTAATATAAAAAAGGTGTGTTATATATTTTAAACCATTTTAATACCCTTGATTATCCTAATGCTAACTTAATATTATAAATGCGAAAGTAACTCTGTCTGTCTGTCTGTTACCTTTTCACGGCTAAACTACTAAACCGATTGACTTGAAATTTGGTACAGGGGTAGCTTATGGTCCGGGAAAGGACATAGACTATGGTTTATCCCGAAATTCCCACGGGATCGGGAACTACGCGGGTGTAACCGTAGGGCACAGCTAGTCTATACTAATATTATAAAGAGGAAAGATTTGTTTGTTTGTTTGTTTGTATGTAACGAATAGGCTCCGAAACTACTGAACCGATTTCAATAATTCTTTCACCATTAGAAAGCTACATTCACCCTGAATAACATAGGCTATATTTTATCCCCGTATTCCCACGGGAACGGGAACCACGCGGGTGAAACCGCGGGGCACAGCTAGTTAAAAATAAAATTAAAGTTTTCTATTTTTATCATATTTAATTAGTACTCTAAAACAAACTTACTTATTAATTTGTAACTACATCAATGTGAGGTAACATTGTGGCATTTTAGTCTATAAACATATCAGAATTTCAATCTCGAACTACATCTGCAACTGTACCTTTTGAGTTGTCCCATACCCTTAACCTACAGTCACAGGTTCGATTTCGATCCCTGTTAAACAATATTTATTGAACACGATTCAAAAGTCAGAAGGTCAGTTCTATACGCGTGAAGATGTCATACAGATGTTTATCGGATGTTGTAAGACAAATCGTTTCCACCTCACACCGTGTCACTGAACACTGTTCTTTAACGCAGATTTATATCTCAATCTCTAATTGGATAGAACTTGGGCATGACTCCCTAGAAATATGTACGACATTATAGAACAACTTTTTTTGAACAGGTACAATGTGAGTGGCCAGTTTTTTAAGATGTTGGTAAAAGAAAAATATGTTTTGGTATTGGTGTTTTAATAACTTTTTTAAGAATATTTTAAATATTCTGATTCGTGAATGTTAAATTTTCTCAGTATCATACCTCAGTCTACTGCTGGAGATAGGCCTTTCTTCTGCCAATCTGCAAATCTTTGGCTCTTCTCTGTCAATCACTGATCAACGCTTTGCGAATGTACTCTCTCCACCATGTTTATGTTGATTAATTTTCTATGAATAGATGAAAGCGAATGTTTAATGCTGAATAGAAATGCGTTTTTAAAGTACCTAAATTCATAGTTTTAGTTTCGCAGATAAATTCATATTTCTCACAGCCCACTGAAACCAATCGCCTCATTCAAGCATACCCTTTATTACCAACAAACGCCGCAACACAAACCTATCAACTTATCCGTTGGCTGACAACTTGTTTCTCCTATAGGCGTTATTTTTCTCGTTTCTCATAAGGTTCTTATAAATCTGTGCATTCGGTGTTACCCTCAGGACATTACGCTTCCTTTTTACTTCACCCTTTGTTACGCTTGCCAGGGAATTTATTTCGTATTCGCGCGTTGATTCTTGCTTCCTGGGCGTTCGCAGTAGCCGCCGGCGCTACTACAGACAAACCATACGCTGTAAAAGTTGGTTTTGACAATACAAAAATGAGCCTAATTTACATTTTGCTTGTGTTTCCTGTGTTGATTTCTTTTAGTTAAATGAGGTCGGTCGATATAAATGTGTTTGTTCGGGAAAGTCAATATATTTAATTGTGTATTCCAAAAAGTAAGTTTTATATTAATCTTATTCTATGGCATTTTATATTTTTTACATGATTATCAAATCACATTTACTTTCCCAAATTTTGATCATTTCACTTTATCATGTCTGGGTAACAAAAAATCAAGTAGTACTTTTAGCGCAACCAACAAGTACATACTAGATAACAATTGTTTGATATAGAAACGTTAATTGTGAGTAAATATTAAAATGTTTAATAGACATAAATCATATAAAATGTTTAAACCCTCTAAAAGCCTCTCTCACATCAATACCATATGAATACTACTTATTATAAGTAGCAATAGACCAGTATAGTAGTCTAGACACCCCATATAAATACGCACAAAGTGATCGCGAGTACATCAATACTCTCACCGTGGGAGTCTACTCTTACCTTGGGTGTTTCCGTTCGATGAAGTTCTTTTTTTTGTTAAATGTATATGCAGATCAATGGTAATGTAATTGTTGCTTTTGAATTAATAAAATTGTAATGGCAGATATAGTTGTTGTACAGTTTTGAGGATTTTCGTAGTAAATGATTTGAATGTGGAAAAGGCTTCTTTCCTTAAAATTTTTCTTATATACTTATCGTCATAAGTACCAACAAGATGAACACTGAAGTAAAGGTTATGATTAATAAATTTATTATGATTTAAGATTATGATTAATATATATGTAATATACATACACCGATAAAGTGATAAATCTTGTATATGTGAAGCTGTTTATAACTAAATTAAAGACATAATCAAGAAAATATTATTCCATTTGCGAGCATAATCATGCGACCAGCGACAATATAACATAACATAACATAACATAATCATTCACTACATCATCTCATTATAGTAACTAACCCCTAACTAAGTTCGAAACTTGTATCTAGGGTATCAGAAACTACGCACACACCCAGAACGAGATAAATATTTGTGGTTCACACAAATATTCACCCCGCACGGGAATCGAACCCGCAACCTTACGGATGGCAGTCCGGAATGGTGACCACTCTGCCAATATAAGATAGCTAGTAAACAAGATCGCCCATGGCAAACAAAAATAGTAAAAATACAGGCTATTTGCTACGGTATCCCACAAAATTTTAATTCTCCTAATTGGATGCAAATATATCCCGAATACTAACAAGCGGTGCTTAGTGCTACGCCGGTATCGAACCTGCGCTGCCATAAATCATGCGGAGATCATGTGAGGGGATAGCTCTTTTTTATCTGCGATGTACATAATATGAGACAGTAATGTTGTGTGTTCGTTTGTTAATGATTTTGTGGCGTTTTGGTCGGTAGTATATTCCAGTATTTTAATATATGTAAAATATTACAACAAGTAATTCTTGTAAGTTAATTTATTTGGCCATTTTAGAATTAGTTCTGAAGATTTTATATTAATACATTGGCATTGATTTTTACATTTGTGTACAAATGTATTTCCTGAAAGATTACTTTAATATAGGATTGTCTATACAATGATTTTACAATTAATACCTGATAATGTCAAGCAAACCCGTCGTACAAACTACATAGTTAACCCTAAACGTACCGAACAGTGGCCCTCCGCAAAGTAGCCTCCGGTCAAAGATTTTTGTCTTTATTTATTTTTTACCTTTTTACTTTCTATAATTGCCATAATATTTCAAAAGTTTATTACCGCGCGTGAAATATGGCCACTGACTAAAAAACTTTCTTGGGAGTCGGAATTCTAATATAATCCGGGGATTTTAACCGATTACGGCGGTGGAGTATGAATATAAAGATTTTAATATTCACTTTTGCTTAAATTTTATCTATGAATTTGCTTTTTATTGATAGTTCTGCTTACCAGTCTAAAATAGGATAGTTATTTTTTGATTGTGGGATTAGTTATTGGGGCTCACTGGACACATTTTGATTCTCTCAATATCAAAATTATCAAGGAATGAAACTTATACTAAAGTTAATTCACAAGTGACAAATAAACATTATACACACAAAAACAGTCCGTAAAAACATAGAACTTATCTATTTTGAGATGTCCATTAAAAAGGACAAAAATCAAATAAAAAGTACAACTACCAGCAAAGATTATAATTGCAAATATAAAGTTGTTATCCATTAATAAACATAAAGAAAAGAAAATACATACAAAGTAAACTTATCGGAGATGTAAAATTATTTTAACACCTCCGCGAGTACTCGTGTGCCGACACAAGTGAGATATGATAATGATAAGTTGATAATTAGCAAAAATTGGTAAAGAACCTGTTGTGAAATGCCACATTCTTAGGTATAGTAATTAAAAATATAAGTAATTGGAACTTATGGTACTGGTTGACGATTGGGACGATTTCTGTGCTAATCGAATGTATGAAGTTTTGTTTTTATATTTGTATGTATTCTTCTTTATAGTTCTTTGTGTAAATATATGGTTGGATTGCAGTTGAATATAATGACGTAGTTTATTTCTTCATTTAGTTAAATACTAACCATGTCATTTAGTTTAAAACTTATACTAAAAACTTCCATATGAAAAACAACATTACCTAAGTCAAACACAATTTTTCAAATCAAATTTCAAAGTAGAATTACTTTACACATAATTTGGAGGCTTTATATTATTTATTCATATTTAAATAAGACTTAATTTATAAAAAAACGTACCTATTTACTATGAATACCATAAGCTGTTTTTTGATAATTACTCTCTTTTAAAACGATATAAACTATTACCCCCTAACTCATACACCACGTAATACTGCCATTAAAAATGTCATCTTAATTTTTATATGCTCATTACTTTAAATTCTATTAAGTTTAATTCTCATAATAATTATTATCCGTTTAATACCTATAAATTGAGAGTTTATTATGTACTGTGATTTACGCCCGGATTTCGTTACGTTATGACAGCTTATGCTGTTGTAAACAGTTTCCCACGTAAGGCAATAATCATATCATATATCTACATATAATAGTAACAGTATCTTTATTATAATTTTAAAGCAATAAACCACAGTAAAGAGAAGTTTTATTAACTCTAATCTTTTAGTTATTAAGTAATCAATTCATCAAAAAAATAAAGTTTTATGTAAGAATTTTGGATGGTTATAATAAAACTACATTTTTACTACAATTTTGATGCTATTAGTCTAGATTATGATGATTAGAAAATATGGTAGTGATAAACAATTTGGGTTGTTGAGTTTAAACCGCATTCTCAATAAGATTTTACTATAAAACTACTATCTATTTATTAACCCATAAGAAAAAAAATACTTTTCTATATTTCCCATTGATGTGTGAGTGTGAAAATCGTATGAAAATCTGTACATATCTGTACAACCACATTTTTTAAAGTTTATGATACACGTTTTGTGCATTTATATCTATATATATAAAAGAAAGTCATGTTAGTTACACTATTTATAACTCAAGAACGGCTCAACTGATTCGGCTGAAAATTGGTGAGGAGGTAGCTAAGATCCAGGAGAAGGAGAACTTTTTATCCCGAAATTCCCACGAAAACTACGCGAGAGAAACCGCGGGGCACAGCTAGTTTTACATAAAAGTATGGTTTATTAATATGTATTTTCATATAATAATAAACAAGGGTGGTCCAAATTTCTGAGACCTATAACCATTCATTATAAACCAATAGTTTTTTGCACGCGCGTCCCGTTAATAGTATCTTCCCGAAGGCATATATGATAAAGTCGTCTCCTGACTTATCAAGGGTTAGTCTTTTTACATTTGGCGCCAAACAGATTAAGATATATTCCCTTTTAATGTGTTAATTAAAAAAAATAACTTCCTTCGAGGTCTTATCGACCACTTTAAGAGACGATGGGTACCTAGCGGCTTATCTCAGTTTTAACACATTAAAAGCATTAAATTAAATCATTGATATTGCAACTAATATTTCAGTATTCCAATAATCCATTTGCTAAATGTCACCGGTTAAATTATGTTTGGTGTACAAGTATTTAAGCTGATATGAAGCCGTTAATGATTCGGTGTCACTTTCAAAATGGTATTTATGATTGCGAAAATTGAGTTTTTTTGTACGTATTCATTTTAAACGATATAAAGAAGTTACTGAAGTAAAGTACCAGTCTAATTAATCCTATTGCAAAGCAAAAGTAACTCAGTCATTGATAATAATTAATATTTAGTACAGTGAGACGGAAAAGTTATATAATTGGCGTGTTGGTGATCTAAAACCAGAGTTTAGTTTGACAGATAAAATAAGTTGCTATTTGATTTTATTTAAATAGTAAGATACACTTTTTTAACTACAGACAGAGCTAGTAAAATTGAATATTTATAGAAACCAAATAGAATTCCTTTGCAACATCAAAAACTCATTAAAATGGTCACCGCAAAAGATAAGCTTCAGATAACTCACCGGCCAAGTGAGATGTGTGGGAGAGGATTCTTTACTATTTTTTATGTTTTAATTTAAGGTATTTGTAGGAACTGTGTTTTTATAAATTCTTCTGATATATTTGACCGTAGGAAGTTGATTATTATGTCTTAACATAATATACATAACATAATCATTCACTACATTATCTCATTATAGTACTGAACCCTAACTAAGTTCGAAACTGGTATCTAGGGTATCAGAAACTATGCACACACTAATTCACACACACCCAGAGCGAGACAAACATTTGTGGTTCACACAAATATCCTCTGTGTAAAAATGTTAAGGTCAATCTTACTTCAAGTATATGTACTTGGTTGAATGAAATGTTAAGTTACATTATAAAAACAGTAACGCATTTTTTAAGAAACATTCTGCCCAATAATGTTACTATTGCTACACGCAAATTAAGGCTCTATTTTCTTTGTTTTGATAGAGTTTAGAGAAAATTACTATATCGCTACTAATACTGTAGTAGATTCTCATCTCAGAAGACAACCAATAATTTTATTTTATAATTACTGATTGTTATTGCTTTTAATATCGTAATAAAATGTAATCCTATATCCTAACCAATGAACATGATTTTTAAATTTAACAATAATTACAAAGTAACAACGGACATTAAAATTAAAATTAATTGACACAAAAATGTATATTAAAATTATTTTTCTTAGTAGAGATAGAATTTCAATAAAAAAATTAACGAGGCATCAAAAATATTTCTTTAATACACAATATTTATACGTAAGTATTGAAATGTCTCCTCCCGAAACTACTCGTTAAGATTTATGTTCAAATAAGATATTTTTATAGGGGACCCCGGTCGTTATCGCCGATGTTAAACTTATAATATATTTAAAACTGATTTTATTTGCCGCTATTTACTTTATAAACCCATACATTGTTATTTAAATTTGAAGACTTAATAACCCTTGTTGAGATGTTGTATTGAGCCGTAAATAATCTTAGAAATATTTTTATAACTAACCATAAATGTAAGTGATGGAATCTGTTTGTTTGTTATTGATATAGATGAGAAATGTTTTGGGTATTTGATATTTTTAATTAGCTGATTTGTTCGAGAGTTAGAAATATACAGCTTCTAGTTGTACCTGTATATAGGTAGGTAGTTCTTCCGCGTAATTCACGTTTGAAGCTACAGGTACCATAAATGTTTTATTCTTGAAAATCTTTCTTATAATATAATTAACTTTAGAATGACTTAATAAACAAAATCCCAAACTAATAATTTTTGATTCAAGTAGTTAAAACTATTTACAATTCATAAATTTTATGTACTTTAAATTACTGCCCAGAATTTCAACCAAGCAATGTTAACAAATTAACAAAGTAATGCATTCAATGCATAGATTTTATAGAAAGAGTTTCTTATATTAACACACCTTGAGTATCTATTGATTGACTGATGCTTCATAGACATTGGAGATACATCTGTTGTAGCATGCGCCATACATTGCAGTTTCTATTTACAAAGTAAAGGGTGCATAGAAAGTATTTGCGCAATTTTTTTTAGAGCCTTTTCATCGGATTGAATGTTTGTCGGCGTTTTGCACCTTTCGATGTGATGTTTAAGTATATAATTCTATATTTTTTTTTGTATATGCCTAGTTTTCTACCATCTGAAATATTAATGAAACTTACCCTTATAGTAGTCAATTGGAAAAAATGTTCTACAGAACCCGTACTATAAAAAATCAATAGTAAATATAACGACCGAAATTAGAGAGCTAATTGCAAATACCTACTACCCACTTATTGGTAATATAAAGTACCATTGTAATTATATTATTCTATTATCCTTATACTGGGAAACTGGACAGAAAAACAGTTAAAACATGTCACAGATTTAAAATGTCCATATTTTTTATGAAATTCAATTTTATACCCTTTTCGTTCTTCAAAGGCTATGATTTATTTTTAATTTAATTATTCTGTTGTGATGATACTCGTACATTATAAATTTTAAGTTAACCTAGTTTTTAACCGAAATATTATGAATTTAATTGTCTCGTGCCACTTTCGCGCATACCACGTTTGATCAAAGCGGATGTTGAAAAAATTCTGCAGACGACATCTTGTGTACAGTCAAGGAAATAAATAATTGTGTCGTAAAATAATCACAGTGGTTGAATACATGTTTCCTGAAATATTTCAGTTAAAATATATTATATTAAATCAGATCGGTAAAATAAAGCTTTTTAAATATGCTTTTGCTTAGCATTTTATTCGTCATTTTGAGAAAAATCTATCATGTTTTTTATTGTTTATCGAAAAAATATTTACAGGATTTTCGTTTTTTGTTTCTCAAAAAATCCTAGTATTTCAAGCAGACAAAACAAAATATTTTTTGGTGCATTTTATTTTGAAACGCCAAAAATATTTTTTATCTCAAATCACATACTCATTATTATAGTACAATCAGTTATTCCCCCGACTGTACATTATGATGACAAAGCTATAGCTTGTGGCACTCAATCGGCACCTGAGGGACACCTTGCAATCCTTTACATCTGCCCATTTCTGGGCCACTTCGGTCTCCTGCCTTTTAATTGAAACATGAGCTTCTGACATTCGGTATTTTTGTAATTACATGAATAACACATACTGGTATAAGTGGAAATCGTTTTGTCTTGTAGTACTTGTTTATGAGTAATTTGTAATTAGATTTACTTGGATTATTTGTGGATTTAGTTTGACCAATGAAAATGAAATGTTATCGTCGAAAACTACATGTCTATACTAATATTATAAAGAAGTAAAGTTTGTGTGTTTGTTAAATTGTAAGGGGTAATCTCGGGATCTACTGAACCGATTTCAAAAATTCTATTACTCATGGAAAGCTAATTTATCAGTGCGTGACATAGGCATATATATATTTTATCCCTGTATTTACACGGGAACGGGAACTACGCGGGTGAAACCGCGGTGTGCTGCTAGTATATAATACGCATGATAAAGTAATCAACATTTCGCTGAACAAATGATCAAAGGGGTCTTGTTATGAAAAACTGACCATTTATAAATCTTTAGTATTTTTATAAATTGAATATTGAAAATCGTGATAAAGTGAAAAAATATATTTGTATTTTAACTGAAAATATTTCTAACTGCTTTCAGACAACACGCTTACATAAATACATAACTTGTCTATTGGCAGACATTTTAAATCAAATTATAACAAACTGGACAACATATAAACTTCCACACAAAAATAATGTGTTAACTCTCACAGTGAACGATTCAACCATACACAGTCAAAAGTACAAATTTTCCAAGTAAGGAATCAATTTCACGGTACAAAACACCAATTTAATACAATTCTTTTAGGCCGACATGTTTGTAAACACATTGTAACCAAGTGGTAAGCAACGATAGTCTTTAAAAGGGAACAATTTGTCTAGTGAAGTTTAAATTTCGATGTTATCGTTTCTTTTGTGGCTTACCTCGAATATAGATTACTTTGAACATTGACAGTTGTTATTTTTTGATGTAATTGTTTGTTTGTATGTGAGAGATTTGTATCAGTGCGTGGGTGTTACGGGTGCAGTGTACATCTTTATTCATAGGTGTGAACCTCTGTTGTTAGACTTTATTTAGTCTTGAATAGGGGAAGGATTGAAAAGATATGATTTGAATTATAATACTTACGATTAAAAAAATTAAGACATCAATTTAAAATACGTATGTTTATAACTTTTTTATATCAAGAGAGAGAGAATCGTCGCACCTCGCCTCGCCTCCACTTCGTATTGGTTTAATTTTCCCGTAGATATTCCAAAATTTTCTTTTACGCATTGTCCAATTTGAGTCAAACATTTTCTGAAATGATGCGCGTACACACATTTCTGCAATGCATTTTTATTAACATTTTCCACATAAAAGTTATTCCAAAATTGATCAAAACTAGCCATTTCATAAACATAATATTTTCACAGCTTTAAACATCTCGACTCGTGACAGCTAATGGTTAATAGTGTTATTTATTTTCTTTACGAATTCATAGAAAGTACGAATCGAGGTTGTGCGTTGTTACATTGTGCGGCGCGGGCGCAGCGTTCAATACAACCCTTTGCCGCAACAATACGCGTCACTAATCTAGATCATGCGCCATTGTACTCACTTGTGTATGACAATGCAATATTTTCGGATATCTCATTCAATAACAATTTGAATTTGGAATTTTTACAATAGTTATTTCAATTTCTTTTGGTCAGATCTTTGGCATCTTTTTGCGCTTCTTCCATTGCCGTGTCGTGTGATAGATATATCAGATATCACTACATAGTATAAAACAAAGTCGCTATCTCTGTCCCTATGTCCCTATGTATGCGTAGATCTTTAAAACTACGCAACGGATTTTGATGCGGTTTGTTTTAATAGATAGAGTAATTCAGTGGAAAGGTTTTTAGCATAATTATATCCACATATGCCTACGGGAACTACGCGGGGCTAGTAGTATTATAATATGTAGATAAGTTAATCGAATAATATAATTCTAAGCGATTCTCATTTTTATATCTATTTAAACAGTTATTTTGTTCGGAGATTCTGTTATTCTGGATACAGTAGAACCTAGTTAGGTAGTTGTTCACTAAATGATAGAGTGATTGATTTTGTTAAGTTCTGACCAAATTTGTATAGTTGTCTTGTCGCTTCCGATAATTTCCAGCCACCTCGTACTTAAACAAGAAACAAGTTCGATTCTTTCTTATAACGAGTGTTAATCGGAGGTTTATTGTCGACAATCGTTAGCCTAAACTATAGTTTATAATCGTAACATCTTTAGCCTGAAGGGTTGCGGCGTCCGATCCTTTGTGTGCGGCCATACATCACTACTCCTAAGTAGACATATATCAACTGATATTCAGAGTAATTAGCCCTTTGGCGACGGACCTCCTGGATTTATTATTGTAGGCCGGTAATGCAGACAGCCGTGTTACCGGCTTTTGTTCAACCCGAATTTCAATCGGTTATTTAGTAACCTATTATATTCCATTATAAGGATTATGATTGGACGCAATTGCTTGTTAGCGGGTGTCGATATTGTTTTTTAAGTGAGCCTTTCAGCTTGACACTTTAGTTTTTATTTTCAATCTGTTTTAATAGAAATCTTTATCGGCTAATTACTTTTTTGTTACCGTACTTATTCTTATATAGGTAAGGTTCATTTTAGTATTTGACTTTTGTCGCAAGATAATACTTAACAAAAGAGTTAGGTTGCACAAAAAGTTATCGCAGCTCCCGCAATACTTCAATTAATTAACCTTCCCTTCAGATATGAGTGGCGGTGAAAATAGGTAGTCAAAACGCTACTATTTTGGCTAGTTGCATCTCAAAATGGACTTTATTGTCATTGAAATAAGTTCGTTTTATTGTGGATACTTAAAATACGACACATTAGCTACCGTAGGCGACAGTGAGAGATAAAACCCGAGTATGGCTACATCGTAAAACATCATTAGCAAGATAACTATGCTTTAAAAGTACTTTTTAGTTAACCGTCACCTCAGGAAGTGGATCTGATATCGATTCATTCATTGCTCTGTAATCGAATCTGTTCAGTTTTAATAATAATGTCAAAGGAACATTTTATTTTTAGAATTATTGTTGCAAAATGGCATTTAAAGGTAAAAAGTAACATTTAAAGGCTTTGTTTTCAGAAGATAATGCATTGAGCTGAGTACTAACTCCTAGAAGTTAAAACTAGTTTTTCAACGTACTTTTATGGTTGGACTAGTGTAGTTACCTACAGGTGAAAAGCGTTATAGAGAAAATGTATTTCTTCAAAATAACAAAAATCTAATCATTGTTATTTCAAAGTTTGGTTTCTTTTAACGTGAAATACAACTATATTTAATACTTAATTATAGCTTACGTCTCGTTATAACGAAATGTAAACAATAATTTTCGGTCAATTTGTAAAACAAACTAACAATAAGTTCGGTGGGACGTGTGATTTGAAAAAACGTTCGAAATACAAAAGAAAGATTTGAGTTAGAGAACTTAATTTTTAATTTTACACCCGAATCAAAATATTTCTGTATTGTTGTTGTATGGTGCTAACAAACTCTCCTTTGTTGTGACTCCGCCTACGCTTATTATCAGACATTTGTGTATGGCATCTCATTTTTTATCAAAACAATAACATTTTTTTAACTTTCGACTTACGGTTGGTCTCCCACGTGAAGTTCAATTTTTCAAATTTGTCAAGTTCTAATCGATCTAATGAACAAGTTAAACATAATTTACAGTGACGTATAAATTAGATGCATACAGGTAGATGATATTGTTCAATAAATGACGTGATATTTAATCCCAACTAACACATAATAATAATTAGAAAAGCGAAAGTAATTAACTCTGTTGTGTAAGTCATGATTAAAATACTCTTAAATAAAGCTTAGGTATTGAGGTATTGTTCATATATGTATCTAGAATCTTAGAGAGCAAATATTTACAATGAAACTCATAAAAGCATAATAAAATTATCATTATCTTATATCAAAATATTATTTTGGCCAACATCTCAATAAAAATACAAAATTACAGTGATTTAATGTGACCAATTGATGTTAAAAAATAATTTCAGTTTATCCACCCACATTGGTTATAAATTAATAGAATCTGCCCCCATCCTTGTGTCATATAATAATGTTTGATTGGACTCGTGTGAGGTATTTTTTTATTATTTTTGGGAATAACATCGCGATCGGAACGTCCCGCTAATTCCGGGCATCTGGGCGAACGATGATTTATTATAACTAAAGGGTAATAACACGGTTGACATGAACCTTTTCTACTTTTTGTTTGAAGAATATAAGTATGTTTCTTCCATGATATTTTGAAAAGAGGTCTTGTTCAGGAGGTGGATACTTCCTGCCTTATTTGCGTTGCATTTTTAGTCTGGTTTAGCACTAAACCAAGTTTTACAATCAATTTTGAATACTGTCAAAGTGACAGATTTGACTGACAAGGTGTCAAATGCTTACCAGGTTTTGTTAAACCAGACTAAAAATGCAACGCAAATAAGGCAGTTCATGTTCAATGTAATTGTAGGTTAATATAATATAATGCTTAGAAATATTAGCGACATACGTTTGCTATTGATTAAACATTATATGTTGTTATTATGTTATTTGTTATTTATGCTATTGTTTAAGGTAAAATTTGGTGATTACGCTTATGCCTATTTATTTAAGCAGGTAATATCATCACTGCAAGAAGAGCTTTGACCCCGTAGTTGAAAGTGATAGTTTACTTAATATTGCTTGACAATTTAAGATCCAGTATAAAATGTAGTTCTCACTGTACAATCAAGTAATCCTACAATTTAACGTTTTATTTCTTACTAAAAAGGGTTGCATGTAGTTTAAAAAATCATTAAATTAACTTAAAAATGATTTAACCCCATCAATTCGTTTTACTGACACTAAATATATATTTTTACACATAACTATTTATTTACCATATAAAATACTTTAATTAAGTACATATATTCATTTAACGATGTGTTTTAAGTGATGAATGAACGCCTCTGACCAGTTACAGTCCGCACCCCGCTGTTTCGAAGGCTTTTAATTTGCTTGATTTATTGTAATGCGATTATTTTAGTAAATTTCTATAGTAAATATGGGAAAATATTGCTATTATATTTTATGGAGATTGTTAAAACTCACACTGCTAATGATGTAAATGAGTTTTTCTTGGAGGAAAATTATTAGACTGATTAATTTGTAACATAGCTTCTAGGACAAAGTAGTGTTCTAGTATCGATATATTTTTAGACTAATATTGCTGATATTAGTATAAAAGTTAAAGTAAAATTCTAAAAAGTTCTTGGGTTTTATATATTAAGTTTCTTTTTCTTAGACCTAATTAGTTTTTAACCCCCGACGCAAAAAGAGGGGTGTTATAATTTTGTCGTGTCTGTGTGTGTGTGTGTGTGTGTGTGTGTGTATCTGTCTGTCTGTGGCATCATAGCTCCCGAACGGATGAACCGATTTGATTTAGTCTTGTATTAAAGGGGACATGTTTGATGAAAATCGGTTGATCCGTTTAAAAGTAATGGGGGTTTGAAAGTAATTGTGTTGGGGGTTTTTAAATTTTTAATTTGTTTTATTGACTATATATAATTAAAGTTGACTTCATAGAATATAGTCTTTATTAAATATTTCTAGTGGAAAAGAAATAAGATGGCAAATTAATGTTATGTTCAATAAATAATTTTATTTCTTACAATACTACTTATAACTAAATTATTTACAACAATGGACTGGCTTTGTGTTCCTTAAAATAATTTACATTAAACTTAACTAACAGGTAACAATGTACAAACATACTGTCTTTATTACATTTTTTGTGTGAATAAGTTTCTTAGATACAAATTTTTCTTTGTACTGAGAGTAGTAAGATTCGATGTCCGACAATTTCATTTTTCTTTATTATTTATTTTCTTTTATTCACTGTTTTTATTTAATTCTTATACTAAATCGTAAGGCACTAGTGGTTGACTAGATATGCAGGAGTCTTTCCGTACTTATTCACAAATAAATGCAGTTATTTGTTTTTATAAATGCACGTATTTTTCGGAGGGATTCCGTCCAGTTTCTTTAGGTTTGACCTGAGAAAAAAAGAAAATTATATTAGTTTTATTACAATCAAAAATAAAGTTTTGATTATTATTAATAATAATTCTTCGTAACTTGAACAATGTTAATTAATTTCTAACTTACACATTAAATGATTGGCTTATTCATTATGTATCGGATTTACTCAACTAGATTCTTATAGTATTACTTTAAATTAGTTTTTTTTTCGCAGATTTTTTTTTAAATACTAATCTCTAAATATTTTTAATAAATAAAATGTAAGAAATACTTACAACGCTATTTTTGTTGCCACCACGAAATTACATCTAATAGTTCATCTTCATCCATGGATCCTAGGTGCGGTTGTGATGGCGCCTCGTAGCGGTCCACTGCGGAGTACGCCGATGACACGCCCGAGGAACATTCCGAGGGAGCAGGGGAGTCGGGCTTCTCAGAACACGGTGACCCACTGCCGTAGAAGAACCCTTCATCCATATCAATACCAGTCATCTGCATCGCACTATTAGTCGGAATATTTTCCCTATTTTCTTGATCACGCGTTATCCCCAACTTCGCATCACTTTCATCCAACAACTGCTGTAAATACCTGATGTATTCTACAACCATTCTTAACGTATCTACTTTGCTAAGCTTCTTCCCTGACCCTCTTCTGGCGCCACCAGACAAAGCAGCGACGACTGATGCAGGGAGGTGACGTCGAAGGGCATTGAATCCGTCATTCACTTGCTTCACACGATTCCTTTCACGGGCGTTGCGACGAGCGATCGAAGCGGCTTGAGGTCCAGTGTACGGATTATTTTTAAAATGCACTTTTTTCCTATACTGAAGGTTAGGCGGAGTGTCGTGGGTGACGTAGTTCTTCTCGGGAGCCGGGGCAATTGGCACGTTACGTTTGTCGAGCGTAGACTTGGATATGTTGGAATATCCCGGCGAGACGACGACGTAGTTCGCCTGGCCTTGAGCGAGTTGTATCTCGTGTAGCATCGTGTTTGTTTACGCGGTGCGCACGCGAACGGTTTGCGCGGCGGTCGGGAGTGCACTGAAGGCTTCGTGGGAGCCGGGTGGGAACGAGCGCTCGGCACCGGAGCGGAGCGTACAAGTGAGTCGCCGGCGCTCGCGCACGCGTTATATCACCTGCGCCGGCTGCAAAAAATATAAATTTTAAAATTCTCTTCCCCTATTATTTTCGATCATCCCTTCCCCTTTGTACGTGCGGGTCCGTACCTGGCGTACTGGTTAGGGCTCCAGGGGCGCGGGCGGCGCGCGCGGGCGGCACACACTAACGCGTGCCCACTTTTTTCCCTGTTGACCATTGAACGTTGTAACATAAAAAAGTTTAATTAATAGCATACCTAGAAGTGTACGACAAGGATGTATTTGCATTTTCAATGTTTGTTTTATGAGCGGTTCATGATATAAATGCGGCGTTACTACTTTACAAGCAATAAGAGTTTTAACTAAGACGTTTATAGAATTTAAAATAAATAGTCGAAGATAATATTTTTATCGGTATATCATTTACATTTTGTTGGAATAAATCAATCTGTTTAAGAATCTGCGTAAGCGTATCTTTGTATCTCGTGTTAAATTTTAAAGTATTCCTCATAAAGGCAGGGGCCCGCTGTGTAACAGCCACATCAGCGTTTATCGTTACTTCATCAATAAAATACGTTAACATTTACATTAATGAAAGTAATTTCAGATATTTGGAAGCGGCGGAGTTTGTCCGCTAAATAATAAGTTACGGTTATAGTTAAGATATTCAGGCTCCTTTTCGGAATAAGATTACGCTGTCAATGACACTGCTTTTTATAGTCTTTTATTTATATATTTATGCTTTTTAAATTAACTTTAGGGTAAACAAAGAAGTTAAAATATAACTCTACTTAATATTATCTAAAAAGGTATTTTATATCCTCAAAGATTAAAGTTATATGGCTTTAATTAAATGTATCCAAATACACTTAATCAAGATACAAATAAAACTAATCAAATACCAATTAGATATTTTCGTTATAAATTAAGTGTATCTTTACAAGCGCGTACATAGTTTCCAAATTTACGATATTTCCAAACAACAAGATACAAGTATTTAAAATTTTCCACATTTAAGTACCGATTACAATCACTATTTCTAACAAGCGACATATTTTATTATAGAAAGTCGATATTTATTGCTTTTTATCTCATTATTTTATGTAAAAGGTGATATTACTGCGTTAGAGTTGCCGCTAAAATGACAAGCAAGTTTTTATATGTTCGATTATCGTCGTTTGAACAAACGATTTGAAGTATGAAGATTTATACCGAATTATCTGAGTCGGCTTTCTGATTAAAGGGGTCGAACAAAGTCAATCTCAAACCGAATAACTAACATTCTATTTGTTCAAATTTACTAATTAATACGGGATAGTGTAGTACTGTCGGTATTTGTTATCATTAGTCCATTTTATGTGTTCAGTACGTTTTATAAGCGGGTATGGCGAAGGGAGTCGTTTATAAGCAAGTATGGCGACGCTCGGGAGTCGTAATTAGAGACAATTTGAACTTTTATTCGATGCAAGTTTATTGACGTAACAAAACGTAACATGTTACACTCTCTTTATAATTATGTGAAACAGATCACTTGGTATTCGGATTATTGTAAAGCAGTAGACAGTTATATGATATGTTATGTTTATTATGATTTATAATTACGGAAACTTGAAATAATTTTATGTTTGTTTGTGGGTTTATTAAGTAGAAGTACTTAAATAAAATAAGCTTTGAATATTTACAAATTATTTTTATTAAAAGAGTAAGTCTATCTCACTTTTTAATCTATAGAAAAAAAAAACAATGATTAGGCAACATAATAATATATTTATAGATTAAAATGTACGCATTAAATATATAAATCGACTTAAATTAACAGTATTTTTGTATTTAGTCAAGTCATTTAGGGGTAAACAGTAAACACCCCGTGGATTCTAAACCGGATATAATCTAAGATAGAATAGGGCTCTATATGAGTAATGGGTTTCCTGAATTTTAATTTTCTTCTTTTTTGTTGCGAGATAATATATTATTCGTAATCATAATTTTGTAAGACCATTGAACTCCTGAGATATATTTGTACATAGAATTAAAAAAATGTTAGATATAATTTTACTTTTTTCGAAATAAATATATGTACGAGTATGTTGCTGTTGTAAATATATGTTTGTTTTTTTATGTAGTGGAAAACAAACATATTCTAATAACATGATTATACATATATTAAATTTATTTTTATATGAAATAGTACTTCTATAATTTTATTCCTAATTGAACAGGAAACAATTAAGTCATTTGTCAAAACAATTGCACGAATAAACAATATTATTGGAGATGTGTAAACGCGTGGGATTGTGGGGTGAGCTGACGATGATGAGATGATTGTGTGAACGGTCATCTGGTTCGCGATATGGTTCACTGGCTCTTCGGCTATAATAATTGAATATTATTTTTGTAATTACATTTTATATGTGAAATAAAACTAGGTATTTTAACGGTTTTTTAAGAGACCAGAGAGAATCTCTACAAGATGCATTTTCAAGGGTTTTTTTTTCACATTTGATATTGTTGACACAGAAGATACATCACAAACGTCTTCAGTCACATTGATCCAGTCATCTTTCCGGGAAAATATGTTGTCTCTATTTTCTCTAGAATTGAGCAACCCAAGTGATGCATGATTATGCATGCTAGTATGATCAAAGTTTTCTCAGTTGGCACATAAAAATGTATTTTACCCACTTTTATAACCAGCCTTTAAAACCTAAATCACATTAAATGAAGTGTCATGCCCCATCAATATCTCTTACCGGTGTTACGAGAAGTAGCCGAACGCCTGATCGAACATCCATTTAGATCATATTGATCCCATATTTACGAATTACAGTCAATAAATCATACATAGTTACAGACGCGCCGACTGTGTTACAACAATAGAACTACCTGATTTCATTCCAATAGACCTCATTTGATTAACGACGCGTTGAGTGAGTTCTATTCATCGCAACGTCAAAGGGTGATCATATTAAGAATTAATAAAGAGAATGTATTTCACCGCAGACATCATCGGTATTACATCGTAAAGAATTCCGATGATCAACGATGTATCGATCCAATGAATCGCCGTTTTCAATGTGAATCGATATCTGTAAACAAACTATTTTGTGGCACGCAAACGAACGGACTCAAATATTTGTGTTGAATTAAAGAATAGTTCTGTTGCCTCGAAGAATTTGCCCTTGTACTTAAGAAACAGTCATTGATTCATTCACGGGTATGTAGAACCGTCAAATGATTTTAGTTTAATTTTAGATCACCCACTGGGTTTGGTCATATCTTATGGAAGAGCTCCAAATAAAATTATAACGTTTCAATAAATCTCATCCAACTAAAAATAAGTCGATCTGTTTAGAAGATTTTAAAGAACAGTATTTACTTTTAGACAATAAAATAATTATGAAAGTCGCCTCTGCATTTATAATATTGATATTCTTGTCGATAAAGAAAACAAGTAAAGCGTAAGTTAATATAAACACTTACAAATACCTTTCAATTCCAATATAATAAACAAGTTCTAAAACTCTATCAATTGCAAAAAAGTATTTATAAAGAAGACTAAAATATATGCGTCCACCCACTTACGAGTATCTAGATCAGATAACCGGTGTCGTTTTAGAAGACATCCAATATGCAAATAAGCCGTCTCGGGGGCTTGTAAAACAGAAAGTTATCGTGCGTGCGTATCGCGTTCGGTGAGTCTTTGCCACCTACAGCTGACGTCCGATGTTTGGACAGTGATGTCGTGGTGATGTCGCATGTCGTGTCGGACACGGTGACGTCGACGCATCCGACGCGACACGATGTCACGCCGACGCCGATTGTGACCGAGATATAACTCACAGTGATTTCACTCGAATTATAGGGTAAGGAGTACACAGTGATGAATTGTTCAGTATTGTTTTGTTATTGTTTTATTTGTTGGACATTGGACGCGGTATTACTTTGGTGCACCGTCTGTTTCCTGTTACACATCTGTGTTCCTTTCCTGTTCAATTTTCTGTTGAGATTGTATGTGATTTTTATTTTATAAGCATATTCATAATTTTAACATTCATATCCACCCTATTTGTACAGTTAAAACTGTCTAGTTGTTTGTATACCACGGTTAAACAACCGAACGGTTTACTGATTTTATGTAAAAGCATAGTAATAAATTGTATCTCTTGCAAAACTAAGATTACTACTGTATACCTGCGAATATATCTTTCTTACGTGCTATGATGTTTGTCATCAGATTTTTTGAAGTGCTTCAGTAAATTTCCGCTCTATCGAGTATATGTATCCGAGTATATCATATGAAATCCTCAAGTTTCGTATTAACACAGATAAAACCAAAAATAAAATCATAATACATGAAAAATTGAACTGTTTAATAGAACATGTGAATCAAATAAAAATGTTCGATATCGTTGACAGCATGCAAAATGGTCCAGTAACGAGATTGCGTGTTCCATTTAGTGGGTTATATTTCACGTGTATATCTCGAGAGTTATAAATAACTCTAGTTTAGGAAATTCGGCTCGTTTGTATACAAAATAAGGCTCGTAGAACCCATTTATTGGTTTATTACACCTTGTTAGTTACGGTAATAAGATGGCCCTTAAATAGGTAATTAGTATTGTTCCAATATAGTCCGAATGAGGTGAAAAAAATATTACACCTCAAAAATTAATGATTTTTCTAACGTTTACACCTTTAGCGATTTACAGGCTAGAGTTGCTTGTTAGATTTTTAATTTATTTTTAACTAACGGCGCCCCTCGGTTTCACCCGCATAGTTCCTGTTCCAGTAAGAATATGGGGATAAAATTATGCTAAAAACCTTCCCACTGAATCACTCTATCTATTAAAATAAACCACTTCAAAATCCGTTGCGTAGTTTTAAAGATCTAAGCATACATAGGGACATTTGTTTTATACTATGTAGTGATTAATCACATGTCTATTAAATTTTACTGATTTTTATATAATAAGTACTACTACTATTATTCTGCGTGATTTTACGTAGTATTTGTGGGATAATTCATGTTATAAAAATTTCTTGGCCGTTTTTGCAACACAAATTGAAATATTTAAATAACATTCAAACTTTCATAAATACTCGTAATAAATAACAATAATTTAATAGAAAATACATATACGTTTTTGTAAACGAAAACAGTCGCAGAAAGGTCTCTAATAAGAAAGGTCTCATTGAGGAAAACTCCTTGCTTACAAGTTCAAGGTTACCAGTGCAGGGCAAGCCTACGATAAAAGCCACCGGCAGTGTTGAATTAGCTGTAATAATATGTCTTATAAATAACTAGCAGCGCCCCGCGGTTTCACCCGCGTAGTTCCTGTTCCCGTGGGAATTTCGGGATAAAGTATCTTATGTTCTTTCCCGGACCATAAGCTACCCCTGTACCAAATTTCAAGTCAATCGGTTCAGTAGTTAAGCTGTGAAAAGGTAAAAGATTGACAGTGTTACTTTCGCATTTATAATATTAGTTAGGACTAGGCAAAAACAAGTATTTGTCTTTTCCTTCTCTACTCTTCTAGAAGTTAAGGAATTTTTTATAAATAATTTAAATTATAAGAAAGGTTAGCTTATTATATTATTACTATCAGTATTAGGAAGACATAATAATGAAAAAGTTTACTGGGCAATGCTGTAAGTAATGGCTTATTACCAAAGGCAATTGTTTTCAAGCAGAGACTAGAATAACAGTTATTATCATAATGCTAAAACCTTTGGTTATATCGAAACTGCAATGGATGACAAAGGATGCTAAAATTTTGGTTATAATATAACGAAACCGCAATGGATGACAAAGACAAAATATTAACGTTTACAATATATGAACGTTAAATTCAACATTTATATTAACCAGCATATAAAATGCAAAATAAATTATTTTATATAAAATGGCATAAATACGGGATCGATCAAAATATTTTTGGTAAAATAAATCAACTCAGAATTAATCTTACGTTATAAGTAAGCACTTAATCCTGCTACCAAAGTGGGCATGTTAATTTGTTATGATAAACAAAAATATTAATGTAAAATTCTCGTTAAACGTTCCTTTGGTACCGTTGAGGCGCGTGGCCGGCGCGCGGCTCGGTGCGCTTGCGCATCTCGCCTTGCAACCCGCGCGTTAGGGTGGACACACACTAGTTTTGCAAGGGTTTTGTGTTTGAAGCGATTTGTATTAGTAATATTATAATAATCTTTTGAATTAACTAAAACTGTTTTATTTAGTTATACTATTGTTGTAATATTAATTTTTGGTTTTGTAATTTAATTTATTTTTGTGATATAATAAATAATTTTCAAGATAATCAAATATTTGTTTAAATCTTTTTTAATTTGAAACTTTTATTTATTTATTATATTAGGCATCACATATTACTCTTAATCATTATGACCTTAGAATACCTATGAATATCGATAAATCTTTCTATACTTACGTTTCAATATCCACCAACATCTCAACTCCTTTGTATCCCAACCCTGTTTTCGCAGTGTGCAACCACCTTAACCGGCTTAATTACGCCAAGGCGTTATCGGGTAAGAATGTACACGCGACATCGGTATTAATTTTAATGAAAGAAGTGTGTGGACGGACAGACGGAGCCACCTGCCCGAGCCGGCTTACTGAAAACTATAAGACAAAAATACGTGGAGCCGACGTAACTAAAAATGTTGTTAAGATTTTTAAGGATTGTTTAGAGGTTGAGCTTGCCTTGTGTTTATTTATAAGTTAATTTTAATATGTAATTATTGAATATGCTCACAAAATTTCATGAGAGTCGGTCAAGCCGTTTCAGAGGAGTATGGCAACGAAAACTGTGACACGAGAATTTTATATATTAGATTATAGTGAGTGCATACCTATGAGAGATTTCATCATTCTTTTAGCATGATATATCTGGCAAGGCTCATAAAGGCCGTGGGCTTTGATTCGACTGGGTTTGAGATCACCGACACGCATTGTGCAATTCTCTTTCTGCTAATATCATCAGTGAGAGAGACCTACAATGGGATTCCAAAGCCTGATACTATAAAATATTTTGAAGTGAAAACTTCTTTAGCGGCGCTGAGCACTTTTTTTGTATGGGTAAGATCGAAAAAGCGTAAGATCAGCATCACGTGACGTTTATGATAACTGAAGTAAGAAACAAACATTGTATTCTACCTCATAAATGATAGTACTTTTATACTTATAATTAAACACAACGTTAATATTGAAGTTTTCACTTCTGCCGGCCCTCCCGGAGTGCTACCTTTTTTTTTTAAAGAATGTTCACACCAGAATCTTTACAAAGAAACCACTAAAAACAGCTCCACAGTTTCAAACAAAGCGTATGAGAAAAATGTTCTGTCTCAAAAGAAATATGTCCAACTCCTACATTTTATTAGCGTCAGTTTTGGCTCGTACGTATAGTAAATAACATTCCTTAACGATACAAAGTTGTATATTTCTGATTATGCCACAAATAATATGATTTCGAGAACGTAATGAGTAATTAAAAATCCACCTGCTTTTATAATTAGTTTTAAAAATGTATTTATATGGATCGGTTTGATATTTTCTTTGTTTAAAATACTTTCTCATATTACATACTACGTATACCTATGGTCGTGTGAGGTTTTTCCTCTAATCAAGCTAGAGCTCGGAATACTGAGCGTCCGCCCTGAGACCCTCAGGAAGGAAAGGAAAGGAAAGGATAGCTCAGCTCCCCCTGAATAAAAATTGTCTCCCCTAGAATTTTGCTTGGTATTGGTAGTGGTAAGAGCGTCGGTGGCGCAGGGGTTAAGGTCGTAAGGTACCTGGTTCGAACCCCACCAGTCCCGGCACGTACCAATGTGTTTTCAATTATCGAATTTATAAGTACGTTAATTTTGACGCTCTTACGGTGAAGGAAAACATCGTGAGGAAACCTGCACACACCTGGGAAGAAATTCTATGGTTGTGTGTGAAGTCGACCAACCCGCACTTGGCCAGCGTGGTTGACTAAGGCCTGATCGCCCTCATTTAGGGTAGGCTCGCTGGGGACATTATATGAGCTGATGATGATTGGTAGTGGTATGGCTGTCTGTTTTATACATACTAGATTACTATCGTTATACTATACTTCCTACTATTATATTATATTTATACTACATCGACCCTTCATCGTTCCGGTACAGTTTATCTTAATGTACAAAAGCCATTCAGAGAAATGCAGATTATAACTGTATGAGTTAAATAGCATGTTAATCTGTTCAGTCATACACGCAGATTCTCGCGATAATTTTGACATAAAGACGGACAAAGGGAAGAGTTGATTTTGGACTTTCTTTTTGACTATACAATATAATTATTTTAATATAAATATCTCTACTACCTGGAGGAGGTCATGACTGGATGAGACGGGCACAAGGCCCCAAGAATGGAAAAGAAGGGAAGAGGCTTATCTTCAAGAATGGAGCACGATAAGGATGATGATGATGATCTCTACTACAGAGCTTCTTCTGCTTTCTTAAAAATTAGTTTACGTTTTGCTTCAAGCTATGAAAAAAAGTCCAAAACATGTCTTATAATTTTATTCATGGAATAAAAAATGAATATTTTTTATGATTTTATATAATAAAAATTAAATAATACTGTTTAAATTGTGTTAAAAGTACACTACATCATTGTTAGGTTAACCTACATCGTCCAACTTAGCTAATTTTATCTCATATATAACAATGTTTTCAGCGCCAAAATCTACGTCAATTTAATTACTTAATAATATTCATATTTTATTAATAATTTCCGTATTAATACCGCGTTTTATTGAAAGACAGGTGAACCAAACATCTGCCTACGAGGTCCTACTTTCCCAGAAATGTTTCAAATCAATCTCTTTTGATTATTTAATTAAGTTACCATTAATCTAATAACAAAATTGCATAGTTCAAATTACAATAAGTAATAAAAGTCGCGGTAATTGACCCTGCCAGTGCGTTGATCCTGATTATTTCATAAATAATCCTGGTAGAGTAGCTGTCATACGGCTGTAATAGCCACTCTCGGTTCATTTACGCTGTGACTTGAAACTTTGAAATAATTACGCTGTGGAAAAATTATTTGAACTTGAAAGCTCCTTAACCGACAAAGACTGGTATAGTGTAGTGGCCGTTATGCCTAACTGTCAAAAGGGTATAGGTTCGATTCTAGTGCGAGGTAATTTTTATTTCATATGAAATGTCTATCGTGGTCTCTGTGTATTGATTAGGCGTGTGCATTGTTTCTGCTACTCTAGATATAGGTCATAAGCCAAGGCAAGGTGCGAGTTTGTGAGAGTGATTGATTATGTTATGTAATAGATCAAATTTTTATAATGTTAATAATTGTAAAGCACTGCAGTTTGAACTTAATATAAAAAAATATATAAAAAGTACTTATTCCTCTTTTTGTATCTTCAAATAATTTTTTGGAGACTCACCAAAAAGTATTTATTACTTAATTAATTTGTATTTCGATACAAAAATGTCTCAATCCTGTGTTCAAAAAAGGATTTTTAAGTAAATATTTACGTTCGAACCTCAGATAATTAACAAACACAAATGTAGAGACCTTTCTGGAAATAATTAATAAAAAAACTTAAGAAACTTGGATACTGTTTAGTATATAATTTAATTTGTTATCAGTTACAAATATTCCATTTTATATCGACACCGTTTGATGTTTCAATTAAGGTATCAAACCCTTGATATTAGCATCAAATTAACGTGTATGTTTCAAACCATCTCGATACATTTATGATTTCTCCCGGAGATCGTCTTAAGAGCACGAGACAGGTTAATTTCAAGAATAAATTGACATGCATTTGCCTCAGAATAAAAATAAGAAGAGATGCTAAAAGTTTGTCCTTGTTTTGTATTTATTTTTGTATTAAAATCAGGTTTTTACGTAAATACCTTCACTTTTTATAACTCTTTTCTGTGTGATGGAGTGGAAAAGACTGAGATTGGATTGGTTAAATTAGAACTCCTGGAAGTGAGAAATTATCATCCTAAATGTAACTAAAATTTTTGATTTTGTATTATTGTTGACAAACCTATTTACTAGTGAATCTTTTTGTCTTTTAATTTTGGCCCTTTGCTTGTTTAGATTAAATTGTATTCAGATAGTAAATTTTATACATATCAGTTCAGTCGATTTTGCATATTTAAATAAAAAAGAAATCAAAATAAACTTCCAAACATCTTACTTTTTTATCATTAGTCTGCCAAAACACTCATACGGAAAAATCGAACGTCTCTGTTTTGTGCACTTTCTATAATATTTAATCTGTGGTCATCATTCATGTGTCCAAGAGTATTTAATAGAGGCTTAGTGAGTCCTGGTTGAGGACACAGCTGCCCAGTGGGCGTGGACAACGGACCCAAACGAGGGCTCTTGAATTTTAATTCTTTCACATTTTTAAAGACAAAAATTAACGTAACATTTTAAAAGAATTTCCTTTATTACCTATTAAATATTTGGGTGAGTCTGGTTTTGTATTGGTATGTTTACTAGATGTTTGTAGATTAGATAAGAGTCATTGAATCGATGTTTTATAAAATCCTTATAATGAAAATATTAGTTTGAAGTAACACGTATTTTTTAAGGCTTTTGCAGGGCTTATTTCAACTGTGTTGTGCCTCGTGATTATTTTGGTAATCGATCTCTACGAATTTATTTTTGGAGAATTTATATCAGATACTTACAAAATACTAAGTAAAATAAAATATAATATAAGTGCACTATATATTAAGATAATAAGTTTGTTAAAATAATCTGATCGGCCAAACTACTTCATTAATATTAATTTTTCTTTAAATCCAGTAAACACGTATCGATTGTGCGCAAGCGCCGTATTAGTACTATTGCATTTTAAAATTGTATAACTACGCAGCAGATGTACATGACATGTATTGCAGGTGGATTATTTTAACATAAATCCAAGGATTTTAAATCAAAACAATGTGTTATATATTTATGTTCTTTAAAAGATTGTTCTAAATAATTTAGAGCGAACTAGTGGGTCTTCATGTTTTTAAAAAATAGTCAGTATTTTCATAAAAAAATCTATGATGGCCGGAAAGGCAATTATTTTATTGAGCTTATACAGGAATCGAATCCGCATCCCCTGATTTGGCAGTAAAATAGAGATTATTTTAATTATTATTCCTTATTTATCATTTTAATTAAAATGTGTGTAATAAATAGAAGCACAATGCTCTTATCTAGATTGAGAGTTATAGTTTTTAATGTCTTAATTTTATACACGAGATCATAAATAATGGATGCGTTATATTTTACATTAGTGTTGTTAAATAATTACGAATTTCTTCAAATTTCTTTAAAAATGTGTTCATAGAATTAACATTGCAATTTTCTTTATTTCTCGAGAGGTACTCGCGCTTTTATTCCATCTTACATCAATGGGGTTATTAGATTTTGGAAACATTAATCACTATATTACAGGGATCTTCAATGTCAATCAAATTTCCTTACGTACTAATTTAATTTTTAATTTTCATATAATCCCGTCTTAAATTTAATAATTGAATGTAAACCAACAATTGAATCCCTCGAGGACAAGATACATCTAAGCCGTAATATAAATCAGGGCTATCGATGAAGCTTGCCTCTCGTGAGCTTGACTCAACGGATACAACAATTTGCTATATCAAATAAAAACAATTAGCAAGTTAGTTGTTACCATTACGGAGATCCGAGATAACAGTTACTGAACCAAGTGTAAATATTAACCGACGGTATAAAATAAATCTTGAAGTGGTGAATGTAGTTTAAATAGATAAAGTCTAAGGCTGGAACTTATTGATACAACATGGCGAGTGAATTAAATGTCTACATTATTTAGTTTAAATGTATTTTTGTTTTAAGTTTACTATAATTATAAAATTGTCTCGTAAAACAAATGTTTGCCCTACAGCTAGATGTAAATACTTGAAACTGATACATGTAATAGTTGTTTTATAATTCAATTATTTTTGATACCAGAGTTCTGTAAACGGAGTTTGTTTTTTTTTTTACTTGATTGATATTTTTAATTTAACGGATTTAATTTGCGGTTGATAATGACTTCAGAAATGTAAAAATAATCCTTTTAGATCCTTATAATTTTTGTAAGCTATTTAATACGGATGGAAAATTTTGACCCAATAGACTGATTTTAATAAGTAAAACAATAAAGTTTAAAATAAATATTGATTTTACTTTATTAGACAAAGGTACACACTACGCTTAGGGCCTATTTCACGATCTTCAAGTAAAGTTCCGAGTACTTACTCACAAGTTTGGTCTTTGTCACTTGATATAAAGTAAGAAAAAGACAAAACTAACTTTACTAGGTGAGTAACTTGAAGGCCGTGAAATAGGCCCTTACACTATAAAATAGGTTTAAAAACGAAAAAGAATTTGGATGTAACGAGTACTGCAAAGATACACTTACCTTAATTAAATTCTTTAAATTGGTCAATAGTAGGTACGTTCTTGTAAATTGTTTTAATAAAACCTTTTTCTCGCTTGGTTAGACTACAGTCGACTGCAATAATGTGTTGTAGTAGAGTGAATTTCAACAAGTCCCCAAAAATCTTCATTTCCGTGGATTTTTTTGTTTTTAAGTTTTTTTCAAAAATAATTAGCGTTTATTATACTTCTTGATAATGTATGTATTCTTGCTTATTATCAAGCTGATTACTTAAAAAACTAACGAATAACACAAGTTTAAAAATTTCATGCCACGGCGATGAAACATGCGGGCACGGCAATGAAACAAGCGTCCACGGCAATGAAAGAACTGTCCCACGGTAATGAAAGAATCACCACGGAAATGAAAATCCTTACATAAATCAATTTTTTTTATATACTGACATGAGTATTATATTATTCTAACATACAATATATACACGCCTGTCTCCGAGAAGGAGAGGCATACTCCCCCAGACGGGTTATCTATGCCACATCGAATGATAATAATTGATCGAATTTCTTAATAAGATTAACATAAAACCCCTATGATATATGGCCTAAAGATTGGAAAGAATCGCTTTTGATCCCCCTGCTCAAGAAGGGGTCCACAAAATTACGTGCCTTATAAGCATGCTTTCATCATACGGTCTGCCTGTTAGTTTGTGTGGGTTTATATCGGACTTCTTGCAGGATCGATCGATACGGATCGTTCTTGATGGATGCTCGTCCGATCAAATGGCGATTAATGCCGGTGTTCCCCAAGGGTTAGTACTCATTGTAACACTTTTCCTGTTGTATATCAATGATCTGCCAAAGCCCAGAACCTATGAGTATGGAAATGATTGCACAATTGTAGAGAATTACATATCCATCCCGCGTGCTAGTGCGGCCGAGACACAATATTTTAAGAGAGGCTAGGTCGATCACACGAACTTTTTCCTTCGGGCAGTCGCATGCCAGTAAGATTATGTTGCATATCATCCCGGATGAGCAGGCTGAAAAAGATTTCCTTTTTCTATTTAACATCTATGGCGAATACTATAGGATATACGAAATATAAGTAGGAGAGTTCATCCGTGATCAAGGCGCTTGCAACAGCGTTGAAATATCGGAAACTCGAAATATTTCAACGCTGTATAATCATAATAATTTGAGTGCTAATAACCATGATAACTATAGAAACTATATGAGTAGCAGAGCCTTAAAAGGGTGGGAGGGAGTCATTACTGTTGGCAGGAACAAGATCAGCAACCTTCGATATGCAGATGACACTACTTTGGTCGCATCCTCTGAGCACGAACTTGCTGAAATGTTCAGCAGAGTAGAACGCAAAACCGAGACAGTAGGACTTTGGGTCAACAAGTCGAAGACAAAGGTTATGGTCACTGACCGAGCTGAACAGATCACACGCACAGGAGAATTGTCAGACCTGGAATTCATGAGCAAGTTTGTATACCTAGGCTGAACGATCAGTAATCAGAGAGGCTGCGAGAAAGAGATTCGAATTTGTGTGGAGATGGGCAAGCAATAAGCAAAATGTTGATAATCTGGAATGCCCAAACCATCTCCAAACGTAACAAAGATGAAGCTAATTAGATCTCAGGTATTCTCGATATTTCTATACGGCTGTGAGTCCTGGTCTATCCACGCGCTGTAGATCGAAAAAAGATTAAGGCTTTCGAGATGTGGTGCTGGAGAAGGATGCCACACATACCGTTAACAGCGAGACGTACGAATAAGTCTATTCTAGAACAACTTGACGTAAAAACAAGACTGTCTACGATATGTTACCTACGAGTCCTGACCTACTTTGGTCACATTTGGAGCTACAACGGTCATACAGCCTGGACAAGCTGGTTGTGGCGGGAAAGGTAGACCTACCCGACTGTATCACAGGTAAATATGTTTTCCTTGCCTAATCATACCATGGCGATGAAAATATAAGTCACGGAAATGAAAGACCTGGCCACGGCGATGAAAGTAATTTGTTTTAAAAGACACGGCAATGAAATTTTTTTCATTGCCGTGTCTTTTTTTTCATTGCCATAGCAAATATTTGCTATGGAAACCACGGAAATGAAAGCATGGCGATGAGAAACGAGTCGAAAATTTAAAATTACATAAAATCTATTAGGTATCCTAAGAACTAAACAATTCACAAATAAACAGAAGAGTATGGGCATTCTATCGAATGCTCAATCAAGAGTATAAACTTGTTCCAATAGAAGTTATACCTATGCACGGCGATGAAAGAAAAACTGTCCTGTAACAAAAATGGGATACACTTACATTTATAGCTTGAAAACGCAGGCACGTGGACACGTCCTTCCACGTCGAGCACTGAGGCGGTACTATTGGGCAACGTTTAGCACACAGAGAAGGAGACGCAAGTCTTTAGTTGGAACAATATGTTTAAAAATGTTTTTGACATGGCGATGAAAGGAAGTTCTGGGACAAATGTTTTTCTAGTAACCATTCGTTGTATTGTTTAAATATTTGATTAAGTGTATTCCGTAACAATACCTTTACTATCCAAGTATCATATAAAACTAGATTTCAATGTATTCAACCAATAGGTTTTCATCAAGGAGGTATAATACACATCAAGGTGAGTTGTGGACAGACACGGCGATGAAAGATTTCGAGGTTTAACATTTTTTTCTGGAGTACCTATTAATCCCAGTAATGAAATATTTAGTGCCTCACATAGGTGACTATTTCATCTAACCAAAAAAAAAGTTTTAAACATTATAACTATATTTTTTAGTACCGATTTCATAGTTGCCACGCAAATTTAGGCGCCGGGACATTCACTCAGTAATGTGTTGTCAGGAGTAATAT
The DNA here is from genome assembly GCA_958496195.1 of Timandra comae. Lineage (NCBI taxonomy): Eukaryota > Metazoa > Arthropoda > Insecta > Lepidoptera > Geometridae > Timandra > Timandra comae. The sequence goes on from OY292359.1 coordinate 10,564,361, forward strand.
CGGTTGAATACTTTCTTTAATAGCGGTTTACAATAATAAAATGCTTGAATTTATTCGATGAGGACTCAACTGGCGTGGCATAGTTTCTTTGGTGAACCGAAGGGTTGCTGGTTCAATTCTTGTGTGAATTTAATTTTGAGTTTATTTTCAATTGGGGTGTGTTACTTCTGGCACTTTAGATCACCGATTGAAACGCAGTTGCTTGAGCTATTACTTTATGATGCTGATATTCTATGAGAAAGTGTGCTTCATCTCTCATTGAACCAACTCGTGTTCAAACCGTTATAATAACAGTTTGGCTCTATCTCTAAAAAATATAGCTTATTATAATGTTAAGTCTTTTGCGTCCCTAACATACAATCTCACCTACAAAACATTAGCGATACAAAGACAATAAACTAAGCCGAACGGCCTTAGGCTTGCAAAAGATAACAAGAAAACAAACATATGTATCAGTTCGGGATTGAATGTGCAGATTTTGATATCTCAATCTTATAGGGTCAGAGATGCCGCGGTCACGACACCCTTCGGTGGTCACGATGAACTGACGCGAGTTTATTAATTGTTATCGGATGTGTTGCGGTTCGGTCTTATTTAGAGGGTTAACGTGGTACAGTATATTGATTTTTTTTAGAATAATAAATGCAAATAGATGTGTCTATTAAACAGAAATTTATGAAATATTGCGTGCCTTTTTATCGGGAAGAAAAGAATATTTTTTACACTAAAATTCACAACATATAGTTACTTGCAAAAATCATAATAAAGTGACAGTTAGTAACTAATATTTATTCATTTATATAATTTGTTATTTTCCATACATGGATTGGGTTCGAGTACACTAACTCAAAGACAAGATCCATTTCCTCCTCACTTGTACATACTACGAGTATTATCATCAATGAAGATAGGCAACTTTGCCCCACCAGTGGGGCGCCTTGGTGGGGCAAAGTGGAATAACCCGGCATTTGCTCCACAGTAGGATCCTTAGATACTTTGTTTAAGTTATTTAATACGTAATAAATGAACCGAACAATGTACGTGAAGCTATAAATAAGGCCGGTCTCACGCACAGGGCAGAGGTCTCGGCTTCACCGCCATCGGCCGCCGAAATTAAATACCGCACTGCTCTCGGCTTGACGCCATAAATCCAAAACAAAATGATCTTTGACTTAAATGTTTTGCAACCTGATAACTTATCGAGATTTAAACGATGAACGTATTTAATTTCTTACTCTGAATTATGAGATTAATAATTTTGTTAGTGATTTGTATCGGTAATAAGTAATTATAATTATTAGGTTTTATGTTTGTTCGTATTTATAATTTTATGGTGGGAAATTTTTGATAAAAAGAAGATTGCAGTAGAGCACGCCTTTGATAATTTCACTATCCCAGTTTGTGTTAATTTGTCTTTAAAAACTTACGCGTCTTGAGTTTTACATATACTTAAGTGTTTTACCAAAAGTAAAATCTCACTCACTCACTATAAAATATTCTATCTTCATAATCATTAAATACTGTCTAACAATATTAAAAAAAGTATTTGATATCTAATGAGTGTATAATTACGTTTAGAGTCCCAGGGTGGGTCTCTGCCGGCGGTCTACCCTTGCGGAAGGGTGCATCCATCATTACTGGACGATCACTGTTAATCAAAAATTTTGTGGTCATTAAGTTTTATCATTCGGTCGTGATATAAGGTTTTCTTGGAAAGTTAATGTGTCGCGTGAATACACTTTGGAGTTCTAATTTGTTTTTGATATTTTTAGCTTTATTGGCAGGGAAGGTAGTGGATTGTAATCCCAAGAAAAAATATGTGATTCAATAATAATATTGACATTTGACTGTTTCGAATCAGTGTCTGGGCCTTTATGATCTAATCGATATCTCAGATAGTCCTCATTTCAGATTGCTACTATCCTTACTTAATACTATAAATGCGAAAGTAACTCTGTCTGTCTGTTACCTTTTCACGGCTAAACTACTGAACCGGTTGACTTGAAATTTGGTACGGGAGTAGCTTATGGTCCGGGGAAATTCCTACGGGATCGGGAACTACGCGGGTGAAACCGCGGGGCATAGCTAGTAATAGATATAAATAGTATCACAATGCCACTAAATAGCATCACAGTACTAATATGTTTTTCGATTCACTGTTTATTTTTTACAAATTATGTAGGGTATGTATTGATAATCCAAATCTTTATTCTTCCTTCGTGTTAACATCAATAAAGCAATATATTTAAATAATTTTCTGTACATAAAATGAAACATTGTATTAAACGAGGGGTAACAAACATTTGGCTGTGATTCATCAATTCATTTCAACCCCCATTGATTTGTTGCCGATAAATACTGCCCTAAAGGCAAAAAGTTCATTAACGATATTGTGTAAAATATATAATAGTCATTTGCTTAAAAAAACGTTTTAATATAGGGTAGAATGTTGTGATATATTTTCAATGGTTTCGCTCTTTCTTAAATGTATGTTACTCTTTAACGAAATAAAAACTGCATCTAATGTAGTCAAAATTGTTTCTGGCTAAATATGTTCGCGCTTGATATTTTTTATCTAGAAGTTTCCATGAATCCGACTAAAATGGAGGAAGGAATGAGTAAAAAGTTAAAAGGACTAGAATGCTGCCAGCGTCTTTATGAATATTTATTTTTTCAACACAAAAACTAATCAATTATCTTTAGAGTATTCATTAAGACTCCTTTGGTTTAGTTGATCAAAAGACTATCATTCTTAAATAAGTTGTGTTATCATGCAAGACCTACTTCTCATTTTCAATATGACATAATGCTCCACCATTATAACCTATTATTATTATTGAAAGTAAATAATGTAGTACAAACAAGGAAGTCAGTTTGTCGCGTGCCATGACGCGAGCAGGGGTGACCAACAAAGGACATCATTGAGATCGGTTCATAGGCAACTGATGTCCACCCACGCAACTCTGATAACAAGTTGAACACATCTGCCTATCAGATAATACCTGTGACTTTTCTATTATATTATATTTGATACATTAGTATTGCCGCGAAACTAATGCTTGTGTACATACGCAACGAAACACGGTGAGGTTGGAGTTACGCAGTATTACTAATGTAAAACACGACTATATTGTTGATCTACTCGTTTATTTTTGGTAGAAAAATTCGACATATTTTTACCCTAATACCTAAAGTTAAACGGGAAAACTCACTGTGCGAAACAAATGTTAGATTTCTTAAGGCTGATTTTTTCATCGCCAGATAACTTTTATTCGATGAAAAAAATTGACGATTGACAGATTTTGTATGAAATAACTGTCAAAAGTTCAAAATTATTCGTGGAATAAAGTTATCTGGCGATGGAAAAATCAGCCATTAGAAGTCTAACTAACCATGATTACTACGAATGATATTAGTCATCAACTGGAACAGACGGCTGTATAGCTTATAATGAATATTAGAACTACTAAAAAAAAACCCCACTTTTTTCCATTGTGGCCAATAACAATAAAACACACACGTCGCACGTTAAAGCTTAGCGAAACTAGAGAGATCTTAGATCAAACACGTCACAGTTCCAGCAAACTATTATACCATAAAGGGAACAAAATTTGTGTTTGTTTTAACAATTCCCGTAAGTGGCAAACGGGCTCAAAGCGGCCGATGTCATTACGACCATTTGACTCGCTAACCACCGCAATTACCGGGATTTCAATTTACTTTATTATTTATTTATTTATGCGTTATCTTGGAATTATGACCGATGGTTGTTTAGAACATTATAGCGTAGGAAATGTGTGGAGACGATGTTGGGTTGATATTTTTTTTATTTGGACGTGTTTTGTGAAGAGTTTTTGTTACTGTCGATATCGGTAGGTACCTCATAGTATTGTCAAGTCTCAGTCTCTCACTCAAGTCTCTTTACACAAAAGTAGATGAATTATTTTTTACTAAGAATAGTCAATATCCATAAAAATTACTTATCTTTTTGCTAATTTTATTATGACACAATTAGCCGCTCACCGCAAAAGGTTAACGAAAAGATAGACGGAGTTTATAATGAAAAAATGTGGGCGTATTACTCAAGGAAAAAAAATACATATCAATTGTAACAACAAATCAAAGAATTGAATTTTAATGAATATATTTTCAAAGAATTTAGTTTAAATATTTTCCCACTCAAATGTTTTAGTGACCACGCGTCTCCATGACTATTGTTCTGATTATACCAAATTACCTGCGCCTATTCACCTACTATGATTAAAAGCATTATCTTTATGGTCCCGAATTGCTTTAATATTAAATGGATCTAATAGAAAACGTTTATCTTAATTCTAGTCTACGTAGTAAAGTTTGACGCAACTTTAATCGTTCACTCGCTTTAGTTGACGACAAAAAATGGGAGACATTTTGATACTTATTATTACTTTTAGGGTCATTTTGTCCCAATTCTGAGCCAAAAATTTGAACCATATATTATCATCTATCCACTTTTGGCTACTTTTCTATTGGCAATAGAAAATCTCTACGTTTTTAAGGCGTAAATGTGGCCAAAATGATGCCAAAAACATCCAATTTACGATATAATATGAAACTTAAAAAGACGCGGTACACCAAAACAAACAAACAACAGAAAAAAAGTCCTTATTGTTTTCATATGCCTCCTAAATTAAGTTTAGGCGTTATTAACTCACTTGAGGCGTTTTCTCTGTTCATCAATCAAAATGCATTCGTGAGAAACAGTGATTTTCTATCTCATTCAACATGTAGAGAAATGCGTAAGTTAGAAAGAGATGAAAATACGATTAGATTTTCAATTACCCATTTTCAGATTCACACGCCGAACTTCAGAAGCCGACGGTAATCAATTTTGTACATAAACTTGTGTTATTAATTGATTTCTTTGGTTTAATGACTAAAATAACATCTGCCAACAAAATGTGTATGTCGTTAACGAACGTGCCAAATATTTGGTTCTGTTTTCGATCCTAAATTGTTTAGTAACACGTGCTTGGGATACCAATAAAGGAGTTTGATGTGAAAAATGAGATCGTTGACTTGATTTTTTATTATATTGTCGCAGTTGTTATGATATGATAGTACCGTCCAGTGTGGTATCAGAGTTAAAATAAGCTTTATAACAAACTAGTGGCGCCCCGCAGTTTCACCCGCGTAGTTTCTGTTCCCGTAGACATATGGAGATAAAATTATGCTGAAAACCTTCCCACTGAAGCACTATATCTATTAAAACAAACCGCATCAAAATCCGTTGCATAGTTTTAAAGATCTAAGCACATAGGGACAGAGAAAGCGACTTTATTTTATACTAGTGATGATGCAAGCATTTGGATTTGAAAAAATAAGGCACATGAGACTAAGGGCCTATTTTACTACCTTCAAGTAAATTTACTCTCCAAGTAAAGTTAGTTTTGTCTCTTTCGTAATTTATACCAAGTGACAAAGACAAATATGTGAGTAATTACTCGGAACGTTACTTGAAAATGGTGAAATAGGCCCTACATCTCCATCCAATCGTTATTATACAAAATGACAAATTTACTTTAAAGAATTTGCATAAAAAATCGTTTTTTCTTGTTTCACCACCACTGCCCTTGTTTCTGCCGTCCCTCTATAAATTTACTCAAACATTCCACCATTTTGGGTTGACTATTAGATTTATTAGGAGAGATTCTCACCCCGTACTATGATAAATACTCACCGCGGGTGTTTATATTCAGTTTAATTAGATTAATCTATGATAATTCGATGGATTTTATTAAAAAATATGATATATTGTATTTGTTTAAAGGTGAATTATTGGATTGTATGACCAAATTAGTCTAAAAGAATAACGGGTACAAAAGCGGCGTTTAGAGAGAATTAAAATTATGTAAGAGAATGAAGGTCTTTTGTTACTACTAAACAGGTGGTTTATATAGTTAATCATATACCTAGTAATTGATATGAAACTATTAAGAATTACTGGAAATATTGTGTATATGATACGTATTTAAATGAGGATACATATTTTCTTACTGGTTAAACATCGAAGAGAGTTGCGAGATACTGTAACAATCATAAAAACAAACTCCTAAAATTTCGTCAATTCAAGATCATACGATTCAAATCAATTACTTTTATCGATCGAACTAAACAATCGAGATCACAATCGGATATGCAAAGTTGTTATTATTCGATTCATACGATACTCGAATAGTGTATGTATGTTTCCGTAAATCAAACGTTGTAGGATGAGAGCCCCTGTTTTGCATCCGTCCTTATATCAAGATCGCTATCTCAGATTTACAAGACTCGTCTCGGCGAGACGTCGATGTGCGATTGATGTGAACGAATTTATTTATATAGCTTGTTTACTTCGCTTTGTGTTAATTTACACATGTTGAGGCTGTCGTGGTTTAGTGGTAGTGGGATGATAAATCAAAGGTGTGGGTTCTTCTGGGTTTAGGAATTTTCATTTGCTGTCGTTTTTTAGGTATATTCTTTGTACTATAGTCTAGAGTACTAGGAGACACTTAGGTATTTTACATTCCTTCTTTGTACTATTAGTAAAGAATACTGAGAGACACTTCGATTATATTGATTGACGGTTTACTAACACATAGCCCGGAACCTAAACCTTAGTATTGCCGTTCACAAAGATTTTTCAAAAATACCCAAAGGAAATTGCTTGAAACCTTAAAGAATGGAATTTTCATAAAACCAGAAAAATCCATATAGACAATTTTTGATGTAAAAATTGTATTAAAAAATCGAAGATCGGTTACAATCTCTTTGAAGTTTCTAAAGGGCTCAGAGTATTATTTAAACGTATATTGGTGGTCACATATCAAACTGACCCGCTGATCTGTCTGTCCGCACCTATGGGTGGCCAATCACCACAGGATACAAATACAAACTTGTTTTATAGAACGAGTATGAGTATAACTCAAAAAATTGGGTCAGTAAGAGTCCTGTTGATAGGTTTTTAACCTTTAAAACCAAAATGTTTTTCTTTGTCCAAATCTAAAGAGAAAAGCAATGAAATTACAAGATGATTTAATAAAATAAAAGAGTCTGAGAGGCAGAAATATGTAAAGAATACGTATTTGTAATTTTAAATTCCTTATTCAATTTTTAAGCTGTTGCATAGCTTCTATCGAGGGCCTTGAGCGCGGGGACCGAATCCAGAAATTCCGTAACGAAAAAAAACCTCACATTTTTATTATTTTTTTATCGAAAACTTTTTTTTTTGTAAATTTTCCAAAAAGTTTTTATAGTTATGTAGACAAAGTTTTTATTGTATGAAGTCCCAAGTACGACATCAAAATTTCTAAGGTTAGGATTGCAATACAAAAATAAAAAAAACAATTTGTTGATAAAATTGCTATGCAATAGCTTTACCGCGGCAGTCCCCGAGTGCCACACGTTTTTTTTTATATTAATTTTAATTCGCTTAACTATACCCACTCTACATAAGGTCCATAACAGTCTTTAAAGACTTATTAACACATAACGTGTCTATAACAGTATCTTTACAAGACAAAATCAACAATCTTATAAAAGTTTCAAATTACAAAGAACAATTTCAATACTGTCTGATAGAACACTTATACCGAATCGATTTCATAGCCAACACCATTTCTGAGCGTAGGGTTCTTTTGAAAATAATTTCTTTAGTAAGTGCTTATTTAGGCATAAAATTCACAATACCCCTTTCGTTCTTCCATCTTATGGTTTAATATCGTTTCCGGGTTGCAAATACATCTCAATCGACACAGGAAGTGTGGTCGGTTCATTAGCCATGCATTATAAAGGAATATTATTATACAAGTGAATTACGGACAATCTTTTGGAGTGCCGACAATACTCTGATTTTATTAATAAATCTATAGTATAAATAGTGAATGCTTTCTCTTTAATACTTTTTATATTGTAATGGCGATTTGCTTTGGTTTTGTCTGGTTTATTATGTATTGGAACGAAGTTTCTTATATAAAGGGGGTTAGCCGGAAAAAAATATGTCAAAAAGTTGTAACGGCACTTTTTTTCAATTTAATTCAAATTTCGAACAGAACGTTCATTTTATAATTATTAAAAAGGTAACCTATGGCTAACTCTGTCGATTGAAAACTTTTTTTAAATCATAATAATTTATTTTCTTCTTCATTTGACCATTGAAATTAATACATATTTATGTAACTTCGTTCCATCCGGGTGTCCCTTGACCTTGACACCACTCAAGTTTTTTTTTTCTAGAAGAAATATTTAAAAAGAAAATATAATCGATATTTCACCTTGTTTTAGTATCTAGGGCAGCCAGGAGCCCTATAGATTAAAAATATTGAAGCACGCACAAAGTCTTGATCTGATCAATCTAATGATTTCTATCGGATGAATCGTTCTATAAAATGCTTTACACTCACAACAAGCAATAAGAACTCACCGGAGAGGTCTAATTGTAGAAAACTGCCCGTTTACAATTAAAAATACTGTGTAATTATCTACTCTAGTTTCAACAAGCTTTTATTTACCTACATAAACGATAACTCGTTCACTCATACAATTATTTACTTTTATGTGCATAAATGACAACGTACTTCTAAGTGGACTACGTTTTATTATGTACAGCAATATATACTTTACGGTCCAGAAAAAGGGCACATAATTCCATAGCAGTGCAATAAAACTAATCAATCGGTGACAGAACATCTCAATCGCAAAACAAGATCGTTAATTAAAAACAAAAGTGACATCGTTCATCTAGTTGGTCTCGGTTTTTGTTGTGATTGGCTAAATTATGTCTTTATAGTGATGGTAGTTATCACTGACCACAATCTTGATGATCGAAGCCCTTGTGCAATAATTTGTACCTGCTTTTGAGATCGGTTATCGGGCACATAATTCGAGCAATGCGTGTTTGATGTTTTCAATCGATTAGGTATATCGGTGCGATTGGGATCGGATAGATGGAACTGTATTTAATATTTAATAATATTGTTTCAAATTAAAAACTAACATTTCACTCACTCATTAGACTGACTGATGACAAATCTAGGTAAGAATGAAATGGTTTATTAATATATTGATCAGATTATTATGCTAAATAGTTTTAAATAGCAGGAGCTGAGCCACCACCTTTTGCTTTAATTAATATTACTGTATGTTTAATATTCTTTTTTTGTATGAGTAAGCAATAAATGATTTTTTATTTTATTAATATTTTATTTTTAAATATATCCGCTGTGTCTTTTTATCTTAGTAATAAATTATATTTCAATCTCAGTGTCTTAGAATATTTCTTAATTAATACTAAAAACTTAAAAACTGACTTAATATTTTTACTTTTACCACATTTTGGTACATTTCGCATTGTTTGATATTGTGAATTGCAAATATACATTATATTCAAACGCTGTTTGGCATACTCGTATCAAGTTACAGGCGCCAGTGGGCAAACCGCAATATTTGTTTAGGTCAACCATTTTTTTTAGTTTACATACGGTCCTGATGAATACAACATTATGCTCTTTCTTTTGTATTGTTTAAAAGTAGAATAGATTCAATAGTTTGCGGTTATTATCTAGAGTTTTTAATTTTTGACACATCTTTAGATTCTCAAGGTAGTCATAAGAATAAGTACTTGTAATTTCTGAATTGCGATCATAATACAGGGTTATTGGTTAAGTCGACCTATTCCCGTCAAGGGCGTGTAGTTTACATCGTTTCCGACTGATTTCACCATGAAACACCCTACCCTAAACCCAACCGTTTAAGAGATATTTCAATTTATTTGTTTTTATAAAAATCACCGGATCTTCGGGTATAAGCTTGGATATTTTCAAATGCGCATGTCTTATTATTACTATTACTTGATTTTTACCTTTATAATAAGGTGCTTTGTGACCCCAATAACCAATATTGTACCTAAAATAAATAAATAAGTAGTTATAGACGATTAAAACTTTAAAAAAATAATAACAATCAGAAAGTTTATTTTTCTTTCAAGGATATCTAGAAAAAAAAGTATGGCACCTGTTTGGCAGATGTGCCTAAAAACATCTACGTTTCATCGGCTATCCAACGAGCTATAATAACCTAGGGTTTTATCGAAATTTTGTACAAAACATGTAGTTTTATAGGCTACCGGGGAGGTTAAATAAAACAATAAGCCAGCATACAGAACAAGATAAGTACTAAAGTTTAAACTTTTAAGTACTACATACACCATTTTTGAGTCTAAATTTCATGTACGACATGTCGGCCCCTGCATTGCACACATCTTCGCATTATTTTGCGAAGACCAGTTTTCACTACACCAGTAGTAATTTTGTTCTTATTTCATTGGCCGCATTAATGATTTTGTCTCTCAGTACTTCAATTGATGAAATTGGGTTGAGCTCACTGTACATGAGACTCTTTATGTACCCCCACGCATAAAAATCCATGGGGGTAAAGTCCGGACTTCTGGCTGGCCAGTGTATAGGCCCACTTCGTCCAATCCATTTGTTTCGATAAAACTTCTCCTGAAATGGGCAGGGCAGCCATCATGCTGAAACCACATGTCTTGAATAAGATTGAGTGGTAAATCATCATTTAGGTCATTTAAGTCTTCTCGCAGGAAATTTTCATAGTTTTTCCCATTTAAATTGTCGGGGAGAAAGTAAGGCCCAATTAAATGATTGGAAATAATCCCCATCCACACATTCAGGCAAATCGATTGGACGAAGTGGGCCCATGTCTTGGTCAGCCAGAAGTCTGGACTTAACCCTCATGGATTTTTATATCTTAACCAATAACCCTGTATATATATTCCAACAAAGTAATCGATTCCCTATCTTTGATCTCAAATTAAAGAAACGACTGTAATAGTCATTCCATCATCTTCATAGACCTTCCTCAGTCCACTGCTGGACATAATCACTTTCACCACCTCTAAAATAAGAACCGCTGTCATACTTTCTAGCTTCGACTCCACTTCTGCTGTGACTGTAATCGTTACTGAAACTTATATAAAATTTTACCACAAAAATAAAATATATTACGATAAATTCATATGCTCTCGTCAACACAATACTGTCATTCAGGTCATCTATCATAAGAGCAAAATAAAGGTACACGTGCTCTGAAAAAGGGGTTTTTGCAAGTGTCAGTTTACATCGTATATTGCCCCTATGAATTGCATTGCATTGCACCACCCTTCCATTTCAAGTTATTGTGCAATCAATATGTCATCTGCCAATAAACCCTTTGATAATTTGCCGACGGTAAACTATTGAAAATCGACGGGTGTACTTTTGAAGTAGTCAGTTGTCTAAATAGTTGAGTGCAAAATGTTAACACTATTTTATTAAATTAAATCATTTCTGTTTCATTGTGTCTTAAATTCAAAGTCAAAATATTTTTTCAGTTTTGACCACTAAAAAAACACTAATTAATAGACATTAAGTGATACAAATTCAGAAACTTTTAAACACATGATTTTAAATTTTCGATTTGGCTAACATAATATCAGTCTATCACGTAAGATGGATTCCAAATTTCACCTGGTTTCACTCCAGTTTTCAAGATATAATGTATGAAATAACAATTATTATTCGGCACAAGCTACAAAAACCTTACACACCTTGCCAAAATTGTCTATTGAAATCATAACAAAATATGAATACAACCCTTACATCTGCGTCACGATATTAATGCCCACATTATGAGATACGTAAATCGTCCTTCTGCTAGACCAAGGTGCAATCCGAAAGATAACGAATACTAAATTGGAACGTGCCATTACTAGACACCTTTCATTCAATGAATACCATATCGCATTTCGTACATTCGGGAGTCAGTACGTAAAACACCTTGCTATACAGACTATACACAATTGTTTGCAATAGGATTATATTACAATTATCTTCATATACGTGATCCGTAATTAAAGGCCCACATCGAGACAGTCCTCTTTCAAGCAAAAAACCTGGATCAGCAGATGCACACTCTGCAAACAACGCACCTAAAGGCACCAAATCAATTTTAAAAGTAATTCAATAACATAATGTTGATCGGCGAGTAAAAATAATGTATTGCTTCCTTCCACCTTGTATCGTATTGATCTCGAACTTCGCTGCCAAATCAGGGATGCGATACAGTTATGTCGAAAACTGTAACAGTTTAGAGAAGCCCTTTTTATGTGTGCACCTTAACGGTTAAATCAAATAATAAGGAATAGCGGTTCTATCGTTTTATAAGGACGTTTTATATAGAGGGTAAGAAGTGGTAAGGTGTTTCTACAAAGTTTCGTTTGTTCCGTTATATCAATAGAGATTAGAGGCACGCGTCTTTGAACCGTGTTGTGTTCGACCGAAATCCGAGTTCATTGTCGGTGTTTGCTTTGATGTGGCTGGAAAAGGCTGTATGGACAATACTTTAGGGATAATTTGGCAGACTTATCAGTCAGGTGAAAATCCGGACACTCTAAATGACCGCAAATATAACGGAGCTTATTATACGAGAGTGAATTTCTTTGTTCAATTTCAATATTTTTTAACATACAAATATGTATGAATCTATCTTCTTTAATTAAATAAATATAGTACAGATATTGATACAAAATTAATGTCATCCATCAGATAGTAGGAATAAAGAATGCCGTCTCACACCGATCCAATTAATTCCCCTTCGTCCTATTAATTGCGTCTAAGATTTTTTGGTCAGAAACCAATTAAAATAAGTTCTACTATTAAATTTAAGTAAAAGTATTTTAACGAGTATTTGATGGAGACATTATTTGGTTCATTTTATAAATGTTTACGATAACATAGAGTTTTAAGTAAAAACTTATTGACAAGAAAATGATACGAAACTATCGTCTCGTAAAATTAATTTTTATCACTTCTACTCTTTTAAATGTGGTAGTTAAAGGTGTTTTTATTGGTACTACTGCGTTGAAAAATCGGTCGGTAAATAGGTCCGTAATGAGTTGGTTATCGGTTCTCACGTATACCAAGTAATCATTCATAGAATTAATTTCGATAATTCTGACGCCTCACCTTAGATACAGAAGCCGATGCTTTTAGTTCATATCTCTCAACTTAATTTATAAACCAACAGGGTTATTGACAAATGAACCTTCTTGATATTTCCAATCGCAAACGTGTTACTTTTACTTTATATTTTTAAAGTTTTTTTTTGTACCGCGTTTTTCTGTTCTGTCTTTTTTGATAAGAATCTTTTTTTTGTTTGTAAGTTCACTGTCAGCTATTATTTAGTAAAGTAATTCCATTCAATTAATGCAGTCCTAATGTTTGCTATGTATGCATATTTTCAAGTTGTAGTAGAAATAAAAAGTCAATCAATAAAATAATGTTTCGCATGATCGAATAAATAAGATTCTATATCAGTTTTTTCATGTATTCACTTTTAGAAATAAATTTGAAATTTGTGACTGTAAAACAGATTTGTAGACAAAGTTATAATAATAATCATAAAACTAGAGTTAAAATATTTATTAAAATACCTGTACCTGTTAAGCTTCCTCAAACTATAAATTCCAAAACGTTAAGCCGTCAAACCGTACAACAATAGAATTACGCTAAAGAAAACAAACAAAACAGGATTTCTGTGTAATCCTCTATTCGGGAACGCTTGTACGTTCCATATTTGTTTAAAATCAACGCGTTCAAAAGATCTACCGATAAAATACTTGAAAACTTCCGGCCGAACGCTCCCTGAATTATTGCTACGCCATTTATTTCCTACTGCAATTGTTATAAAAATAAAGTCGGATACAAATTTACGATTTCAATTGTGAATATAAATCTTTCTATTGGCACGAGCTTTGGGCGTGAGGTTGTATTAAAATAATTATTGTTAGAACCTTTAAAATTTGTCGTCATTGACGATTTATTGAGGTTGACCAGTCTTTGTGTTAACGCACTCAAAGTTTCCATTCTTTACAACAAATATTGATTCACAGGATGTTCGATTTATAAAAAGATATTGTGCAAATCATTGACGTAGAGTAATATCCCACTTACACCTTTTTATTATCTACTTCTAAAGTATCAGGAATCGCAGCGGGACATAACTTAACAATTTGCTACTGATCTAATTTAAAAGTTCTACAAAAACTAGGTAGATTGTTTAGAGGCCAAATGTTATTATATTTGGCACATGAGAGGAAATTAGTTATAAAAAATCCACCATTTTTGGTCTGTTAACCTTTTTATGCCTAAAAACTTGTGTGAAATATTTCACATGAGTCATGTTTTTAAGATGAAAACTTGCGAAATGATATTTATGTGGAAAGTATTAATATTTTTGAGGAATATCTGAAGCTGAATAAATATTGTACTTCCACGAGTTTACTCTTAAATACTTATATAATTAACATAAAATAAACATAGTTGAAATTCCGTGTAATATGTTAATACTGTTGTTAAGCAATAATTGAGTGTAAAGGATTAAAAGATTGAGAAGATTAAACGATTTCCAGATCCAACCAAATTATTTCGTATTATATTATTTACAATTCACTTACTACTCGCATAATCTTCGTCTTATCTTTTAATTCCATTCTCTGGCGCCAAACAAATTAGGATTTCGTGATTCCTAACGGCATCAGAAACCTTAAAGAGGTGACCACAAAAAATGTGCACAAAAACTGACCGTGTTCTATTTACCGTGACGCAACAATTGTTTAGCAGTTTGCCAAGAAATCTTCAGACCATCTTGTTGACTCCAAAATTAAACAGAAAAAACCTTAAGTAGATCGAAGGGTTCTATTGTGCATATTATGTAATGTAGCGAGACCAAACCGAACAGTCCACCTCACAAGTTCCACAGATAAGCTTCGCTCTACGCTGAGTTGTGTTGTTACTTTTTTGTGGCGTTGTACAACTCAGGTAAACCCCTTTTTGCACAATTCTCAAATCAACAATACACCGAAACGGGTTGTTGTCGCCACTTGCGTCTTCGGAACATCAAACATTCTCAATTTCACGTCTGGTTGACCCTTCAATAGGTAAGTGTATGTAACTAATTTTGGCTATCAATACACGTAAGCGAATGAAATATTGGTTTATTGTAGCAACTAATGTTGAAAATTTAGCGTAAAATTAGCGGGTTACAAGCAAAGTTAAAAGTAACTGTTACGAAATTTTATTTTATTCAAAACTTTTTATGGATAAATCTACCAGAAATATGGTGGTATAGTTTCGCCCTGTAAAGTCCCAAAACTTCTTTCATTGTGATGATAAGAAGAAATAACGTACTAGGTGTATCATATTAAACTCGACCCTTGTCATTTGTAGATAAATAAAAATCTATGAACTTTACTAAGGTTTAATAACGTAAGTTTACTTTGTTTAGAATATGTTTTAATATCAAACCTGAAGAAAAAAATATGATTAAAGACTGTATTAAAAAGTCTAACACACAAATATCTCGATTCATTGAATACAATCGATTTAAACTAGATCAATTGTTAAGTTTGACGTGAATTAAGGCAATAAGAACCGATTGTTCAAAATCAACGTTTCTATTCGATTCTTTACCGTAACTAATCGAATCATAATAGTGTTAATATTCTTATTACCGATAAATACCATATAATGAGTGTTCTTTTATTTAATATTCGTGTAATATATTTTGATGTTTGAATACATTTCTATTTTTATGACAAGTATCAAGTCTTGTTAGTAAAGAAATAATATTAAAACCAAAAGATATAGTAGTTAAAAGTTTGCGTATTTTTTTTCAAATACAGAATTCAGTTAAGTATTTATAACAGAATTTACATAATATAACTAAAAATATCAAATTATCTAATTACAAAAATGCTTCTTTCGCTGCTGATTATTAACATGAAAAGTTGTTACAATCACCAAGAAAATATTTGGTTAATAACTTATAAAACAATCAACTCCGTTATGTTATGTTCGATCTTAGTCTACTCATTGTTCTAATTGAAAGTTAAGTCAATAGTTAAAAACAAAGTAGCATTATTCTCATTGAATCTATATCAAATAGCAAGTCACTCTGATTACAATAAAAGGAAAAGTGATTGAGCCGGATGTATAATAATTCTTTTGTAAATAGATCGATTAAAACAAAGTTGAGATAGGCGACTTCCGTAAGTCAAGGAATGCTATACACTTAATAAAAATATACTTCTTATTTTAAAACTTCTTGATGTATACTGGTCGAAATCGAACTGTTTTTTTCCACATCTTCAATAAAATTAAACAATCCTTTGTTTTTAAACTCAGGAAGCAGAAGATTACAAAAAAACGCTATTATTTTCACACGATTGCTGCGATTTTGTTTCCGATCATCCAATTTCGGGGTATCGGTTGCGGCCACAAATCATTAAAAAAATATTGAGTTTGGTATATTTTTGTGAGGCAAAAAGTCGGCTTGCTTTAACACAAGGCGGGGCGCGCACATCGCTTTCAAATTATGGCAATTTTGACACCTAACAAGTGCTAAGTTTTCACATTAACCCTGTAATTTGTTGGAGACGTGTACTGATGAAGTTAAAAAAGTCGGAGAAACCAAAATACGTGCTCAAAGTGAGCTGCACCCAGATCATAACTAAGTCTCATGTTTTATAATAATATTCACGTTCTGCCGACTCATTCCATTTTAATGATGCATCCAATCTTTATCATAGTTTCCCTGTGTCTAGCGCTCTGTAATTTTTGTAAAAAGGTGCTGATTATATTTTGTGATTGGTAACGTTTTTAGAGAAAGTCATAGATTGGTTGTTAATAAGTAAGTAGAAAACGCAAGAAAAGTGTACATTAAAATACAATAGAATTATGCAAGTTGAATCTTGTTTTCCTTTTTTTGGGATGCCACAAGATACTGTTACGTTGGAGTAGCAAACCGGATTTGGGCGTACAGATTTACTTTTTCATAGATACAAAAAACAGTAGCAAAAATGAAGAATTGCCGATTACTGGCAGCTATTATCGTACTATGTAATTTAAAGGTAAGCCTATGATTAAAGCTCTGCCTACCTGTTAAATTAAATTAGGTATTTTAAGGGTAGCTCTTGGTCAGCATTCCAGTAGATATTGCGTTGAATTAACAAATTTAAAAAAGGTAAAAGAAAGTATTAATTTACAGACTCATCGATTATTAATGCACACACGTGTTAATAGTTTTTGTTATTATTTTATTTTTTAATGTGGAGGTGGGTAGCGTTTGATTACACTAATATTCTTTGTAGACATTGGTTCCTCCCTAACACATTAATACAATTAACTTTTACGGGGTCTGAACCATTACATTACTCTTCCGAACGCGCCATTCAATGGTTGCTATTACGTAATGAATATTAAACAGTTTTAGAAGCCTTCAATTACTTTTGAAATTAAATATTGATTCATTATGTTCTATTTTACATACTTTTTTGTTTTGTTGCAGCACGAGAAAAAAAACGTTATAATTACAAACTATAGTTACCTCTTTCAGTTTAGTTAATTGTGAATAGATTAACTAGTTAAAATCTGTTACACTTTTTAAAATTGAACTCAAATCTATAATATAAAAATGAATCGCAAAATGTGTTGGTAAGCGCATAACTCAACAACGCCTGGACCAATTTGGCCAATTCTTTTTTTGTTGTGTTTGTTATTGTCAGGAGATGGTTCTTATGTAAAAAAAATTGGAAAATCAACGGGAAAATTGGTCCCGTGCGAAGCCGGGGCAGGCCGCTAGTATATAATACTTGTAGCTGCGCTTTAAATTGTTTATGTCTATAAATAAAAACTTTATTCTAGTTAATTTAAAAAAATACTAAGATGACTTTTAAAATCATATTAGTCATAAAGAATTTTGTTTTATTGACTGTGTAAACTCAAATTTTCTTCGAATTGAAAAGAAACTTTTGCATTTTATAGGACAATAAAAATCCCAATTGCTCCAGTCTTTTTGTAATATATAACATAACATAATCATTCACTACATCATATCATTATAGTAACTGACCCCTAACTAAGCTTGGAACTTGTATCTAGGGTATCAGAAACTACGCACACACTCATTCACACACACACCCAGACCGAGACAAACATTTGTGGTTCACACAAATATTCACCCCGCACGGGAATATATAAAATACATTTGACAAATTATTTTTATAATACAGTTTTAGTTATTTATTTTTAATATTTACAATATAAAACCAAGATGGACACTACTACATACAATTACATTGGTACATTACTCCCGCTAAACTACCGGTCTACCGAGGTGATGCCTCAGGTCATAGTCAAGATCAGAACTGCAATCTCAGTGTTGTAATCTCGCAAATATTTATCGTGTGTCAATATAATATGCCAAAAGCGGGCGCTTATTATGCTTTTTACAAATGTGAGAGTGCTCCGGGCGTTTGTTTGGGGTAAGTTGTACGATGTTGTTTTGGGATATTTGTGTTTTTGAATATTGCAACTAATAATATATTTTTTCAATTAAAAATTGATTCAGTTATAGTTTGTATAAAAGTAATTCCAGGTAGGCAATTTGCCACAATTTTAGAGCTCTCTGACTTAGGTGTTCTCTTTTTGATTAGACATTTGCGGCTCAAAAATGCTTGTTTCATAACTGGAATTTCATAAAGTAACTGATTTAGTAGTATAAATGTTTTGTATTATAAACAAAAGACATATAAATTACAAAATTAAGTTGGAGAGAAAAATAAGAGTGCGTTGATGTCTTTTGTATTCACAACGATGTGCTTTGATTCAAACAAATTGTGTGATTTTTTATTACTTCTTTATGTTCACAACTAGTCAGTTTTAGGTGATATCAATTAGAATTCGTTTATTGCAAGAGTGCTTATAGAATGTTAACAATTTAGCACAACTTTAATTTAAAATATACCTTTTCCTTTGTCATATTTTTTCTTCTTGGGTATTCTGGTTTTAGTAAATAAATATTCACTCGTACATTGTCGTTTATTTAGAAATATATTTATCGCCTTTTTAACTAGTAAATCGCTTTGATTTTATAACTTACTAACCCTCGTTAGCAAGGAGTTACAACGCATTGTAACAAACAATGGTGGGAGGACCTCGTGTCTAAACACAGAACATCTG
Source organism: Timandra comae (assembly GCA_958496195.1). Taxonomy (NCBI): domain Eukaryota; kingdom Metazoa; phylum Arthropoda; class Insecta; order Lepidoptera; family Geometridae; genus Timandra; species Timandra comae. The sequence continues at coordinate 10,583,455 of OY292359.1, forward strand.
ACTCCCAAACACTCCATAGCACTCAGAAACACTACTTTTGGGAAATACGTAAATTGACCAGAGATAAACAAACAATCCGACGTAAATAATGCTGGCAGATGTGTTGGAAATTTTGGTTTTGAAATGGTTTAAGAAGATTTTTTGATTTATATATTTTTAAGTTTTTGCTTGTATCTTGTGTAAATTTCCAAAACAATCTAAGCTTGGTATCCGTCACGAACCGATGTGTTATATTTTTTTAATTCATTATTGTACTTATTTTCGACACCATTGTGAAGAAAAAACATCGTGAAGAAACCTAACACACTGATCAATACATCTGCGAGTGCAAACTGCGCTTAGAAATTCTAAGGTTGTATGAAGTCGACCAACCTGCACTTGGCCAGCGTGGTTCACCAGGGCGTAATCACCCTAACTCAAGGTAGGCTCTATGATACATGATGTGTATGAAAACATTTTCCAAATACAATTGATTTGGAAAATCAGGATGCAAGGATTAACAAACTTACATCTATCAAAACCCATATACAAAACCAATCTGTTACCCATTACCACACACAAAACATAAAAAATTAAACACATATAAAGTAAACAAATAAACCAATTAGTGCTATAAAGTTTAATTTTACATATTCGTTGTGCGTGCAGTAACTGATACGATGGTGATCAAATTATCAACGCGCATGATCAAGAGTTCCTTTTGTATCGAGTTGGTCGAAAGCGAATCTTTTCAAGATTTACTGCGATATCATATCTCATTTGATTCGAAACTATGATCAAAATTTATTTATTGTTATAATTTTAGCTATAGCTATAAATATGAGTTGGTTAATTGTGGCCTTTTATGTAGGTTAATGGAAATATTTTGAATTGGGGTATTAAGGTTCTAGGTATATATATATCCTTATATATATATATATATAAGGTAACTTAGGTCTTTATATTGATTTCTTTGATTTACACGAACGAAATTTCACTAAAATCCGGTTAAGTGTTTTATTTCAATCAGGTCTTTATTACAATAAGAATAACTCTAATATATGTACATATACATATGTATTCCAACCATAACCAAGTTGGAACCATATTATCAGTAACAAAACTAACAAAGCCAAATCAAGCTTATTTTTATAAATCCGAGAAGTTTATATGTCAGTTAATTACAATAATTGTAATTAACTGACGGAATTATTCCGAATTGCTATGAAAGGATTTTCAGTTTGTCATGTTCAAAAGTTACAAATACACGAAGAAGACACATCCAGAGACTATTTAAAACACAACACGAAATAGATTTATATTTTCAACGTATACAATTTTAAAAGTAAGTTCAACAACATTAATATTTATATTTAAAATGCCGTGATCAGTTCTCAAATAAATAAAAATATGAATCGGCTTCTGGGCCGTTGAAAGATTTGCGTGACTCGAGTATTCGATACTTATAATGTGCGGGTCCCTAGTTGTTTAAGTACTGTGTTGTCAGTGCGATGAAGTGATAAAGATGTTTATTGATGATCTTCTTTTACATTAATTGCCTGCGGTGGTTGTGTCGCGGTGTCGGATCGAGTGCCAATGACAAAGATTCGATGCCCGATACGAGTCAGGATGGTCGGCCGCCTTTGATCCAGCCATTGACGAGTTCGACGACCAATCAAAATATTCGTGGGAATAATAACGCGTTATTTTTACTTGTTAATACTTGTAGGAATTAAGAGGTTTTGAAGTTATTATGTTGAATAGGATAAAGGGCAACCGCAGTTATAATTTGTTTGTTTTGAATTCAATGTCTTAAAGTAATTAGGCTACTGTAAAGATCAATCTAAGAGTAAAGATTTATGCTGTAGGTATGATGTACCATGTTAGCTTTAATATCCCAACTCCAATAGAGGTAAGATATTTAATTTTTAAATAATTACTCACAGCGTAAAATGCTGGAGAATTTAAGCTTCATAATTTTAGTTAAGGGTAATTTATCAAAAGTCTGACTAAAAAAATATCACAGTACGTAGAAAGGATCCTAGTTAGACTCGTATAATGTGGAATACTCACGATTTCATTTACTGGTCAGATCAAAGATTTGTATAGTCACTATAGTTACTTGAAGAATACATACAGTAGAAGAGTCTTGCCGGTAAATTCCATTAGTTCAAAACAAAATTATTTAAACACTTATATACTTCACGTAGATAAATATTATTAAAAATAACACCACGTATCACAATTACATTAATTAAGAGGACATTAAACGATCCACAGCACAATGCTCGAACTTGGGTTATTTTTTTCTTTTCCTACTAAATGCGGTCTTTGCAATATATGGCATAGTTATTCGGTGGCAGCCCTAGAATTTTTATCTCCACAATACGTATCCAACTATCCAGTATCAACCCTAAAAAGGACATAGCATGAAAACGTGTCAATTTTATTATAAAATACTTCAACATGAATTGGTCTTTGGCATTTTGATCAAGGACGTTGGATCGGATGAAAAAATCAATCGTACGATACTTGCCGATGGTTATACGAGTATAAATACTTGGTTAAACTTCGAGTGTTGAGTTTTCTCTGTTTTGGTTATTCTTTAACGATAATTCAAGACACTAGCTGCGTTACTCTACCTTGAGTTTCACTTTTCACTCTACCTTGTTGTGGTCACTGCATTTTAACTGAAATGTTGATGTAAAGTTGGCCCGCAAAATCCCAAGCCCGCATGAAGACTTCTGTCTTTTCCACGATGTCAATGTGTGTAGGAGTAGTTGTAATTAGCGGTTTAGAAACATTTTATAATACGTATTGTTAGTTTAGTTTTACAAATCCACATAATTTGTTGAATGTTATTAAGCAATGAATATACATTCATGTACCATAATATTAGTATAGGTACCATTTTAAGTAACCCCTAAAATATACCTAGCAAAAAATTAAAAATACATATAGATGGTATAATTTTATGCTAAAGAAATATTTAATGATTGTATATAATCGTAGAGATTAAATGCAAGTTGGCAATTATTGGTATGTAATTAAGAGAGGCTGCGCAGGCGCACGCGGGTTCATTCACTCCGCCACGCGACCTTACAAGGTCCACTCAATGGGCTTATAGCAACTTGTCGCGGTACAAAGAACAGCCCCTTTGTAACAATCAAGTTTTTTTGCATGAGCTTTTGGGTAGTGTGGTATATTGGGAAGTTAAAGGAATTTAACAATTATTATAAAAGGTTGTTGGATTCTAGATATTTATATAAATACAATAATATATTTTATTTATATAAATGATACTCTCTAAATATATTAATTGAATAAAAATTTAAAAAGAAAGATAAGGAAGCGAGGGAAGCACGGATATTATAAATGTGAAAGTAATTCTGTCTGTCTGTTACCTTTTCATGGCTAAACTACTGAACCGATTGATTTGAAATTTGGTACAAGGGTAGCTTATGGTCCGGGGAAGAGCATAGGATATTTTTGACTTTTTATCCCGAAATTCCCACGGGAACGGGATCTACACGGGTGAAACCGCGGGGCGCTGCTAGTACTAATATATTTTGAAGAGTCGAAACAATTTAATATTATCATGTTTTCTAAAAATTACCTCTACAAAAATTGCAATACAGTTGTTTCAAATTATTACAGTTTTAATAACGTAAAAGAACGGAAGGAAGTTATAACTACTATGCCAACAAAATTGAAGGACCAAACGCAAAATAGAACAAGAACATATTTAATCCCGTATAATAAGAACGAACCTATTAATTGACGCACTATACAATGCGTTAACAGGATGAGGCGTGCATCTTCTTTTTGATATAATTTAAGGTGGCCATTGACGAGTCAGTTTAACTGATCAGTCGAACTGGCGTCCATCCAAAAATGGTTGTCAATCACCATGATTCCAGTGGGGAAATCAAGTTGGTCCAAAACTTTTGAAGTGTCGACTCAGTTTTTAGTCTGGACTAATCAGTTCAACTGACTCGTCAATAGCCTTCTTTAGATGCGTATTGGTTATAGTTGACATCCTGTGGACCAGTTTTATAAACATTTAGAGTAATTATTGAAGTTTTAGCAGGTGCAACGCCTTAGTCGACGAGTTGATTACGGCTTCGAACTACGCTTGTATTAGCAAAAACAACACCAATATAATGGTAATCGCTTAATAGTCTTTTATTAATAGTTATTTGTATTATTTTTCATTAATCGTATCCGCCGTTTATGTTGGTTATGGATTTATAAGGTAGACACGTATACGAGTATAATATTATTAGGTCGGATTTTGTTTGTGAATCGAAAGATGCATGTTTGGAATTTAATAAGAGCGTCGGTGGCGCAGGGGTTAAACCGTTGACTTCCGATCGGAAGGTGCCTGGTTTGAACCCCGCCAGTCCCGCCTCGTACCAATGTGTTGTCAATTTACGAATTCAAACGTTAATTTCGACGCTCTTACGGTGAAGGAAAACATCGCGAGGAAACCTGCACACACCTGGGAAGAAATTCTAAGGTTGTGTGTGAAGTCGACCAACCCGCACTTGACCAGCGTGGTTGACTAATTGACTAAAGCCTAATCACCCTAATTCAGGGTAGGCTCGAGCCCCTCGGTGAGCTGATGATGATGTTTGCAATTTGACAACATGACTTAAGTTTGAGATCCAGAGACCAATAAGCAGATTTATTTAACGAGAAGGTGCAACCAACTATGAAGCTTTTACCACATAATTAAGACTGTTTTTACTATGAGATAACACTTATTAAGGTTCGTAAAACTGGTCAACTAAAATAGAAATTACAGTGATTTTAAAACATAAACCTTGTCTAACAGATTGGTCAATATAGTCTTTTCCTTGTTTATTTAGTAAAGTTATAGTTAATTAGCTGTGCCCTGCGGTTTCACCCGCGTAGTTCCCGTTCCTGTAAGAATTTCGGAATAAAACATAGCCTATGTTCTTTCCCGGATCATAAGCTACCCCTGTACAAAATTTCAAGTCAATCGGTTCAGTAGTTTAGCCGTGAAAAGGTAACAGACAGACAGACAGAGTTACTTTCGCATTTATAATATTAGTAGGGATTTTATCCTTTTATAGGCATTATAGTATAATCAATTATTCCATTAGCAGTCTAATTAGTTTATATCTTCTTCCTTACCATTTTGTCCAATGTCCAATGGGTTTAACCAGATTTTGCAAAATATTTCGTGAATCGAGTCCTATCAGCACAATAGGCTATTTGACATTTTGGGTTAAACTAAATGTTGGACTTAAGTGGCACTATAGATCAATATTGATGTCGGTACTACAACTGGACCTAGATCAACTTAATGTTGACGACCTCGGTAGCAGAGTGGTCACCATGCTGGACTGCCATCCGTAAGGTTGCGGGTTCGATTCCCGCGCGGGGTGAATATTTGTGTGAACCACAAATGTTTGTCTGGGTCTGGGTGTATGTGTGAATGAGTGTGCGTAGTTTCTGATACCCTAAATACAACCTTCGAGCTTAGTTAGGGGTCAGTTACTATAATGAGATGATGTAGAGAATGATTATGTTAAAAAAAAATGTTCCATACAAAACACGAGTCAATTAATTGTGTATAAAAATATCAATTTAAAAGAACAAGTGTGTGACTACATTTATTCATGTTAATTGTATTCGCATTCCGCTTAGATGTCATACATCTGTATGCTTTATTTGCATTAGTGAATAATTTAAGTATTTGAATCGGACGTGAACGATTATCTGGTATTTGTTTTATGTAGTCTCTTGAAAAGTATTTAGTTTTTGATTAGAGGCGCAATGTGTGTATTAGAATAAAAACAATATGTTCAGATATTATTGGTACGGTTAGCAAGAAAAGTCGAATGTATACTTTGACTTTACATAAACAAAATATAGTTCTAGTAGTAAAATATTGGATGAAAAGCAACCGATAGACACGTAGAACAAATATTTGTCTGACAAGTAATAAAATGTCACAAATGCAGAAATGTGTTAATCGACTTTCGTTGTGGACTGTACTTTAGACACGCAATTTAAAATATATTGTCCAATTACAAACCAATCAAAGTCTCAAACATGTGTTTATTCAAATCAAAAACTACTAAAAATAAATGTCGTTGAAAAATAACTAAAAACATAAAAGTTGACAAGAAAAGTGAAATTCAATTAGTCATAGAGATATCATATCTTTTACTACTCCGTTTCAATTTTAATTAAAATAAAGAAGAAACATTTATCAGTGTTGGTTGCTGTAATTCTAATACGAGTACTCTAATGGATAATAATTTGCATCTATATGACGGTTTTCTTAATAGATGTGGGGACGTCAGCTGCCAACTGGTTCAGTTACGCATAACACCGACCGCATCAACCACTAATATCAGTCTTAGAGTGCTCTAGGACAGGGTGGAGTGGAGTCGATGAGGTTGATAAAATTATATTAGTGACTGATGACCCAAATGGCAGATTTGTTACTTTGTAAAGTACTTGAAAGAAGACAGTTTGATTTGAGATATTTATGTATGTAATCCATGTATGTTTTATAAGTACCAATAAATTTTGATCTGAGTGTACGTATAATGGAGTATTTACGTGAATAGCGACTTAATGAATGAACTAGTGATTTTCCAGATAGATTTAACATAAAACTTAATGAAAACCGCTTCATTGGTATCCAAGCCTGAATGAACACAATCTTTTACTTTAGTTTATCTTAATTTCATTTCATTCTTATCCTATCAGTGCTTATAAAAGAAAAATGTGCATGTATTTAAATAAAAAATTCACCAACCAACCCGTCTCCATTCATTCCCGCAATCCTGCTCGACTAGATCCTAACATTGCAGCTTCTATTTTTTACGATCAAATGGGAATACGGGCAAGGGGTCTGTAGGTGAGCCGCAGTGGGCACAAGAAATCGTAACTTATGCAGGTACCACTTGCTACCCGCATTTACAATCTATCCCTGGACAGATTGCGAACAAATCTTATTTGTTCAATCAAAGGTAACAGCTTAATAGGTAGGTTAGACACTTTGTAATAGACTACTGATGTGATATACCTAGGTATGTATGAAATGTTTTTTTCTTTTTGTTTCATCACTTAAAGTAGATGTGGTCCGTGGTTTTGACTGCGTTTTTTCTTAGAGGATGCCTACGTCATTATAAGTATCTGCGTGCCAAATTACTGCGAAATTCGTGTAGTGGTTTGAGTTGTATGGTTTTATATAAATTAGCAACGATTGCCTTTTATAGATAACCAGCTAGGCTAGCATGATTTCGAAAACGCGATAGATACAGCGATTTATTGACATCCAACTGTCAAAATTTGATAAAAATACCCGCCATATTGAATTTTTCATATCGTACCACGCCATAATTCATTTGGTCATGCTCGCGAAATCGATATTATTTCGTGGTGTCTATATATTTTATCACGCACAGTCATGCTAGGGGGGCTGGTATTGGCAAGCGTGATGCGTATGTGCTGATGTTATAAAGGCAAAAGTTATGGTTTTAGTAATGTAATTTGTAAGTTAATTTGTAACTGTTTGTTTTCTATACACACTAAAATAGTTAAATATTTTAATATCAATACAGATCATAAATATAATACTTTATAGCTACATACAACTAATTTCTTATTAATTTATTTAAAAATAATTAATTCAAAGTGTTAATGTGGAACAAACACTTTAAAACTATTAAAGATAAATATTTTATAATTACAAACTTAAATTTGTAATCACATAGGAGATTACTGAATCATGCTGCGTGAGCGCATACTGAGACGCCGTCAGAGTAATTAAACACGTTTAAATTGAGAATAGGTTTATGGTAAGTTATTTTAAAAGTATTTTAGAATGATAATTTGTTTTTAAAATTGTTTTAATTTAATAAAGTTGTTTATGAATGTAAAATGGATTTTTAATTTTGTTTTATAAATAAATATGGTAATTTATTAATTGAGTTTTAAAAAGGGTATTTTACCTTACGTCAAATTTTTCATTAAGTCATTTTTTCTTTTGAGATCCAATGTCTTGTACTTATCAAATTTTGCTTACCTAGTATCATCTAGTCACATTAGGACAGGGAGCGTCTTTCAACTCCTATTTTTTTAAGTGGTTTTTTTTATAATCATTTACTACATCTTTTTATTATAGTAACTGACCCCTAACTAAGCTTGAAGTTTGTATCTAGGGTATCAGACACTACGCACACACTCATTCACACACACACCCAGACCGAGACAAACATTTGTGGTTCACACAAATCCATTTCTTATATATTTATTTATAATGTCGCCAATTTTATCTATTAACTACGATTTATTTTCCAATTAGAGCAAGAACTTTGCTTTGCAACGTTATCTCACATACTAACACTCTACACAGTTAAATTTTCCTTTCAAAGCAAAACTTAAACATTTTTATATTGATATCTTTGATTTACACGAACACTACACATTGAAATAAAACACTTAAACGGATTTTTGTCGTGGTTATATTTTGTTTTACATTTTCTGACGTTTCGGATTCTTTACATTTACATTTTTACTTTACAACATGATTGTACAGCAATTTACGTTGAAATTAACTACGAACAAGTTTACATCATCAACAGACATTGTAGTTTTAGTTAGTATAAAATAATAGCTATAACTAATGACTATATTCAGCTTTAGCGAAAGTGTATGTTGGTAACATACACCTGTTTTAAGCGTCAGTCAATCGTTGTTGAGTTTATACTCATACGTGATATTTGCATATGCATAGAGATAAAATGGCGCGATCTAGCATAATATGCAAGACGCAGTTTTATTGAATGTTATACTGCATTCTGTAGGAACATTTTGATATTAATCGTGTAGGATATAAATATAGAAATGTAGATAATAATATACTAACAATTCCTCGATAGTATCTTATTAGTACTTGATTTTTATAAGTGCAAACATGAGTTCGTTTCTCTAAATCAAATGCCACCGATTCGGAATTACATCAGCCGAGAAGAATCGGCAAGAAACTCGGGCTGGTATTTTTTTTTAATAAAATGAAATACAAATGGCACTTATAACTAATGTCAACAATAAAAAAACATGTCAAAAGGTATGTAAAAAAAAGGTAGCACTCCGGGAGTGCCGGCAGAAGTGAAAACTTCAATATTAACGTTGTGTTTAATTATAAGTATAAAAGTACTATCATTTATGAGGTAGAATACAATGTTTGTTTCTTACTTCAGTTATCATAAACGTCACGTGATGCTGATCTTACGCTTTTTCGATCAGCATCACGTGACCCTGACGCGAGTTTGAAAGTTTTTACCCATACAAAAAAAGTGCTCAGCGCCGCTAAAGAAGTTTTCACTTCAAAAATCTATAAATATACTCGTAAAAGTAAAATAATTACATAGGTCTGTTCTCTAATTCTAGTCTACTATGGATATTATTAGTAAATACAAGTTTTTTTTTGCTTTTACTAAGTAATTTTTATCTTGTTTCTTAGTGTAATGTTTCTAAATGATAAAAGCTGTCTTCAATATACTATTTAATTCATGCCGTTGTAAATCGACCGCTACGTCTTTATATTAAGAAGTTGACGCTTATGACTAAAACCATCTATAAATTAACCTTTTTACGACAACAGTAAGCCAAACGTGGTCTAAAATACTTAATTTTAATATTAATTTATAAATAAAAGCTATAAAAGCATAATGGCATGTCGATATATCAGACAAAAGGTTGATATATTTTCCTTTTTAAATTAAGTTAGCTAACATAAAAGAGTTTGTTTAAAACATTAGATGTTTTAAGATTTTATCGCGTGTGTTTGGTGTCAAAACTCTCGCATCATGCTGAACGCATTTAGTTGTTCTGATATTGATCTTTTGCTCTTTGTTCGGTGATCGCATCATAAACAAGAATAGCGGGAGTCCATATAAATCATTTTTTCTTAAAAAACGTCGATTTAAAATCTGGGCGGCCACGGTTGTGTGTTCGAGTGCTTTTGGACGTATAAAGTTGGAGACGATTTGATGTGAAATTTATTTTTGATAGTATTTTGTGTATATTCTTACTAAAAGTCTGTTTTGAACATCATTTTATTAAAGACTAGCTGTGCCCCGCCGTTTCTCTCGCGTGGTTCCCGTTTCCGTGGGAATTTCGGGATAAAAAGTATCCTGTCCTTCTCCTGGTTTTTAGCTACCTCCCCACCAATTTTCAGCCAAATCAATTCAGCCGTTCTTGAGTTATAAATAGTGTAACTAACACGACTTTCTTTTATATATATAGATATCAACTGTTTACTAAACTAAAATAGTAATAACTTCCTCATAATAAAAATATAAATTAATATTACACAAGAAAAATAACTTAAAACTAGGAACATAAAAAACATGTAGCAATTTGAACCGTCTTCAGCTTAATAAGTGTTAGTGTATAGGAAAAAGTCGTTCATAAACATTACAAACAAAAAATGAGTAAGTTTTGTTTGTACAAACTAAAATAAAAACAACATTTTGCGTAAACGTAACAATTTTACAATTACCAGTTGAAGAGTGGTTACAAAGACAAACAAACATTTAAATTACTGATATAATAAAGACAGAGAAACTAAAACCAACATTTGTTGAAGAAACCAATAACTATTAATAATTATATGTATTTTATAATATTTTGTTGCGTGATAAACATGTTTTTTAAATGTGTATTTTTAAATAATCTTGGACTGTCAGCCATGCGTGTACTCAAACACGCGTCGCACACATATTAATTACCTTCTTTCGTGAAATTGTAGTACATATGTATCTACATCTCAGTTAATAAGTATTTGTTTTAATTTGTGTTTATTTTGCAGCCAAGAGAGGATGTCAAGCAAGTCATTTTCGCTTTAAGACGTATTATTTATTGAATACACGTTTCAATACAAACGTTGACAGTCTGTGGTTAGTTTTAACGATGACATGTGTCAGTCTCAAAGGTAAATTTTGATGTTAGATGTTTAAAAAAGTTGTTTTTTAAAATTATGTAATTATAACTATTAAATCAGTATGTATGTTTTAAAAATTATGACGTTTACAAATGTATATTGACCTATATTTAACCAACTTCAAGAAGAGGTTGAATGCTCATATGTTTATTATTTTCGTGCTATTTTTATCAATTTGTAGACAGTAAAATTTGTTTTGTCTATCTTTTTATAAGGCAGTATGGAATGATTCTACGAGTATAAGGATTGTTAAAAAGGAAAAACAGGAGGAATAATGTTTTAATAAAACAAAAAATAGACAAATATTTTATTGAATGCTCTACTTTACTATAAATCACTACATTGTATAAATAAAAGATATATAAATAGCTTTCTCTGTCCCTATGTATGCTTAGACCTTTAAAACGACGCAACAGATTTTGATGCAGTTTATTTTAATAGATAGAGTGATTCAGTGGAAAGGTTTTTAGCATAATTGTATCCCCATATTCTTACGGGAATGGGAACTACGCGGGTGAAACCGCAGGGCGCCGCTAGTTAGTAATATAAAACAATAAATATAAAATTATATTTGTAATTGTGGAGATAGAGAGGCACAATTACAAATATCTACTCTTTTTTTGAGGGTACAATATCAACAACAACGGTAGAACATGCAATGTTACACAAATTGTTATGGAATTCAGATTTAATCGCCCAACTGCCGTAAATAAATTCACCGCCGTAATATCTTCTAATAATATCTTGTATATCAATTTTGTAATGGTATATACCCTGTAAATTAAATATATATATTATACGAATTAAACTAACGAATAATAAAATAAATTGATTTCCATTCAAAAGTTTCTAGTACAGGCTCGGTCCGCAGGGAGAGCATACATAACCACCGGGATCTCCCCTTCGATTCCTGGTGGTAGACGGAAAAGTCTGTCCTTAGCGAGAAAAAAAGCTAATTCACTGGTATCAATATGTTTTCGATTTTCAAATTCTTATGTATGTTTATTCGACGCTCTTACGGCGGAGGAAAGAATCGTGAGGAAACCTGCACAGTGCACACACCAGGTTGTGTGTGAATATATAAATATAATCGTACTAAATTTATTTACCTTCGAGATTCGACAGTCATCACTAATATTCATAGTAGTTTTTAAAAGAGGTTTTACAAACAGATGATCACATGGATTTTTAATTTGTAGCCTGATCGATTGTTTTCCACTTGAAGTTAATGATATTTTACCCTAAAAATAAATTAATTTATTATTATTGTTAGTCTAGAATTTGTTTCATAAGAAATTAGGATAGTTTAGCGTCATACGAATATTGAACAAGTATTGAAAATATCCTTTTTAGTAGTCTGTATTTAAAGTTTGTCAATAGTGCTTAGGTAATTAAGAGGAAAAAAAGTAAATGAATGAGTAAATGTGTTTTTCATTAACATAAGTTTAAAATAATATTCGCCACCGCAACACATTGGTTCAATTCCTATAGACTTTTACTTACTTTGTCCAATTTCACGGTGTCTGTTATATTTAAATCGTAAGTTACAAAATTTTCGTTTACCACCTGAGTATCTACAATGAAACAATCTTTTCTCTTTGGTCCCCTGCAAATGTCTATGCTTTTTATGTGAACATCGAATTTTCCCTTAAATTAAATAAAAATAAATAAGATTTTGTTTCAAACACAAGACATAAAATAAATAAAAAAAACATTTTTTCATTTTCAGGGTTTTTTTATTCTAAGTATGCAAGTACATATAAAATAAAATGTATAAAAGTAGTCAGAATACAAGATGAAGTTAAGTAAGTAAATACACAATACATCAAAGTGTGATATAAAACATATTGTGATATTAAAATAATAATTAAGTCATCAATAATAATACTTACAAACTGATCCATAGCTTTTAAATATTCAAAACAACAAAAAACAAACATGAATAACAGTAATTGTCTCTTATAATAAATCATGATTTTGGTTCAAATTCCAAACATTTACTGATATTATAATAAGCAAAATAACTAAACGGTTTGATATTTGGCTTTAGTTATGTATATTTTATATAAATAATATATAACAATGCACATAATTGTGAAATTGGTGTAATTTAAATTTAAAAACATTTAATTTTATTGATAAGATCGTTAGCTATTATTTAACATCGTTTAAATACGTAGTTATATGCCAAAAGTATAAATATGTAGATAACGTAAATTATTACCCCATTTCATTTGTTTGGAAATTGTTTATTTATATGTGAGCTGTTTTGTGTGTCACTCTTGAAAAGCATAAAGGATATTATTGGAGAAAGAGCTCCCCCCTTCTTATTTCTCTTACTCCTCCTTCTAATAGGCTGGTAATGAATTCGTGACTCTTCTCTTTTGGACAGTTTTGGAGATTAGTCCACAATAAATGGTAGAACATAACATAATCATTCACTACATCATCTCATTATAGTAACTGACCCCTAATTAAGTTTGAATAAGAATGGTGACGATTTACCATGCTGCTAAAGGGATTACGGGTTCGTGTTCCATTTTCAAAAAAATACTCTATGCAGATAATTAACAGTCAGTTCAGTCATTTAAAGGGTCAGTTGCTTTACTATAATACAGTGATAGACTTCTGCATACCTTAAAATCAAATAAAAGGTACAAAAATCACATCGTCAAAACTAGCGCAATCATTTTACTTGTAACACACACTAATTTTACATTTACAGATATCCAATTACACTAAAACCCATACTACGAGTATTTCCACTTACCAACAACTAAGCATGGGTCGTTGACGTATTTTTCGTCAACGAAACTAGACCGTCCATGAACGTCCGTCGACTAATCGACGCTCGTCGCGTTGTCAGTAGAAAAACGCCGTGGACTCTAGTCTATGAATTCAACTAGTGAATTCAACGAATAAACTGTAGATCGTCGAAACGATGTATGAACGTAGACCGTCTATTTCAACCGTTCGTTGATTCATTGCTCATCGCTACCTACAACCATAGCCTACAACACTCATACTTATAGAACAAAAAATTGAAAATGTTTCGCAAATCTGTACCACAACTATACTTAAGTAATTCACAGAATAAACGTACTTATTGCAACTATAGTTAGTGCCAATTTATTATAATGGTCTTGTTTATTTGCAACCGCACGCATTGTTTAGCCTTTAATATAATATTCTATTTTTACAAAGTGCCGTCGACAGGTCCGTCCAGTTATTATAATTTTGCTACGTATTTTATCTGTCTACATTCAGTAATTTGATCAATTAATATTCCGAAGTTTTCATTACTTTTTAATGAAACGGGAGTTCGTATCTTGGTATCGCATTTATGTTATAATTTACGCATTTACTTACTATCCGTCCGATATTAATCAATGTTGCAGGATGTCTGTGCTTTTTATATTGATTGGATAGCGTTTTTTAGTAAAGATTCTCACAGTAATAAGATGTGAAACTGATTAAATTATGTGTTAATAAGAATTCGTTGACCTTTTTTACACTAGCACGAAACAAAGTACTTTTTAATTAAACGTTTTAGCGTAATTTAATTAACTGATTTCCTTTTAAACGCTTTTTAAAATTATGTATTATGAATTTAAGTTTTTGTTTACTATTACAGTAAAATAACAAGCCATAACATTGTCGTCCAAAGCAATTGTATATGCAAGTTTCAGTTGAAATGAAATGAAATATATATTTATTCTGATAAAACTTATAACTAATGTACACCAACCTAATACAATATTTTATCAACAAAGTTATTAAATCTATGATCAAATCCTTCAACCAAAATAACAATTTAAAAACAAATGACAATTTTGATCCAACATTTTTTTTTTAAAGTGGCGGTATACAATGCAATATTCATTACCTCCCGTGCTAGTCAACGACTGTGTTACGGCGAGGTAAGAATCTCATGCCGTTCAACCGTATTACACTGGAATAGAGCTGCATTTACTTGAAACAAATGCTCCATTGTATTAGACAAAAGAAGACAAAAGATTAAGATAAGACAATTGTAGAATATGATAAAACAGTCAGACAAAATTACATATACGAATAAATATTTTAAGATGTGATAGTAAATGAATGAAATTTATGAATATTATATATAAATATTATTATGTATTTATACTTATATGATTGTTATTAGGTATATAATAAATTTTATTTCAGCCTTAGTGACATAAACCTGACATCGAAATATGGAATGATTTTGAAAGATTTAGCACAAATATCGATGCAAAATGACTTAAACAGTTTTTTTTTTTTTTTTTTTTTTTTTTTTTTTTTTTTTTTTTTTTTTTTTTATCTAATTGATTAAGAAAAAAATAGTAAATTTTATAGTTTGTACATTTATATAATAAGTTATTTGTTTCCAAAATTAAATTTTACATAGTAAATTAATTTGCCTTCCCTAAAAACCTACATTATTAATTTGCACGTATATCGCAAAACTCTTATTTATTAATTTTTAGTAAGTTCTCAGTTCCTTCATAATCAAAACTAAGTAGAAACTTTTCTAATGACTTTCTCAATTCATACTTAGTTTTATTTTCCAACACTATACTTTTACTAATGCGATTATAAAGAAATGGCGCCAGAAAATATGCAAAATCATGGGCAAAGCTAGTTTTACAGGCTTGTACTTTATAGACTTCATGTACCCTTCTTTTATTTAGTTTATAAGCACTTTTGGGTTGGCCGTGTTGTCGAACAAGGATTGTCTTTATAAATAGCTGACGAACAGTGAGTACTTCCATTTCACTATATAATTTTTTTGTGGAATATCTAAAGGGTTTATAATTCAAAACTTTAAGTATTGATCGTTGCGTACGTTCTAAGTTAAGTAACAATGTTTTTTTTGCACCACCCCAGGATGTTATACCATAAGTTATGAGTGATTGGCATAATGTTTGATAAACGATTTTATTGGTGACTTTATCCTTTAATTGACGAATTTTTTTGAAGATTGGAATAAGTTTACGTATCCTAGTTTTCAATGAGTCAATGTGCGGTTTCCAATTAAGATTTTTGTCTATAGTTATACCTAAATACTTGATATTATCTGCAGCAGAAATGCTTAAACAATCGCAACTATTTAATGCAGTTCTAGTACATACATGGGCTTTTATGCAAAAATTGGAGTTAGGTTGTTGGTTGTTTTTAATAGAAAATGTAATATATTTAGTCTTATTTAAATTTAATGTCAATAAGTTGTTGTTCAACCAATCTGTGATTATTTTTAAACCAGCTTCAGCTGATGTTTGGGCTTCTTCCCACGTAGATCCTCGAAATATTATGACTGTATCGTCCGCGAAAGTTATGATTTTAGTATTTGACATTTCTGAGTTGCACAAGCTATTTATATATATTAAAAATAGGGTAGGACCCAAAACCGAGCCCTGTGGTACGCCAAAATTAATATTTACCTTTGAACTATATAAATTGTTGATCTTAACAGTCTGCGTTCTATCTGTTAGATAGTCTTTAAAAAGGTCCAATGCAATCCCTCTCACACCCAGAGATTCCAACTTATTAATTAGTAAGGGGACAGAAACAGTATCAAACGCTTTAGCCAAATCCAAAAAAATTGCTACACATTTTTTCTTTTTATCTAAATTACTAGCTACATAAGAAACTAATTCTTCAATTGCGTCCATTGTTGACATATTAGGTCGAAATCCAAATTGATTTTTCGAAAGAAGTTTATATTTTTCTAAGTAATTTACTAGTTGGTTATTGACTATTTTCTCCAAGATTTTTGCTAAAGTAGGTAAGAGAGATATTGGTCTATAATTTATTATATTGTCTCTGTCTCCCGTTTTAAAGATAGGAACAACAATAGATTCCTTTAATAGTTTGGGAAATACTCCAGAAGAAAGGCTGAGATTGCATATATGAGCTATTGGAATATTTAAAAAGGAAATATATTTTTTTACGAACGTGGACGATATTCCATCCCACCCAGAAGAAGCAGTGGATTTTAAAGATTTAACTATTTTGTTTATTTCAGTAACATCAGTAGTTAGAAGGACAAATGAATTTAGTTGAGAAGTATACGTTTTAAATTTTAAAAGTAAATCATTTTGTGTTAAATTTAATTTTTTTAGTATGTCTGTTGCCAGATTTTCACCTACATTTGCAAAATAATTATTGATGCTATTTAAAGAACTAAGTGGTGTTGATTCAGTTTTTAACAATTCTAGAGAGGATTCGTGTTTGTTATTTTCTTTAATGTTACAGACTCGTTTAATGACTTTCCATGACTTTTTAATATCTTTTTTATTCCTTTGTAGATCCGAACTGTCAAACTGATTTTTAAGATTATGCAGTATATTGTTACAGTAATTTCTGTAGCGCTTGTATGTAGTCTTTAAGTCTTCATTTTTTGGGTCTTTTTTATGACGACGATGAAGTGTATCCCTAAATCTCATGCATCGTAGCAATCCAGGAGTAATCCATGGCTGCAAAATTACTTTTCTATTAGGTACTGACACGGTAAAAGTACTTTTTGTAACGACGTTAGAGACTATTTTTATGAGTAGGTTTGTAGCTATGTTTGCATCCTTAATCCTCAATATTGAGTTCCAATTTATGTCTTGTAAAAGTTGATAGGCTTTTTGGTAATTCAATTTACTTATAGTATTATTTTTAGTTCTGTTCAGGTTGGGTTTTGAGAAAGCTATAGCAAGGTAAACGCAGTTGTGATCAGTAACGGCAGACTCACAGATTGCAGTAAACATTTTAAACCTAGATTTTACTATGCAATGATCAAGGCATTTGTGGTCACGTGTAGGCATTGTATGACTCGGAAGTAAACCATGAGATGCAAGCAAATTCAAATACTCATCAGACCTAGAATCATAATTATGAGGTGATATATCGATATTTAAGTCTCCAATAATGTAAATGTTTGGAATACATTTAAGGTCATTAAGCAATTTATCCAAAGAGTCAAGGAAGCCATGCGTAGATACAAATGATGGCGACCTATATATGCAAACAAAAGCAAATAAATTATTAACTTTTACTACTAGACAATCTGCTTCAATTAAATTGGGTTCGTATACCATGACATTGGACATACTGTTTCGAATGTAAGCAATAACCCCGCTATTTTGATTTATATGTGTGCATGTTTTGAAAGAGTTATATTGTTTCAAAATGGGAATGTAATTACAATTCTTTAACCAGCATTCTGTTAGTATAATTAAATCAAAATTTAATCTACTTCTAGTCAAAAATACGCAGAAGTCATCGAAATTTTTACTAACACTCCGAATATTTTGAGCAACGATATTAAGTGTGATTTTCTGTTTTATGGAGAGCTCGTAAAGAGTACTTGGATCATCAATCAAATATGATTCACCAACGTTGATATCATTATCAACGCTGATGGCAACCTCCTCAGTATCATTAACCATTATCATATTTTATAAAATAGTTATATAGAATTGAAATATTATTTAATTGATGATTGAGATCATTACTATACTCAGTTCTAGCAGTCAGTAGTTTTGTCTTGGCTATGATTTTATTAAAAACTGATTTTGATATAATATTATACAATGATAATATGAAATAAATAGTATAATAACATAAATAGAGGGTTATGTTTGATATTATGATAATATATGTGTGTGCAATAATATGATATATATGTTGTGAAAGAATACTGTTACTTACTACAAAATCTAAAATTATGAATAAAATGAAATTAGTACTTGCATGCAGATACTTGATAACAACAAAAAATACTAGTCAGGCCGACTTTAAAGTTCCAATCTGATCTAAATTTTTTACTAATATAGCCGGTTCACCTTCAGACTTACGGATCAAAACATTACCGCGTGATATCCAACAATATTTGTATTGTCCATTTTTAACAAGTTCTCGCGCTGCTCCCAGGTTTCTTCGAGACATGGTAGTCAATGCTTCAGAGATGTACACCCTAGTCCCGTCTCCTTTGAGTCCTAAGTGGTCGGCGATTATCTTTTTGCTTTTATCTTCTTGATTGAAATTCTTAGCAGCTTGTAATAGTTTTTGTTTGTGTTTTATATCTGAGAATTCGAGGACGATGGGTGCATTACTGGCTTTTCCCTTTCTGTAGATTTCTATTTCTGTTTCAGGTTGCTCAATGTGAAGAGTGTCGTACAAAGCAGAACACATCAATTGTAAATCCTCTTTGTCATGTTTGGGAACATTTCTTATTTCAACCTTGTTTTTTAATTGTTGCTTCTGTATGTCATTTAGTTGTGACTCCAAATCACAAACTCGTTTTAGGGTCTCAGCATGAGCAGATTCTAGGGCTGATACTCTTTCATTGACTTGCTTGAGACTTTCGGCGTTAGCTTGCAGTAGTTGAATTATTTCAGCATTAGACTTCAAAATGTTCAAGCTTTGCTGTTTTATTTCCGAAATTTCTGCGTTTAATATATTTCTAAAAGATAACATAAGAGAGTCCTTCAAGTTTTTTAGATCTTCTTGACTTTGATCACCAATCTTGCGCTTACGAATGTTAACATTTCTTACAATATCGTTTTGGTCTTCATCTATCGACAGATTGGGCTGCGATGAATACATTGGTCTAAACTCGGGTGTTTGTTGCATGTTTTGTCTGATTTTTTTCCTTATTCTTTTCAATGGACTGCGTACGTTCTTATTGTACGGCGACTAGCGCGAGAATGCTTGAAGTTGGCTGAGCATAACTTCTATATTTGCAAGTTTTGACCTATACATACCTACACTGTTGTCCCATATTTAGTATATCCATACTTATAGGGAAAGTTGAAAACTTTGATTAAAAACACCGTCTCTGCCCCCTAGCATGACTGTGCGTGATAAAATATATCGACACCAGGATATAATATCGATTTCGCGAGCATGACCAAATTAATTATGGCGTGCTACAATATGATAAAATTCAATATGGCGGCTATATTTATTATATTTTGACAGTCGGATGTCGATAAATAGCTATATCTATCGCGTTTTCGAAGTCATGCTATCCCGGCTGTAGAGTTTGTATACATTCAGTTGAAACGACTACTCTTTTATATTATGGACTAATGAATGTAAAGCTACTCCTTTAAATTAAATATGTAGTCCAAGATTAATTCCCCTAATGAACAAGATCTAAGCAAATTGATTACACTACCGATCAGAACGTTCCCTAGGGCCAAAACGAGACTACTCTTCAAAACCACCCTTCTTAACATCTATTTTCTATCTCATACATTTATTTGCAAACGAAAGAGAGAAATGTATAAATAACTAAAAGTATTTCAAAGTATTTCTGTTGATTGATGATGATCGAAATACCCGCAAGATATTCTAAATTCAATTTCACAAATGGTTTCTTCTATTCGTCATTAGAATGATTTGTTTACTTTAGGGGCGTCGGAATAATGAGGTAGCATTAGTAGGGGCGTTGGAGGTTACTGGACAGGGGAAGGTATGAGAGTTGGATAGTATGATGTGGAGTTGGTAGTTTGGCTTAGCTTTACTAAATTTGGTATATCGCACTTGAACTGCAGTGCCGCGACAGTTAGTACCTAGTAAATTTCGTAATAATAAAGTGAAGTGTCGCGTCATCGTCTCTAGCACCAACTGCAGTGGAACTGCACCACGTGACACATTGCAATGCAGCTTAATATTACACCCTTAATATTAAAGTTGTTGAATCCAAAGTTCAATCCAAAGTAATAATAATATCAAAATCATAAATAAACGTTACACAGTCATACAACAAAACTAGAAATTCAATTGTATGTAGCAGGGGATTTTCAATGTATCATTAATATCGAAAATCTGATACTAAATATGACAAATATGAATATGGAACCTAAGACCTCTTCCATACAGCACATTTCATCAGTCAGGGATATCAATCACCACTGCAGAAACCGTATTTAGAAATATATTAAAGGACACATAATTCCGAGACAAAGTATTCCTATAAATTAATTTAACCCAAAGAAATTGACGTATTAGTTTCGGATCAAACCTTATTATTAATCCTTTGAGGGAGACATTTTTTGCAGCAAAAAAGCGTTTCAGATTCATTTTTAATAAAATATATTTTGTCTATTATAATGATAGCCTTTTTTGTTTTGGTTGTGCCGGCTAAGGGATACGGAATTTTGTAAGTTAATATCATTAGTCGGTCAAGTTTGAAGTGAATAGATGGATTTACTTTGAAAATATGAGCGATAAAAATAGCAACTGATATCGTAACTCGATTATTGGCTGTTGTGCTTTTTATTCTAACTACTGCTATCCATGGTAAAATATTATAATATAATCATTTCTCCCACAAACGTACAAAAAATTATTACAAAGAAATAACTGTTTACTGTTTACGTGAGAGCTGAGCCTGAAATGAGTTCTTAAAAAACCGGTAGACACAGTATAAGTGATATTCTTCCCTTAATTCCCTAAAATCGCTTAGTAAATTATATTTTACGTATAGAAAACACTAATATCTATATTTGACTGGGGAATATAACGTTATAAACGGATATGAGAACTATTTATAGTGTCATATTTACCGCCCCGGATAAGAAGACTTGTTTCCCTTACAAACTAGCGGATAGAGTAATTTCTGCGACTAATTTACCGTCAGTTCCATATTCGCTAATTAACTGTCACAAGTAATAAACATTGATACCTTTATATTATCAACGTTTAACATTCAATTAGCTCACAGTTTCAGCGTTTATTTTTCATATGAAGTAATATTGTAGTGGGTTGGACCTGTACATCCGTAGGAATACACCTGCGTCCGGCAGGTTTTGGACCAAGAATCTGTGACGGTGTATTGATTACTACGAAAAAAGCTTTGTGTCCTTTGGGGTTGAGGATTAATAAGTTTATTACGATTACTAACATTGAAATTTTTTCAGGTCAATCGATCATGAGAATGTGTTTTTGGGACAGACTATTAACATGTAAAATAGATTATGCTGATTTTTTCACATCTATCCCTACAAAACATGGTTTTACAAAGATTTGGGGTACGATTCCCTTAGTTTAATTTATAAAAACGTAATCTATCATGTCTTAACTACTCCACCGATGATTGTGAAATTTTGTACTAACATTTGGTTTATGGTGCCTTATACTCGTAATATAGTGAGATAGAGATTTATTAAGAGAAAGATTTAAACTAGTGTCTAGTATATACCAACGGGTAAAACAACAGAATACAGATAGTACCTTAACAATTGTCACGTGACTATCTTGTAGAAGACACGTGCTGCACATGTCACTGACGTCAGCTGATTTATAACAAGTAAAACTATACAAAAGTTACTCTCCCCTTCACACACGGGATGTTCAAAAAATGTACCTCAAATCTTTGTTTTATTCAATTCGGTCATCCATCAAAAGGGGATAGAAAAAATGATGTTTTATCTAGCTGATGTATTCGTCGATATTATTATTAAAAAATACGTTTTTGTACTTGAAGTGATGAGATTTTTGATGGCAACTACTGTTCTTTTTAAGTTATTTTTGCTTCGGTATTTTCTAGGCGAGCACACTCTATCTTAGGCTGTACCATCGCTTTCCATCAGGCGACTTGCAGTCAAGTGTAGGCCTATTCTAGGCAAAAAAAATATCACCCATTTACTGTTTTTATATGGGTGATAGTTCAAGAGTTTTCCTTAATACTCATTTTGTAAAGCCAATAGATCAAACTTAAATGTCTAACATTCAAGTTTATGGGGCATTCAAAGACAAAATAAGATGTATATCTATAACAATCTAGCAAATCAATTCATTATTTAGTATGTGTAAAACGATTTATTATTAAATCTTATCGATTCAAAAATCACTCAAAATATTAAAGATTTCTTACAAGCAATATAAATTTAAGTGAAATAATTCATGTGTTGAGTTCCCAGGTTCTTTGTATAGGTAAATTATTGTATACAAATTCCATACATCGCGTCAGACAGGAGAAGTGTACGAGTATAACACAGGGCGGCTTGTTTCAACATTCAAATACTGACATCAATTAAATAAAAATAAACGTAAGCATTTACTTTAGTGTCAGGGTGACCACAAAATGTACTCTTTATCTACTTTTCATCGTAAAATATATACACAATGTGAAAAGTGTATCTCTTGAAATACACACATCAAAAGTGTCTAGGGATCAAGCATTTTTATGCGGATTTCTTGAGATTGAGATGTGGCTTTGTAATAAATTTATGATTTTATAAATTTATATGGATCCTTTTTGGTGCATTTCATAATTTGAATCAGGAACTGTGAATCAAATTCGAGTAAAAGATGAAAATCAGCTGTCAATATTTTCCCTATAAAAAACATACAACGCATTGAAGACATTATTAGTGCTACTGTTTCCCTACTACTGATTAAAACCAACGTTATTATGGAGCGGCGACGTCATTTAAGCAGGGAAGAAATGCTCAGAGCCGTGGGAATGATAGAAGCTGGTTCCCGGCAACGTACTGTGGCTTTAGCTCTGAATACAAGTCAGAGTGTTATCAGTCGACTTTGGACACGTTACCGAAGCACTGGTACCGTGGCTGAGCGCCATGGAGGACGGTATCGCTGCACCACACGGAGACAAGACCGATACATTCAAATCTTAACTCGAAGAGCTCCAACAATAACCGCCATGATGTTAGCCGTGCGGCTTCATCACTCTTCAGGGAACTTAATTAGCGACCAAACAGTCAGAAACCGCTTGCATGAAGTGAACCTTCATTCCCGAAGACCGCTACGGGTACCACCTATAGCAATGCACAATCGTAGGATTCGATATCAATGGGCTCTTGAACACAGAAATTGGGCAGAAGAACAATGGCGTTTCGTGTGCTTTTCTGATGAGTCTCGTTTTGGTATGAGACCGGATACAAGACGTATACGACACTGGAGAACCCCTGGACGCCAACAGCGATTAAAATCCTGCCAGGAAGTCCATCCTTATAGTGGTGGAACCATCATGGTATGGGCGGGTATTTGGATCGGCGGAAGAACTGAGTTGATTTGGATCAGAGGCAACCTCAACGCTCAAATTTATGCTGAGACGATTGTATCAGACGTCATCGTTCCTCTACAAGTGCAAATCGGTCCCTTATTTCAGTTAATGCATGATAATGCACGACCGCACACCGCAAGAGTTGTAAGACAGACTCTCGCCGCAGCTAACATCAATGTCCTGCCCTGGCCTGCTCAGTCGCCAGACTTGAACCCGATTGAGCATGCATGGGATATGCTACAGAGAAGAGCTCTGCCGAATATGGAGGGTATACAGTCGCAAGAAGACCTTTTTTTGTTGTTGCAACGAACATGGGCGGCCATTCCACAGCGTGATTTGGATGAACTCATTTTGAGTATGCCAAACCGATGTTCTTGTGTTGTTAGTGTTCGCGGTAGAAACACGGATTATTAATTGTTTAAGTTACCCAATAAAATTTTAAAGAAAACTGTTATTTCAGTCTTTTTTTCGAACTTTAATGTTAGTGGTTCAAATGTCAAAAATCCCTTTATTAGGAAAATGGCAAATTTCTTTATTAATGCAAAGGTGACTTGGTTTATCGTTACTGTGACAAACGAAAACACTTTATTTGATGAATCCTTAAAGAAAATTTTAATTAATATCAATCAGGAGAAAAGTTATTGCAAAAATATATGTTGATCCCTAGACACTTTTGATGTGTGTATAATTATTTGAACTAGCTGTAGCGGTTTTGTCCGCATAAATCTGAATCCAATGGGAATTTGAGACAGTCATTGATTTAATGTCGTAATCCAGGAAATAAACTATACTCGTATGCATTAAATTTTATCGGTATCCACTCATCTGTATAAACGTTTAACTACAAGGAGGTACTTTATAAGATGTGAGTTACATACATTACTTAAGTGTGCAAACATTAGTAATAGGATGAAGTCAAAAATTATACTGTTTTCACTGTACGTTTCCGTAGCATAAAGTCCTTGTAAGTCTGTCCGTAATTATTTTTATTTTCAAAAACAACGTAATACATAAACATGAAAATAAAATTACAAATAATATAGGTAGTCAGAAAAACAATAACTTGAATTATCCCTATTGTAATCAAATAGTAGTCACCCTATTAACACGGTAAGTGTAGAAAGGGCGTTTCTTTGACCGCGTCTGTTTCGGCGCCCAAACAACATGGTACTTCGACCATTACCTGCATACCTCATAAAAATGACCATATTACACCGATAACTGAAAATTTCTCATAAAATATTTAATTTATTAATATTGTTATCCGAATTTAAAATTATGTGCGACATGAACTCAAAAGATTCGGTAATATTCTTAAAGAGTTTAATAATACATAAATTGTGTCTCTGTTACACTTGTAAGGTATTATTATATTGCTTTTTAAATTCTGAAATGCATTTCATAACTATTCACATTCTGTAGCAAGTGAGTAAAGATTATCAGCTAGTTCTTACCAGCAGAGGAAGCGTTCGAAACTTCTACCTTCTAACATTAATTTAGCTTGAAGAATTTGACGAACAAGCTTTAAATTAAAATTTATCTTACCAAATGGCAGAATGACTGTGGTAGCAATGTTGTAGTACCTAATGGGGTAACTGCTTTGATTTCCCACTTGGGAAGGTAAAAAAATTGCACGACCGAAAAATATTTTCCTTGATTTTTGCAAATCAATAGGTGAGTAAGACTGGCGTCATATTTATGTTATAACAACTGTAAAATAAAAATAAACTTATTTATTATTTTATTAATTAAAATATCTTAACTTTATTTTATTAACCGCTTCTAGCAAAGACAGTAAACTTACACTCAGTGGGCGTGAAGTGTGACGGTTAACTAGCTCGCACTGGTTAACGAAGAATGATTCATACAATGTGACATTTCATAGTGAGCTATTATAGTTTATGTTAACCATGATACATAAGGAGGACTCTCTGAATGGACCTTTAGTGGACAGTTTAAAAAAAAATATCTCAAGATATTTGCAATCGCTAGTTCGCTAGTTTATATTATTTGTATAATATCTTGTTGAAAACTCACTGTCAGTTTAAGAAACAATCGGTGTATATATTGTTTTGCCATTTGATTATGCTAATTCAGGTATTTGATTTGGTGTAAAATGATGTAAACTCAGACTCTATTTGTAAACATTTCATATTGAAAAATACGAGTATATAAATACCTTTAAATATAATCTCACTTGCTTTTCACCAAATATTTTCATCTACTTCTAGAATTCAATTTACCGTGACTTTTATTTTTGATTAGAAAGACAATGAATAATAGCATAGAGTCATCATCTCACGTTAACACCTACACAAAAATACTACGTTAATTGGCTATGTACAGAATACCTTTGAATTTTTACTATACACCATGATTTATGTTCTACACGTTATAATTGCACACAATCAGCAGCGAAGAGGTAACGATGTCGATTCCCTTTAAGGTACTGACTGGCGTTACAGGGTGTAATGTAACTTGTTACACAGCGAGCATTCAAGCAGTCAGTTCGAGAAGACAAGGCCCTCGCAGCGAACATCGAGCGGCAAGTTGCTCGCTTTGAGTACTTCAACCGGCTATCGGTTTTTCGGCGAATTCTTTGACTGTTGTTTGAACATCGAGCATGATAAGGTGGCCATTGACGAGTCAGTTAAACTTATCAGTCCAGTGGCTGTGGCGTCACTCCAAAAGTTTTAGACCACCTAGATTTCCCCACTGGAATTTGGAATCTCTCCTGTAATTGCCGAGTATTTTTGAATGGATGACTCGTAAATGGCCACGTTCACACAGCGAGCATTCTTACAGTCAGTTCGGGAAAACAAGGCGCTCGCAGCGATCAACGAGCGGCTCGTTTCTCGGTTTGAGTGCTCTAACCTGTTGTCAGTTTTTTGACTATTGTTTGAATGTTGACGAGCATGTTACACCGATTTTAGAACACAGCGTAACAACAAGACTAACTTATTAAGACTAACATGGTGTAATGTACCATTAGCATCCAGCGTGTTACGCATCGAACAAGTTACGCTCGTAACGTTGGTGACCCACCTTTACAGTCACGACCCTTACTGTACGACTTTATTATCCAATAAGAATGGCAAGCAGTTACCTTAATTGAGTAACTTGGTAATTAATGTATCTAAACGAATTATTTGAAATAAACGAGTTGTCGTTCTATGGTATTTGTTTTATTGGTTATCACTTTAGTTTTATTGTTTTATGAAAGGCGTAATATTCGCTGTAGAGTTATTCTATTTTTATAATTCTTTACAATTACCGTTTAATAAAGCAAGACCTCCTAAATAGGCATGCTTATCTGTGTCATAAAGTCATAATGCTGATGGGTGTTATCGAAGTGTTACTTAATGCTTGAGCGTTTCTGGACTTTAGATGACACATGATGCGTCGTGAAGTTGTCAATGAAAAGTAAGTCTCGATTGTCGTCCTAACAACATCGATAGATAGAGTTAGAGGCCTCAAAAGTCGAACAAAAACGAAACCACGAGCAAAAGACCCAAATTAGTAAGAATTAGAAGACTAACAAGGTTCATTTAGATGAACCAGGTAATTTTACCACTCAAATTTTCTTGAACAATTACCTACTTAACCTTCCATACACTACTCATTAACAATCAATTGCAGAATTACCCAGTTTAATAAGAAATTACGTGAAATACATAATAACGTTTCGTTTGTACTAATGTTCACCTGTCCAAATTACATCTTTGTTGAAAGGATATGCAATTATTAATTTCGTATGCATCAAATCCAATATGGTATGACTTAAATAACATTAGACACGCTTGTTGGTCTGATGATGTTGTTAGCAACTACGTTTTTTATTACGTACATTTTATTACCTCGTTTGAATGCAATTTTTGGAAAGAAAAAACGTAATTTCATGTATTTTTTGGATGTGATTTTAAGTTAAAGTTGTCTCTAATTTACCAAATTAACAGTGACAAATGCCTGTTAAAGTAGTGAATTTTATTTTCATACTACCGGGGGTACCGCTAGTATGAAAATAAAATTCGCGGTTTCACCCGCGTAGTTCCCGTTCCCGTAGGAATATGGGGATAAAATTATGCTAAAAACCTTTCCACTAAATCACTCTATCTATTAAAATAAACCGCATCAAAATCCGTTGCGTAGTTTTTAAGATCTAAGCATACACAGGGACAGAGAAAGCGACTTTGTTTTATACTATGTAGTGAAGCATTTTTACATTACTTTGTACAGACGTCTTCCATCTTAGCCTACTGTGATCCGAAACGTCAGAAAATGTAAAACAAAATACAACCAAAATCCATTTAAGTGTTTTATTTCAATAAGCATTTCTTCTTGTGCATGTCATGACGTCAGTCTCGGTTGTCAAACTTAAACAATAACTGCCGTTAGAGTAGTGGTTTCTACATCAATTGTTTGATATCTTTAAGAAATATCTTCTTTAACTCAAAGTCGTAACAAGTTTTGATGATCAATACATCAAAAGTTAAATAAATCACACTGACGTACTGTTTTAATTGCGTTATTATTCTGGAACTTTATTTGAGTTCCAACTAGAAAATACCATAGCGATATTCGTATTTCATAACTCCAGTACCATTCCATCACTTAATCTTTGTAAGAATTCTACCTTACTAATTAGCTATATCTAATATTCTTTAATTTATTTATTATGGACTACCAACGGAAATACATGTAATGCGCCACTAACTTACATCTATACATTTTATGTTGACATATATTTCCAATTACAGGTAGACACAGCATGCATTAAAAAAGAAACAAATAACATTCACTCACACTAAAATAAACACAAATTAAAACAACTATTTTACTCCCCCATTAATAGGAGATGCTAAGGCCCTCATCATTCCCAATATGTCTAGCAGTTTCTCTAGTTCAGGTTTAATGTAAAAACAGTGTTAGATTTTTCTTCCCATTGGCATTGAACCTCAAATAATTGGAACAGTAGGCAGTCGGACACTGTGACCACACTCTGCCACATCTTCTTTATATATAAAAAAAGAAAGTCGTGTTAGTTACACTATTTATAACTCAACAACGGCTGAACTGATTTGGCTGAAAATTTGTAGGGAGGTAGCTAAAAAACAGGAGAAGGATATAGAATATACTTTTTATCCCGAAATTCCCACGGGAACAGGAACTACGCGAGAGAAACCACGGGGCACAGCTAGTTGTTAATAAATCTCATTTAATTAATTCAACTATACAAACATCTTCATAAAATATAAGTTTAGATTATAATCACACCTACAAGTAATCAGTTTAGCGGCGTCAGTACTTCACGTGTAATATCTCAATGTCTCACATCACCTTGTACAGATATTGTTTATTGATTGCGTCCGTTTAAATTAACAGGATAGTGTCACATCTCGTTTTACGCTCAATTGGTATTTACATTAATGTTTGCCAATTATTCATCTATCATGTGTGAGAAAGCGCTAACTTAATCCTAACTTATATTATAAATGCGAAAGTAACTCTTTCTATCTGTCTGTCTGTTACCTTTTCACGGCTAAACTACTGAACCGATTGACTTGAAATTTGGTACAGGGGTAGCTTATGGTCCGGGAAAGAAAATAGGATACTTTTTATCCCGAAATTCCCACGGGAACGGGAACTACGCGGGTGAAACCGCGGGGCGCTGCTAGTTATATATATTTGTTTCCATACGACGCTCTTACCACATAGCTTTATTTACCCACTAAGATGTGGGTTTGTTTCTATACGTCATTTTTGCTTCGCTCTCGTATCAGTTTAAAGTCAGAGTAGGATATGTCCCTTGGAGACACTAAACACTGATTCAATAGTCTGGATACAGTGTATATTCTCACAGAGTATCTGGCTGAATGTGAAGTTACTTCTGACAGTAAGTTACAGAGCCTTTACCCTAAGCCTTATTTCTTATTGTCTTACTTCTGGTATACCTTAAATGCAGACCTCTTGTGACTCTTCTGAAATGCAGGATAACGAAATTGAATAACTATATAGAGACCCATCTTCGTTTGCTCTTTATGTCCAAAATAGATACTAAAGAATTTATCCATTTTTTTTTCTGCAGGACTGTGGGTTCTAAAGCAACAGATTAGATAGATATTTTTTTTTACCTCTTTATCATGTCAAATATTTGTCCAAATTCTTCATCTTAATAATACATTGTCAAACTAGTTGATATAATCTAAGATGAAGTGTCATCAAACATAACAGAGTGTCGACGCTCGATCGATACCAAGTTGACGAATCGCCCTCGGCGAGGCTTTGATTGTAACGAATTACAATATTCATGTGACAAGATAAATCCTTTTTGACAAATTAGTAATGATTTGAATCTTACCTTTCGGTTTAATAAATTGGTTGTTGGTACTGACAATGTGGGGAATTATTTTTACAGTAAGTGTGGTCGTCTGCAAGAATATGAAATTCGGAAACAGTTATAAAATTGCCACTAAAACAAAAACGGGATAGACGTGGAACGCAGTTAGTCTTCATCTACACTAATATTATAAAGAGGAAAGATTTGTATTTTTGTATGTAACGAATAAACTCAAAAAGTACTGAACCGATTTTAATAATTCTTTTTTCATTAAATAGCTACATTCACCCTGAGTAACATAGGCTATATTTTATCCACGTATTCCCAGGGGAACGGGAACCATGCGGGTGAAACCGCGAGACGATGCTAGTATGTCATAAAACACTTGACTTTTTCCTGCAAGTGTTGTAGGTATCTATTTTATTTATTATACGTCATCACCTCAGGGCTGTACTTTAATGTCCAATTTAGCTACCATCGTCTAATTAAAGCTATTTCAATACAATACAAACAGCATTATGAATAATTCATTTAGATTATATTATTAATAAAATTGTCTCAACATAATTGCAACATTTTAACGAGTTAAATGTTTCTCGCTCAGTGAGTTGTTACAATGGGCAAAATAAAATAAATAAATAAACATAGAGAATGTCGCGTTCTACTTCATCTGATTATTTTTTTCATACCGAAGCTGATTATTTATCTTCAGTACATCGTAAATTAAAACTGGTTCATTAATGATCATAACTTATAATTTATCTCCCGCTCCGGTACATGTCAATGCAAATATCGGATCGTTAGGTACGTGTGAATTGAATATATTTTTTTGTAGTTAATAAATATTTTATTTATTATTATTTGAAAACAGTAAAATATTATGCCTTTCAGGTGATGTATTTTTGCTACATTATTGACACTACTTTCTTGTAATAAAATCTATAAACACTTTATTGACAGCTTTGAAACGAATAATTGAAAAGTAAATATTTATATTTATTTAAACTAGAGCTAGTCAATTACATCTTGTTTAGCATAAAGAATTGTTTTAATACTCCGTGGTATTTTTTCCGCAATAACGCTTGAATTTCCAATTGTCACCAAGAGGTGTCAAAATTTGGTGAAAGCAATCTAACAACTTTCGAAAATATTGTTATTATGCAAGTTAGCAGGTCCAAGTTTAATTTTTTCAAGTATTATTTTCAAAAATGTGTTGTTAACGTGTTTTAGGAGGAGCAAAGTGATTCATAAAAGCATTATAAATTCCAAAAACAAATAGTTCAATGCACCTCGGCACCAATTTAAATTTAACGACCAAACACAAAGTACAATAATAAAATAATTTAGTCAGTGTAAGTTAATTGGAGCTAATTCAACTGGAACATGGTTCCGAGTAGTTGTAAGCACATTGTAACGAAACATACATCTCGGTCTGTTATCGACGTCAAAAAAGGCACTAAAATTTTACACGATTACAACGCAATTTACCCAAGATGGAAGAGTGGCTCTATAAATATTTAATAGTACTCTATATTCCGCGCTAAATTATACAGTTTGCGAAAGTTATTACCATAACTTGGACAACAATAATAGTTATAGGTAGCTACTGTTGCAAACATCGATTAAACTAGCCGTTTTATTATAAAACTTCGAGCCTAGTGTTGTCGGTATGTCAGTGCAATAAATTTTGTGCGTGACATCACAAAATGATAGGATACATGTTTCTGTAATATCAACTATAAATCAGTCCGATGATATCGTTTCATTTATGAAATATTTATCATGTGCAAGTAAGTTACTTTAAATTTTATTTCGAGTATCAAATCTATTTTTAAAATGTATTTTATCTGGTTTCTTCTTGTTAATGCTGTTTATCATCGGATTAATTTACTTAATCTAAAGAAAAATGGTGTTGAAACAAATATATGAGGTTGTTTAACAAATGTTTATAGTCCACGCTATATATTTGAACTTTTAATCTGGGAATAGCGGGAGGTCGGCGCCCACCCAAAGGTGTGGACATCTCTGACCAAATCGAATTATAACGCTACCTAACTTGGGTTTGACAAGCTTAATATAATACGTGAACTTTAATACCGAACAATAAGATTGATTTTAAACCAAAAATTTTCTTTCGGGACGCATAATATAACTTTGTAATTAGATAACACAAAGTATAACGAATTAGCCACATTGAAAGCCAATAAAACATATTTGTATGTAATTTCTTTGATGAGGCCATTCGTTTTGGAATTAAACGAAAGAATCTCACGATCTGTTTACATCGTTGATTTGATAATTTTGATATTTATTTCTCCAAATATTTGTTCAGTTCCCACAAAGTTTGATTAATTTTGAATGTCGGAGTAGTTAAGCTGGGAATTAGCAATTAGAGTTTAAAGGTGACTTATTGAATAAGCCATTTGCATGTTAAAAATGATACATAGCAATAAAATACGAGTAGTATGAAATTTGTATGATTTGGCTATGATATTAGTACAGCGAGGAAGAATGTACATAAAGATCACGTTTGCCTAATTGGTGTAGGTGATCTCAAACGTAAGCTTACTCAATAATTATTACCAGTAAGAAAAACCGCCCATTACAAAAAAAATCTCTCGCAGCCTTATCCTAACTAATACGAGTACTAACTATCCTAACTAATATTATAAATGCGAAAGTAACTCTGTTTGTCTGTCTGTCTGTTACCTTTTCACGGCTAAACTACTGAACAGATTGACTTGAAATTACATGGGTAGCTTATGGTCCGGGAAAGAACATAGGATACTTTTTATCCCAAAATTCCCACGGGAACGGGAACTACGCGGGTAAAACCGCGGGGCGCTGCTAGTTGATTATAAAAATCACACTTAAAATCAATAAACAAAATTTAAAACCACATTTTTTATTGCCCCATCCAATTGAAATACGTACAACACATTGTTGTATTAAAACCCTGCGGTATTACAAAAACCTATCGATTTGTACCATCTCGCCTACTGTTCTTACTTTTGTCCTTATACGGAGTCTTTCCTTTACAGAGCTCGTGCGACAAACGTTAATCATTTTTATGGCTGTCTTACACTTGTTGGAATCACGCAGTGTCCGGGATCCATTCATTCAGTATTATTTATAGTGATTTAAAACAAATAAGATCAAAATTCCAACTGCGAAGTTATATTTATAAAATGAGTTATTTATATTGTTTGTTGTTGAAAAAGCGGGAGGTTGATAGTGAAACCTATGGTAGTGTTAAGGCTTTTGTCCAGCTCTAGGGTTCTGTAGGCCGGTACTTAACTTTACATGTTCAATTGCTGAAGTATTAGAAATCCGGTAAGTACTGTAAAATGTCCTTCAATTGCACAAAAGCCGCGTGATAGCCACAGCATCATTTTGTACATCTGTAACCTGCAACATACATGTTCAGTGATCTGACGCTACTTAAATTATCTGGTAGTAAATGCAAATTAATAAAGACTTTGTGATAGTTCGTTAAAAAAATTGTTGATTCCTTAGAAGTATCTATTGAAGCAACTTTATTCTTCTTTAATTTTAATTTCCCACCAACTAAACATTTCAATATAAACATAAATTACATCTCAACACTGTAAACTATCAATAATCCAGGTAAAATAGAATACACGAACAAAGTAATGAAGCGACGTACAAGTAGATGGACTGTATAACTGGTAGGTTTGAATGACTGTATCCTATCGTGAATATTGTTAGTACAAGTGCTATTTGCATGTGCTCGTTAACGAATCCCGCTGAATGACACACGTCCAGCCAACTGATTGTCCACCACTCAAGTTCCGTCCACCTAAATTTGATGTATCTGTGTATTCAACGCTTTACAAATAAAGTGCTGGTACAGTGAGAACTTGGCATTAAAATTTGTAGACTACATTCGTTTAGTTGTTGACATTTTTTTTCTTTTAAATGTTATTTAACGCGTAAATATTTCTGTAATTGAAACATGTGGTGTTCTTATTTCTTTTTTTATTTATTTACTATTTAATATTTTAAATTCCTTTAATGCTTAGGTTTTGTCATTGCTATGCGGTCGGTTCCTTAGATGGTTGACAAGATGGTATTCATCAAATCTTTATCAGAATCAAGTCTTTCAGTGCAGATAAATATTGAGATTAAAACCAATCTAACAAGTTGACAGATGGACTGGACAGCTACTACGATTATATAAATGTAATATTTCTATATTAAAATATAAACCACTATAGAATTTAAACACATACCATTACCTACATTACATGTACTTATATAATTCTATAATGTAAAGAAAAAGCAATATACAGGGTGTCCGGGCATCGATGTCGGATACTTTAAGGGGGTAAAATATGGTATTTTTTATCGACAAATCACGATTCCAATTTTCTCTAGCTACCTCCATTACAAAATGGCAGCCATTTTGTTTTTTTCAACTCGACGCGCGGGTGCTTGTACTGAATTAGTCATTGCTATCCATGTAAACGTCCTAGGAAGATGAAAGATATCTCATTTGAAAGTAAATAATGTAGGGTATTATTGAATGTAAGATTTTATTCCATATCTTAATTATAAAATAACAAAAAATCATTACGAAAATAAAAATCAATATTTTTTTACAGATTTTTTCTGCATTTTTTTAGTTTTTGTTAAAATTTGACCCATTAACCTACGTTTTTCATCTTGTTTTTTGATAGTACAGAATATTTACTTAAAAAAGAATCATACATCTTATACCCTTATGTATGATAGTTCTAAAGTTACGATGGTTTGAATATGATCCTTAGCCAAGAAAATCGTTTCGTATTGCGAGGAGCGCTCGACGTGCTCGCCCATGGGACTGCGTTGTTGGGATTATCTGACTTGGACTATTATTTAGTCCGTCTAAGTGAAGGTAATTAATAAAAAAATGCTACATTTTATTCCATATCTTTATCAAAAAATAACAAAAGAGGATGATAAAAATAAAAACCATTATGTGTTTTCGTATATTTTTTAGATTATTTGTCTTTTTCATAAAAACTGACCCATTAGGCTAATTTTTTTTTGTTGTTTATTAATAGTACAGCATATTTACTCCAAAATAAGCCATGCATTTTGTAGCCCTATGTATGATAGTTCAAAAGTTACGGAGGTTTGAATATGACCCTTAACCGTGAAAATCGCCTCGCATTCTCAGGATTACTCGTCCGCGGGACTTTATGGCTAAGGGTCATATTCAAACTGTCTAACCTTTTGAACTATCATAGATACCCTAAGTTAATATGCTGTACTATTAAAAATAAAAATAAAAATAGCTTAAAGGTCATTTTTAAGAAAAAGACAAATAATCTTAAAAAATTACGAAAACACATAATTGTTTTTGTTTTTATCATCCTCTTTTGTTATTTTTTGATAAAGTATTGGAATAAAATGTAGCATTTTTTTATTAATTACCTTCACTTAGACGGACTAAATAATAGTCCAAGTCAGATAATCCCAACAACGCAGTCCCATGGGCGAGCACGTCGAGCACTCCTCGCAATACGAAACGATTTTCTTGGCTAAGGATCATATTCAAACCATCGTAACTTTAGAACTATCATACATAAGGCTATAAGATGTATGATTCTTTTTTAAGTAAATATTCTGTACTATCAAAAAACAAGATGAAAAACGTAGGTTAATGGGTCAAATTTTAACAAAAACTAAAAAAATGCAGAAAAAATCTGTAAAAAAATATTGATTTTTATTTTTGTAATGATTTTTTGTTATTTTATTATTAAGATATGGAATAAAATCTTACATTCAGTAATACTCTACATTATTTACTTTCAAATGAGACATCTTTCATCTTCCTAGGACGTTTACATGGATAGCAATGACTAATTCAGTACAAGCACCCGCGCGTCGAGTTGAAAAAAACAAAATGGCTGCCATTTTGTAATGGAGGTAGCTAGAGAAAATTGGAATCGTGATTTGTCGATAAAAAATACCATATTTTACCCCCTTAAAGTATCCGACATCGATGACCGGACACCCTGTATAGAGCGTACGCCGATTTATGACGGTAGTAAAAGGGTTTACTATCAAGCAAATTTGCGCACCAAAAGAAGTAAGACAACAGTTAATTATCTGCTCCAATTTGTGGCTTAACGCGGCCGATGTGGCTCGAACAATCAGCTGAGCAATCAATCGTCCAATCAATTGTTTGATTGAATGTCAGTAAACGTCATTTAGAGCTCGTTATCCACGGTCGAGGCGAGAAACCGATCTCTACCAGCCTATAAACATTTCACTGTACAACCGTCTTTTATTTTAAATCCTCTCTCACCAAGGGCATCGTTTAAATTTAGAATACTGGCAAGGTTATCACATTAATTAATACTAAAGAGGTTTTATGTACAGTTTTTAATAGTTGATATAATAGGTTGGGGAAAAAGTCTTTTCGCATTATATGTAGTATGTATGAATTTGTAATAAAATCCTTTTGGCTCTACTATTTGTATCTGGCTGGTTTTGGTATCATTAAAAGTTTAAATTTTAAAGAAGATAACTCCAAATTCAAATTAAGAAAATGTGTGTTTTTCATTTGTTTTTCGTATTGTAAGATAAGTGAATCTAATGAAGAAATTCGATACATTTTATCTAAGCCACGTAACCATAATATCTAAGTCACGTCAACTCAACTCCTATGACTATCTATGCTATTTGGAGGGGTCCATATTGGCTCACCTAAAGTTCTTTACCCGAAAATGTTTTTCCTAACTATTTGTAGTCCGAATGATCATTCTTCCTAAAATTTTTCATCCTAAAGTTTTAATTCATACTATTTGTAGTGCTACCGACGATGCTCATAACACTGATGTGTCCGAAAATTTTAATTACTAACATCATTAATGTAAATATATTTAAACTCCTACTGTTTTTTATCATAACGCTTTTATCCCTAAATATACTTACCATAATATTTTCACTCATGCTCAGAAAGAAACATTTACCAAGTGTAATAAAAAATATATGTGGGTAGAAGATGATATTTATAGTTTTAATGATTATTATACGACTCGTTTACGGTTATGCTTATGGCCTGGGATTTTACCATAACCATAACTAAAGGACCAATTCGGTTCTGGCACTTCGCCGGCCGCTGCCGAGGCACGCTCGCTACGCTCGCTCGGCTCGTGCGTTGGGGTCACAGTTCTAACATAACCTAAACCAATAATTAGGAATAGGACCGATTCGTTACTGGAACTTGACTGAATGATTGGAGCAGGACTCTGGTTTTGCTCGCTCGGCTCGTGCGTTATATGTTATACCTACATGTTATGTAAAAACAAAGTTACGAAAAATTTATGTATATAATATTGATTGTAATAAATAAAAATAAATCTAAACAAAAAAGATATGACTTTGAATAATAGTATGAACGATGGTTATGTTGAGAAAATATAGGAAAACAAATGTTTCGGAATTAAAACATTAGTGACAAAGATTTTAGGAGTTGCGATTGTTAGGATAAAAAATGTTAGGAAGAAAATTTTCGGATTTCCAATTATCGGAGTTGTAATTTTAGGTGAACTTTGGCG
The DNA here is from genome assembly GCA_958496195.1 of Timandra comae. Taxonomy (NCBI): domain Eukaryota; kingdom Metazoa; phylum Arthropoda; class Insecta; order Lepidoptera; family Geometridae; genus Timandra; species Timandra comae. Next base: position 10,621,365 of record OY292359.1, read on the forward strand.
CACCCTATTTGGAGAATCGCTGAACAGTTTTCGAATGCTGTTTTTACACGTATGAATATCTACGTTTAAAGAAAATTTATAGGACCAATAGAAAAGTATATACAAAAAAGAATCAAATTGAGTTACGAGGTAACAAACAAATAACCGATTCAATAACCTCCTTATTTGAAGTTTTAAAATCGAATAAAAACATATAGAAAGTTCAAAATTTTGAGTGACAAGAAAGAGCATCAGTCCAAAATCACATAATATTACTGTATCATTTGGGATTCAGTGCGCGCCGTGGCTCGTACAATAACGTTCAATTACGAACGTTAAAGGAACTGTCATTGAGAACTTAAATTGGTTATTTTTGTCAAAAAGCATTCCATACATTAATTTGAACAGGTTTTGCTTCCTGACACCAATATTTTGTTCGTCACATGAATGCACATCACATCACAATTGGTTTTATGAGTTAAATTTTTGATATATTTTAATTTTGGAACACCCATTAAGATAAAGCAAGAGGCAAGATGGTAGATTTGGTAAGAACTATATCCTTTTTAACAACCGCTTAAGAAGCGTCTGCATGTGCTGCGTCTTATTCTAATTACGAAAACATTTGATATTTTAGTCTACCAATTAGGCGATTATAAGTATGTATGTATATGTATCGGCTTGTAATATCACACTGAAGGGCACAGACTTTTCTCATTGATGGTCTCAGTGTACTAATCTACAGTAGCTTACCATTATAAATACTATTTTAATTTTCTTTAAACATGTATCAATCCTTGATATTTATTTGCCTGTCTTTACCCGAAGCTAAAACAACCAATAAGAATCAGCCGAAAATTAATTTTACGAGGAAGAAATCAATCACGCCCATTAAATAGTCTCGGTGAAAGGTTAATGTAAATGTTTTACAGTCGCATTTAATCTGAGTTTTATGTGTCGGCCTAAATACGATGTTCTGAATTAAATGAACTTACGACTTGTACCCACAAACTGCAGGTTGGTTACCAGACTGTAGGACTACGGTGACCCAAGGTATTGTTGGGAACATTATTAGCGGTAATGTTTTAAAAGATAAATGTATGATACATTGTACACTTTTCATTAAACATCAATCAATACAATCATACTATTCTAAAAGGTATTTTTTATACTATGCGACGGTTCATATCTGACGGAACATGCGTCGCGTATTATCGTTCGCGTAACGCCAGAACAGACAAATGTATAGAAAAACACTTGACTGTTCACACTCAACGCACTAACGTATACTCAAGTTGGTAGACTTGTATATTCATAAAATTAACGTAGTTACTTCAAAGAACTAATTACGGAAAACTACCCACACACAAATATAGTTTTTAAGTCAGTTGATTTATATATGTTTATGAAAGTAGACGATATTTAAAATTCGTCTTGTGTATAGAGAATTTGGTTAAATTGTGTATCGTTGAGTAGTTTTTACAAACCTATTTCTGACCAGAATATTAATTTCCTGCATCCCTATGAGGGCACAGGACCGCCTACATAGAGCCTCCCTAACAAAATTACACACTCATTAGTTCTACGGAATGTTTGTTTGTTTTTTACAACGACCGGCGCCTCAAAACTAACAAAATTAGTTACAGTCATAACAAAATCGAAGTTTGGAGTTTATTGGGTCACAGGATATTGCTCACGAAAGGAAACCGAGAGTGTTTTTACCCCCGGCGGTATCGATTGATGATTGTATCACAATTGTGACAATTTGGGTAATTAAAACTGAATTACTCACCGCGAGACGCGAGTCTTGGCGTATGAGACGTCTTGTTGTCATTAAAACACCGCGACAGATGAATAAGTGTCTGTTGATTGGAATTTTAAATGGCGTTAATGGGCGGGACAATGATGGAATTGTCACCAGAGAGATGTTATCTGGTCTATTGGTTGATAAGAGGTTGATGGGCGGCGTGCTCAAAGGCAAATTGTGGTTAGACTTGTCACAGTACAAGGGTGGTCCCCGCTACTTTGTTGCACTGATTATCAGGACACTTTATAATTGATTCTATATACTTTTTATTTGTAGCAATATAATTTAAAACAAATTTTAAGTATTTTATGTTCTGTTTAAATGGTTTCTTACATTAAATTAATTATTATAATTTGTTGAAAGGTATTAACTAAATTGGTTATTAATATTTATGATTATTAATATAAATTGAACAAATGAAAATATAACTGATTGATTGACTGTAATATTACAGTAATATTCTGGCTATATAAAGTATTCAGGCTAGGACTGTAAAATTGCATGATCGTTCCTTTTTCATCACTACATAGTATAAAACAAAGTCGCTTTCTCTGTCCCTATGTCCCCATGTCCCTATGTATGCTTAGATCTTTAAAACTACGCAACGGATTTTAATGCGGTTTGTTTTAATAGATAGAGTCATTCAATGGGAAGTTAGTTAGAAAGCTTAGTTTTTAGCATAATTTTAATCCCATATTCCTTCGGGAACGGGAACTACGCGGGTGAAACAGGGCGCAGGGCGCCGCTTGTTGTTAATAAACCTTAAAACAAGATTTCTATAACAATGTAAGTGAGCCATAACATGTCATTTTGAAATTTCAATTAATTTTTAAAGCGCATGAAATTTTGTAAATAATATGCAATCAGCAATATCTTAGAGAGCTTCTCTTAGAGCTATGAAAATTAATATTTTGTAGAGAAAAGTTAATTACAAATCCATTCGACACACATATCCAGGGTTTTATGTTTGACGCTAATTATAAATTTTGTAATACTTTTTGTACGCTATTAAAAGCAATTTTGTTATGTTATTGAATGATACAATTTAACCAAAACGCGACCAAATCTATGGATAAAATGATATAAGACGATGGAATAAAGTAGTTGTCAGTGACCATGCCGGCTAAGCTGAAGGTTCGATTCCCGTTCAAGACAAAATTTGTGTGCATAAACATGTATGTTTGTCTTGGTCTGGGTGTTTTCTATCTATTACAATTACCTATGTATTTACAAAACTAGCAGCACCCTGCGGTTTTACCCGTGTAAATATAATATAGCCTATGACACTCCGGGATAATGTGGCTTTCCAATAGTGAAAGAATTTTTGAAATCGGACCAGTAGTTGCGGTACCAGTAGTACAAACAAACAATCAAATCTTTCCTCTTTATAATATTAGTTTAGAAGTTTAGATGAAAACTGTAATATAAGTAATCTGTTGTCTAGTAGCCATAGTACAAGCTTCGTTTAGTACGGGACTAGATGGCGACGTGCGATATGTACCGGTATCATAAAAAAATCTTGCAAAATATATTATTATTTCCAATCACTGCACAGTGCAGTAAAGTGACAAATTCGTGGGAACTTTCTCACCTACACGGATGCTATCATTAACCCTTAATTGCGGGGTATTTTGTACCCTACACCAACGTGCCTAAACACAAACATTGCGTGGACAATTGTTTACAAACTTCCGGCTAAAAATAATTACTAAACGTTTTACGGTGTAGGGGAATCATCATGTGACAATATTTGCTTATGGGAAATAGTAATTATTGTTATTGAGTTTTGAAACCGATGATATATGTATTTGCTAGTTTGTATGATAGGAACTAACATTTTATTTTCATGTTACGATGAATGAGTCTAATTTTTGAGTTACGTTACCTGCAGAGTTTCATTCCGAAATATAAGTTTTTATAAATCTCGTTTTTTTCTACACGCTCGGGAATCGAACCGCAACCCTCTGTGTGGCAGTCCATAAGATGACCACTCCACCATTTGGGTCATCAAATATGTAGTTTATCACTATCAGTTATGCTATCAAATATTAAGCCAAATTCCAAAGCTACGTCTACGTGACTTTCAATAAAGTCACTATGTCAATTTACTCCACACTAAACTGACTGATACCAATGGATAATCAGTACAACTGCCTCCGGTATACGTTACTGCCCTTTGAACTTCACACGCAGTTCATGCCTATCAAATCACTGCTCATATAATGACAATATTTGTGTTCCGTGAGAATGTGTTTACTTCCTTCCTTTGGCTTTAACTCTTTTGGTATAACAATGACAGTTGATTAAATCAAACAAAATTTTTTTTTTAGATTATACGAGTATATTAATTACTTTTCTATCAATATTTTATCTGTACTTACTACGACAAATGAAAACGCTTGAAGTAGTAGTTCGAAGGAAGAAATACAGAATTTTGATAATTTATACAAATAGGTGAGTTTTATAAATAACACTGTTTTACTAGCTTTAATTCTCATTGCGTGAGAGCGATACAAAGTATCCTAAATGTTAATTATGTTAAAATATGTACGAGTACTTCTGTATTCATTTTCATTTACATCTTAAGAGTGAAAGAGTAACAGCCACTTGGCTTTATAATAATATACAATTATGGGTGATATAAAATACATCTTGACGAGGACAAACAGTAAATAAATATAAAACAACCTTATTTAAACATCATGTTGAAAAATTTCCTCGTTTAATGTAAATATTTTGACATACCAATTTGTATATTCATAGCACGATGTGTTTAAAATATAACTTTACGTGATATATTCGATCCTTCAGCACGCGCTACGCATCTCAATATCTTTAATATTTTGTAAGAAACAGTAAATATTTAACGAATGTTTTTTAAACACAATTTGCGTTTAATGAATTTCTTAAAAGGTGTTTAACGGCTCGTAAATTTAAGAAACAAAATAATTCGATACCTTTTTGTTTTCAAAATCGTTAATGTTTGCATTAAATTGTAAGAATGACACGAATATGTAAAAAATGCGGTCGCTTACTCCCAAAAAAGGCTAAAACATTGGCTTGGCGATCGAGAGGTCAAAATTCGATTCCCATATGCATACTTAGCTTAGTTTGAGGAATTAATAAGACTACTATTGTGTAATCCAAATAGCTATATAACAGTTTTTAATTATACTAAACAATCTTTATAGTTTTATATCAACTGATCTCTACTAAGAAATCTGTTACTTGTTATCTGTATCTTGGTTAGCAAAACGCACACTCATTCGTACACACACCCAAACCGCGATAAACATTTGGAAACAAATATTTATCTCCGAAATCGAACACAACCCTTTGTTAATTAAAAAATGAAACACTTTCATTTCGGTGCCCGATTCCAAAATATATATCGTCGCGGACGGTCGCAACTTATTCTAATTAGTTGGTACAGAGTTCCAATTAGTTCGATTTTGAATCGGATGCGCCTCGCCGTACCTCGCTCGGTGGTTAACATAAACTGCGCTGATAAAATTTAAACCCCTTAATGAACTCCCGGATTGCTTTATTCACTCCCAGATAAATAAATTATCCATTCGTTCGGTGGCAATATCATACTGATTTATAAAGTCTACACGTATTCTAATCGCGTTTAATTTGACATAGTAATATATTTCGCACGTTCTGGTAGCTTGTATGTTTAAAAAAAGTTAAATTTTAAACTTATCAACCAAATGAGAACCTGTTCGGGTTCAAATATTTCGAGATCGAACGTTTTTGGGATCGCAATAATAACCCTAATGATACCTTTAGAGAAAAGGTGTTAAAACGTTTATTGGAATACGTCCAAAGTATTATTAATAGCATTTTAACAAGCTACGGGATCATTATAGGTGTTAACCTAAACTTTTTTCTAAGTTTTCTCATCCAAGTTTTTCATAACGCGATCAAACTTATTATTCTACAAATCGAAGGTCCTAGTTTATGTTTTTGTTTATTGCCAAAATATGATAATTGTTGTTTATTTTTTACCTGTTCGATTTTTTAATTTGAAACAATATTAAAGAAAACATTTAAATTACTGCTTATGTCACATTATCTTGTAAATTAATACACATATATTTTTTTAAGCGCTTACTTAAAATAGACATAACCAGGTTGGTCCCTTATCTTATGTACTTTTACCCTTAGTTATGATTTAAAACGTTCTAGTAACAAAAATGGATGATGATGTGCTTTGGCGGCAAAAAAGCGGAGATATATGTACATCAAAATATGTAATATGTAAGCTATAAAGTAGGTCTAATTGCAGTTTTCCGCAATCAACCCTCTCCAGGTTCCTTTTCAATACAGTATTGTTTCATAATGTCGCAACCACATCACAAAACGTATTTACCACAACTTCTTAAAAAGCTGACACGTTATTTAAAATCACTCGTATGGTGGATCAAAGTGGAGGAGTAATAACCCCCTAATCGGTGATTCTGGCTACCGCTATAAAAATTCCGCGTGCCCCCAAGTTACCGTTGGTCCCCGCCCAAGACATTTTGTGCCAATGTCGATAATTTCAGGCTAGTGTCTTACAAACGTTGTCCACTCAATTGTGGGGGCATCGATTTATTATTGAAATCACCCGACGCACGTGCAGTCTTCCCGTTTCCAAAATTGCTTATAAAATTGGTGACTGCGCTCGTGCCGATATTATAATGCTAAGTTATAAGTTATATTTTTGATCGCGTCGTAACTGAAAAATAAATCTCTTGTGACATGTCGTTTATCATACTATTATTGAAAAATTAATTTAATATATGACTATGCACTTACGTAAAGTAATAATATGTAGTGAGTTAATCAAGTGTCAGACATCCGTATTTTTGCAGACATTTCAAACTTGAGTACTTTTTGAATAAAATGCCATATTACGTGGATATAATCTTAAAGTATTGACCTACTATACAAATATCATAGTTTACTAGGAAAATCGTATCGTACATTGGAAAAATATGACCAAATTACATAGATAATATCATGCATGTGTTTTATTTAAGTTACTAGTAGGTTAACACTAGTCATTTCAATCGTAGTTTCTTTAATTGGTACTACATCGCTTTGTCCGCGTAGTTATTGTTAAAAACACATTTATTTTAAATAAAATAAGAACTGAGGAATGGTGCTAAAATGTATGGAATATTATATAGAATATCTTTTCTTGAAAAATCACACTAGAAATTTCCAAAAAACGTTACATTCTATGCTACGAGCTGAAGTGTACTAGGGGCGCACGTGCCGGTCAGTGCGCAAGCGCAGATGTATCGCGACACCTGCCTTGACGTCCCGTCATCTTCTACACTCTTCACTCTGAAGATATATCTGTCTCTCTCTTGCAATACATATTTTGATTCAAAGTAACGTATATGGTAAACGAAGCTTGAAGCCACTTATTATGTATTACTAGGTCTACCCCGTGGTTTTCGCCGGGTAAATCCCAATCAAGTGGGACGGGTTACTGTTCAAATTAAATTTCAAAAATAATTTATTCAATCTAGGATTCATAGAAGCACTTATTAACGTCTAACACTACAAATCTGTTATTGACTCAAAAATAACCTTACTCGAGAAGAATCGGCAAGAAACTAGGACTGGTATAATTTTCTCATTTTTTTAATAAATTAAAATACAATACATTAAACCTACGACACAAACAAATAACGCAGCTTTCTATTGTTAAAACAATTTTCAAAATCGCCTCAGTATATCCTGGTACCCCTACAAACTCACAAACCTACCCTCTTCATATTATTAGTATAGATTATGTGAGCTGTATCTCAATTATCTGATCTGAAGTTCTCATTAGTATTCCTAACGCGAGGGATCCTACCCTAGTCTTGGTGACCATGTTTAAAGCGAACTAGTTCTACCCACATAACTTCAAACTGGGTTTAGGTTACTCGTGTACAATGCTTGTTGGATACTACAAACTTGTCTTAGATCAATTTAGCATAACCTGAGAGATGACTGAGGTATTTACGAAAGGCTATTGAAAGTTTAATGTGTTTTAAGGAATTTATTCATAGTAACTTAGAGTCTTACAGTGGTTGGTTTAAATTGTGGCTCAATAGTTACTTTGATTAATTCGTTTTTGGTACTTTAAACATTGCGTTACTAGGTCAGACTTTTTTTTAGATGGAATAACAAATAATTGATAGACCAAATTAAAATGACACTTTTTAAATAGTTTGTCTTTTCTAATAGTTTTTGCCGACCGCATAAAAAGGGGTTAGTTTTTTTATGTAGAGGAATATTCTCATAAGAACTAACAATATCCCATGATGTGAAAGTTTAAATACTTTTTGTGTTGACATTACTAGGGATTTTCCCCATGGTTATATTAGGATAAACCAAACACTATTTATCTATTAAACTATTCTAAGGTTGTGTGTGAAGTCGACCAACCCGCACTTGGCCAGCGTGGTTGACTAAGGCCTAATCACCCTAATTCAGGGTAGGCTCGAGTACCGCGGTGGGGACATTATATGAGCTGATGATGATGATTTTTGTGCAAAATAACTTAGGACTATAAATGATCTTCATTTTAAAAGAGTTTCTAACAAATACCAGCCAGTGATGTTATAGTGATACATTTAAGCGACTAACAAGATTCAAACCTCCATGCCAAAATCTTTCAAACAATATGTTGACCCAATTTAAAATGTCATTCATATTAGAGCACGGCTTGTTAGAATTTCTCATTTATACCGAAGCAAATTTTAATGAAACGAAATGAGACGATAATTTGACCTTGATTGATGATGTATCGGTGAACACCGCAGCAGGAGAAGACCTCTCACTGTGCTAATTAGACACAGCCCAGTATTGATATACAACTGAGCCTGTTAGGGACATCAAAAGGATTCTTGTGTGATAAGTAACGTGGTTTTGACGACAAATGCTTTGCATTTTTGAATTTATGAGAGATTTTATTTAAATACAACCTCTACGATAAGATTATTTACATTTCTCTTTTCTACACTTTCTTAGTTATATGTATACAATATTAAAAAGTTACATTTTGCATTTTAATACTCTATCAATATCCGTATTATTACTACTACATTGTTCTACAAATTTTACCCAAGAATATTTCGCTTTCACTGATTACCAAATTTCCTATCAGCCAATTAATATTTCAATGAAAAAATATCAAACACAAACCGTGAGTAGGGTTATTATTAGCCACGCTTCTGAATTCCATTATTTTGGCTTCTATCTCCACCCACACCCTTTGTATTTTTTCGTTCCCAGAATTATTAGATCGTGCCTTTTATAGCATGAAAATTCTTTAATTAAACATAATGTATGAATCTATTCTTCGTGGTTAACGCCTTTTTTTTTAAAAGAATATTGCCGCTCATCAATTTAATAACTTATTTTTGACGTTCGATCATCATCGGTTGCAACCCTTCAGTTTTTATTATGCACAATAAAGAAATAATAATTTGTATCGATTATTAGTGAAACATCATCAACAGATAACAAAACACGAATAACTTGTGATATTTACTGTCGATATTTCAAATAAATTATATTGTCACTAAATGCTGTAAAACGTATAATATATAAATTAGAATTTTAAGTTTAATGAGCATGTTTTATAGTAATCACCATAAGGTATTGCGGTTTAATTGATTTTATCATTATAAAAGTTACTTTTACAACTTATATCGTAAGTAAAACATGAAAACTAATGTTAAGGTCGGGACCACCAACGATTATTTGTTAAAATAAATTCGCTGAGACGTTACAATTTAATTATGGTCGTATTCTAATTAATGTTGCGTTCGCCGGTTGGTTTGTGGCGTCGGGTGTTCACGATCTGATGAACAACGATTTGTTCACGTTATTGGTGACAAATTTTGAGGAACCCTTTCTTTGCTTTTAACTCAAGTGTAAAGATTTTTTTGAAATACTTTAAAAATAGGTCTCATCTTAAAAAACTCTTTTTCATTCAACTCTTTTATTTTTATACTTTTAAACGTAACTTTTAAAATAGACTTTATTGTTTTGAATATGTTTATGTCCATCTAATACTTTTGATATCATTTTAATATTACAAATTTAATAATGAGATATAGTGATTTATGGTTCAGAGACGAGATTTTTAATAATGCTATTAAAATAGTTAAGTATCGGCAAGTAGATTCTGCTGCAGAGAAAAGGTCTATAAATCTGCCAATATCTACTTCATGATATTGGCACGTGTCGTAACATAATATAAAACCTTGCTAAGCCACAAGAGTGCCTTATTCTTTTAATAAATTGTTTCCTTTGTGACCAATATTTTTACTTATAGTGACATCAACATACCAAACAATAAACTCGACTCCACAGATCTACAAATGAATGATAAGTTCAGTTCATTTGTATTACTTGATATAAATGACCGAAACGTTATCATCCCTTCTCATCTCCAGCCACCGAGCAAGTGATGTCTTAATAATGACGTGAGGTTTAATATATCGTGGGACAAATCTTGGTACACCAAATCACGACAAAGGAGCAATGTCCCAAGTATTTTGTCACTGTTAAAACTGATCCAATCAGCGTTTAAGTTCTAGAAAAAACTTCAAACGGGTTGATACAATTTTTTATAACAATTATTTTATCGATAAAAAATGAAGATAGTACGTTTTAATTTCTATAATTTAGTATTAAGTCATTCAGATGTTGTATTAATTGGAATTGTCACGAAACCTATTAATTTTAAAGAGATATTTGACTTGTTATACCACACGCAACTACTACCTAATAGGGTTTAAAATAAAACGAATTATTTCTAAAATGGACGTGTAATTTGAAAGGATTGGATTTTGTTTGGATTAAGAAATTAGATTGATTGTTTGATAGGTAGGGGTTGGTTTTTATAGATTGATAATGTTGTTGTTTCTAATTGGAGGAGAGACATCTGCTTCCTAATTTGATAGTGAATAAGTACCTTGTCAATCAAGTTCTGTTTATAGAAAATAGACAAAACTATTTTGTTCAGAATTGACGGATTAGATTATTTTTCCGTCACTGTAAACCAGCACAATATCGCCATCAAAATAAATTTAAGGCCGTTTTGTAGTCTTACATAATTCCTAATTTATTCCTTCCTCAATCAAGTAACTCCTCCGCAATTTATATATTCTTGTTAATTTTGGCATGAAAAATTAATAAACTATCTAAGCACCGATTTAGAGAACCATTAGATTTCTCACATAATTAACCTAGTTCCAGAATGAAACCCACCACCGTAAATGCAGTGACTTTATTCATACACCATGCCACAAAAGTCATCGAAAAGAAAACCAAACCGGTGTCAAAAATATAATATTTAAATCCCGCCACCCAACAAGAAGAATGAATGAGATATCAATTAGAGCACTTTTTAAATGGCTCAAAAAATATGCTTTATTTCTCAATTTCGTTAAGTGTACTTGCATGTATTGGCGTATGTCATTTGGTGTTTTTCTGATGGACATGTACCCGTCCGTCCGTTTGGGCGGTAAGGTAATGAGCCACAAGAAGTATTTATTACTGCCTTCTGTCTTAACTCGAATACAACATAAGTAAAATTGACAGAACACTTTTTTGAACATTTCTGTTGATTATTCATAATTTACCTTTGGGATTGAGTTTTAAAATATTGTATTATTTTGGGAATATACTTTGAGATTACTTGTGACTTTGCATACTACAAAACTAAGAAGTGTTGTTTACGATTTGTTTATATTTTTAAATCAAAATTGACAATCACTTAAATTGATTAGAGTCGCCTAAGTGTAGCTGTCATTTTTATATCAATATGATCTTCTTTAAGAAGTTCATCGTCACTACATAGTATAAAACAAAGTCACTTTCTCTGTTCCTATGTCCTTATGTCCCTATGTATGCTTAGATATTTAAAACTACGCAACGGATTTTGATGCGGTTTATTTTAATAGATAGAGTGATTCAGTAGAAAGGTTTTTAGCATAATTTTATCCCCATATTCCTGCAGGAACGGGAACTACGCGGGTGAAACCGCGGGGCACCGCTAGTTAGATATAAGTAATTATTGTTGGAGTTACCAGATATACCCAAACATTTCGCTAAGTAACATTTTAACTGACTTAAATTGAACAACTTATAATAACATAAACTTTAAAATGCATTGTTAAAAATCAAGTCAACTAGCAACAGTGGACTTAAAAACTCGTACTTCAAGTTGATATTTCGAGTATTGTTGTTGAAATATCTTCGCCTTAAGGTGTCGTTGTACAGCGTACACCGTGTTTAAGTCCGCGACAATGTCGATGGTCTGGTGTAAACAACGGTACGCGGTAACACGTATTTTTTCCACTTTGATTTATTGTTTCACGTTTCAAAATTATGTTTTTGTTAAGTACCACACACAGTTTGCGGTTGTGATATGTAAATTATGGTAAAATTGAAACGTATGAGGACGTGTTGTTTTAAATATATGTTAACGGTAACAGGTATTAAAAATTGATATACAGTTCATTAATATTGTAAAGAATATGTTTATTTAATGTAAAGGATGGTTGAATAAAAAGTTCTCGAGTAATATGAATATTATTTTTATGTAAACATCAAGTTTCACACTTTTACTTCGTGGGTGGTGATTGTTGGGAACAATTTAAAACAATTGCATAAATGTGGGTGATATTTATGCCATTGTCAAGGAACTGAACCTGTATACTCTTTTGCTATACGGACAAGATATTATAGTAGTACTAGCTGCGCCCCACGGTTTCACACGCGTAGTTCCCGTTCCCGTTCCCGTGGGAATTTCGGGATGAAAAATAGATGTTGGCCGATTCTCAGACATACTGAATATGCTCACAAAATTTCATGAGAATCGGTCAAGCCGTTTCGGAGGAGTATGGCAACAAAAACTGTGACACGAGAATTTTATATATTAGATATAAAGAGATTTCAATTAAATTCCATAAATGTTATAGTTTATTATTATGATTACAAAAAAACGTCGCGAATTTTATATTTCCGTTGACAAGACCGTTGAGTACACCTAGTTTATAAAATTGTAATAAAACACTTAAACGGATTTTTGTCGTGGGTGTATTTTGTTTTACATTTTCTGACGTTTCGGATTCTTTACAGAACCCTTGATCACAGAAGTCTAAGACGTCTGTACAAAGTAATGTAAAAAGTTTACTCAGTAAACTAAGTGTAACTAAGTACGTGTTTTATTTCAATGTGTAGTGTTCGTGTAAATCAAAGATATCAATAGTTTATAAAATATTAATTGTCACTATCCTATGTACAGAGTAGCTAACTATGTACTCAGTCGTTAAAACTAAGCAATAATGGATATAAAATTCCATCATCATCATCATCAGCTCATATACTGTCCCCACCGAGGGGCACGAGCCTACCCTGAATTAGGGTGATTAGGCCTTAGTCAACCACGCTGGCCAAGTGCGGTAATTATACCAAAATTCCATCGTTGACATAAAATTATAAAGCATATTATTATATAGGTACGTGTTCGCTCCATCTAATTGGCACCTTATTTAAATTCTTTCTGTCGATTTCGGAACAAGACTCTTTGCACATGTTGAATTTCTGGTTTGTATATTAAATTTACTTCTTTATTAAGTAAGCTTTTATATTCACTAAATGGTAAGCATACTTGCTAAGCGATCCGGTAATATTGCTACTTTATTTCGCTACTGAGAAAAAAATCAACGCAATGCTGAGTGCTATTGATTTTATTAAGTTGTAAAGTCAATGTTTTATTAAAGTCAATTAGTGAATATGAACGCACCAAATGCTTAAAAGATACACTAAGTACAATTTGTATACTGAACTCTTATTAGAATCACTAAGCTCTGACATGAAATTAGTTGATACTAGTTGTCAACAAGTCAATTTGTGTAAGAAGTGTTGGTGTGACTCCAAAAGGGATTAAATGATTGTGCAATAGTTTGTTCTTCAATTCTAAAAGGTTATAATATGCCCAGTACTGCCACCTAACTTTTAAAGAAATAGAGCTGTGTTATTATCATAATTACTCTCTTCCTCATCATATTATCTGTAAAAGAGAGTTCTTTACCCAGAAGAATCAACACAGACCATACTTTGCCTTATCACTTTATCATATTTTGTCCTTAAACAATAAAATGCATTTTAAAATTCACATATAAAATTGCAATAATATACAAAATATTGATTGTTAATTTGACGGTTGAATGGTTTGTTCAAACTGTTTCCCCGCTGGTCGCAGTCGACGTCACGGGGAGTCACTTGTATACGAACCGAAACGATCAACTTTTTACTATTAGTCCACAATCGTGGATTAACGGGACTGCGTTATTTATTCATTAATAAAGCTACCCTGCGGTGGATTCATGGTAATTAACCGTCAAATCACTAATTTAGTATTCATTTTTCAAATGATCAACTTTTTCTACCAAAAATTTGATGAAATTTCATTTTAAATGCCCTATTTTCCATAACTTTAGAGCATAAAATTGCCGAATTTTGAACTTTTTATTATATTAAATTGCAAGGTTTTTGTCTTTTTAGTGACAAATGGTAATCTTAAGCGTTTAATTAAGCGAGATATCTTCATTTTAAGATATCTAAAACAAAAACGATACCTTCATATGTTAGAAGACAGTTTTAAACAAAAACTTTAAATCCCACGTGAAGTTCGGGTTCCTTTATTTATTTATAGTCCAATAAAAGTAGGATTGCTAATTAGTTTTTAGTTTTATGGACGTTTTATTTTATTGACAAGATACTGATGCTCTTACATCCGTCTAGAGAACGTTTAATTAGACTAAATAATGTGCAACTGAGGGAAAGATAAATACCAGTATATTTGTGTAATTATCAAATCAATTTAAGTTACTTAATGGGGCATTTGTTTGGTGGTTAGAAACGGTTTTGTAATGAAAATATTAGCATTGATTTTTCTAAAAAAAAATGGTGTTTAAAAGAGTGTAACGTTTTTTTAAGTTGGGTTTCAAAATAAAAGAAGAACTTGTAAATATCAAAGAGTTAATAAAGTTTGTCGTTATACTAATAATAATGAATACGTTTAACTAACTGCAATTTTAGGATTTCTACGAATATGAAAACCAAATAAATGTTATGAGCCAAATAGGTACAATGATTTCTGAAGCAATGCGCTTATACATTCAAGCAATTGCTTTTTATTTGTATAGAATAACATTAATAAACATTCGACAATGAATTAACTTGTATAGATCATAATGAATTGTTCTTAAACAATGAATGTATTATCTTACAAAAACATACCAACTTTTAACATCATTCGGGTAAATGTCTTTTCATTATACATATTTAATCGACTATCCTTATAAAGTGGTTGTCGCACTATGTCGTATACATATATGTACGTGTATGTACTTATAAGGCAAAGGATTAATACTAAACCTTTCGATCGACGCGGGTGGCGTAAAATACATGCCTTTGCGCAGTGTGATGTACAGACGGACAACTTGGATATATATAATGCAAATTACTCAGTATCGATAGGTAATTTAAAGTTTTTGCTATATGTATGTAAATGATAAAATAGTTGTAGGAGTATAAAGGCTAAGTAATGTATTGTTTTAAAGAGAAAATAGTTGTTGAATGAATGGTTATGGTCCTATAAGTAGGAATTATTAAATTTTTCATTTGTATGATAATATGTAGAAAGAAATTAATGATACATATTTTGCCAGATTATGAAGTGAACTTTTGGAGTGACTTAACTTGTGTCAAATGATAAAAAAAATACATTTTCCTTGACAAAAATTTACGTCAAGATAACTACATACAGAAGATACTATGAAACATTGTACCAACGCAAAATTTCTTAAAAAAACATAAAATATAAACATTAAATCATTATTCAAGTCTTGTTTCACAAAAAGTATTTGAGTACGTATAATAATATTTAAAAAGGCACTTTACAAATGACCGGTAATCATTTTAAATTACATAAATCTGTTTAGCGTTCGCGAGTTTTTGCGAACGAATGAATGAACAACGAATGAATGTTATCACGCGACTCCCGCAATTGTCAATCGGTCGGATTGTAATTGCAAAAGTCAATTATTTACCGACGAATTTTATTGAAGTATGCAATTAGATCTCATCACTTGATATTTTGACGTTTTTTGGACATGTTTTTGAGTTTCAGTGTAATTTGCACAAAATAACAATTTGGTTGTTTCCGTTCATAAAATTTTATTTTGTTCTAAACTGTGATGATAATAATCAGTCACTGTATCATATTTTTGATACTTAATTTAGCTTAAGGAAGTAGTAGGAAGGCCGTAGACCTAACTTTACAATAGCAGAAGTTACTACACGCACCGATAACATACAAAATAACACTCCGGGGAATGACACAAATCTTTTAAAATTCATACAAGTTAGGGCAATAACCACTGAAAAAAGTCTAGTCATACATTTTCTAATCAACAACAAACATTTATCCAAACTTTCTATAAAACTAAAAATCCTGATAACGCGTTGATGTCTTTTGCTACAACCAGACCATTTTAGGACAAACGTTTCAATTTCATTCATATTTACAAAACGGTAGCACTTAAAACAAATTAAATCTATCCACGTCCAACACATTAGGCAAACCACCTTGAAGAACAATAAAATTTCTGGCGCCAACAACATCACTACGAAACAATCACGTTCAAAGTAATGAAAGGGAAATTGTCCCTACGTGACAAACCTCTTTTTATTATAACCTCTTTTGTTATTATATGAGTTTGTTTTTTTAAATAAAGAAAGTTCCGACTCCTGTCATAGTGACGCGTATTCGGAAGCTGTTCAATTTCGTGTTCTGAATTTGAATTGAGTATGAATGAGATGGGTTTGTGAATGAAGGTTTTTTATTTACTAACTGATAGTTAACAAGTAATTTATTAGTTTACAATTAATTTTATTCTTTAGTTTTTATATTTAGACAACTCTAAGTAACGATTGTTCTATTTTATATTTAGAAATTATTTATTTGGGAAAATGGGTTACACTATTTTCTATTTTTATTGCGACAGGGAAGAGAGATTTTAAGGACTGTTCAAAATACCAACATTTTCAAGTAAGACAGATCTTACTAGATTTTCATAAATGTAAAGTCATCTTATCGGAAAACCGTAGGTATCTAATAAGGTTGCATTTAAGTTTTTTGTAATGTGATTCTCATTTAATTTAAAATTATAGTCGTATAAGATAACGTTTATTAAAAACTACTTATCTTCTAATACACACATCAAAAGTGTCTAGGGATCAAGCATTTTTATGCGGATTTCTTGAGATTGAGATGTGGCTTTGTAATAAATTTATATGGATCCTTTTTGGTGCATTTCATAATTTGAATCAGGAACTGTGAATCAAATTCGAGTAAAAGATGAAAATCAGCTGTCAATATTTTCCCTATAAAAACATACAACGCATTGAAGACATTATTAGTGCTACTGTTTCCCTACTACTGATTAAAACCTACGTTATTATGGAGCGGCGACGTCATTTAAGCAGGGAAGAAATGCTCAGAGCCGTGGGAATGATAGAAGCTGGTTCCCGGCAACGTACTGTGGCTTTAGCTCTGAATACAAGTCAGAGTGTTATCAGTCGACTTTGGACACGTTACCGAAGCACTGGTACCGTGGCTGAGCGCCATGGAGGACGGTATCGCTGCACCACACGGAGACAAGACCGATACATTCAAATCTTAACTCGAAGAGCTCCAACAATAACCGCCATGATGTTAGCCGTGCGGCTTCATCACTCTTCAGGGAACTTAATTAGCGACCAAACAGTCAGAAACCGCTTGCATGAAGTGAACCTTCATTCCCGAAGACCGCTACGGGTACCACCTATAGCAATGCACAATCGTAGGATTCGATATCAATGGGCTCTTGAACACAGAAATTGGGCAGAAGAACAATGGCGTTTCGTGTGCTTTTCTGATGAGTCTCGTTTTGGTATGAGACCGGATACAAGACGTATACGACACTGGAGAACCCCTGGACGCCAACAGCGATTAAAATCCTGCCAGGAAGTCCATCCTTATAGTGGTGGAACCATCATGGTATGGGCGGGTATTTGGATCGGCGGAAGAACTGAGTTGATTTGGATCAGAGGCAACCTCAACGCTCAAATTTATGCTGAGACGATTGTATCAGACGTCATCGTTCCTCTACAAGTGCAAATCGGTCCCTTATTTCAGTTAATGCATGATAATGCACGACCGCACACCGCAAGAGTTGTAAGACAGACTCTCGCCGCAGCTAACATCAATGTCCTGCCCTGGCCTGCTCAGTCGCCAGACTTGAACCCGATTGAGCATGCATGGGATATGCTACAGAGAAGAGCTCTGCCGAATATGGAGGGTATCCAGTCGCAAGAAGACCTTTTTTTGTTGTTGCAACGAACATGGGCGGCCATTCCACAGCGTGATTTGGATGAACTCATTTTGAGTATGCCAAACCGATGTTCTTGTGTTGTTAGTGTTCGCGGTAGAAACACGGATTATTAATTGTTTAAGTTACCCAATAAAATTTTAAAGAAAACTGTTATTTCAGTCTTTTTTTCGAACTTTAATGTTAGTGGTTCAAATGTCAAAAATCCCTTTATTAGGAAAATGGCAAATTTCTTTATTAATGCAAAGGTGACTTGGTTTATCGTTACTGTGACAAACGAAAACACTTTATTTGATGAATCCTTAAAGAAAATTTTAATTAATATCAATCAGGAGAAAAGTTATTGCAAAAATATATGTTGATCCCTAGACACTTTTGATGTGTGTATATAAAATTCTCGTGTCACAGTTTTCGTTGCCATACTCCTCCGAAACGGCTAGACCGATTCTCATGAAATTTTGTGAGCATATTCAGTAGGTATGAGAATCGGCCAACATCTATTTTTCATCCCAAAATTCCTACGGGAACGGGAACGGGAACTACGCGTGTGAAACCGCGGGGCGCAGCTAGTTACTTATAATATTACAATCCAGTTGGACATACTCTTAAAATAGACTTTGACAAACTGCTAACTAACAGTTAAAAATATACAAAAAGACATCACCAATTTACCACTTTTTACTTACCAAGCAATTAAAATCACAATAATTTCCCCCGTACCACTACAACTTACAGTCATAACTGTACATAGAGTAACGAACATCGCAAATCTATTGCCTAGTTAAACCTCTTTGCTGTGATTGGTTGATCGTGGTACGGAGGCCGAATCTCAGCCAATGGCGTCGCATAGACTACAACAATGGGCAAGCTTTGGAACGCCTGTAACGGTTGTTAGAAAATTTAGATAAACCTAGTCGAGGTTGTTGTTTTATCTTGTTGGAGTCTTGTCTTATTGGAATAATTAAGGGAAGTAAAATTATAAACAATATTGTAATAGTTAATTTGAGGACCAAAGAGTCAAAAATTAATATAGTTTCATTTTCAAACCTACTGCAGGACAAAGATCCCATTCTAACCGAAGATTTTCTTGCATTGAAAAGGAATATGAGAAATCACTCGACGAAACGACTCACACGGAACCACAATAGCTAAAGAAAGGAATCGAATCCAGGCCCAAGAATGAACGATACTCAATTGATTTATAACAAAAAAAATAAATATTTGTTATCTTGTAAGAGAAAATTATCTTAGTACTTAAGTATCTTTTCCAATAAGTACTATTTCACATTAGTTTTTCTGTAACATCTTTAAAATTTATTTCATAAAAGTCTTGTTACATGTCTTATTGGTCGTTTTAAAAGATTAAAATGAGTACTTAGGCGTCGAGTACTCAGCGAGCGGTCTTCTCCGTTTAGATTATTCTTTATTTGATACAGCAAACACTTCAACTTTGTTTATTGGAAGCTTCTTTTAAAAATAAAGTGAAACACTTCTTTTAAAAATAAATTATGTTAGGTAAATATTGTTATAAAATCTTCTGTGTCTTTATTAATGACCGTATGAGTAGTCTACTAAAATCTACTTTTAATATGTCAAATATAAGTTTAAGACTTTCAACGTTTTACACATATTAAAATAACCCAAATAAATAAATAAATAAAATAATCAAAAACGACTTTATTAGCTTTTCATTTCCTTAGTTTCAAATACCATATAATTTTAAAACTTCTAAAATAATTCAACTGATGAAGGTTAGCAATTTATTAAAAAAATGATTAATCATCGCACATTAAAATGTAATAAGAATAAAATTTCTAGAATACGGTGTGCGAACTTTATACTGAGGAGATAAATAAAAACGCCGCGCTGTTTAAATACCGCGCTCGGTTCCCGCGGTCGCCGGTCGGTACACTCCTCGTTCAAATTTATTGCTATATTCATATTATTAAAATGACATTTATTGTGTGCCAACCACTGAATCTAAAAATAACCAACATGATACTAAGAAAACTCAATAAAATCGCTTATATGACGTAAACTAAATTGCAAAACGCTAGAGCACGATTAAAATAGAACTACTGCGTTACGACGAGCGTAAAAGGCAGGCATTATTTTAAGTACCACCCAAGATTAAGAAGGCTTAGACGTGATGTTCAGAAATCATAGGGCAGTTAAATCAAACGGCTATAAAGGCCGCGAGCGGAGTGGAGAGCGCGGTCGTACGCGAATGCGTCTGTCGCGTGGTTATAGACAATTAACCGTGTCGGCCCGGCTCGCTACTAGTAAAACTTATCCTATAAATTACACGAATTATACAGTGTGGCTAGGAGCGCGGCCACGTGATATATTGTGGAATGGCATCGCGGCGAGGAGGCTCTATGCACCTTCGTGTCAGCAGACGTGAAATTATACGTCCAAGCGCGATGTTTGCGCCCGACCACACCGCCGCGCGCCGCGCTAATACCCACTCGCAAACGCATCGCATTTTATTTGCGATTGTTATTTAGTAAATGATAGGCCGCCGCGGCTAGAAAACTTATTGCCGGTAACACAACGTTATTTACGCAGAGAAAGCGTCGGACCACGTTTGTTTCGATGACAATCAGAATCTGTCTGTGTCGCGAGATGTGGTATTATCATTTATATTGTATGTAACCGCCGCTAAAACTCCATGTAACATTACCCGCCGGAATAATTTATTAAATAACACATAAGATAACTATTCGTGTCGAATTTTTATTTGGTTTTTTAATGTTAGTGTTTTAACATTGTATTTTAATGGTGATTGTAAATTAACAATACGAATTGACACGTTTTCTTAATAACTTGGAATAAAAATATTCTAATACACTTTTTATACCTCTTACACATTCAAATTACGTTAACTGAAAAATCAAGAAAATACATAAAACGATAAAGCACAGATCATCATCATCATCAGCCTGTGTTGGTCCACTACTGGACATAGCGCAGTATGTTATATGATATATCTGGGTGAGTATGTTAAGACTGAAATTAATCAGTTTCAAGTATTTATTATATAAATTGCAAGTAAAAAAAACAATATTGAGAGACATTCATTATTCACTACATCATTACATCATCTCATTATAGTAACTGACGCCTAACTAAGATCGAAGCTTGTACCTAGGGTATCAGAAACTACGTACACACTCATTCTCACACACACCCAGACCGAGACGAACATTTGTGGTTCACACAAACATTCACCCCGCACGGGAATCGAACCCAACCTTACGGATGGCAGTCCGGCATGGTGACCACTCTGCCATTGAGGTCATCAACATGAAGTTCTAATTACACGTTTCACAGTGCACTTTGCATGATAACATCAATCCTTATTAAAACTTATATTACTCCATTAATTCTACATGATCATTACAGAAGTGATTTATTAATTGACATAAAAATGCATTATTGGCATAATTAAGACATGATAGTCAATTTTAATCACAGCCCCCGTAAGAATGAGGCAGCGGTTGTCAATCAAAATTATAAAAAAAGGTAGCACTCCGGGAGTGCCGGCAGAAGTGAAAACTTCAATATTAACGTTGTGTTTAATTATAAGTATAAAAGTACTATCAGAATTGTATTTAAGTACGAAAGTATACAGCCAAAAATTTTCATGCAGAAATTCTTATGGTATCAAGAATATCGCGAGCAAAACCGCGGGTCACGATTAGTTTTACGCAATGTCACAATGACATTTGTTACGAGGATACCGCTGCAGCACACTCAGGCACGGTAGAAAGAGTGGGAGATACTAGTTCCTCTCCCTTCCCCTCGATCTTACGCTTTTTCGATCAGCATCACGTGACCCTGACGCGAGTTTGAAAGTTTTTACCCATACAAAAAAAAGTGCTCAGCGCCGCTAAAGAAGTTTTCACTTCAATAATTGAACAATGGTTCTGTAAGTAATGGCGTTCTTTATTTATGTAGATCTTACATTTAATAAATTGGTATTAAAAATACTGATTTTTAATCTCGTTAAAAGTCAGAAGAGTTATTCCTATTAATTGTTTTATTGTGTTCAAAGAAAACTTTGATAAGACAGGTGAAACTGCGGGGCTAAACTAGTCTTCTATAATTAATTATTTAAAGTAACGTATTTAATAACTTAACTTCAATTGATTAAAGCCTTTACACATTTTACGTTTCCTAATTTTAACAAATTACTATAAAAAAACTCGAAATCAAAAAGAAAAACATCAGAAATACATCATACAAACTTATCTAATAAGAATAGATTTTACATGTTACCAACATAACAAAAAATACCCTTAGCAAACAACGCCCTCTATGAGAATTAAACTGAACTATTTCATAACAATCAACCCTTGTTGAAAACTACCCCTAGCCCGCGCTATAGGGGCCATCTATTTTTAAATTTAGAAACGTGGTTGACAGATGCGTTAACTATTAATCGATATTAGTTCTTCGAAAATAAGGGTGGTATATAGATGGCGTTTGAGTGTAGTGTTTTTCATTGTCATTTTAATTGTATTGTGTTGAAAAGTAGAACAAAGTTTTCTCTTTTTAAGATTTTCTTAGTTATTTTCCTAACAACTCAGGATTTTAAAATAATGTATTGATTGAAAAAAAACATTAAAAGCAGTTTACTGTTTGAGTCTTTTATATTATATTATACTAGCAGCGCCCCGCGGTTTGACCCGCGTAGTACCCGCTCCCGTGAGAATGCATAGCCCGTAGTATCATACAATCTCGGCACAATTCACCATCGTGTGTTAAAAAATTAAGTAACAGCGCCATCTATTGGTAGGATTTGTGACTACAAAAAGTTACAATAAAACATACGATTATTTATACACAATCCCATGGGAATTTCGGGATAAAAAGTATCCTATGTGTTATTCCTAGTTATAAGAAACATCTGTTCCTAATTTAATCAAAATCGATACAGTAGTTTTTGTGTGAAAGTAGAACAAACATACAAACTTCGCATTTATAATATTAGTAGGATTACAGACTGTTTTAGATACAAGTATTTTTATTTATCATTACTTAAATAAATACTTAAGAATAATAAATACTGTCCCTCTAAGTACTAATGTTATTTATCACACCGTCTATGCATAAGCTACTGATAAACAAACCACGATAATTTTCATCACAAGAAAAAATAAAAGTGAAGTTACACAGTAAGCCATTTCTAGGAAAACTTAAAGACATTACTTTCTTGAAAACATTACTTTTAATTGACATTTATTACCAATCATAATTTAATCTAAGCCATAAGCTTTTACATCTGCTCAGTGTAATGAAATAAAAAGAGTGTGTATCTAATGTACCTTCACAGGCTATCATGAGGCGAGCCATCAAATAAACTGCCAATGGGCAATCCACAGTGCTTACTGCTTAGTAATGTGCTCGTGTAGCCTCTCACACCTGCTTTTAAGATCATCACCCTTAATAACGCGGCTATGAAAAAATACATAATTATAAATGCACAACTAAATCTTAAAAACTACCTGAAAAACAACCAATTAATCGTAAATGAAAATACCATTCGCCGTTTTCCTTGAATATCTGATGTAGGTTTTTATTGGGCAGATCATACCATTGTGTTATTAAACAAAAAAAACGATGCTCATTAAATAAAACAAAAGCTTTTAAAACATTAATAACGCAATATCGTCTCCGATCGGTTTACAGCGCCTATTCTCACTAACGACTTCTAAATAGACGACTCGTACAGATCCCGTCTTCCGAACATGGTAATGGACGGGATAATTACGAGCAACGACGTGCAACAATAGCGGCGCGAGCTTACTGCTCTATGGCATAATAAGCGCCGGTGTATTTTGATCGGCGCAACAAGTAGCGGCGCGCAGTGCAGGCGCGGCGCGCGGGCGCGGGCGGCGCGGGCGGCGGCGAGCGAGACGCGGCGGGCGGCCGGTACGTGTGCCAGGCACGCGCCGCACCGCACCGCCCGCGCGTCTTCTCCATCCGCGCCCGCGCTACTTAGCGTCGGGGGTGCGCGCCACCTCCGTCAATCCACTGCCGACCTCCGCGCGGCACGCACACGTGCGCTCTACACTTTATACTCTACACTTGTCAACACTCGCGATGCCAATGGCTACTCTTCACACTTATCAAAATATTAACGTCGACCAAAAGTTGGCGCATCTGCAGGCGACCGGGCCTCGCAGGTTGGCGCCTGCGCCGGTCGATGCTTCGAGATGCAAGAAGAGATCTTATCTGCACCAGCCTTATCCGACACAACCTGCTTCCGTGGCCCGAAGAAATGCTCGAGAGCGGAACAGAGTCAAGCAAGTAAACAATGGATTTGCGGCGCTGCGACAGCACATTCCCTCGGCCGTGACTGCGGCTCTGGCTGGAGGTAGAGGTGCTTCGCGAAAATTGAGCAAAGTGGATACTTTACGTCTGGCTGTCGAGTACATCAAGAGCTTGAAGCGTTTGTTGGAGGAGGGTGAAGATGGATGTTCAGAGACTCAGCTAGGATTAAGTTTGTCGAGTGGGCCACAGACTCCCCCTTCGTCGGAGGAGTCCCGCTCGCCGGCGCCCTCCCTCGTGTCGGAGAGCTCAGCTGGCCCGAACTGTCACGACGCGTACGACACATACGAGCCCATGAGTCCTGAGGATGAAGAGCTTCTAGACGTCATCTCGTGGTGGCAGCAACAGTGAACCAAGGTAAGCACAGTTGTAATTCATAATTAGTTTTTAATTAGAGTTGTACTTCATAGTTAGTGTTATCATAATATTTTCGAGAGAGAATAAGTTTAGAAATTAAATTATGTACCTTTGTAGGTGTAGGTGTTTGCAATACTAAAAATTAAACAATTTACAAATCAAAGGAAGAACACAGACAGGACAGAAAAATATAGGTAGTGCGTTAAATAAAATATCATAGCCGTGGATATTTTAACTTTGGATTTATATTTTTAACGTACAAAATACGAGGGAACTAGAATGTAGTTTCAAAAGTTGTGATCAGGTACCTATTCCTGTTTGATTTATCTTTTTTGTCACGGTTACCTACCTTACAGGTCGTCCTTTATATTGCACAATTTTAAAGGTTCTCTATCATGCAAAAAGTAAACTCGCTGATGCCATTGTGACTGCACACCGAACCATACAGATAGTCTTTATTTCTATTCATTCAAAAATTCGGGACATAAAAGGGCCTTCAACAAAAGCGAATCTTAAAATATGTCTCCTTTATAAACGCTCACCCATCTAGGTAACTTTTTATTATAAAATATTTTTCTAAGCCATCTTAAAAATATTATTGGTATACCTTAGCCCGCATTCATCAACATTATTTTTTATAACCAAACAGCAATTACTTGTATTATCTTGTGGCTTGCCCCGCATCTAGGAAAATTGATCGTAAAAATTATCTATTTAAAAACTAGCTACTACTACCACTGGTTTTGAAATAAACTTTTATTTTCGAAGATCAATTTAGCAGTCCGGTTTTAGGAAATTAGTTTCTTGACCATATGTTCTCATTTTACGGTTCAGCGCCACTTAATATAAATTAATCCCACAAAAAACTTGGTGGCTATTAATTTATTGCACCGGAAGACGAAATCTCAGGAGGAAATAGAGCCGCGGTGCGCACACGTGATACAATATTTGCCGAGCACTATGCAAACATCTGTGTTCTCCGAAGTTTTTTACGCGTCATACGGCGCTCGAGGTCTTAGGGTTTCTTTAGCCGTCTGGCATTGACTAGTTCGAATACCGAGTTTAACGTTATTTTCTTTTTTCTCAGGAAGCGTACGTCGCGGTGATCAAAGTGCGGCCAGTGAGCGGCTTGGTGATTATGAAAAACGAGTAATCCTCAGGAAGGTGGGAGCGCAAGAGACTTGAGTGAACCTCTAATTAAGCGCAATCAGTATATTCCTAATGAGAGAAGATAATGGTCGACTGTTACGATCCCATCGAAGCATTCCGCCGAACGAGACCGAATTGAATACCTACTGCATTTTATCGACGGATGAACTACAAAGACTGACTCGATCATTTATTAGTTCCATTAAAGCATTTATAAAATAAGTGATCAGAATAACCGCTGTGCCTTAGTAATAGAGCCTTATATTTAGTTGTTATTTGTTAGTTTATAATTGTTATCTAGTCATTAGTTGTTAAATTTAGTTGTAATTGGAGCTCATGATAATTTAAGTCGGTTACCTGCATTGAAATTATTGAAATGTCCATGACGTTGAAAATGTATTGAGACAAAGACGTGTAGTGTACATAGATAGGCCTAGCACCATAAGACAGATTCCTAAATAGTTAACGCTAGTAAGATTTTTATGAGAACATTTTTTATTAATAAAAACAAGTCTGCAGTAATTTAAGGTTGTTGTAAATAAACTGATTCAACCTGAATACAATTTATTTTAATTTTACCCTATATTTAAGTATAAAGCACCTTGTGTTAGGACATTAAGAGATGCCGAAAAGAAACTAGATTTGAAAATTTCAAAAATAATCTTAATTATTTATTCTACCATTCAAAAACAAATATTATTATTTATTAAATTCAAAGATTGAAATCTACCTGTATGGTTGATTGCAAATATCCTACTTAGTAGTTCATATTGAAATCTACGAGTATATTAGATAGAAATAATGTAATTTAATGATGATTAATGTAATTTTCACTGAAGTCCTTAATAAATAAATAAATAAAAATCAGATTAGGTACGTAATTAATTAAAATTTTCTTATAAGCTTCCCTTATAAGAAAACCTACATCTAATTACGAAGACATTATGTCACTACGTTATACTTTTTAGATCTTTTTACAAAATATTTAAAATGAAATCTTACTAATAAGATCATTTCTTCTAAACCTGAAGTTATTCAAGACATAGGTTTTATTACAAAATAAATAGTAAATGGCTGACATGATTTTGTCAACAAAGAATAATTACAATTTTAGTTTTTAGCTCATTACCATGTAGAACTAAGTATATAATAAGTTTTATTAAAGGTTGACTTCAGGCATTTAGCGTCTGAGATTTCATGAATTCGATTTATGGGTGTAGAATGTTAGTTTTTTTTTTTCAAAAAATTGTTATCATGTTTATCTTTTTATCATATATTTTAAATCTAGTCTTTAGTTACTATTCACTATACTGCAATAATATGCTTAGATACATGGTTGCATAGAATAGAAGCATGGTTTTCGTTTTTCAAGGTGTTTAGGCACAGATGAGTATATTCTGAATTAAAATATTCATTTTATAAAGAAACTATTACAAGCTTTTTATTATGTCTGAAATTTAACCTCAACAGAATTTTAAAAGAAAAGAAAGATCCAGAAAGTTCGAAAATTAAACCAACAAAAGATACTTCTAAACACGTGCCCTCACTCAAGTTACATTTTAGCAAAAAGAAAACATAATTACATACCTACAACCATAATAATACCCAAACATATTGATAAAACTTTAATTCACAAAAAGACAATTCGCAAAATATAGCGATTCAGTAAGATCACGTTTCCACCGCCCATTCGAAATTGCAATAGTATATTTTGATAATAAAAGGGAAGTAGGTTCCATAAGGGGTGGATATTTCCGTTGAAAAAATATTATTAATTGATAATTGAAACTAGTAGATTAAGAACATGTTTTAAACACCTGTAGGTTCACGATTCACAATTCGTTTGTCGGTCATCCAGGTAATTCTTATACTCGTATTAATTGTCGGTTACTATGTGATGGGGCATCCGTTTGCAACAAGATTGTTTCTCATTAACTTGTCTATCTTACTGTACTGGTTATCTGCCCGTTTTATGTTTACCAACATCGTTTGATTGCGGGCAAACAATATCTTATTATATCGGACAGTATTTTTGAAGTTGATTTGTTTATGAAATCTAATAAACAACATAAAAACATGAGTCTATTTACTAGGGTCCTTCCTAGATCTCCATAGCCAATTGTTCTCGAAAAATAAACTTTCATCTATCAAAACTCTACTCTCCTCTACCAGTACAATCAATACTCTTAAAAAATCGAGTAACTAATAAAGAATAGCTTTTTCTAAAAATTGTATCAATAAATATAAACGAAAAGCTTTGTGAACGATGTTCAAACCAAAGCCCAACTCATTAATGAAAAACAAACAGTTTCATCTAAAAATAACATTAACATTTTCCCAACATATTTCCATTATAATGACGATGCGAAACTATTAAAAAATGTAAAAGACTGCAATTAAAAATGTCTGAAGTACAAGATTTGCGTTGACGCAGGCGCAGGCTCCGCTCGGCTGGCTCGGTCGGCTGGCTCGTGAAGGCTCGGCAGCGGTCGGGGCACGCGACCTGCGCGCGCGCCGCAGCTGCGACCCGTGCCCACTTGCGCATAACCGATTGTTCGAAAATTGAAAATTGGTTTACCCGTTACCTGTCCATTATATTTTTATCTTTTTTCAGAATCTACTTAAAATGAGAACGATATTGTTTTACCTTGATTTTTAAAGCTTTACTTTGTTTCAATGACGTAAAGTGTGGAATGGAAATTCTTTTTCACGAACGTTTTCATTGATTGGCGCACGTTTATTTCTTTAAGGTTCATGAATTTAATATATTTAAGACTTAACAGTTATATTAACAAAAACTATTCTACCTAAGGTTTTCGAACTTAGAAGTAATCGGAAGTGTCTCAAAACGCAAACAAAAAATCGGTCGCCACTTATCAAGTGGCCCAAGGGCCGGTGTCCTTGGCAATAAGTGTAACGTTTCTGGAAATGAGCGTGTGACCCAAATCCCATGGTGGTATGGCGATGGCAGTGCGCCTGCGCAGGCCGGTGCGGCACGCTGCTATTTTTGAATATCGAACAAGTTCAAGTGCCGCAACGTGTTTAAGTAAAACCTCTTTTTGTGTTCATATTTATGAAGTTCTTACTAGCCAGAAATACTTTTACAAAAGGCAATAACTTCTTGCTTAACCTTCTGTTTGGATTGCTCGTAAGCTTTTTATTAATATCAATCAATTTATAATTTATGGAGCCTGCAAATGTTTATTGAAAATTAATATGATACCTTTCACTTCCCATTAAACTGAGATTCAGTATAAATCTAGTTAAATCCTGATATAAAAAACAATGCTTACACCCAACGTCTTTAATTTAACGTCCCATTAATGGTCTATTTTAATTAATCAACAAAAACGTCCATATCGTAAATAGAAGCGGCAATAAACCTCATTCTGGTGACTTCTAATGAATTAGAATGGCCGATACAGGTAGAGACATTTATCTATGGAATATATCGAATACTAAAAATACCATAAAATAACAATTATGCCACCAGAGGACGCTTTTATTTAGGGATGATTCCGAAATAAGGAATTTAATTGCAATGCCTTACGCGGTTGGGATTCCGATGTTTGTGAAAATTATAGGCAGGTAGACGAGGGATTACTTTGGATTTGAGGCAAAAAAAGTTTATAAATATAGTTTATACACTTTTTGTGAAAATCCCTTTTATGGCTAGCAGAGATTTAAGAATGTTAAGGTTCAGATTGCTAAAGTAATACTGCATTGCATAGCTATGGATCTCACTGATGATTTTAGTACTGTGAGGAGGATTAAGTGTTTAATACCAAACTTGCCCAATGGATGTATTTAACATTTTGGACTCATACTTTTAGCCTTGCAAGGGAACCAAATTTGCAACCTTTAGCTTTTTAGCCAGCATGGCGATTACTTTGTTTTACGGAGACCTAAAGACATCAAAGGACAAAAATAACTTTAAAAAAATTTACTTACCTATAAATTTAATGGAACAATTACGCGAATATCTTGAAATAAATTTCCCATAAAAACGAGAATAAGTAAATAAATCGAATCGGTAGATTCAATTGATATTAATAAGGTAATTATTTTATACATCTAGTAGATTACAGTTCAGCCATTACATTTTAACTGTAACTACATTCGCGGCAAGAAGTTGGTGCATTTGATCATTTTAATTGGTAAAACCTGTAGAGTCGCATTTTATTTGTAATGCAAAAATATTTTAAATTTAAATTATTTTTCAACACACTTGCTCATAAAGGGACTCTTATTTGTGCAAAAACAGTTGAAAAATGACACGTTTTATTCACTAGTGAGTTATGGATTGTTTTTTTTAAATTGCTTTGTTTTTGAAAAAGTTTCGATACCAAAAAAATTGTGTCCATACATTTTAAAAACTAACTTCAACTATGTTGTCTTACTTTTGGTAGGTCTATGGTCGATTCCATTCATTCATTCATTCGATTGTTTTTAATGAGTATATTCTTTTAATCTATTGTCGATCACCATTGACGACCTCGATGGCAGAGTGGTCACCATGCCGGACTGCCATCCGTAAGGTTGCGGGTTCGATTCCCGCGCGGGGTGAATATTTGTGTGAACCACAAATATTTGTCTCGGTCTGGGTGTGTGTGTGAATGAGTGTGTGCGTAGTTTCTGATACCCTAGATACAAGTTTCGAACTTAGTTAGGGGTCAGTTACTATAATGAGATGATGTAGTGAATGATTATGTTATGTTATATTGTTGTGTTGGATGCGCGCGAATAGAAAAACTGTTTATTTATTAGCGAAAAATGATAATTTCTTCGCAAGTTTGTTGAAAAACGTTGTATGGTACACGCGTGTATTGATGATTACTATCCTCGGCTATCTTCTGACCCTCGCCTGACGGCTCGGGCCTCAATAGCGCCTCAGAAGTATTCATCCACTTTACTCGCTTGTACCATAAATAACTATGTTTTTCATTTTAAGGGCTTATTAATCATTGTGTCGCGGTTGTACCCGCATTAATCTCACTTGTGCAAATTCAAGAAAATTCGGAATAAAAAGTAGCCTCTTCAGTGCCCAAAGTTGCGTAGCTATGACGTGAAAGTGTAACAAACAAAATCATTTTCATATATTTTCATAGACTTTACTAAAGATTCAAATATTATTAATTTCTTATATCCTAATAATTAGTAAAGTCTTATTCAAAGGTACAATACCTTTCCTTTATTTTTTCTCCGATTTCGTTTTTCTGTATTGGTGTCTGAATAAATGTTTTCTTTCTTTCTTTCTTCCTTTGTTTGTTTCTTTCTTTCTTTCCTGAACGTAAGTCGTGAACTGTTGTCAAGTCATGGTAAAAACTTTTAAAAGCATTTTCTATTTATTTCGATAAATTAATACTAGCGTCTCCATCTTTTTCTTAGTCCAACACCATCGGCATAAGTCAAAGGGCCGTCGTGTCGCGCTATTCAAATAATTAGAGCCGATCCAGCATCTGGTATCGAATTAAACCGCATGCGATCGTGAATCGATCGTGAACAAATTCACCACAACACACCGAACTCAACATAAATAATAAATACATACACATTACGTATTGATATCTAGTTCCAAACTAACCTTGTACTATGGGTAGTAGACTAGACTAAGGAAGTACTGTACATCCTACTAATATTATAAAGCCGAATGTTTGTGAGTGTGGATGTTTGTTCCTCTTTCACGCAAAAACTACTGAATGGATTTTAATGAAACTTTACAATAATTTAGCTTATACATCAGAATAACACATAGGATACTTTTTATCGCAAAATTCCCATGGGATAAGATTCCACGGGGGTAAAACCGCGGGGTGCAGCTAGTAATATGATAAATAAGTACTTTTTACATTAAACACATTACCATCTAGTCCAAAACTTAGCAAAGTTTGTACTAGACAATAGATACACATACTTTCTTATGTTCTTTATTTGAAAAATCATATTTGGAATAGATAGAAGACACCCAGACCAAGACAAACAGAAATATTCATACACACAAATGTTTGTCCTGAGTGAAATTCGAACACATAAACATCGGCATTACAGACAGGGTTACTACCATCAACACCACAGTTTACACCAATCGTTCTTAAAAACATAAATCGAATTTGAACAAATTGTAAACAATAAACCCATTATAGAAACACTACATGACAATTTTATCACACACTCCTGGATCACGAATATTTCTTTGACCATATTCGGTATACGGAATCCATTCCGAGTTCTCACAATAAAGTTCACTGAACTCACCCAGGTGTTGAATGGATGACAGTAAATATTAACTTATCAATATTAAATGGATGAAATAGGGTTGGCGACTACAAACTCTAATTAGTCCGTTAGATTTCTAAAAAATATTGGACACGTAGGGTAGTTGGCCAAAATTTTTTATTAGTCCGTCTTAAAGATTTCCAAAAAATATTGGACGCGTATTTTTTACTGCAAACAAATAGTAATTAAGACGATATACAGTGCATATTAAAACTCGTGTGACGTCACAGCTAGGTAAACTTTTTACTAAAATTGTCGTCACAAGCCCCCACTCATCAACTTTAATGCGTTATAATTATGTTAGTTTTATTAATTTGATATATCAAAAAATACGTGTCTAATATTTTTGTATGACCAGAATTATGGATAAAATGGAGTATCATTTTCATTCCTCAGTTGTCATCCCTATAATATTGGTTCGTAACGTTCAACTGACCTATGTTAATATGATTTAGATTACGATAGATTTGAACGCATTCGAATTGAATTGTAACGATTGAATGGTATCATTACATTAATTGTTATGATATATACTGTGATATGTGTTGAGATTTAATTTGAGATTGTAATGTTATTTATGTGTATGATAATATTGTTAATATGTTATATAAATATTTAATAGCTTTAAGTTCGATGTGGCAGTAAGCGTACTGTTAGTTTTCTTTACAGATAATTTGGCTGTTGAAGTTTGTATGTTTCAAATAACTTAATTGATTTTTAATCTACAAATAGCAACTAACCTTCATCTTGGTTCATTTCCATTATTTAAAGTATCACAAGTTACACACCAAGACCGAGATAAACATTCTTCACAAAAATACTTCACTCGTGCAGAAATCACATCAGCAATCACTTTATTTGGCAGTTCAGCAAGGAGATCACTATCACTTAAATTGTCTGCAATTTTTTGGTTTCAGATAGCATAACAATGCTAACTACTTACCATTTCTAAAATATCTAGTAAAACCTTAGAATACTTGAAACCGTCAATATAACGAAGGTGTATTCAAAAAACCATCGTCTCCGGTGGTCTGTAGTTGACAGCTCTCTATCTCGGAGACAGGCGTTCGTTATTATTCGGATTACATATCTTACAATTATTCTGCAAATAGGATTTACATTTAATCAAATCTAATACAGAATACTAGAGAAAAGCGAAGGATAACAATTTGCAAGATTTATTTGTTAAAAATGTTATCTATACGGTATTTTTATTTAAGAAATTTATGTATGATGAAAGATTTTCCAAGCATATATAGAATTTCTAAGAAAAATAAAGGCAATTGGCCGTAGATATAGTAGCCACAGACGATATATGACATCAAGTTCACATTAATTTTCCATCTGCCACTGTATAGACACTGTTTCAACGTAAGCTGTACGCTTCCGCATAATAACCAAGTATCGATGATTAAGCTAATTTCCCCTTTCACGGTTATTAGTTTAAATGTCTGCGATACTAAATTTGTATGTACGCTACCATTATTCCATTGCGGTTTCGAGCCGCTACGGTACTTATAGCGTATTAATCGGTTACTTGTTGTTAACCAAAGTATTCATTATCTTTTGATACCGCCCAGAACAGACGTTGAAACACAGCTTAACACTAAATGTGCGTGCTCTTACTTCAAATCGACGATTACTGATTTCATTTTTCATGTTTATTTACATAAAGTATTTATTTCTATAAATTAGCAATTCTAGTACAACTTTTATTTTCATAAATTTATCGCAAATTTTATTTTGTGCTAGCTTTACCCCGCGGTTTCATCGCGAATCCCGTGGGAATTTCATGATAAAAATTACCCTTCACTTCTCATATCATTAGATATCTTCCAGTCAATTTATTTTACCTTTTGAACACGCAGTCGTAATACCCTTCGAAAGCCATAATACTTATATAATAATATTCTAATACTTAGTGAGCCATTCTCACAACTCATGCGAGATCCCATCTTGATTAACCGTTTTATAATCATGGAGTAATCGTATCACATTTATCAGTCGCTAACGAGCCGATTAATTGATCACTATAGATAGATCCATTCACAAACAAGTAACTTAACAAAAATATCTGTCTAAAGCAATTTGTTAATAGCCGTTCCTTAAAGGTAGCGGCTTCAACTCAGATTATACCTGTATTAATTATGAATACTTCGGGATCCGTTGATAAAGAAGCCACATCTAACAAACCAAGAGATAACACACAGGATATACTAATTCAAATCTCGTTTCGTATATCTTTTTCTGTTGGAATTAAGATAGCGTTATCTGTATCGACTTTTCAAGTAAAGCTCATAATATTTTATGATTATGATTCTTAATTCATCATGTTTGTAGTTAAATTGTGAATAGATTCTGATGTTGATAATATTTTTATTACAATGTTAGTTTCTTCATATTATTGTACAATTTAGATTCTTATACTTATACCAGCCTTAATTAATAAACCTTTTGAATTTTTGGCAAAACTGCGTTTTGCCCCATGATAGATTAACATTTACAAATATCCGACTGATTTCACTAGTATTGAAAATAATGTTTCTTTGATATTTGTTCTACGAGTATATCCCGATATATTTTATTGTTTAATTTAAATATATTTAAATTTAAATGTTGATATTGTTTAAACTTTGTCTATCTTCAATAATTATTCCCGAATAATTATTGAAGATAGACAAAGTTTAAACAATCTAACCAAACTATAGTGACGAACCAATTCACCCAATAAAAATTACTTCCAATTACAAATCCTTACTCATAGTTTCTAAGAACTTTAGTCACTCTATCCATAATTTGTTGCCAATTTTACGCTTCAATTATATTATTGGTTTTCTAACCGCAATATTGTGCAGAATGTCATTGACATTCAAAATATACTGGCGGGTCATTTCCCTTGAAGGATAATCTGACCGCAACGATTTTCTATATCACTGACTGGGGTAAAGCACGAGCCGCGTTAACTGAACCAAAACACTCTTGAACTTTGAAATTGAAATCAGGTTTTGAATCCGGTAGTCTATTACAAAATAAGTAATAAAAACTGGCCAAGTGCGAGTAGGACTCGGACATGAAAGGTTCCGTACCAAAAATCATGTTTATTGTATGAGAATCCCCCTAAGATATGCATTTAATTCCGTTTATTGTTATAGTGTTATACATACAATACATCATCTGTGAAAATTTCAATTATCTAGCTATCACAGTGCATGAGATACAGCCTAGT
This sequence comes from Timandra comae, assembly GCA_958496195.1. Lineage (NCBI taxonomy): Eukaryota > Metazoa > Arthropoda > Insecta > Lepidoptera > Geometridae > Timandra > Timandra comae. Next base: position 10,656,937 of record OY292359.1, read on the forward strand.
AACACACAGACCCTGAATTAGGACGATCAGACCTTAGTCAACCACGCTGGCCAAGATCCAACCTTTGGTTACGGAACCCTAAAAATGATCGCTGTACGGAGACCACCGGTAGCGGTGTGAGTTGAAGTTGGAAGCATTTATAATTAAGGGTTTAGCCGAGTAGCTCCATGGTTCCGGTATTGATGGGCCATTCCATGTTCTTTGATTGATGGCAGCTACTGGATATTGAATCTCAATTTAATAACGGACTGCGACATTGTAATTTCACGAAAATGGAGCACACCTTTTGGTCATTCTTTCAGAAATTGACAGTGATTAAAATTTTGAACACGCTACACGTGATATGACGTAATCCGATATCATCTTTATGAGCAACTGACCCCTAATTTCTGGATAAGAATGCAGAAAGTGTTTATCGAAAGAATGTTCTTGCTGTAATTTTAGGTCATAATCAATTTCAAATGTTTATTTCACTGTCCAAAATAATGTCTTGCTTAAAGCTGCTGTAATTTTAAGTCATGATCAATTTCAAATGTTCATTGCAAGTCTTATTTTGAAAGCCCTTAAAAGTTTCTTTGACCGTAGATAGATACAGATAATGTTCGAATTCAAAAATAAGGCTTGGGCCTTATTTTTGAATTCGAACATTATCTGTATCTAGAGAGCATCAGAAACCAAACACACACTCAATTAATCCTTCAAAAATATTGAAGAAAGTGTCATAAAATACAATTTTAATTGATGAAGTGTAACAAAAGCTGATTGCATCAGTAATTAAGGTAACACAGTCGTAGGTGGTAAACCGTAGATAATCCATAGAGAAATTAGTAGCACTATCTAATGGGCGGTAGCTGCATAACGAATGTGACAATCAGGAGCCTTTGGTGTGACGTCATGGAACTAATACAATAATGTAACAGTGTTAAAAGAGGTTTGATGTTTATGTGATAATACTGTAATTAGGTTTATATTTTATCTATTCTAATTATCTATATATATAAAAATGAAACCCATTTTCCTTGGTCACGGCATCACGCGTGAATGGCCGGACCGATTTCACTAATTCTTTTTTTGTTGTATTTGTTATTAATTGGAAATGGTTCTTATGTAAAAAAAACTGGAATATCAACGGGATAATTGGACCCGTGCGAAGCCGGGGCGGGCCGCTAGTTTAAAATAAATTATTAAATTATTTCTAAAAAAAACAAATTTAATTTATTTTATCTAAATTTTTGTGTCCCATGATTTAAAATACATATCATTGAATACAAAAATGAAGATAAAATGAAGCGAATTTGAGGAATTGGTTCAGTTCTTTCATTTATGTAAGAAAAAAGTCTTCTACGTAATGTTACCTTATCGTATCAGCCTGTAAGATCACATTGCATGATAAACGCCATTCATTCATATCATATTAGTAGTAAAAATCCAAAGTTACCGAATGCAACAGTAGCAGTCACGAGTGCTCTCCGCGATTAATTCGAACCAATCAAGGGTTGATTACACGCATTACGTGTCGACAAATTAACAAATACACTCGTCGACCACCTTATTACAACTAACGAAAGACTATAATAGATTGAACAAGGTATCTAAGAAAATAAAATGCAAGTTAAGCGTGTTGGCTTTAAGCAGATTTTACAATGATTTCACGCGATGTCACTTAAAGAAGAACGTAAACGGGAATTTGTCCTCCTTGGTTAAGTTTAATGGCAGACGTCATTCAGTTTTCTTAATTGGTACTTATACTTGGCCAGTGTGGATGATTAAAGCTTGATCGGCCTCATTCAAGCTAGGCAGGGACCTCTCGGTGGGAAAATGGTAAGTAGAAGATTACATAAGTTTTCCTAAGGTTTTGAAGTTGGCCTAAGGTCACAGACGATATTAGTAGAACAAGTAGGGGACGTAAGGCAACGCCTTCTAGAGCGTGATATGGATTAAGATTCGAACATACAGAAGCTTACAACGCTTAGGGTAGTTATATATTCTTTCGAGACCCGAATTGGACTTCTAATACAACTGATTGAATTTAAAATGGCTCCTAGTACAAGCTTCGCGTTTGTGACTATGCTTATTAGATACAGTTACAATGACACTTTTTTGTCCAAAATTACGAGTAATTTACAACTCGGGGTGACTTCTTGCAAATCCCCTATAATTTAAAGGACACCCAAGTTCCTATAAATTACATTATATCACGAAATCGTTCACAGCACGCAAAATAAATAAAATTTGACCACAAATTTTGTATCTATTTCGTGAATCTTAATACTTTCGAACAATGGGACCTCCCGCGTTTACCCGTCAATGTTAAAGTCTCAATTTGTCGATTATATTATAACACTCACTGTATGTGGTAAATGAGACATCACACTGTGTGGTCACTGAATACCTCCTGGAAACACCTTCCTGTATCACGCAGAGATCCGGACACACGTTTTGACACCATTTAAAGATAATACGAAGATAAAAATAATCAGAGCTTGACCAACTAACATTGTCCAAACATTACAACTTTACGCTCAACATTAAACGGACTTTAAGTAGTAGTTATTAAGGTCTAAAATGCGTTTTCTTATTGAAACAATTTATCATCCAAGACCCAAACTTTCGCACTATCTGATCTACTTAGTTGTGACAGTTTTTGCGGCATTGTCTTCTCTCAGTAATGGTATTTATGTTTTTGTTTTAGAAATGTGCAAATATTTAGTTGGAACTCTGTTGGTGGTTCTAAAAGCTTATCTTGACGTGTGAAGGTGGTCACAGATTATAGTGTTAAATCTACCCAGAGACATGACTTTATTGTTAGTGGTTTTTGTTATAAAGGTGTTTCGTGCGTTTTATGGCTAATAAACTGATATATTAAACCTTAAAAGTTGACTTTTAATCTCTCTTTTAAACCTCCGAAAAAGAGAGTTTTTGGTAATAAAATATTAAGTACAAATATTAATGTTTTATTACTGCCACTGTACTTTAGAAGATTCATACAGGAAATGAAGTGAAATCGTCAGATTTGTAAAACAAATTAAAACATTGACTAAAATACAGTTTTAGTAGTTTTATTCCAACATGTTGTATTTGCGTGAATAAAAAAAATACCTAAGTATCATTGTTTAATTTGAAATAAGTTATTGTCTACCAAACAAAAAAATACGGAACCGAAAAATAAAGTTCCTATGTACATACTTCCTATTGTACGATTTCCTTTCGATTTCAACAACTACTAATAAAATCTTCGATATCATTAACGAAATCGAAACCTACGATGCGTTTGAATGTCTTCACAAAGGCTCCACAATGGCGTCCAGGCCGCAAATAAAAACTTTATGCCAATAAAAAGTAAAAACTGAGAGGAAGTGCAACCAGAACGGAAATGCAAACTCTCTTTGTGCATTTGCACGTGTTTCGGTATGTTTTGTGCACGCCCCTGCAACGAAAGCCTCGTGAAAAGTACATAGCCGAAATAAAACAATCGCATTGTACTGGCCACTTACTAAAAATAATATATTTGTTGAAACAAAGACGTTTGTGGGTTTGCTTCAAGAAGGTTTGCTTTTTGTGCTGTGAACTTGTAAGGTTGGAGTGGATTAATTTTAATTCTTCTACTATAAACTATTCATTTTATTTGGTAAATCTCACAACTAAACATGTAAGTGATAGTAAGCAGCTACTGGACTCTATCTGCTCAAAACAGAAAGGCTTAAAAAGGCTACACCAAGCAATTAGTAAATAGTGGGTGAAGAAGGAGGTATTTTTTACAGACCCGTTGTATTAATAACTATACCACATTTTGTTCATCGATCAGAGTTTAATGAAATAGATTCAGCTTTAGATATATTTTATATTTACGCTCGGATAGCTATAAATATTAAGGTATAAAACTTTTTAAATCTTCTTAAAGTTTTGGCAGTATAGGTAGATATTTAAAATTGACCACTGTCCCGTCCGAACCACCACAATACAGAACCACAATAATAGATCCTACCTACCGAGCGATATATCATGTGCATCTTCTATTACATTTTTTCTACATACGAAGTTCATTCCAAATTTTCAATAAAAGGAATAAAATACGAATTTTTTGCACAAAAAATCTGTCGGTTGCTCAGCAGGGAATGTTTGTGGCTTTGTCGCGCCCACAAACTGACAAAAGGCAAATAAGAGAAGAGTGTATGTAGAATGATGGAAAAAATACAATCTAAATACCGTCCTATTGATGTTTAAAAGCCGTAGAGAAACGCATTGTCTGCGGGTCGAATGTAGTGGCGATATTAGATTCTTATTTCGTGAACGCGGTACATTCATGGAGAGAAACCGTTGAAATTGATAAACATTAGTAAGTTTCGGACATGGTGACGATAATTTTATTTATGTCTTTTTTTTATATAAGCGTCTAGTTTCTTTTACACCTGCCTCCCAAGCTTGCAGGTCCTGGACTTTGGGCCAAACACGTTGGGAAATGCTGCATGCTTGCTAATATCCAAATATGACTTGGATATAAGATCAAGCCTGGTGACTATTTCTTCTTCTATTCCCACTGTACTTATATCCGCAAGAAAATCTTTGCCTTGCGATCTTACAAACCGATACTTTACTGTTACTTTAAATACAATATCGAATAACGTCGGCGAATCAAAGCTTGTAAAAGTAGACCCATCTGTTTCAAGTTTGGTGAGCGTTAAAACACATATCATACAGTAAACACTGGGCAAAAGTATAAGTAGCTAATAAACAGTGAGTTGTTTGCTACAGGCCGTAGTTTTGTATTTTTTTCGGTATTTTTTCGACGACCGCAGTGTTGAAGGACCCATGGACGAATGTAATTCGACCTGATCGTATCTAGACACTTTTTGTCTCTGTGGTCAGAGGCAGCTGTCCTTACCGTGCTCTTAACATTGTTTATAGACAAGATCCTTTATTAAATTTCGCCAATCAATATTTAGTTTTTGTGGTCGAATTTTTATCTAGAAGCACATGTTTTGTTTACATGTGTGCTTTAGGTTTCTTAAGTTTTTTTTACATCAATGGATGAGGTGATGTTAATTATATTAGCACTGTAAGAAGGTGTAAATACTACACAAGCTTTTTTAAGCGTGTTGATGATTTCAAACCCGTGCAATAGTTGGAAAATATACCATCGCACAATCATGGAATTTTCGAATTCAAAAATCGATTTTCAAAATTAAAAACATTATGATTGATTTGATTGATTCTAAGTCGGTCTAACATAAGCTTTAAGATATTCAGCTAACTTTAAACAAACAAAACCATCAAATTAAAATTGCTAAAACACCGTGACTATTAACATTTTTATACAGAAATACATTCTTTAAATAATCCATTAGTTCTATCTATTAAAAACCTTATTAATCACGATACCTTTCAAACTTTATTTGATAAAAAACTTATATTTGCTTTTGCTAAAAAATGGCCCATGAATAAAATCTTAATCAGCGGTGGAAATAAAAGGATGAAGGGCATAGGTTTGTTATTAAAAAGAACAAGGTCCCAAAAATGGGTGGACTTATTAATTAAGTGGGCGAACCCAACACACCTTGGTCAACTAAAACCGAATTGGCGAAGAGTTCTGTTGAAATTGACGCATGTATTTGAGATTGAAGGGGTACCATGTATTTTGGAATAACCATCCTAAAATTTGTAATACACTAAAGTTGTAACACAGAAATTTTGACAGATTACATAAGTTTATGAACGTATGATAACTGGTTAACTCATCTTAAACTTTATACTAGGTTTTAGTCATAAATAATCTGATTCAATCAAACATTCTTGAACCACGATGCACAAGTAGCGGTGGCGGTATTGGTCGACTTCTAGAATTTATTCTTAGAAGTGTATGAAGTTGACCAACGAATAGAATTATTTTTGTCACCAAGTTGAAAATTTTATGCCCTATCACTTATACTATGACTACTACCACCCCGTAAAACTGAATACATAATTAAAAAATATTTCATCAAACTCCATTCTCATGGTCACCCTAACCGTTTAACGGTCTAGAATCGCGTTATTAATATTTATGGAATCTCTTAAACGATTGTTTTTTTCTATTTGTTTAACAGCAAGGGGTTTACAGGTGCCGCTTTTGATCGGCCGCCGAAACTGTATCAAATATTGTACGAAAAAAAACTAAAATAAAGTCGAAACCTGTACCGTGAAATTCATATTGCAATTTATTGATACCTTTGCCTTTTTAACTTAATCAAGGAACAAATTTTATGTGTTTTACAAATAAATTAATCTTTGTTGTAATGTAGCTTACTTTAACGAAATAGTTATAGACTGGGTAAATAACTGCTTTTAAAGCTTGGCAAGGGAAATTATTCGTGTATACATAGTAATATGAATATTTGTGTGAACCACAAATGTTTGTCTCGGTCTGGGTGTGTGTGTGAATGAGTGTGTGCCTAGTTTCTGGTATCCTAGATACAAGTTTCGAACTTAGTTAGGGGTCAGTTACTATAATAAGATGATGTAGTGAATGATTATAAATAGAATTTATGTTATGTTAATATAGTTTTATTTCACTTAAGTTCTGGAATTAACCCTCAGGGTCTAAAGACACTTAATAAAATATCACCAAGTAGAAGAAAATAGATTTGCAAAATAAATTAGTTGACCAATTTATCCACCCGTTATTCAATAAAATTAATATAAGTAAAATATTTTTTTCAAAACAAAATGCTAAGATTTATAATTCCATTCCATTAAAGCATTTAAAATTATAATCATAGCTAAATTATAACTTTATTCGCGTCTTTAGAATAAAGTTATAATTTAGCTATGATTATAATTTTAATAAATTTGATTAACTAAAACTATTATATTTACAATCAACTATTAAAATAATTAGTGAATAACAAAATATTAAAAGCGTAGTGTCTATTAAACGTTGTGTTTCAATGAAGTTCAATCCAATTGACGGCTCTATTAAGAAACCATTACACTAATTTAATTATATCCCTTAATATGAGCCTGCTGATTATTTACCCCTACTAAGATTATATTTGTGATTAATAAGTATTCAATAAAAATAAATGATTTTAGATATATTAAATAAAGGTAGAGAAGGATTTTGAGAATAAAGTTTTGCCGTACATAGCTCTTACTTTCAGCGGAGAAAATAATAAAATGAGCATTGATTTATCTAAATAATGTAAGTATGTATGCGTAATTTTATTCGACTAACAGCCGGCTTAGATTACAAATAATGTTACGAGGCTGTTAATTAAATTAATACGATACATTTATAAATACAAATATCAGTAAGATATACACAACAAAACGCCAAAATATACCCACAAAATATCTTCAAAATCTGATATTAAACTTACATTAATACAAGTAGTAGGGGCCAGTGAAAACCTCTCCAAACGTTTGGTCCAGAATCGGATACCCTTTACGACGCCAATCAAGCTATTAGACGTAATAAAGATCATTATGTCTATTATTATAAACCAGAGAACTTGTAACATCATGAATAGTAATCTTGAGAAAAATATAATTTCAAAATGGTAGGCAAGTGAGCTTAGCTTGTAACATTAATGGTATAGCCGTAACGAATTAACGAATTACTTATATTGGTTAAAATGGAATATTTTTTACAGATATTTGTAATTAAGTTCTATTATAATAAATGGCATGCAATATAGAAGACTACTCTATTAGGCTTTACGTAGGCTAGACTTGAATACTTTTTACTTAGTTTTAAAGAAGGCTAGAATCTTAACTACAATCTGTGACCGAGTCGGTAATACTAGTAACTTTTTTCAGACGGTAGTCCTTCCAATTTTAGGTGAATTAAAGACTGATACGAGTATTTCTATAGGCGATAACTTAATCGCATGTTAAGTTTATCAGTCGTAAGCCAATTTATTCTAGGACTTTTAGTCAACAAAGGTTTATCAAAAACTGGACACGATAAAACTAATTAATAAGCTATTATTGTGCATAACATCCTCCTTTTCAGGGCAAGAGGGTCGAAAAGTATTACAAAAATACTCAATATTTTTACCAACAGAAGTTGTTAAAAGCTCTTCCTTTTGCGATTTATAAGGTTTCATAGTAGACATGTTTTGTGGGTAAATTTACACACACATCAACCAGTCCTGAGTTATCTGTAAAAGAACAACAATTATCCTTGAATTCCTTGTTACATTGTCGGCTAACAAAATTAAATCAGGTTAGTAATTTAGACGCTAAAATATTATCTAAATTCGTCAGTAATTTTGACGACAATGTTTTGGTTACTTTGTTGATATTGGTAATTTACAAAACGCGTTTTCCTAGTCTTTTATCACTATTATACATCATTGCTTAAACCTATTAAAATTTGAGGGTTATAAGACCACGAAAGACTGAAATCTCGTGTGCAACCTGCAGTAAGATACAGCAAGTTGATAATACTGTAGTTATTATAATTATTAATGTCATTAGGTTTGCTCAGTAATGATTAAGCCGGCCGAGTAAGGATAACATAAAGTCGAGAGTAACTCTGTAACTCACGTCCAAGATTTTAATTTTGTGATAGTGATCGCGAGAATCTCCAGCCAACGTAATAACGTCAGCTACTTAATTGGAACTCCCTCATTGATTTGTTAATGGTCTCGTTACTCGACTTATATGTAATCATTCGAATTGTGATCGGAATCGTATATGAAGACCCGCCTTGCCATAACAAACATAAAGTATTGCTCATCGATAATTTAAATTTTTATTAAAAATGTGAAATTTAAAAATGGAACGAGCTTAATTGAACTTGAAATGGAACGTTATATATTATACGTTAAAAGGTTTGACCCTAATTAAGTCGTTTTGTGTCAGAATAAAAAGTGTTACCGTTTCGAATGACCATCTAAATGAACGACTTTGTATTGGCATAAAGAGGCCGAACTAATAGCGGTCTTCCCTCGCTCCGAACACTATTGGATTTCCAAAACAGGTCATTATAGATGTTGATTGGTCAAAAGTTAACGAGAATGCTTGAACATTACGTAGTCGTATTTGCATTTTCGTGTCCCACTGAACGTTAATGAGGTGTTAGAGAATTAATCCGAGGAGATCTGACTCAGATAACCGAGATCTTAAGAGATATTACGTTTCTATTTGACGTTTTACAGGTGACTTCCGATTTTGTATTTTCATTGCCAGCAATAAAGTTTTAATTGCGTTTCCCAGCAATAAATCGCTTCCGTTGATGTTTTATGTTTTTCCTTTGGGTTATTCTTTAGGTAATGATCGTATTAATAACATGAGAAGGTTGTAAATGTATTGGTGATAGAAATATCAATCGTTTGTTGTGTGATGGCGGTTGATAGACGTTAACAAGCAGCACGTGATCATTAAGGCAATAACAAAGCAAGGAGCTCTCTCGATAGTGATTAAGGGAAAAGGTTTATCATAGATTAACTTACAGAGAAGATGAATTGGTAAGTCCTTAAAATATAGGTAAGTAAATATTTTATTGTAAAAGATCGCAAGGGAAGGAGGTTGAATTAAAACGTAGTTACTAGCTAATTTTCTTTTATTTTGCATATCTATTAATTTAATCATTGCCAAGTGGCTAACTTTTTTGTGTTATCCTTAATTTAATCATTTTTCTTTGAAAAGGTTATGTTTACATAGTTAAGCTAATAAATTCTCTAACAGAATATAAAATATCTCCTTTACGTCATAATTTAGTTGGTAGCTTATCGGCAAATTATTTTACAATGGAATATTACATTGCAAATTACTTCCCATAACTAAGCCTAACCTAGGATATTTTCAAAGGCATTTATTCTACGTCTCATCTACAACAAACATTTGATCTACACATTAAAATTTTGATCGACCGAAAATATTATCCATTTGATCTTTATGGCTATCTGTTCTAATGGAGCCGCGATGACTCTCTATAAATTAATAACAACAACCATCTTAAACATGATTGGACTGGTTTAATCAAGAAACACATCTTCATACTCTATATACGAAGTTAATAATATTAATAAGAGACTTTCTGATGAAAGGAAGCAATTAGCAATCATAACAGAATCATCAAGACATTTACAACCTAAATAATTTGTCAATTATAGCCATTCAATCTGTTTGTTATGAGACTAACCCAGTATTATTTGCCATAACAAACACTTGATTGTTAAGAACTTGTGAATTAAGTATTGTGATTCACAAAGCCTGGATTAATGTGGGTTTGTGAATTTAATAGTACTTACGATTTTGATTTGATTTTGAAGCCCTTGTTATAACTACCAAAATTAAATAAGTATATTAAATAAATTATAAATAAGATTATGTGAATGTGTGTGCGCATAGTTTCTGATGATTCAGGCGATAAACCTGGGTAAGTGTCAACAGCTAAAAAGAGATGATAAAGTGATTGCTTATGTTTATTACATATATGAATTTTATATTCGAATCCTTATTTTATGATATAAATAAGAAAATGCTTTTCAGTCAAATTCCATTCAGTTTTTTTTTATAGAATAACAAATACTCATATTTTTATTCCTATTTACTTTTTTGTATATCCTTACATAAAAAATACATTTAATTGTAATTTATTTTCAATATTTTGAGGTTTAGCATAATTGATTATAAACAAAGTACTTGTTGTTCAAGGACCAAAACCACACACACGAAACCGCACACAAAAACATCAAGTATCAAAATTAGAAATACAATTACCGAAGTATTTACTTTAACAAGACCACAGCATATGAAATACAGAAGTCAGATTCTTAGAGATTGAAAGCGAAAATATATTCTCCCTTGGTTGGTAATACCAAAGTAAAGGGGGCGACTATACTTATTTGCTAAGTCATCGAGCCAAGCAACATCATGATCGATGACTCCCTCGGCCAAGATTTAAAAACAACGTAACAACCCCGAGGTCCTTCATTTGTGGAAAATGTGGTCGCGGCTGTCACTCCCGCATAGGACTCTTTAGTCATGAACAGAAATGTTCTATCACGAATTGTTCAATCACCTGACGCCACCTAAATCATCTTATGTAGATGTAAAGGCCTATGATGATGATGATGACTATACTTACATTTAATCTCATGTTAAATGAAGTATATGCAAGTATAAAACAATGAGAAAAAGGCGTTACCACCAGGCTGGCCCTACATCAAATCTAAATTACATAGATCTGTAAAATATACCATTGATCTGGGAGTTGAACTCCGAGCCCTAGACTTGATTAGCAGGTGTATATGTCACTAGACCGCCATGGCGTTAGATTTTAAATTTCTTATATGTATACTCTACTTTACATAGAAATAGGTCTATAAAACCTCAAAGAAACTCATTTGAAAATGTTTGGTATTATAAACATTTTGAAATGACCGTTACATAAGCAATAAATGTCCATTAATATTATATTTAAAGTGCTGTCACTTTGACCGTCTATTCATACAAAGACTACATTTATGGAACAAGTTTCTTTGGATGTGTATCAAAAGGATTGCGCCTCGGCAGAAGATGTATAAAACACTATAGATACGTTGCCTGTACTCTAAAATGGAAACATAAAAAGGAGGTAATTACCATAACTTTTGCTTAGTCTTACATCAGCCAGAGTCACGTAACTACGCTACGTAAAAATAAAACCTTGTGAGATAGAAGAGAAGAGATGTGTATTCACCACTCACTGGTATCATTACCTTTCGGAGGCTTTTTCTTTGTCTTCACTTGTATGAATAGCTTCAAGCTGGCAACACGTTAATGCATGACGCATCTATGTTCAACTACGTCACAGGTTCGGGCGCATGCGCCAAAACACATCTGGTAGTTTCAAAGTAATACAATAGAATGTACATTTGTAGTGCAAATTGTTATCTAGTGAAGTGCTTTCAACAATACGCCTCAAAATTTCCGTGTAATTCTTTCTTTTATTTCTTCACACTATTGTGGTGTCAAGTTGGCCATTTATTCACAATTATTGTTTCTTCGCAGAGGGGAGTGAGTCTTTGAAGGCGTTATGTTTGCTTTGATATCATTTTAAATATTCAATTAATAATGTATCCACAGTCTAGGTTTATAAGATTGAATTTCGTCTGTGTTTGATATGATACTTGTAACGTTTTGCGTAAAAACAAAAACGTAAAAACGTTTTCTTGTAAATTGTGAATGAATAGGTTTTGTCGCGTGACAAGTAAAGTACCTTGTAATAGCGCAATGAAACTTGTACCTTTTATATTTCAAAGGAAAAAGATTCCGAAATTATATTACGTAAACGGGAAGGTATTTTTAAACAATTATCAACAATTAAACATTTTCGTGTAAAGCAATTAATTTGACTTAAACGTTGACATAAGTTAAGCTGTCTACGAAGAGTTTGGCCCCGTGGGATTTCAATTGTGAGACTTTAAAATTATTTTTACCAAAATGGTTTATTTTTACATGAAAATGAAGTTTAAATTAAAACTTATTCATCTTTGTCTTGACATTGTTCAAAATTTTAATAAAATAGTAAAACCAAGTCTGACTGTCTGTTACCTTTTCACGGCTAAACTACTGAACCGATTGACTTGAAATTTGGTACAGGGGTAGCTTATGGTCCGGGAAAGAACATAGGCTACATTTTATCCCAAAATTCCCACGGGATCGGAAACTACGTGGGTCAAACCGCGGGGCACAGCTAGTACGAAATAAAAACACAAAGGCAGTTTTTTTTTTTTTTTTCATTTTTATTGTTTTTTATTGGAGCTAAGTGTTCCGCTCTTAGAAACTACAGAATTGAAAAACTATTTTGGCATCTTACTAAACAACCCTAAGGCTGTATCGACTCAAGTGAAACCACAAGACACAACTATTAAATCATTTGGTAAGAATTATGTTAAGTAAACAGGTAAAGTAGATTACACAAATTTATATTTAGGGTAATAGATAACGCCTGATAAAGAGGGTCATGGTTGCTTTCAAGGTTATATTTAAATTCTTTTTCTCTCTTGATTTAGAAATACGTGATCTTGGTTTTCAGTTGCTATATGTTATTTTTCCTGTTTTTCTATATATCAATTAGATGTAAGTAAGAATAAAACTAAACTGTAACTTAATAACATTTAATTAAAAATTTAAAAAACCCCCAACACAATTACTTTCAAACCCCCATAACTTTTAAACGGGTCAACCGTTATTCATCAAACATGTCTAAGAACACTCGCACGTAAGTCCCCTTTAATACAAAAAACCTAAATTGTAATCGGTTCATCCGTTCGGGAGCTATGATGCCACAGACAGACAGACACACACACCCACACACAAAGACGTCAAACTTATAACACCCCTTTTTTTGCGTCGGGGGTTAAAAAGTCACATTATGCGTTTACAGTACGTAAAACTAGATGTTAGGTAAAGGTGGTGGAAAAAGGAGGGGGTAGGCTTTGGACATCTTAGTCACCATTTGAAACGCTTTACGCCTCATTACTTCACGCCATTCTGTGAAAGTGTGATTATGCTAGACTGGGTTCAAACCTCAAGCTATAGATCACAGCTTTGATCTCCCTATACAAACTAGTAAGAAAAAAAATTTCCTAAATAAGTCAACTAGGAAATAAAATTTGATGTCGTTTAACCATACATTTTTATATCCATTTTAAGTCGATAAACATCGCCGGACCAAAACTTATGATACAATCAATAATAAACATAAAGTTAATAATAACATAAAATAACTATCTATCCAAATCCATTACGAAGAATATACACTTGAGAGCAAAGAAATCGCACACCTGCTCTGTAGCGAATTGTGGTCGTGCTTGTCGGTGACCTGTGGTCAATTCTGGAGCGATAGATGATCTGTGCGCTATCAGTCCTGCTTCGGCTAGTCTTCTTCTAACTGTCCACTGGATAATTTCAACTCCTCTCACTTCCTGGAGTTGCTGACAGAGCTAAACAGCATTCAACCGGCGATTTTTTAATGACGAGGTCACAAAAAAATGGTCATCACGCTCCGATGCTGTACGTTTTTGGCCAGAACCCCATCGGCGACTAAAGCTACCACTCTCTCAATAACGCTGATATACTCGCAGAACAGTGTATTGGCTTAAATTCAACTGCCTGGCTATTTGAATCTGGTTATGGCCAGGTTCAATTAGCGCAACCACTTGACCTGATATTTCTGGTGAGGTATCCATTTTTTTGTTTCGGATGTGATCGTGTTCTATAGCTGACTTTCCAAGCTACGATTTGATATACGGATGATGCAGTTTCACCCAACCCTTCACCTTTTATACCCGCTCTAAGTCGCTCAACTAGCAATACCTGAAACGAGTGATTTCCGATCCAATTTTTCTTTTGGCTTTACTGTAATGAATTTAAGGGTTATGGATTAGCTTTAGGTGTTATCTAAAAGCTGACAGTGTGCACTTTAATTCAGTATATAAACGGAAATTAAAAAACAAGCATTTAAAAAAAAAAACAACCTTGAAACGAAAATTGAGCAGGTGTGCGATTTCTTTGCTCTCAAGTGTAATATACGTTCATTGAGTACTTGACAATCGTAACTGTTATAACGATATCATTTTCTTGGATAAACATTGGTAGTCATCGCAATTTGTTCATCCATGGTTCGTCCACACCGCTAGAGTAAGCACTTTTGTGTCATCGGTTGGAGAATTATTCGATACTGATTGCTTTTAAATCGATACGAACGCCTACACTCAGTAAATATTTATTCGAGATACGCAGCGACCGAGGAAGTGTTACTTAGAAGTTTGTACTGATAACAACTCTTTAAATTCGATTATAGTTTGATAAGAATGTTGAATATCACGTTTGTATCTCTAATGCGGTACGGTTTATGTTATTTTTATGTAATGGGATATCTATAAATAATTTGTTTTGTTATTTAGTAGGTATTAATTCATTTGTTTTGTGAGAAAACATAGTTCAAATACTTTTAAGTATTGAAATCACTACATAGTTTAAAACAAAGTCGCTTTCCCTGTCCCTATGTCCTTATGTCCCTATGTATGCTTAGATCTTTAAATCTACGCAACGGATTTTGATGCGGTTTGTTTTAATAGATGGCGTAATTCAGTGGAAAGGTTTTTAAAAATTTTATCCCCATATTCCTACGGGAACGAGAACTACGCGGGTGAAACCGCGGTGCGCTGCTAGAAAAAAATAATAATATTCTGTCTATACTGGTAAAAAATATCATAACACACTATAACGCATAAATGATACAATTCTAATACCTACTTCCAGTTGATTTAATTGTGACAAGAAAACATACATTTTAGAGTTTTCAAAACACTTTTTCAATGATTGAACAGACAGTAGTTTAGGGGCTAGTGGGAAACCCCGCTGACAATAACGAACTAAATAATCTTACGATATCAGGAACTTAAATATAAAATAACATACTTTAAGTTTGTAACCCAAATAAACATCGTTTAGCAAAATCATGATGTAAACCCAAGGAACAATTAAATACAATAGAAACGTTTCGCCAGGAAACGAGTACTTCAAACAGCTTACAATAAAACTAATTGATGACAGCCAACAAAGAATTTCATTTCATCTTATAAATAGCCACAGGACATAGAATCTAAGGTTAAACGGCCATGTTACGCAACTGTAACTATTTAAATTACAAATATAAATTAAGCTTAAATACATAATGTTAAAGTTCAATATTGCGTGTAAAACGTTGACGGAGTGCAGTTCTGAATTAATCTCAATTTGTAAGACGTCTTGTCACGGTGTTTGTGTAATGAAATGGACCAAGTCTGTGTCAATGATGTGGAAGAAATATAGATGGTTGTGCGTAGTCTGAAATGGCTATATAAAGTGGTGGTAATTACCAACATTATGATTAGTAAATGATCAATATCAGGACACGCTATGCTTATTAAAAATAATGACGTATTTTCACTTCTCTCCGAAAAATATCCCATACGGTGTCATTTTTATCTATATTTTTCTTGACTCGCTTAGTTACTATGCTCTCCCATTTCTCCTATGTAATGAAACCTTATCAAACCGAGATTCGTGTCCTCCTCAAAGAAAATGTCTCTAAAAACTAATATTCTCTCCGGTGAAATAGTAAAAACCATCTGCAAACATACTTCATGTAAATTACAAATAAACATATATTTGCGCTACTTTCAAGACCCGCGATATTG
This sequence comes from Timandra comae, assembly GCA_958496195.1. Classification (NCBI taxonomy): domain Eukaryota; kingdom Metazoa; phylum Arthropoda; class Insecta; order Lepidoptera; family Geometridae; genus Timandra; species Timandra comae. The sequence goes on from OY292359.1 coordinate 10,673,094, forward strand.
ATCCATGACTACTCTGCATTAATACATCACTGGTCAGTATCATTCATTAGTGTCGGACACTTCTGTACAGTTAATTGTTTGAACTTGTTCGGTGCGTGGCTCGTCTCGGCTAATCAAGGCTTGGTTAACAACATCCGGTGAGGCCGATGACTCGGCTCATCACTCGATGATGCAATTGTTCAACATGTAGATCGCCAATTGGAGTAACTTCCGATTGGGTGTCAAGGATTCCGTGTCAATAGATATAAACTTGACCGTTCGTTTCATTATTGGCAATTGGCTATTTGTTTCGTCAATAATAGATGTAACAGTTTAGTTGCTTTTAGTTGCTATTAGTATTAGTCATATCGTTTATTTCCTTCCTAATTAACAGAAAACCTATCCTGACTCTACGTCACAAATAAAAAAAAAAACTTTCTTTTCGAATTCCAGCCCTTTATTTTCCATCAAAGGTAGTTTTATACTATATTTTACAATTCACAACCATAGTAACATACAAAATCCCACGGGAATAACACTAAAAAAGAGATGTCGTGAATTGTATTATTGATTTAGTGCAAAATTTATGGTAATAGTCGATTACAATTATCGATAAAGGCGCGTCACTAACACAATATTTGACAAAATTACATCTCTACTGCAAGACGGTTCAAATTTCGTAAAGTCACTAAAGGATTGCAAGATGGTTCAAAATTTCATAAAGTCACTAAATACTGCAAAATGGTTCAAAATTTTGTAAAGTCACTAAATACTGCAAGATGGTTCAAATTTCATAAAGTCACTAAAGTACTGCAAAATGTTTAAAAAATTCGTAAAGTTCGATGACCGATACCAATTAATTCATCCAATATTCCAATTCATTCACAATTATCCATCGAACATCATTGACATGAGGACACGCGAACTCACTCAACCAGTTTCATCTTCCACGAATTTCGGAACATCAATATGATAAATAGATTCCAGTTTTTCTGAAACAAACCTCGAGTTACATTTTTGTAAACGGTTCGATCATATCGATAAGGTATCGTCTTATAAGAATTGTGTGTGCTGTTATCGATAGATTTTGAAATTGTTAATTAAAAGCGCAAAATATTAATTAATTTAAAATGTTATTCCGTTTTTAACAATAAGACTTTTAAACGATTGTAATAATTAGTAATGAAATATTATGTAAAGAATAATGATAGAAAGGAACTTATTTAATACGAGTATAAAGTAAGAAGATAATGTTCGAAAAAGATACGATACGAATTTACTTGAACATATAAATTCAATGAGATATATTTATATTTTGAGCAAAAATCAAAGAAAATTTTATAACCTTTCCATTGTTCATACAAATAATAATTATTCCGTTACTACATCAGATAACAGTCGTAAAAAACCGTAGACATAAAATAGAAGTCCTTGCGTTTTGGTAGAAAAAAATGGCCGGAAATAACTGTTTCTTGATCTTTATTATATTTCCCGTAATTACAGTAACTGTTGCAACCATTTTAATTGTGACTAGCACTATGGGTAATTGCACCGTTCATTGCAACATCCCCTTGAGTATCTCATACTGTAAAAATATAAGGGAACGTTCATATCTGACGGAACATGCGTCGCGTATTATCGGTCGCGTAACGCCAGAACAGAAAAATGTATAGAAAAACACTTGACCGTTCACACTCAACCGATTATACGTTAGTGCGTTGAGTGTGTACGGTCAAGTGTTTTTGTATAAATTTGTCTGTTTTGGCGTTAAGCGACCGATAATACGCGACGCATGTTCCGTCAGATATGATCGTTCCCTAAAGGTACTTGCAGCCGACGTAATTTGTGTGAACAGACAAAATGTAGCCATTCCCATTTTTTCCATCTTAATTATAGCGCCTTTAAACCACAAAAATGTTCATTAATCTACTTTTTTGAATATCTCTCTTTAAGCGACAGGATATCCTTTTGATTTAAAGGTTATTTGTAATGATGTTTATTTTTAGATTGCGTTTACACAAATTTCGTTATAATAAACAAAAAATAAACACATGCCAAAAAATTCAATAATATAACGAGGAAACAATTAATTTTTGAACACCGAACGTTGTTTACCGAACAAATTAAAAAAGTTAAATTAATGAGATGAGGTTATAACGTATAAAGAACAAAAAAGCGAACAAATTCATTTAAAAATCAAAAGTAAGGCCCTCGTTAAAAGCTCATATTTTGAGGTAAGTATAGCCTTCCTCAAAAACAGGCTTTGTTGAAGTCTTCGAGAAAAACATTATTTTATATTACATAATTTTAATTTCATAAGATGAGGTTTACTTTCTTCCTTACCGAAATTAATAATAATGACGAAAAAATCTTAACAACACATTGTTTCAAATATGTTGATGTATCTTGATATCTATATGCCAGCATATTGCCAATGGCTACCACTGCGCAATACATAACATAACATAATCATTCACTACATCATCTCATTACAGTAACTGACCCCTAACTAAGTTCGAAACTGTATCTAGGGTATCAGAAACTACGCACACACTCATTTACACACACACCCAGACCGAGATAAACATTTGTGGTTCACACAAAAAATCATCCCGCACAGGAATCGAACCCGCAACCTTACGGATGGCAGTCCGGCATGGTGACCACTCTGCCAGATGGCACAACCTAGATAGGTTGTCATATAATGCTCAATATATTCTTAACATGAAATTCATTGCCAAGGGTTTCTCAAAAATAGTAAAAAAAAAGTAATTTTGACCATCAGCCATCACAGCAACCACTAGTTCAATATTAAACAACTTGTTTCGGATGTTTTTATCACCATAATTTAGAACAATCTAATTTCTACAAGTCACACTCAAAAACAAAGTGTATTGATTAAAAAGCAGTAAATCTCGCTAAAATACCTTCCGTTGAAAGGCTAATAATACGAATTGGAACTAATAATCCATTGACCTATTTATTAAAAAATATCTGCACTATATCTTTGAAAATAACTGTTTAGTTTTTTTCTTGAAAAAGATACCAACTTCTCGACAAAATTACCTGCTTTTGTTGAATTTTTCTTTAAGATACGCAACAACTAAGCTTTGTTAGACAGTTACAATTTTGGCCGTTATAATTGTATACAATTTCTTTGTGCAGACTTGGGGAATAAAATATAGAAACTGTGGAGTAGGTGTTTAGTTATGTAAAGTTATTTAGTAATATTTTGTTATAGTTTTTATAGTTATCATGGCTATTTTATTAGCACTCAAATTATTATGATTAACGAGAATTTACTATGTATATTATCAAAAATCGGGGTTTTTTGCAGTTAATATAAATTTAAACTATAATGTTGATTCCATAAACATTGGTCAAATTGGTTTCCAAAGTTGATATTGAAATATTGTTGTCAACGCTATCTTTCTTGTTAATTTGATGTTCGTGGGGTTCATATTCAAATTAAATTAAATTGTATTAAAAAATCTCAAGACCAATATTTTTGAAAAATTAAAAAGTTGGTTATATAACCATGTATCAATCGCGTCGGTGGCGCAGGGGTTAAGGCCGTAAAATTCCGATCGGAAGATGCCTGGTTCGAAGTCGACCAACCCGCACTTGGTCAGCGTGGTTTACTATGGCCTAATCACCCTAATTCAGGGTAGGCTCGAGCTCCTCGGTGGGGATATCCATATATGAGCTGATAATGAATATATAAATCTCAAAAATCCAATCAAATGAGAAGACAAAAAAAACTTTGTCTCTATTTTCGAACTATCATCTCCACAGTATCCCTGTTCCCCAACATACCTGACTTACTCGCAGGCAATGGGAAAATCTTTGAACACGTAATCTATAATCCAAGCTAAACACGTGCACGATGCCATTATTGATTTTGGTGTTTTTTCATCAGAATTGCACGTCCCTTGACATTGAAAAAAAAAATAAAGCGCATTTTTCAACAGACCTTATTATTAGGTTGTGCAATGACATGAGCTTTTGTTAAAGATTTGGAACGGATAAGTTAAAGGTCAGAATGTATCGTTTTTATCACTTTATATACCTACATTATAAGTACTGTTTAATGTGAATTTAAGTTTTGTTTTAAATTATACATATATTAACACTCTCTAAGTTTGTAAACACAAAAAATGTTTATTTGTAACTTATTATCTAATCAAGTCACTAAATTTTAAGTACATCGTTGTGGGATCAATTCTTGGACAAATTTAAAGAAACAGCTATGTTATAAATGAATATCCAACCTTAGTCGGGGTCTCATGATTATTGTTATTTTAAGTCTTTAATAATTGCCCCCAGTAAAATGAAGAACTATCTAGAAGAGTATCAATTTCATTTTAAACGAACCCGAGGCTAGTATCCTTTTTACTCACTGACCTATTATGACTAACACCCTCATAGTGGCGGGATCAACTTTAACTTACATTGTTGCTTAACTAAAGCAGGTACAAAATCTAAGATGCCAGGTATCAAATGGTACCAAATGAGTACTATATAGCGATTGTAAAGTATGTTTAAAACATAGTGTGATCCCGCCATCTTGACGTTTATCAAAATTCCAGTAGTCAAAAACAAAAAGCTAAGACAAATATTTACACGGATGTCATCAGTTGACTTTCGACCGTCGATATGTTACCAACTCCGGAAAACGAGTGTTATGTTACAATATAACCACAGGAATGTTTGTAACCCTTTCACTGGAAACAAATATTTTATTGAAGTACAAACATTTGCATTTAAGTCGATGACGTTAATGAATTAAGAAGGGGTGTAGTACATGGTTCCTTCTCGAAGTAGGGAAGTTGTTTTTAAACTTACTATTAATCAGTATTTGTATAAAAACTGGCTAATCTTATTATTTTGTTGAAATAATAGGACATATTTATTAAGTCTATAGCACGGTCATAATTCACAGAGAATATTGTACGTTGACCTGTAGCTTTCTATCTCTGTCGCACCTGCGTAAATTATAACGCGTCCCGCTCGCCATTACATCCGTGCTTTTCTTATGATCAGTCAATCAGTTTTCCATAAACTTAATAACTTTAAAATTAAACTAGAGAATGCTATTAATTATTAACTCCCATGACAGAACGAATAAACTAAATGACAATCGCAGACATTTTGGCCTCACAAAACATTATAAAACTCTAATAAAGTCTATCAAATCATAATATTATTCGATTAAACTTTATTTTAAACATCTATTAATATTATAAATAGGTGTATATTAAAAGAACTCACACGATTACTCTGACCCATAGTAATACAACATGCCGCCCTACAAGATTGATGGTATAATAAAATCAACTTTTTATAACTATGATTATTACTTTATAATCTAAAATTTGACTTTTATCTTTTAGAAAGCTTGTGTTGAGATAACATTTTATCTAGAGACACGATCGTATTGATTATTGGACGTGAGATGGCTTGTTTTAGTTCAAATGAATATATTGCTTTTTTAATTTTACTTTTAGTAACAACTAACCTTACCAATCCCACAGAGATGGTGGCAAAAACTCTTTTTAACCAATTTTAAACAAAATTTCGTTCTAATGAGAAACATTACATTCTATTTTCAAAATAGTATAGTAAATTGAATATCTCATTCACAGTTATTTGCTGAGTTGTGTCCTTTTGGGCACCACACTTCAACACTTTTGAAGAAGAGTCTTAAGAATGGTGTTTTAAATATTGTTTAAGTAATTACTTAAACAATATTTAAAACACCATAGTTTAAAATTTAAACTTTTTTCTTTCTTCCATCATATTTTCTCAAACTCCAAGACGATAAAATTTAACTCCAAACAGAAAACTAAGATACGTAACGTTCAATTGACAATCCAATAGTTTTTAACATCGCCGTATCGCACATTCTCACAGTGATTCATGTTCAGTTACATCCGTTCAGATACTCACATAAATGTCCAACATGAATGAATACGCGTGAGACCACTATATAATCAAAACTAGGAGTCTTACCACTTTTTACTACATCGTGTAGGCCACTCTTACATCCCTATTCGTCATTTTTATGACGTAATATGATTGCAGTATTTATTATATTTTTGTAGTGTATGGAAGATTTAGAAGGGGCTAATTAATATTAATTTATAATCCCGATCAGATAAAAAAAAATATGTTTACAAAATTTTTAGTAAATTTTTGTTTGTATTTGTGTCTTAGGTTTCGTTCATAAAATTAGCATAAATCTACTTTTTCATGATTTTTAATAATGGATGACATGACTGGATTTCTTTTTAGTCAACACAACCTACTTACCACTATAAAATAAACCAGTAAAACTATTTGTAATTTAAGAAATAACTAACAATGACTTATTTAACTGGTAAATAACGAAATAATTTGAGAAATGTTTATATTAATTTCTATTTACTGTAAAACTATCCAAAAAAATCAAGTTATTTTAAATATATGTTTGACTAAAATTTGCATTTTTATAAATTGTCAGTTCTATTCATTCATAATCCCTGTTAACATTGCACTCAACTTACAAAGCAATTTCATTCAAAGATTTTCCGAGTGAAGAATTTCTCAGACAATTTTTTTACATAAAGAATTTGTTCCTGGTTGACAACTTCAGGAATTCTCTGCTCCCATACCGAACTCTCATAAAATGTAAATCAATTTTATATTACTCATTGTGCAATACAGACCGACAATGACACAGTAACTGTATATTGAATTGAATTAAACGGTCGGCAATTTAATCTTCATGTAAACAAAAAAATGGTGCTAAATTATGTATTTTTGTGTTTACAGCCAATAATAACTTTTATTTGTTGTACGTGGATAGCTTGTTGATATCGTTTTTTTATTAAATAAAATACAATGTTTATTGTACCACGAAAATATGTTAGCATTTCTATGATATGTTTAGCGTTTATTGTGTCATTCGCAATGTGTGCAAAAATGTGTATATGTGGTGCACATTGGGAAGAAGTAACCAATTATCTCAATGATACAAATGACAGATTTAGTTACTTGAAATAATCAGAAAAAAGAATGGTAGAATACAACATTTCCATTAAAATCATCAAGCACATTGCTTGCTTACATAGAAAGATCTTTGAAACTTATTTTATTCATTTATGTTTTTCAATCAAACTGTAACGGTTATTCCATTAGTACCCATTCCGCATGCTCATGTAGTACTGTAAATGTTTGTTTAACGAATTGATACGAAATAAACAATAATTTATTGTTACACGTGTCATTCCATGTTTTAACATCTGCAGACATAATTCTTAGCGTTCCTTTGTTTTTACGCGAAACAACATCGTTGGAAAACGTAACGATAAGGTGGCCATCGACGAGTCAGTTGAACTGATCAGTCCAAACATAAAACTGTGCGTCAAACCAAAAGTTTTAGGCCAACTAGATTTCCGCACATGAATCTGGAATCACTCCGGTGATTGACGACCATTTTTTAATGGACGTCAGTTCAACTGATCAGTTAAACTGACTCGACAATGGCTACCTTAAGAATCATGAATAATGAAAATAATCAGCACTTGTCTGCTGAATTGTAAACATAGCTATATTTTTTTGGTTTAACCAGTTCTTTGGAAGATAATAGTGGATTTATTGGTACTATTTTTACGAAACAATGACGAAGATTGCTAGTAAAGATATTATGGAGTATGAATTTTCTTTAAAACCTTACCAGATATGTATACAAAAATATATTGTTTTATGATACTTATTTTTTTTGGTTAAAATCAATCATATTACTGTCTTGGGCCACCTCCGACCATCACTACTACCTAAGTTTATTGTACAATTAATATATCTATATATACACCCCTATTTTGAAAATATGGGACTTATTAAAATCAGAATATCTGTAGCAGTAACTGAATCCATATATCCAATAAAAATATCAAAAATGATAGTCGATTACTTATCTTTAAAAAATACAAAATAAATGTCGTATTACCAGACGGCACACTAGCTATCAAGTATTCTGTGACGGCTCGGGTCGATGACCGCGCTCAGCTGTGTATCGCAGCGTTCGGTGTAGAATAACAATAAAATTCGGCGGGATTTTGAAAATCTTTGACTTATCATAACTTTTTAAATAAAAGCAAAAGAAAAAAACTAACTTCACTATTATATTGTCACCCGTCGTTTACATTAGCTGTGAGATAAGGTATCGCAATTTCAAAATAAGGGTGTATAAAAGAAAGTCGTGTTAGTTTCACTATTTATAACTCAAGAACGGCTGAACTGATGTGGCTGAAAATTGGTGGGCTAAGAACCAGAAGAAGGACATAGGATACTTTTCATCCCAAAATTCCCACGGGAACGGGAACTACGCGAGAGAAACCGCGGGGCACAGCTAGTTTTTAATAAAGAACTTTCAAGAACACAAGGAGTTAGGAGATAAGAGGTACTCCCAAATTGCCATTCAATCATACTACACACATCAAAAGTGTCTAGGGATCAACATATATTTTTGCAATAACTTTTCTATGTATCGGTCTTGTCTCCGTGTGGTGCAGCGATACCGTCCTCCATGGCGCTCAGCCACGGTACCAGTGCTTCGGTAACGTGTCCAAAGTCGACTGATAACACTCTGACTTGTATTCAGAGCTAAAGCCACAGTACGTTGCCGGGAACCAGCTTCTATCATTCCCACGGCTCTGAGCATTTCTTCCCTGCTTAAATGACGTCGCCGCTCCATAATAACGTTGGTTTTAATCAGTAGTAGGGAAACAGTAGCACTAATAATGTCTTCAATGCGTTGTATGTTTTTATAGGGAAAATATTGACAGCTGATTTTCATCTTTTACTCGAATTTGATTCACAGTTCCTGATTCAAATTATGAAATGCACCAAAAAGGATCCATATAAATTTATAAAATCATAAATTTATTACAAAGCCACATCTCAATCTCAAGAAATCCGCATAAAAATGCTTGATCCCTAGACACTTTTGATGTGTGTATATTATCTAGTACCATCTCTATTGAAGGATTTTGAACCAGATTTATTAGACTACCGTAAAATATTTACTCCAGATAATTCTAGAACACATCTTTCCTATATCACTTTCAAAATGTTGGCTGAGCAATTCATGGCTGTTAATTGTGTTTAATTTTCCAAACATGATTTTAACATAACATAATCATTCACTACATCATCTCATTACAGTAACTGACCCCTAACTAAGTTCGTAACTTGTATCTAGGGTATCAGAAACTACGCACACACTCAATTACACACACAACCCAGACCGAGACAAATATTTGTGTTTCACACAAATATTCACCTCGCACGGAAATCGAACCCGCAACCTTACGGATGGCAGTTTGGCATGGTTTGGATTTGACTTCTCTAACACGCATTGAAGATATATACATATACTACGAGTACCTACATATATTCAGTGAAAGACCTTGCAACTGCTTTTTTTCAACCATCTATTATTTTCAAACATTTCAAGTAAATTCCGCACTGTACTGTATCTATTACAAATCCTTGCATATCAGTGTCAATACACTTTTACTTTTACAAAACACAATAACTTAAAATGGGATCATTAACGCTAAATTTAACTTATGACGTAGACCCGCCATCTTGAAGATTCCTTCAAAGAACCGACACCCTATTGTTATGCCTTTTAGCAAGAACTTATGTTACTTGAGTGTTCTGTTACAGATTTTCACGGTACATTATGGTGTTACTTTTTAGGTTTTTTTATGATTTTTATGTAACTATGTTATGTACTTATTTGTGTGTTCAAAATTTGAGTTTATTCAGTATCAAGACACAATAATATAGACGTACACAAACATCACGGCACTCAAAAAGGAGCTTTAGCTTATAGTATTTCCATAGCTTAAGTTCGTAACGAATTTCCAGTTTAACCGAATTCCATGCAACTAAAGCTGTAGGTCAATAACTAGTATGATAAAGGTGGCATTGATTACTACGTAGTTTCAGTATTTCATCAAGTTGCAAAACTAGTACCAAACAAACCTCCCTTTATTCCGTAAAAACATTTCCCTAAATCCCGACGCAAACTTTCAACGTCTAATCCGGGACCACCTTGTAGAAAATAAGACATCAGGCAAATTGAAACGGATCAAATGGAACGAATGCTCGTGAAGGCATTAGAACATTTCTCCGCGATTCAAATAAATAATACCAAATAACGGCCATCAGTCGATATTGCAAACATCGGAGGGGAATCATTTGGATGGAGATACAGAGTGATCAAAAATATTTATTACTTAGATTTATTTATTAAAGTGAAATGAGTTTCTCTAAAACTTTTACGTTGATTGCTATTTTGTGATGAATTTAGTTTAAAAAACAGCATTCTGGATTACTATTTCTAATCTAATATTGGTTTCTAATATTAGGATTTTATATTATCTCAATGTAAAAAAAATAGTTTACAATAATTTAACTTTGTGACGAAAAGTTTTTGCATCTCATACGGGACACTTGAGGTTTGTATCATACTCGTATTCTTTTCTGGTTCCAAAAAGAATCCCAAAATTATTCCCAACCAAACACATCACAACAAAATTCAAATGTACCCGATACAATCAAACGTTTAAAAGTTTACCATTATCCAAGTTTTCAACGTAAAGGATTAAAGAAGATTGATAAGAAACCGACAAAAATAAATCACTCTGTTTACTTGAACTGTCTTAAAAGTTCAATCGCGAATCGGTGAGGCCACCCGTTACATGACTGGTACCCGGTGGTCCAATCTTCATGATTAAATTAGGATACAACTGATATAACATACGAAATGATATACAATGAACCAAGTCCGATTTCGCATAATGAAGCAATCAAATAGTACGCATTGTAACTGCCGATACTCGTATTGAACATTCGCTGGGAAAAGGTTTAGGAAATAAATTCGGATCGTTCACGAATTTTCGATCAAATGTAAGTTTAATATGATTAATGTTTCATGTAAGAAATAAAAATGAATTTAAAAATAAGTCAAATAAAAAATTTGAATAACAAAAAAAAACCACCAAAAAACCAAAAAAAATTCGTTGTTAAAATCAGATAATTTATTATTAAGATAAATAATTACCTACCACTTATTTTTTTAATATTTAATCTTTTTTTACGAAAAACTACTACTTACGTTTAAGCAAGCCGTTTTCCACAACTAGACTTTTCTAGCTTAGGGTTCTAATTTCAACCATCATTAAATAATTAAGTAACTTTAAAAATTAAAATTTATCAAAGAACATTCATTCTTACATTAAAAAAGTTTAAGACTAACTTACTCATCCTTTCATTACAAGTTAACGTTAACCAAAAGATCGGTCAAAATGTGTGGCAACGCTTTGCATAAAGTAATCCTGTACACAAAAACATGTTGCATTTTAAAATCCTTTCCAAAAGCAAACATTTGGAGTTTTCGAAGGATATTGAGCGGAAGACTGTTTTGTAGTTCTATTTGGAGGGATTATAAGGCACGAGTACTTGCGATAAGCTGACGTACGGTAGCGTTGCGTTACGAATTGTGTATTTGACCGGTGCTTGTATAAAGAGATAGATTTTATTACATACGATCAAAATCGAAACGTTCTTACTCTTCTAGGTGTTCGTTTACAAATACATAGTTGTGTTTTGATTTAATGGTTATGACCTACCCCAATTATTGTTTACTGTTACTGCAGACCATTGATATTAGAAAATATTGACAGTGAGAAAGAGGTTTTCAACTGCGGGATCAAGCCAAGCCAATATAATACAAAATACGATATTTGTGCAAACCACGATTATAATAAAATCAAACATGACTTAAGATTTCTTCGATCACTTCACATTGAAACTTAAGATCACACAAAATTGAAAAATGTTTGAAACTTGACTATCAATTCAAAATGCACTTCACAAACTTTGTAAGAGAAAAAATATAACCCAATTTATAAACTTTATATATCAAAGACCTATATTTACTACAAGCTGACACACAGTAGCATCGTCATCATATATTTGACCGATCCAAGTATAAACGTCTTAAATCATCTTTATTAATTTACTTCGATACGTGCCGATATATTTGATTCACTGTCCCGCTGTCGTCCAAAGCTTGTTATTTTCAGAAACGTTGTCAACGTAAGCGCCTTTGTTCGCGCCAAAATTTATAAGTTAGACGTGTGTCCATTGTGGATTCGACGGTGCAGAAGGGAGACAACAATGCGAAGTATTTTATACCGATCATATTCCAGACGTGTGGTCAAAATGTGTCGAAGCGTTCAAGATTTATATCAACTGTCGCGCATTTAGGTCAATGAGACATATTTTACGGAGATGGCCAGGTAAAATTTTGTTTGAAATTCCTTCTTATTATTAAGTTAGGTATTTATTAAACTAATTAAACGTAAGATGGTTTTGTTTTGTTGATTTAGAATATTTTTATTCTAAGCTAGGTTGACAAAGAATTATGTATAGCTGTCCACGTGTATACACGTACTCGAAAGTGGGCAGTTTTCAATTGGATCTCCTTCCTCTCATATTTAGTTCCTTTAGGTCATTTTTGCCTTACTTTATATGTATGGATGAAAATACATTGCACTTCGATATTCTGGGTAAACTCTATAAGGCTCATTTATTGATGTTTTTAAGAAAAAAAAAGAAAGTTGGTAAAATCAAAATGATACAGGAATTGTAAAATTAAAATTACGAGACTTTGAGTGTTGAATAAAAGTTACAATCAAGATATATTGTTTATAATATTTTTTTACTACATTCAGCAAGTAAAAGACTTCAACGAGCAATAAAACGAATTTCACTCCTACCTAACCAAAGCGACCCAAATACATAATAAAGGACATTATTGGTTCCATACACATAGATACATTAATTCCAGAACATTTATTTCCAAAACTTACCTAATCATACGCACAATAAATTTTCAACATTAAGTAATATATCTAACAGTTAAAGATTACAATACACGATTTTTACTATTAGAAAAATTTCGTACCCGCCTCTTTGCGGTGTTTTTCTAAGTCCTTTTGTGTATGGACAGTAATTTAATTTATTATCATGTTTTACGACAAGTCTTATTGTGGAGTAACTCTGTGAGTCTAGTAGGTTTAGCCGCAGTGGGCGGCGCGTTTTTGTCATGTCGGTATGTCTAATCAATTAGTTTTAGGGTTCAATAGGAGTATTTTTGTTATACTCCTAGCCAGCCTAGCGTTAGCCATGAAATGAGTTTTTTTAAGATTTTGACCCAGGGCATTTAAGATGTTAATCTCAGGTAAAACAAGGTATAAACATTTTCAGAAACTAAATTTTCGAACACCGAATGCATTTAATCCTTATAACTCTGGTCTGATATTCAATAAAGAATTTCGTATCGAATCGTATCGTATACTATATAGTCTATAAATTAAAAATTTAATATTAAAGAGTTAATTGTCAAAGTTAAATACTATTCCTATTTTTAACAACATATTTAATCAGTTACGCATATTACAAATTTTTGAGTAAAAATAATGGTATAACATAATTAAATTAAAGCAAGTTTGTACGGAACCCACGTTTAAATATTATGTATCCCGCATGACACAAAACCGTAGTAGCGTCAGTGTCACAGTGTGCTAATAGTTTTTGTTTTAAACTCTTATCTTAATAACACTCATAATTTTGATTTTTGACAAGTTTTAAAAACAAAAAGATACCTGTTGGCTTTTGTTTTTGAAACCCTTTAAGTTATTGGTAAAAAATGTTTTGTTCAAATAGCAATAAGCTTTGTTTATTTTTGTGTTTTACGTGTAATTTTATATATGTATACTGCTCTGATAAAACTTTAAAATATTTTTTAATAAATTACATAATAAGATAAAGATACTTGTAAGTTATGAATAAGTTAAATTAACGAGTATACCAACTAAATTTAAAAACGTATTTAGAACGCTAAAAGTAAGCGGTATTTCTGGAAATAAAAAACTAAAAATTACCCACCACATTTAACCACATCACATACATACGTTATACGTTCTTTGAAATTCAGTCACTATAAGTAAATAACGTACCAAAAAACTCCCTAATAAAGTATGCCCCGTGCTACTAATCAATCGTCTATCACTTGTATTGTACGAACACCTTGAGTGCACCACCTTGTACTGGGTCAATATCACGATAATACGCACCCTATTGGAATTATCTTTGGTCAGTATAACCGGCGACTTGAAACCGCCCTTAAATTGGAATACACACGGGTGTTGAGGTTGGAAAATAAAAAAAATAATTTTCAAATACAATATAAGGATACAGTGTAGTCTTCCAAGTGCAAAAATAAAACTAAACTTTGCTGATATGAAAGACATTACAAGTAGAATTGCTTTTGCATTATTAAAATAACAAACATAACATTAATCATTCACTACTTATATCATCTTTTTAATTTAACTGAGTAAATTATTATGTAAGTACGGATTGAAATTAATCGTATTACATATTTATCGACCTCAGACTTTATACGAAGTTTTAAGATTTGTGAAAATGAATTCAAATAAACGATTAATGTTATAATATAAATCCGTTTTTATTAACTTTTTTTTTCATGATTTTCATTAAGGATGGACTAAAAATGCACACGCAAAAATCTTAAAAATATGGTCTTAGTTTACCAACTTAAACAGCAGTATATCACACTTCTAACATCTGTCTAACCCGTGCACGCGTAATCAAAATAAAAATATTATCGTTAGTAGATTTATACGATACTGGCCGGCAGATGTGTGGAGGTTACTCTCTATTTTTACATCGTCCTTTCATTGTTTGGCCTCAAGGGTCAATGTTGTTGGCTTCCGTTTAGTGTTAGATGTTTTGATTTTCTTAAATCATTGTATTGTTGATTGGGATAATTTTCAAGTGTAAAATTTTGAATTATAAACAACATTCTTACTAACATTCTAGATTCTAAGTTTCCATAATCTACTTTTTATTTAAATTGTTACGTAGAATACCGTTTCAAGAACTATTTTTTACCATTAAATAATAAATAATACTTTTACTACTCCCAACAACCAAACAAAAATAAAAATCCTTCCAATAAAGTGCCCTCCATTTATTCCGAATATCAATTAGTCTGTAACACGTAGACAAGATAGCACCTACTTTCAATTTCATTTAATTAAACAAACGAAAAACACATCAGACATTAATGATATTAAAATATTCGATTTAAAAGTTAAAGAGAACTATTATTCTTCTTCAAGAATTTACCACCTGAGACCAGTATGTTGGGAATACGTGGATTTCGCGCTAAGACCGTGTCTATTGCGTCGAGAATGGTTGAGAACGGTCGAGAATCTCAGGCGTCGTATTAAACTGTCTCGCGGGTAATGGATTGGGTATTTCATGCTCCAAAGGTCGTTTTAAATTAATTTATACATTAAAAAGAATAAGTGCATCGGCCGTCAGTGAAACAAGAAGTAAATAGTGTTAATCCGACCCTGGACGGACGTTGGTATGCATTACGCGTCTAATTTGTTGTCCAATGTGGTTGCAATGTAATTTGCGTCAGTCGAGTTGAACTGTGCATCGAATGTTGTACTTTATTTATAGAACATCAGAGGTTATTGATGTTCTTTTAATAAATGCTTTGGAATATTACAGGTATTTAACATATTTTTATAGGAGGCTTAAAAACTACTTCCAATTCACTAAATGTACATTATAAACAGAGTTCGAGACTAGTTAGTAGGATTGTTTGTTATAAAAGTCAAAGTCAAAAATCATTTATTCAGTTAATGCCTCAATGAAGCACTTATAAACGTCGAAATTGATTCTACCACAGATGAAACAGATCTTTATATTCTCTGTACAACTTTTATTCAAAGCAAAAGGAATATAATTATAAAAGGAATCGCAAAAAACACTTTAATAAATATTTTTAAAACTATTTTAATCAAAAATACCTTAGGTAGGCAACACTTTTCTCTAGTCTCTCAACTAACTTTTTTAAACTAATGATAAATTCAACATAACAAGGCCTTAAGACACGATAATTACTTGAAATTTGTCTGCGTAAGTATTTAATGCGAACTCATTTTATCATAATTGTAAACACGAAGGATAAAAGAGAAAATATTATAAAACCAAGAGTTATTTATTAAACAAATACATATTCTTGATTAGCTTGTTAAATTGAGTTATTAAAGTTATTTAAGTACACATTTAGTCGGTAGTTTATATTGTTTAAAAATAAATTTAAATGAAATATTGAAGTGGAACACGAAATGCTAAATGAAACATGTAATTTTTTGTAAAGAATATTTGAATGTAACAATTTAGGGCCCCCGCGCACTAGGCAGCCTGGCTGCGGCAGCCAGGCTGCGGCAGCCAGTCAAACATATGACGTTGTACGGAAGCCCACGCACTAGGCAGCCACGAAATCTCGGCTGCGGCAGCCAATGAAACGCGCCTATATGCACGGCAGCCAGCTGGCTGCGCGCAGCCAGATCGTGTGTAGGCGAATGTATGTGGCTGCGGTCAGTCTCCGCGCACTAGTTGTAGCAGCCAGACTTATTTTGCGTTCCGAACTTTGATAAGATGACTTTCGATACAGAGAAATTTATTCGGGAAATTGAAAGCCGTATAGGAGTATCAATGCCATTGATTGAATTTCGTATTTTTTCCAAAAGGTTATCAAACGATTGCACTGACATCCTCGTGTAGTTAAAAAACCGGTCTGGGAATGCGCGAATATCTTTGAAATAGGTTTGGAATAAGCCTTTTGAGTGTCTTTCTAGAAAAAGAGGATGAATCCAGTATCTTTTCTTTATTTTGCGTTTTTTACGAGATAGGTAAGCAATAATTATAAGTTCTTCCACGTCCATATTGCTCGACGGAAGGATCTAGACTAGTCGTTGATTGGCTGTTATAACTGGCTGCGCAAATATTCTGGCTGCCGCAGCCTGGCTGCGCAGCCAGGCTGCCTAGTGCGCGGGGACCCTTAATGTAACATTTTGTTTAGTTTCTTTTTGCACGGATCATCCTAATTTTTACACAAGTAATACTGTTAACATTTTTCACATTTCAAATTCTAAACATTTATGTTACGTAAGACCTACTTAGACTATTCTTTTTCATATTTGTCAGGTTATATGCAATAATTTATATTATAAACAATTTATCGATTTCCTTGTTTAAAATCATCAGATGTATAATATGGAGAAACAATAAATCATTTACCTATCCTACACAAAAACATATGTACATACTTTATTTTCCATTACATTGTTTCAATACAATTAACACAACACCTTCTGAATTTTACATTTAATTAAATAAAATTGCGTTCCGTATTGCACCCGTCGCGTCGATGTCTTTCGTACGCTCCGTTCATTATTGTATCTGCTAACAATGTTACTTCAAAGATCACTCACATTTTTTAACCTCTCAACACTTAAGACGTATATCATTCAAGATTTATCGCCATCCAATGTTTGACATTAAAATTTAATGCTTCACTTAAAAAACCAATTGAAAATCTGAGCGATCGCATTGTGGCGACTGTATTAACTTTAGAGTGACGTATTATTAAAAATATTGCCACTTTATAGTAAATAACACAAAAGGATGGTGATATTTTAAAATAATAACGTCAATAATTGGCACGCATGAAAACCGAAGGTGCCCGAAGTATTCCGAAGCGTTGTTCGCTCACGGATTTTACCACATACTGTGACTGATTAATAGTTTTAACTATATCATAACTTTATACCGAGTATTATCGCGGCGTCAATTACATGGCTAAAATACAACTAACTATTATTCATATAAAGGTACCTGAACTTATGCTAAAAGGTTCTCATATACCATGGAAATAGAATTTGCATTTTACAATGACTGTTTAATAAACCTGGTATTAAACAATGTAATGTTCGTTTTAATGAACGGAAAATACATTTGTTTATGTTAATTTGACATAATATTTTTAATCCCCGACGCAAAAAGAGGGGTGTTATAAGTTTGACGTGTCTGTGTGTGTGTGTATCTGTCTGTCTGTGGCATCATAGCTCCCGAACGAATGAACCGATTTAGTTTGATGAAAATCGGATGACCCGTTTAATTAATGATAAGGACTTATTTGTAAGAATTTTAAATTTATGACTAAGAAAAACGACCAAGTTAAATGGTACGATTGAATATCATGAATCAAATAGATACCTATGTATATTTTTTCATGATATCTCTAACAACAAAAAAGAGACTTCTGTCATGCAGTGCAATCTTACAAGCCAAAATTTTACTTTACTTTATTATTTCATTAACAACTAACTATAAATTTCTTCACGCCTCAAAAAATTACAAATTAAAGCAAAAAGATCGCGCATTTTGATTAGAAATTGAAAATGTTCATTGATTTTTTTTAAAAAAAGTAAAATCTATAAAAAATAAAATCTCATAGACAAAAAATAACTTAACAAAATCCATCAACAAGTTAGTGACAATCGTTGATTTTCAATAGAAGCCATCAACAGAGAATGCGATTCGCCATTGAGCTCCCCGCTTTGAATCAAAGCTTAGGCACCTACCTGTGACACAATAGTGTTAAAATACTATCTCACATCTCTTTCTTTACAGAACTTAAGTTCTATATTTCAAATGTGTCAGTACATAATATTATCTGTAATATAGGATCAGTATGATCACAGTACGATATAGGTTGTGGTCAAAACATTCACATATTGGTGGTCAAGATCGCTAAGAAGATAATATCTTTGTTGAAAATTTGCGATGATTTTAGAAGTGTGAAAGATTAGAATTGCTTTGTATTTTTATTACATACACGTATTTTTCGTAAGAAAAGGGACTTGTAAATTCATAAAATATATGAGAAAATTGTGTTAAAAATTAAAACAACAACATAAGTAACTTATTTTCAATAGTCAGAAGTCGTGGCAAGACAAGTCAGATAGCAATAATAAAAACACAAAAACTGAATAAAATACTACCAAATAACATGAATTTATTTAAATTCACGAAAACTCGATATTTTCACGAGCTATTAACTGTCACCCTATTATTTTTATCAGGCACAAGTATAGTTATGCGTTGTGGTCCTAAATTCCCTTAAATAAGGGGTGACGCACACCTGCCTTCACCCTCACTGACACGCGACGGACGCAAGTTGCACGAGCTAAATGTCCAGTTTAATGAGACCTCTGTCAAACAAACTAAGTCTTAAATAATCTAATAACTTTTGACCGCAGTTTTACCCTCATAAATCCCAATCCCATTGGAATTTTGAGATAAAAAATATCCCATCTGTTATTCTTATTTATAAGCAACATCTGTACTAAATTTCGTCAAAATCGGTTTAATAGTTTTTGAGTGAAACAGCAACAAACATCAATACATTCAAAGTTTCGAGCTAAAAATATTAGTAGGATTGGAGAGGTCAACTTAACTGGTGGTTTAAAGGTAGGGTGCGCGCACCATGCTCTAAAATCTGAATGTGTAAAGCAATGTGCATTGTTATGGATATGCGAAATCGTACATTGTTAGGGTGGTAATTTATTATTATTATTTGTCTGTTTTTTAATTCAATGTCCAGCGTGTTTGGAGCTTTTATCTTTGGTGTTCTGGTCTAGAGATATTTAACATTATTTATTTATTTATTGTGTTTAAATACTGTAGGTATTATAAATATTTAATGTAGAATTAAAACATAAATCTAACCTACGACTTTTTGGACAGAGTTTCGTATCTATATTGGGTATTTTTATTTTCCTGAATCTCGAAAATTTTGACTGCTATTTCCTTAAATCAGTATTTTTCAAACAGAGATTTTTTTATATACTTACATGCTAATAACATATTGTCTATGAATAAATAGAACCTAGAGCAGATCCTATATGTATTTATTTTACACTACGAAGCCAAACAAAAAATATAAAAAATAAAAAAAAAATTGATGAAATGCTTCTTCAAGAGCTGACATTGATCAATTGAGTATTGTTTACACGATCTAGAATTGTTAAAAACGTCTCTTGATACAATTTTATTGTTATCAATTGTAGTACAGTCGATTACAAAAGTCATACACTTTTAATATAAATATTTTGTTTTAAAGAAATTACTTTTTTATTATATTACAATACTAATTGGATGAAGTTTTTACGATTTTATTTAATCATACGTTTAAGCTACGTGTATATAATATGTCATTGTTTATTTTATAATAAGTAATCACCACATAGCTAGCTAGAGTATTGTAAAGTAGAAAAATAAAGGGCCTAACCAGTTTTATCGCAACTATTAAAAATATAATTAAAATTAACACTTCTGTGCCAAAATGTACATTTTATTTTGCATATTGTAACCGATCCTAATATAGTGTTGATAATAATGCTGTCTGAGTGTCGACAGTGACGCGAACTGTATTCACCTGAACTATTTACAAACTGTTATATTTTATTGAAACGTAAAATTCCAACCTTTGGCGTAGAACAAAATAAAAAAAGACTTTTATGTATCTTTTAAAAGAAAGTTACAGTGAAATATTTATCTCAGAATGAGCATGTTTATATGCAAAAACTAGAGTTTGTCCAGTTGTTTTGAGGTATTATGATATAGACCATTTTTAAAGAAATGGAAACTCTAAGAGTTATTTACACATAAAATATTTCCACACATAGTTTTTTAGATCAAGTACAAGTATAATAATAATCGACTTTCACCTTTGAAATATTAGTATGAATGAAATAAAAGTAAAAAAAAACAATTTTGTGTCGTATTTTTACATAAAATTGAATAAAAATCATTAAATTTTCTCCTAACAATATGTACAATCAAAAACCTACACTTAACATAAACGCAAAAAACTACCAACATCATTTGTACCCCATTGTTATTTTAATACTCGTATATCACAAATTATTATTACACACAGTTGGTCAATAATCACGCGTGTTAAAAAATGGTTGCGTATAAAAATAATAATACATTCACAATGTTTACAACGGGACTCTATTGGAGGGAATAGCGAACGGGCGCGTGGCTTGCGCATGCGCATGCGATCTATAGGACAGGTGGGCGACAAGCTTTAGGGTGCGTTTCCACTGACGCGGAGCTGGGTGGAGCGGAGTAGTGGAAATTAGCAAGTGTTTTTAAAGCGGGCCTGAGCGGAGCGAAATAAGATAGGCTAAGTAGACACCACTGGATACCAAAGAATTTCATACTAGCAGCGGGCCGCGGTTTCAACCACGAAGTTCTCTTTCTCGTGGGCATACTGGGATAAAATATAACTTAAGTACTCTCTGAAAAGCAAACTAATATTCCCATTTTTAATATTAAAATAGATGAAAGTTCGCTCCGTTCCTCGCCACTCTACCTAGCTCCGTCATGGTAATATAGCCGTGGGTCAGTGGAAACGCGCCGTTATTGTTATTTACCGTCGGAGGGCACTGAGGGTATAACAATTCACTTCCAATCTTCACCTAGACTCGTTTACCATAATAATTTGTGAGCGGTGCGCTTTAAGAATTTAACTCCTGAATTTTATGTATTGAAATTACAACCATTGAATTCTGGGTTCGTAAACTGTGTTCTGTAATTTGTTGTGTTTGTAAACAACAAAGCTTTCAAGTTTAACACTTGAATGGTAGTTGCGTTTATTTTTATTAAGATTAATGGGTTTGAACTAACTGGCTCGGGAGTTGTACTATTATTTATTCTAATCTCGTTGGAGTATAGGGTTAGAATTTTTTTGAACTTTTTAGGAATGAAAATCTTTCTATTTAAATATCACATCTCCCAAATTGTTTTAGATTAAACATCATCGGGCAGTAAACTTTTTTTTATAAATGTACACATGTTAACTCAGAAGAGCAAAACTCACATTTCATAGTTCAAACATGGACTGGCTCTACTGGTGAAATTTGTACCTAAAAATCACCAACACACTTTGGGCTCTAGTTGCGATTCCACCGATACCTCATCACTATACTTTTATCATTTTCATCTTCTTTGCCCTTACAGACCTAAAATCACTTTCTGTTTTTACCGATTTCATCACAATACCCTTAGGCCTTCGCCTTTCTATCCGTTCATTAACAAAATTCATTACAAAAGTATTTACTGTCTGCAAAAACCAGGTTTTGTATCCGTTGTTGGCACACCGGAATACCCCAGGCGAAGAGTCTGCAGTAACTGTTACCTAATCTGTTGCTTCGATATCTACTAAGGAAACCGTCAACATTTGATTAAAGACCTACGTTTGTAGTGTAAGGATTATTAATGCATACACAACTATACATATATAAAATGCAGTTTTGTTTATTTCTTGGCTTAAAAAAGTATACGAATGTATACACGGTGAGTTTAATGCTTAAATAGCAAACATATCTAACCGAGAAAGATTCAATGGATTAAAAAATGTCCTATCACTCAATGGAGTGGCATTTTGAGTTGAATTTCCTCAATAAAATCTATAAAATATGAAATACATTTAACTCATCGATAAAAATATTATATAATTATCATAATTTACTTTAAAATAAACAGTATTTAATACAAAATTGTAAGACGCTTGCAAAAATTTCAACCAAATTCAATTAAACAAAAAACATATTTTATTTATTAATTGTAACTTACAAATCATACGAATCCTCGCTCAGATAAACGTTCTATAAATCTCAAATACATTTCATACTGGAGTTATACCGCTGTATATAAATAATCGTGTCTGTTTGTCCCGGCAATCAGTACGAATATATTAACTACAAAATTAGTCCGCCCGCGGGTTCTTGTCGTTCCCTGTATTTCTACAGGAGCTTACTGGAACACACACGTCAATTGCATCCGAAACGACCGTTCTCTTTACTTTGAATACAGTTAAAAGTAAAGCAATTTGCTTAAACTAGTACTACTTCTTTATAGAGCCCGCCCACGCTTTGTAAGGGTTTCTGTGAGGATATTTTATAGGATAATTGTCATTAAATTTAATTAAACTATTATTAATTTTATTGGTTTTAATAAGTGCTTTTAAAGTAAACAAAACACATTGCCGTCTACCACCGGGAATCAAAGATCCCAGTTATTGCAAATGCTTTCATTTCAAAATAGATCCACAATTCCATTCAGTCAAATAATTACTATTCTCAAACTAAATACACCCAAAATAAAAGATGATATTTTATTATCTCCATTAATATGCAATAAAGTCCAATAAAACAATGATTAAGACATTACCATTGAAACCCATACACAAAATATAATTAAATTGATAAAATAATGTTATTTTATGAAATTTATGGGTCGCAATTTATTAACAAGATATAATTGTTTTTTAATTTAAATGCAACTGAGATACACGTTTGCAAAATGCGGACGCGATCATTTTTGCGTCGCCGAAAGGTACAATGTTTCATTTGTAACGATTATGTAAGTACTACGTACATTTAAATCGTGCTAGCAGCGGTATCTCACGGTTTCTTTTTAATGTATCACAAACAAAGGAAAAAATAAGATTGGTACAAAAAAATTTAGATTAGCTTGGATGTTATGCTGTCACTGAAATACAAAAATTATAAGAAAACAAAGAAGTACTAGTATATTGATTGAGCAAGCACAAAAGATTGGGTCTTTCTGCTACTCTATAGTAGTACAGCTGTTAAAAATTTCTATCTGTGAAACCTCCCACAAGTCAATTGTTTTGAGATAATTATTGAGCAGGGAAAGTTAAGTTACATTAATTTACTACAACCATTAACACATAACAAGAAGAAAAAGAATGTAAAAGATACCTAGAATCGATCAAAAATATGATCGTTGCTAGTAAAAAATCAAGTTGAGGCCGACAATCGTGGGAAGTGGCTGTTAAAAAGACCCGCCATTGTTTCCTTGTCAAGATTGATGGCGGAAACTGTATATCCAGCGCTCGTTTTATTTGTCATTTCCTTCCAAATTAATAACGATATTCATATCATATTTTTACTATATATTAATGGGACTATAATTATAAGTTGTAAAATATAATCTATATTCGCTTCAATTATTTGCGATAACCATTTGCGTACCATCAATCACTGCATTTATTGACTAGAAACTGAAGGTATTTCGAATGTCTTGTTATTTTTTTTGTGAGTTTAATGGGTGTAGCAGTAGCATCGTTATAAACGCATTTGCGATTTGTGCGAAAAAGAGGCGGTTAGGAGGCGTCAAGCAGAACCTTGTTCCGTAATTAACAGATCGGTAACGAACTAATAAACCAAAGATTTATTGTATTTAAAAGAAATTGTCGTTTTTCTTGAACTGCTGTTTTGAACTGTCATTGAAATGAATAGGTGTCAATTTGATAAGTGAAATATTGTTTGACTTTTATTCTAGTAACTAATGGATTGTCTCTCAAGTGTGTAGAAGTGTTTCCTCAAAAGATCTTACTTCTATAAAGAGGACTTAATAACAAAGGTTTCTTAATCAGTGATAAAGAATTTTAAAAACAAAAAGTTCTCATCAAAAAACTCAATCCCATATCACATAATCGTATTAGTCTTATCTTCCAATTTATTTAATTGTTAATTCTTATCATTTAAATACTCAAGTCAAATCCACGATTCACGTGTCACATAAAATTCGAAAAGAACACACGAAATCAAATCAAATCTTAATTACTGATTACAATAAACTGTAGGGAGATAGTTGAAAACTGAAATCTCCATAACGACATGACTTTTCGCTCTTACATCCTAATTGCTCGAGGTAAGGGCTAGTGCATACTTATCTTAATAATTAAGGCTTATCTCCGAGTCAAAAGCGGCGTCAATGTTTTATCGAGCCGCGTCCACCCTTGTGTTATCTTCATTACGACTCCGCCGCAACTTTAATTCACGTGTCCATTAATTTTAAAAGCTGCCGCTTACTTTTATTAAACCAATAATTATCCAACCAGTAATATGGCATTAAGTTCACAGTGATGTAATAAATCATGTGAAAATCAAACGTGGATTATCTTTTCCGATGAAACGGCACATTTTAGTTTGCGAACGTTCATAATTATTGGTTATCGTTCTCTATGAAAACGTTGTATAATTATTTTTGCGTTGTTTTATTTTGTAATTGAATGTAATGTGAAATAGCTCTTAAAGCAATTAGCAATAAGTCTTTCTTTACCTTATTATTATGCAGCTGTAATATTGTCCGCTTCTGGACAAAAATTAAAATATTTAATTATTGTTTTGTGTTGTGATAATTATCACTGAAAGTGATTTATGTTTATGTCAGAAAAACGTTATACTTTCTGTTCTGGTTGAAGGACAATGGGAATATTGTAATAATTTTAGTACCAGTTTCCTACAGAAGCTCAAATAAGTGTAGTAACCTTAAGTGTTAACGGCCGATTACATGCGATTTGGCCAGTTACGAGTAAGTAACGCCTTGCATCGTCGTAAAAAATATTTTTTACGACATATTATGGTCCAATCAATCAATATATTAAAATAAATTGAAAAATTTTGAATTGAAAAAAAAATCATTGAATTCTAACTACATTATAAATATACTTTTCCTTAAAATATTATAAACTCATTAACTAGTAACGCAATTCATTAAAATAAATCAATATGAAAATAAACCAACAAAACTTTTAGTAAATAGTCTACAACCGGCAGTTCACTGCTGATTGGATTTCGTTAACTGTACAATTATCAATTTTATATCAAGAAAATAATTTTACCCGGAAAAAAATATTCATTTATTATACATAGGTATAGCCTTATAAAAAGAGTTTTAGTGTCAATAAAATTCGGTGATTATAAAGGTGGCCATTGACGACTCAATTGAACTGGCGTCCATCCAAAAATGGTCGTCAGTCACCGGATACCAGATTCCAGTGGGGAAATCTAGTTGGCCTAAAGCTTTTGGAGTGACGCACAGTTATGTCTGAACTGATCAGTTCAACTGGCTCGTCAATGCTACCTTTTAAGGTTATGGTTATTGAGATTATAATTTTATTTTTAGGACTCACCGAACTCGTGCCAACGAAAATTCAAGCATTTAAATATACTAAATGGTTCATACGAATTACAATGCTCAGGCTGTAATCTTGTCAGAATAAAACTAAATTAAGGTTGTTTGTTCAGAATTATCCAAATAAGTAATTGTCTTTATTGTTTGTTATAAAGCTGTTATTTTCTGGTTATTCAAACAACGCAATAAAAGTTTGTTTAATTGAGGTAAATAAAAGAAGATGTGTCTGCAGTTTTACTCGCGTCATTCCCGTTTCGTTAATTTAAAACGGTTTTATTTATAAATTGGCCTGTTTCTGAGGTTTGGCAGATTAATATTTTTATTATATTTCTTAGCGTTTACAAATAAGGAAACAGATTATAACAGAAGATTTTTCTGAAAAAAATGTTTAAGTTGAAAACAGAATTATAGGCTAACTTTTTTCTGTCTAGATTTATATTAAATTGTATTCAAGATAATTATTTAATTTTATAAAATTACATAAGCATAAAAGTATTTTTTGAATTCGAATTTTATTTAATCGAATCCGACTTATAAACTTTAGTTCTCACAGTAAGTAACGCAGCAAGAACACAAGTCGTTCACTTAAATTGTTAAGCTCGTTCATCTTTTTTATTTTAATAATGTAATGGTACCAATCAATGTTTTTATATCGAGAAATCAATCGATAAAAAAATATTCGAAACAAATTTTCGTCTTCTGCTACCGTTTGACCGCGCATGCGCATGCCCGCCCTTAATTGCATGTCAACAAATTTTTGAATGAACGGCCGCACTGGACTTGCTACATTCTTATTTTTTACTCATCGAAAATACTTGGTAAACAAGTACCACCTAAGGAACTCTTTCGTATTAACCTATATTTTATTTATTGGTAAGAAAACTTTAGCAATACATATTTATTTTTATTGTTAAATCCGAGTAAAGGTGGCTAATTGTGACGAGTCATTTGAACTGATCAGTCTAGACAAAAAACTGTGGCATCACTCCAAAAGTTTTATGCCAACTAGATTTCCCCATCGGAATCTGGAATCGCTGTTGATTGACGATCATTTTTGAATGGACGCCAGTTCAATTGATCAGTTTGACTGACTCGTCAATGGCGACCTTAAGAAGGAATATCTAAGTAGCTAAAGATATTAGACATAAAATATACAAGCAGGAATATAATATGCTTTGTACAAGTACTTACACTACTAACTATGTACCTACTAGTTATATAGATACGAATGACCATACTTATACCACAGTATAATAAAGAGTAGGTACTAATACGTTTACTGTATTTTACTACTGTATATTACCCATATATTTTTACCCATATAGGCATGAAATAGAGATTATTAAACGATTTGATTAGGTCAGTTATTATAACAAGGTGATAAAGTCATTAAATTTCGAGTATTATATTAAGACATAAAAGTCTGGGGACAAAGTATACGAAACAAATCATCACTATATAGTATAAAACAAAGTCGTTTCCTGCTGTCTGTCTCTATGTATGCTTAGATCTTTAAAACTACGCAACGGATTTCGATAAGGTATATTTTAATAGATACAGTGGTTCAAGAAAAAGATTTTTAGTACAATTTTATCCCCACGTTCTCACGAGATCGGGAACTACGTGGGTAAAACTTTATATAATATTCTTTAAGTCTATAAACCAATTAGCAAACTATTTATGAACAAACGAAGAATTTAAATTAAAAACTCTCTCACAAATCAGCAATTAATTCTTACATTGGATTGTAACGAATAAATAGCTTCTATAAATATTCGTGATTATAACAAATACATATGCAGATAGATACGGCAAACTCCCTACTTCTTAATTAAACCGCCGAAGAGTTCGCTTATTAAGAAATAAATGAAATACAGACACTGTTCAAAAATAACCAGATAAAATATGGATTAATTCATACATTTGTTGTAAAAACGAGAATTCTCGGGTTAAAATGGAAGGAATAATTATTAATGAATGCAAAAATATGTTGTTTATTTTCAAGTCTCGATAGGTCTTAGTATATTTTATAGATAGATCTACAGTAATATTATGAAGAGGAAAGATTTTATTGTTTGTTTGTAACGAATAGGCTCCAAAACTACTGAACCGATTTCAAAAATTCTTTCACTAATAGAAAGCTTATTTATCAATGCGTGACATAGGCTAACTTTTATCCCCGTATTTCCACGGGAACGGGAACTACGCGGGTAAAACCGCGGGGCACACACACACTAGTTTGTTAATAAAATGTGTAGATAAATAAGACATAATAATAATCTGTGTAATAAGAATTAAGATTATGTTAATTGAATCTGTTTGTGACGACGATACTTAAAGAAATATAGAACCTTTTTTATGGTATTACAATGGGCTTTTCCTATAATATTAAAACGTTTTACTAACATTCAGTTTAATAATTTAAGATAACAAGATGTTCCCACTTTTTATTATGTGATAAAATGTTTACCGTAATAATTATGTTAGTATAGATTAAGATACTAACTTTCGGTCCGAGGCTTCTCTTGGTGATTTTTTGTTTTTCTTTAACTCTTTCAAAATGTAGAGTGAGGAGAGCAGAGAAACTTAACTCAAGAAGAGACAAATAGGGTGTCCCAAAAACGACTTCTTGTTTGTTTTTTATCCCGAAATTTCCAAAAGAAATATAGGTTTATTTGCAAGGGTGTCCAAGTCGTTCGTGAAAAGCACACACACTTGTTTTTCCTTAAACCCTGATTCAGAATTTATGTATAAATATTTGAAAGAAATTAATAGTAATTTCACTTGTAATAATTTTAAAGATAAACAACAACTAAAAGCCGGTTAAAATTTGAATAAAAACATTAACGTATACATTGTAATAAGGTTCTTAAATGCTATTAGCGTGTGCATTTCAGAATGTAGTGTGTCCTTACCTAGTTATTCTTATGAATCGGTTATTGGCACTGGTCAAGTGGTCATATACCGGTCCTGGGCCTCAAGTCTGCTAACAATAATGTTGTGATAATGCTTGTAAAAGGTATTTTTATACCGCCATCATGGCTGTTTTTCTTTTTACATTTCTTGTCATTTTAGTATTCTCCTAATTACAACAACTCAACTTAAACGTAGCTCGATGGTTATCAAAACTGTATTCTGACGTTAGTTTGACAGCTTTTTTATTCCAATTTAGACAAGCAACAAAGACCACATTGCCTTATTAATATTTATTTTAAACTGAATACCGAATTTTGACACTCAGACACCATGATCTTTAATTTAGACCTGTTAATTAATTTGAGCAGAATACCAAATTTCTGACAATCTCGTTATAGTGTCTCTATATAAACACATTGTCAGATCAAATAATATCATATAGCAGACTTGACACCCTGGATGCGTGCTTGCCACGCGCCTTGTCTTCTCAACTCATTCATTTTACATACTTGTTGACAGCAGCCCTAATACACAGTCATGATAAACAACACATGTTTTTTAAATCAGTTACTTATATGTAGTGCGCTGCAAAATGTTTTGTTTTCTTACTTATTATCTTGTCATGTATGTTATAATAAACTTCGATTGATGACATGGTCTGTTCTGTTTATGATTATGTTGATTCTAACTAGGGTTGTCTTATTAGATGGGTGTATTATGCTAACTGTGATGTGCGGATTTACTTGCGCACTTATAAAAAATATTGAAATTAAAATTAAATTTAAAAGTAGCCTATTAAAGATGATTGGTTTACTGTAGTTTTGAGTTAATTAATTGCAAAAATAAAATGCTTTTCTACTTATTCTATTCTTATTCTATTTCAGTACTTATGCCGTTTAATTGGGAAAGGAATAAGCTACCAATAAGGTAATAAAATATAAATCATATTTCTAATAAGACAAAATAGAATACATTTTTTTATAATTAATTTCAGCATGGTTTACTTACCTTGGAGTTAACTCAAATATATTTGCATGATCAGCATTTGGATACAACCTACATAATTAATTTTCCTATTATTTCTAAAAAAATAACGAATGCGTGTTCAAAAGCCCGTAAAGGCTATCGTAACACGTTTAACTCCATTAACAGACAAACAGGCATCAATAATTACCCATAAACAAAAAGTTCTAGACAATCAGCCCATAGATCCATCGCAAGCGCAATTAAAATTTCAAATGCCAATTTTGGTTTTAATGTTTTTTTAAAACACATAGTCTGTGGTAGTTTGGTTGACTGTTCTAGATGGAATCCGGACCGGCCTTCGATTGTACGTCGATCTTTACAATGGGTGTGTTCATACAGAAAAATACTTCCAAAGTCTTTGAAGTCTTAGGGTCTGTTCATGCAGATGGCAGTCTGCCAGTCTAAGTTAGATGGTCTAACTAACTGAGTCGCCTGAACACTCTGCTTAACTTAAGCTGTCATAAATATATTGTTTGTCTGTCATAATTGACAGAAAAAAAAGTATAGTAGAATTGGAAGCTTCGGTCAGCGTGACACACTAAGTTAGATAGTCTAACTGAACGGCGCCATTTTTGTTTGTTCTGTAAATTTTTACATAATAAACAATAGATTTAAGACAGTGTAGATTAGGCAGTGTTCAGTCCTACTCAGTCAGACCATCTAACTTAGACTTGAAAGGCTTTGGAAGCTTAGAATGACACTTTGGCGAACGTTCTTATCCTTCCGTTCTATGTTTGGAAGTATTTATAACATAACATAACATAATCATTCACTCCATCATCTCATTATAGTAACGGACCCCTAACTAAGCTCGAAGCTTGTATCTAGGGTATCAGAAACTACACACACACTCATTCACACACACACCCAGACCGAGATAAACATTTGTGGATCACACAAATATTCACCTCGCACGGGAATCGAACCCGCAACCTTACGGATGGCAGTCTGGCATGGTGACCACTCTGCCATCGAGGTCGTCGTATTTATCTGTGTGAACACACCCTATAACCACCGGTCGATGCTGCGTGCGCTGGTAACTGACCAATTAAGTGCAGTAGCGCCTCCGTAACGCACTCGGACGAGTTTTTGTCACAATCCATGTCTCAAACGCGGTTTAATTGGCGGATACTCGTTATTAGGTAGGTTTGAATGTACGCGCGGATAGATTTAACGTTTTGACAGTTTAATGTTTTTTTTTTATTTTAGAAGTTAGGGTTATTTGCGATAATATTTTTCTTTGTAAATTACAATCAAATCGTTTATGAAGTTTTTTTCGGTTAGTTTAAAATGATGCTTATAAGTTTTATTTATATTGTATTATTTTTTCGATATCACATAAATATTATAAAACATAAGTAAACGATATCGTTTTAAAATATTATTTCATTCCATTCACAGTTACATAACAACTAAAACTCCCACGCACTACTAAACTACAAAACGTATGCTTGTTTCACATAAAAATGAAAATGACTTTGAATGTCAATATTCTGTTTAAAAAACTGCCTATAAACATATCAATACGTTATAAAAATAAATGATTTGTTATCGGTACAAAAATTGTAATTTATGTTCTAGAAATAGGCGCGTGAAATCAGAAATAAAAGGCTTGTTCAGGTTATTATTAGTATGTAACAAACAGAAGCCATTTGCCTCTAGAAAACACTTAGGTGTTGAAACTAATGTTTTTACGCTCAACTTTTTGTTTGTGTCGACGTCGAAGCGCATCCAATTACTTCTCTTGTCATTGATAAGTTATTTACTGTTGTGTATTTATCATGAGATAAGAATAAGTTATTATAAGTTGGTAACACAACGGTGGAGGCTATAATTACAGCAATTAACACCTTTGTAAATGGACACTGATAAACAAATGCCAATCGATTCGCGAAAGTACTTCGGTTACATTCGAAACAAAAGATTTAAAAATAGAATTTAAATGGTTTTAACGGATTTTGTAGTGATTTTAATTTTTGTTTAATTTTGAATTTGAATTTTGATTAGAACAGGGATTTCGAACTGCAGACGGGTTTGACCGCGCGACCGCGGAGCTACGCTGGTCATTTCGGGATAAAATTATTGTATAACGAAACAATATATCTTTATATTTTATTATTAGAAAGGATCATTTAGTTGAATTATTATTTATTCCTTGTACAAAATATTTTTATTAATAATTTCGCTGGAGCAGCATGCCATCACGTGCCTCCATTTAATTGAACCACTCAACACGATGCTCACATATTATGATAAAAGTGGAGAATACAAACATAAATATGACACATTACTCCATAACTATAAAGTATATCTACAGTAATAACATGTTTGCGTTCAATGTACGACGCTTTAGGGCATTTGAAAAAAGTCGTACGCGTTTGTCGCAGCCAACCATCCGCGAGCATTAGCCTGTAATGAATATGATCGAAAACCTGCTGTGGTTACACATTACGGCCGGCCGTACGTCCATAGCTCTCCGAACTGGTCCCAATATCGCTTATTATGTATCGCCTTTGTGTTAATCATATCTTTCGCTGGGTATGGCGACTGCTGCTACCGGTCGTCGGTCTATTAATAAAGCCCAGCTTCGATCCGACGGAATGCTCGCAACCTGCTATTGTGCTCTAGTGGTTAAGGAATTTGTCTTTTTAATCGCACTGCCTCCACTATACCTCGAGCCTATTATTAGGGTTAATTGGAATTATTAAAGTTTTATTTTACAACGACTAGGTTTTAGCGGATAGTCGTGATGCATTTGAAACGGCTCTAAAGTGAAGCTTACTTTTAGATTAATGTTCAGTATGGAAATTTTAATTGAGTCAATTTTTAGTGCGTCTATGAATAATTTCACTTAAATGGGTTTTAAAAGTTGTTTTACTTTATTTGTTCGTTTGTACGATGACAACTTTTTTGTTGTTATACGTATGTGACCGTGCGTACGATAATGGCGTAGGAACTCTATAATCACTCTATATTTAAAAGGAATCTCGATAACCGACATTTCAACGAGTATTTTCAATGAGTTTTTTAATCGATTGACGTATTGCGACAAGTACGGGAGAGCCGGCAGTGTATCATTTCGATAATAAGCGTCAATTAATCGAGTACCGTGACGATGTATCATAAACTCGAATTTATCGTAAAATTGCGGGATCGGATCTACAATTAAACGAGGTCCTGGTCGCATACAATCGACTTAATCGTAGTCAACAATTTAGAAATCGAATGATGTTGTTGATGTGCGATGATCTTTCTTGGATACGACACAATAAGTATTGGTACTTCTTGCATATCAATAACATAAACATAATATACCAAACAAACTTAATATACTCGTATATACTTATATTATAAATGTGAAATTTTACGAGGGTCCTGAGAAATAATTGTTTTTATGAGTAAGCTTCAAAAACTACTGCATCTATTAAGGTGAAATGTGGTAAAGATAGTCCTTACATTCTAAGTATATTTTCAAGGGATAAGAATAAACTATCTAAGTGAAGCCACAGACATACTCGTATGTACAAATACATGTATAGCATGTTATAAATCCCATATGTAAAGTAACTTAATCACATATTACACATTTCATATTTACATATACCCAGCTGCAAAGAAACCAAATATTTTCATTACAAAACAATATAAAGTAAATTGTTTTGTTCTTATAAAAAGTGTTATTGTGAATGTTCCCTGAGGCGTCGGCGATAACGTGATAATCTATTTTCTAACTTCTTTGTCATTAACACAATATAAATATACTTTTAGATGATCGGATATGAAATCTTAATTCAGAAGCGAGTTTACTGTTAAGGGAATGCGTTCACTTCTTTCATGGGAATTTCATATTATATTTTTTCTTCTAAGGTTATAGATTTGAAAGTTTGTCTGAATGTTAATCAGAAGAACAAAAATTGCAATACAGTTTTAGATATTTGAAACACATTTATAATATAAGTAACCGACGATGACGTTTTTAAAGTCCGTAATCGCGACATCGCGACTAACATTAATAAAATTGTGAAGCTTATTTTAAAGTTTATAAAATGCATTGGACTACATTGGATTAGTGACAACCAATTAAAACCTACTAACTTTGTTAAAACATAGTTTTAATGAGTGTTGATTTCTAACGAAATGTATAAAATCTTATTAGTATTAAAGTAATTTAAATAACAGACTATATAACTGAAATTTATAAACACTGTTTTATCAATATCGTTTATTCTTATATTTCCCAAACAAAAGTTTTACATTTAATAAACCTTTACTAGACCGCACTTCCCCTTAACAAATCTCATCAAAGAACAAGTGTATCTCGATCGGCGCCTTCGGCTCTAAACACCGTCTAAAACAAACAGAGATATCTATTAATTTCTACCGCCTTATGTGGATTACACAAAAAAATCAGAACCAATATCAATCATACGATACGTCCAAGTTAATCGATACAGATTCAAATATTAAAATCGATACCTAACACGGAATATCGATTAAGAAGTTCATTAAAATAAATTACAGTGTGAGATTTGACTGATGTAATGTTTTTGAAGTTTATATTTACTTGAGAAATTAATAAGTTATTTAAAATTTGATAGTCGATATAATATATGATATCCCTACTTAATATAATATTATAAATGCGAAAGTAACTCTGTCTGTCTGACTGTTACCTTTTCACGGCTAAACTACTGAACTGATTGACTTGAAATTTGGTACAGGGGTAGCTTATGGTCCAGGAAAGAACATAGACTATGTTTTATTCCGAAATTCCCACGGGATCGAGAACTACGCGGGTGAAACCGCGGGGCACAGCTAGTATAAAATAAAAGACAATAATAATATCTAATTTATGATATAAGTAGCACAATATTAAAAATTGTAGAGCTTCTTAGTTTATCTGTACACGCTAATCTAACGAACTACTGATTAATATCGATATATTTTTTAGGGTTGACTAGCCCATTTAATTTTGTCTAATAGGACTACATTACATTACGCTTCAACTATAATAGTTGCGAATTAGAATAGTACTTGATTAAAGAAAATTTAACAGCAGGGCAATTTTGTAAAAACATTACCATTTTACGTCTACTATTAAATTTATTTTCTACTAGCTGTGCCCCGCGGTTTCACCCGCGTAGTTCCCGTTACCGTGGGAATTTCGGGATAAAATGTATCCTATGTTCTTTCCCGGACCATGAGCTACCCCTGTATCAAATTTCAAGTCAATCGGTTCAGTAGTTTAGCCGTGAAAAGGTAACAGACAGACAGACAGACAGAGTGACTTTCGCATTTATAATATTAGTCAGGATAAAATTTTAATAGAGATGTACGGACTAGTCCCTGAAAAAGTGGAACAAAACAAAGGGTATATTCTTTGTTAAGTTACAATAAGTATAAACTTAAACAGGAAACAGTACAAAGTAGATTAAAATAATAGCAATAAAGTGAAGTATCACATAATAATAACAATTTTGGTGATCTAACAAGGTGTCGAAAGTGATTCTTCGAAGAGTAATATCAGAATACATCTCCACAAATGAATCCTTTCAACCAAAACGTTTCTAATGACACGAGGCCCAAATGACCCTAACACAGGGCCGGCTACAATAAAGCTATTATTAATACATATCTTTATAGAGTTCCGTAGCTATAAAGTAAAAACGGGACCCTATTAAGTAATAGTAAAAACGGTCTCTATTTCGTAATAGAATAAACTGCTGAGATTAAGACTCCGCTTTTCGTCTGTTCATCGGATTGATTGCCTGTTTGTTTGTCACCAAGCCTTACCTTATGAAACTAGCTAGATAAATGTTTTTTTTACAAATGATGTACGGCTGACAAATACTTAAAACAGAATAAAATAAACATGTAGGGGGCTCCCATGCAATAATCGTTTTTTAACCAGGATAAAACAAATACAAGTATGGAGGTCTCACAGACAACAAACTTTTTTTGCCGTTTTTTGGTAAAGAACCCGCACGTAGGGCAAGTCCGGCTCGTACTTGACCGCCTATTTCTAACTCATTCTTTATCAGACGCTAGAATCCTTTCAAAGCATCCACTCAATTGTTTTTAGACCACTTTTTATATTGATATCAATATTTTTTACGATCAGTGTAAAGATAAAACAGTGATTTGTTCGAAACAGATATCCAAAGAAATGCCTCTGGGAGTCTTATGATGCGTTTATCATTCGCCGGCAACCAATCTTTTGTATGTAAATGTTTTATTAACAAAAATAAGAATGGAATAAATCAGTGTTAATTTAGTACTTTCAAGTGTATTGAAGATCGATATGTTAAGCTTATCAACCTTTGAAGTGACGCTAAATAGGTATTTAGAAAGATTTTCATCAGTTAACAGGGTGACTGTAAGGTACCGAAAGACCTAAAATATGCAGGATTTAAGCTAAGTATGACATAAATATGGGCGATAATTTTGTTGCTAAATACCAATTTTAACAAGTTTATTGTTAAGCAGTTGATCTGACTTTGATCATTTTAAAAAGTTAAGAAGCTTAGTTTTTCGTAAGAGTAGATTGAATTGAATAATCACCTTTCAAATCACTTAACATGGTAACAAAATTGAGAAATTACGAGATACAAACGCAATTTCTAAATTTTACATATAAATATCAAAAAATATCTAAATTTTAATCTAAATTCATATAATAGACTTAAATAATGCGATCGTCCATAAATTACTGATATAATTGCCGCAGTTCTGACCTATCCTAATTTGTCGAATGTTAATTATACGGATACGCATTCTTAGAACAAAAATATAACAATAATTTTAAACGAATTATATTCAGTTTTTTTTTATATCTTGATTAGATTAAGACGTCAAACCGCGATCTTTTCACGGTCGGCAAAACAGATCAAATTCCTTTAGTTTTGTTATTGATACTGCTTGGTAGGCGTATCGATATATTACGCTTCATAAACATTCACATAAAAAAAATACTGTAGAAGCAAGTTATAGGAGTTGAAACCTTTAAAAAAGATTTTTATGTTAAGTAAACCTGCAAAGCGTTCGTGTTTGATTTCTTTCTAGGCTAATATTATTTAATTATTATGTATAACCTATGTTATGCCCGAACCTTATTTGTCAAAAAGCAGTATGACATTTATACTATCAAGGTAAATTAGAAAAAGCCGTTCTTTTAAAAAATATATTGTTACGAAACGCTTCAACGTTTTTGTCAGCGGTACCTAATCGAGAAATTCCATTCATAACTACATTCATATGTTTTATTCCAAATAAAACAAAAGACTATCACGATTATTCCAAAAAGTATAATCCGAGCAGAAACAATCATGGCAATTGACAATTCGTATGCGACCGAATACATTGGAAACACAATTATATATGAAATATAATTCATTAGACCTCATTATATATTTAAAACAGCAATATTGCTATTGTAAATGACTCAATTATAATATAATAATCACATAATATTAAACTAAAAAATGGACAACGATATTCCAATAACAGTTTTCCTAAATTAAAATTTGTCAATATAGAATTCATTGTTTTTGCTAACGATATTTTTTGTGCAAAAAAACGGTTGACATTTCGTTGTGTTTTATAGAAATAAATACACGTTTTTTAATCTGATCTAAGTTCTTTCGCATTCGGCAAATTTTACTAAAGAGGTCTTATCGCAAAACCAGGGGCTTATCAGTATTTCCCTTGTCCTGTGTCAGCTATAAATTGTTTAAATATGCCATAATTCTTTGCTTCCTTAGATTTGAGCCGATAAATGTTTATTAGAACCCGGGTGGTAGAAAAATACGGTGACAAAAACGGTATACAAAAAACTGCCGACACTTTTGTTTTGGCAAATCTCAAAAAAGTATACCGAAATGTTTGAGGTTGTTCGGTTCCTTATCTCGTGTTTGTAAATAATGAGGGCTCGTGAACTTGTTAACAAGTTTTGAGTTTGTATATCTCTCCTTTTGTGTTGTTGACAAAATCAAATCGTATTTTTGAACGGTAACATACGTTTGAGCAGGTGAAATCATTAATTTCTAATATTTTTTGTATTAATTGGTGATATTATGTAAATTGAACTAAATATTTTATTTATTTATTACCCATTGATTACCTATACTTGTATTACCATTGATTGTGTTATAATGTTTTAATAATATATACGTTTTATTAGGTTCTAGGCACTTTTAGCTTTAGCTAGACACGTTATCCTGCTAATTACTTAGTTAGAATAAATTTTCAGTTAGACCAAAAATAGTATAGCCATAGGTCTACATACAGTCACACTACCAAACACGCACTTATAATAAGTAATGAGGACTTGTACATGTACATGCAAAAAAGTATTTGATAAACGTCGTTTATTAATTGCTGCATCTGCTTTAAAAGGACATCCAAATTATGTTTGATGCAAATTAACATCAACTTGTGTGGCATCTGGACACTATATGTCATCAAACAAGCTAATTGGGGTATCAGGAACTCTCGTTAACATATAAGTACAGCCCTTATGCAAAGTGGGTCTCATCTCAATATGCAACTTGAAATTACACCAAAAATTTATCATTTTGATTATTAAATTTTGTATTTGATTAATTACAGGCATTTTTATCTTGACATGTGATACGTAACCCACAATTTATTCATTTGTTTTTCGATTATGATGTGATTGTGTTGGTTATTTCCATGTTATTTCGTTTACAGTACTGTTAAGCAGATTTATACGTAATGGTGATTTCATTATAGCTTTGGTTATATGTACAGTTACTAAATTAATAGGCAAATAAAGTATCCGTTGTTCAAATCTCATTGCAGGACAAATAATTACTCTCTGATATATTAGCAAAGTGAAAAGCGTAGGCGCGTAATGACCCCGTTTGCCTATTGCATGTGTATGATATCAATGGTTATTTATTACAGAAAAAATATTGCCCATGCTTGAGACAAAATTACAAAATTAAAACACAGAAATCCATAAACATACATACCCTAGCATATAAAATAATGCAAGTCGGTGTATCAGAATTACGTGTAATACCACAGTCTTAACATCTATAGTATTTCTTAATCCTGTAGTAATACTAAGGATAATGACATTGTATATGCATAATTACTTTTTTGAAAAGGTTGCAATAACCACTAATAACGAACTTTAAAATGAGAAGTCGATCGATTCTTAATCCATGTATACGTTGATTAAAGTTTACATTGTAGTCAAAAGATTAATATGTTTTATGAATAAAAATAGACCAATCTAGTAAAATTAAGCAAATTTCTTTCATACTTCAAAAGTACGTGAACAAATTACAGTTTTAGGGTGACAAATCTACATCGAGCTGTGCTGTGCTGGGTCGAGCTGTGATGAGATTTGTCACCCTAAGGGTGACACCCTAAGGGTGACCCTAAGGGTGACAAATCTACATCGAGCTGTGCTGCGCTGTACTGGGTTTTGGTTAATTTTTACTCCAGACAGAGCGCAGCTTCACCCAGCGCAGCACAGCATGCTTTGATTGTATCCTCATTCAAATATATGGCGAGCGAGTTAACCAAACATAGCACAGCTCGACCCAGCGCAGCACAGCTCGATGTAGATTTGTCACCCTTACGCTAATATTTATTTATTATAATTCTGTACATATGTATAAAGGGTATCCCAAATAGAACGCTCAGTGGGGGGAAGTCTAAAACTATAAGAGATACAAAGATCTGGTCTTAGGAACCATGTCATCGATTTTAGTAAAAACAAAAACTGCATTCACAGATTTAGAAAAAAAACTATTACTCTATCTGGGAATTGAACCCGAAAGTTTTGAAAAAATTCATGATCGTTATTTTTTTTCGAGAATTCAAGGCTTAATACTACCAGTATTCCCTACCAGAGTGCAGAGAAATCGTGGCTAATAGAACAAGACCAATCTAAAAAAATAGAAGAAAATTATAGAAAGTTATCTCTTATTTATAAAAAAAACTTAACCTACCTTACAATTTTGATTAAAAGTCCTCTTAAAAAGCTGCAAATCAAAGAGCAAATTTTTTGTACAAAAAACATAATTTGAATGAATAACGATATCGATTGCGATAAATTAACGTTGAAGATCGACGCATCTTACAGATTATTTATGAGATAAATTTGTCTCCGACTCGAACCGTTCTCATTACCGCAGCCGACAAAGAAACCACCGGCAAACATATTTAAAACGTACAGTTGCTAATAGCAAACCCTATAATATACAATTATTGTAATGGTGTGATTTTTACCTGCTAATTAGGAACGTATTGGTTTAACACTTTATATAAATAACTGGCAGAAAATTGGATAGGTTGGCCATTTGTTTCATTACTGTCATTAGTTTTGTTGAAATGTTAAATGCGATGGGAAATAAAAAGGTATGTGTGGTGGTATTTTTCCTACAATATTCTGTAGTACTATAAAATTATTTCTTATGGTTTTTTTTAGTATATTTATCAGGTGCCATACATATAGTAGCAAAAATAATATGTGGTATAATTACCTGAAAAAGGGATTTTGATTGTTATGATCTAGAATCGACCCTGAAACTTACAGAGGCATGCTACCAAGTTTTAATGAAAGTACCACAACTTAGGAAAACTGCCCACTCACTAATACAAAAACGTTACAAAATACATACAGCCAAACATAGAACCTCCTCCGTTTTTGAATTTGAAACTCTACATAACCCCTTGCCTTGAAAATGCATCATTCTCTCTGGACATAACCACAATTCGTGTACAGACCCGCCATCTATCGAATACCTACAAAATTGATACTTTAAAAACTGAGACACAAAAAGCTCTCAAAAGCAGACGCTAAAAATAAATTAGTGTTTGATTATGTCTTCAGCGGTTGTCTGTATACACCCTGCGGGTTCGCGCGTGTTCGCCAGGAGCCTCCTTAATTATTCATTTAAGACAACGGGACACCGATTTATTCTCCAATGTTGCAATTAAATATTTATAAAGTTGTTTCAGAACAAATTTTTGTTCACTGAGAGAGGTTCGCTTTAAAATACTTTTTAAGATAATATGTTCAAAGATGATTGCAATTATATAAATGGATACTTAAAATATTATGTCTATACCTTTAATACTGAGTATTTAAAATCACAAACTGAAAACATATGTTCAAATTTACAGTAAGCGCAAGTTTTTCAATCACAACACATGAACCAACCTCTTAATAAATTCACATAAAACTCGCTTAAAAATCTTAAAATGTTTAAGAATCCAATTCGCTGATAATAAAAGGTCATTATATCGTCAGGTCACAATAGGATTGAACACTATTACCTGTTGGCATGTCTTTAAATGAAACCAGAATATATTGGTGTCGATTTAATGTAGATTCTTCAAAGGGTGAACATTAAATATCGCGTATTTACGATGTCGGTGTACTCAGGCCGGTATGCCATTGTAACCTATCGAACAGTTCAACTTTATTGGCTAATTTTGTTCAATTAAATGCCCTCCTTCTCGTTTAAGTGCGTACGTTAACGCTTCGAAATTATAGCGATAGATAAAGTACGTGAAGTAGTTACTACATTGTGCAAATACTGTTGGTCCACTGTGAGATATGGATGAAAATGTTTATAGTATTTGATTTTTGTTTTAACTTTGTAATGAAATAAATAAGTATTTACTTTATATAGTTTTCGTAAACATTCAGTGGAATATTTTACTTTAGCGTTGTAGGAACACAATTATATATTGAAACAAAGGAAATACTTTTAAATATAACACACACATGAACCTATTAACTTATTAACATGATATAATTTTAATATTGGCTTTTCTAATAAGATTACTATAAACAATTAGAAAATAACAGAATCTTGCTATTACAGTGCGACACATCGCTCGATTTAAATTAATATGTAGATGTAATCATCTTCAGCATACTGGACTTCAACCCTAAAACATTGAAGAAACAATTTATATTAACTGACGTTCGCTTCTCTATTAAAACTATAAACATAAACTACTATATTCTTGTTCATTTCGACCTTACTGACGTATAAAGGGTAAAAAATAAATGTATTAATATGTTAATAAGAGGAAGCGGGTGGTAGCTACCTAACAGTGAGCTTGCATGCTGGGAACATTCAAAGCATTTCATCACAACGTGGACAAAACTATTAATATTTAAAGGAGTTTATTTGAAGAGTCCATGTCATGCTGACAACGAATGTCACAAATCGTTTATAATATAATTTTATTAAGACGCCATGCGTGTGCGATGCGATAATATCAGAGTATTGTGCTATTATGTATGTTGACATGCCCACAAAGGGTTGCGATAGACAAATCAGAGACAATTAATCTGAATGATGCTGTGTTTTTCCTTTTTTATTGTTTATGAATTTTATGGATTTGGAAATTTATGGTTCTTAGTGATATGTGAAAGTTTGTTTGTCTTTTATTCGCGGCCAAATGGATGATGTTATTTTCTGAAGACGATGTGCATTTTGAAGAAGAAGTCTATGGTAAGGTTCACAAGTAAGGTAAGGTCTCAAGTCCTTATTTCGGAGACCGTCATGTAACATTTAGATTTATGTATTGTTTTATTATAACAAAGATCAAAGCATATTTTTTTAAAACTCAAGAAAAAATTAAGAGCATCGTCGTCATCGATAGGCGTCACAGTTTTGTATGTATGTCGTAGAATATTATCGCTATATCAATATATATATTTATATCTATACCGCTGTACCCCGCGGTTTTTCCAGCGTGGAACCTTATCCTTTGGGAACTTTGGGATAAAAAGTATATATGTGTTATTTCTAGGTATGAGGAACATCTGTACCAAATTTAATTAAAATCCATTCAGTAGTTTTTGCGTGAAAGAGGAACAAACATCCACACATCCATACATCCACACTCACAAACATTCGCACATATAATATTAGTAGGATAATGAATAACAATAAGCAGCCAAAATTAATTAAATTCTATAAAATTAAAATAGTTGTGAGAACTGTCGCCTACCACCCACTGTGGTTGTCTCTAGAAATATTTTAATTGCTCCGCTAAAAAGGTCCCGAAACTTTATTTCCCGTAAATCAAATAGCTCTCTCTCTCCACAGTAGTTAGGGTCTCGTTTTTCTATCAGACAAGATAATATCTAACGTATCTGTGTGTTTTTGAAGTCTATAAAAGGAATTGTAATAATAAAAATAAATATATTAAATTTTATGATAGAATTATTTTGGTTATGATTTCCATAACTTGTTTTTTAAACTAAAAAAACACAATATTATATAGGGTGTCGACGCAAAAACACACAAAAAAGGTAAGTACAAGAAGAAAGCAGAAGTAAAGAATAAATGTTTTTTTTTTTTTCATTTTTGTCCCATAGCTGGGTAAAATTCTCCTTCAATTCGTTTCATTTAGTCCTGGCTGTACTCCAGGCAAAGGATTTCTTGTCTTCATTAGTCCGTATCTAACCTCCTTCAAACTAACAGACGCCTACTGACAAACTAATTATCAACCATTAATAAACTAATAACCCCCTATAACCAACAATAATTTGGCATTCACTCATCAAAGACAACCATGTGCGATAGTAGGTAAGATCTTACGAAATCAAACAAAATAATAAGTGATCACGTCAACTAAATAAATAGCTATACCTAAATCCCTCTAAATCATCTGCATCAACCACCTTCAGTTAAAGGGTACCCATTACAAAACCCATCACCGGTGGAACGTTAAATTTCATCCAACAAGGGAACATCGATTAGTACCGTTGCCTGAGCACTGTCACATCAATGTATTCGCTTCCAGAGTTACAGTAAATATGATATTGTTTACCCAAATCTGATGAATTAGATTAGATTGAAGATAATGATGAAATGGTTTCTTTCGGTGTTTATAGTAAAAATGTTTGTGTGTAGGTATATAAAGTTTTCGTATAATGCTTTAGGTACTATTAAATAGAGCAAATAACTATTTTCTTACAACAACAACTCTTAAACAGCACATGATTTTAAACAAGGATGCTTACATAACACAGTAGCTTTGTCACTCTCTAGGTTATGGAGTTCTGATGGCAGTCTCTCCACATTTAATATTGCCGTTCCCCCAAATCTAGTTAAGCCAAAAACATCAATCCTATGTCCTTCTAGTGTGTCCACGAAAAATCGGGATGTAGCAAAAATGTGTAATGTTTTAATGGACCTAAAAATATAAAGCTTAGTCAACAAACAGCAGCAGCAGACAAATAGCAGTATTAAGCTTATGACCCTACTTTTCTAAGTAGGTGGTCAAAAACCAACCCTTCAAAATAGAGACATTAAAACAAAATCTAAAACAAACCGCATACTTAAATTAGAAATCCAAACAATTTTGTGTCATCAAAATCAGTAGCTGCACAGGCGAGTCATTCGAAAGCCATCACTCATTCAAAACGAGGTAAAAAAAGTAAAATTCTGGAGTCAATAAACGTGAGTGTTTGTTATTCTAACAGGAAATCTATATAGTTTTGTAAAAAGATTGGTAAAAAACAAAAAGGCACCACATGGGTGGCGGCTGA
The DNA here is from genome assembly GCA_958496195.1 of Timandra comae. Taxonomy (NCBI): domain Eukaryota; kingdom Metazoa; phylum Arthropoda; class Insecta; order Lepidoptera; family Geometridae; genus Timandra; species Timandra comae. Next base: position 10,717,594 of record OY292359.1, read on the forward strand.
CGACAGTTTAAGTAGCGTAATACGATACAAGTCCAGTAGTTTGTTTTTCTTCACTCCAAATTGTCGGAAGCCAATATGATGATGATATTATTTTGCTAAACCATTTAGAAGCTTTATAGGTGATTTTAATGTGGTGTTTACGGAAGCGGCTTCCAGGCTTTTAAGTGCCTTTTTTTGGGCTGAAGTTTTAGAGCTGTGTTATTAAGTAGATGGTTGTTTCTCGGATTATTTTCTTTCCCTAACAAAATTTTACTAGAATTAAGAAAATTTTAAACCTAAACTTTTGCCCGCGACTTCGTCCGCGTGGAATATTGACTTCCAGTAGAATTTGGGTTTTTCCCCCTTTGCTCCGCCTAGGGGGGGAATTTACAAAAATCCTCTCTTAGTGGTAGCCTACTCCCCCCAACAAACACACGTGTCAAATTTCAGCTCTCTACAACCAGTAATTTCGGTTGTGCGTTGTCTGTCAGTCAGTACATCACTCAGTAACGGAAGAGTTTTATATTTATAGATAGGAGATGTACTCGTATAACGATTGCAGTAGATTATTTTTTTTAAAATCATTCGTTCTTATTGGTGTAACACAGCAGCAACACATATTTTTGATTCGACTCCCGTTACTGGGCTAGGTACTATACTATGTCTTGGCTGTAATGAATTTGAATGATGTGATTCTACCAACCAGATTGATTCTAACTATTATTTCTATTAATTTTAGATTTAAATCAATCATGATTGATATATCGACCTCTTTTTCATCTTCGTATGATTCTTAACAAGGTTCGCTACCTGTATCTATACGAATAAATTTAAAGGCCTAGACTAAATATATTTTTCTTTATAAATGAAGTAAATTACAAAATGCAGTTAGAACAATCATTTATCCAGATATTTCCCTGACCATTAACTACATAGATCTTTACTTTAATCGATAAAGTAATCGAATATTGCATTGTGTTTGTGTGAGTGACGCACGTGGGTAAACCCTCGATGCAACCCCTATTTTATACTCCATCTCTTTCACTCTTACCTGTAAACTGGTATGAAGAAAAGAGACAGTTGTATAATAGTGTGCAAGCAGTGCGGGTTGAAACATCTGCCAGAATCAGATAGATTTTTTTGGTACATTTATCAGAATATTATTTTTATTATTGTGATTATTTCCTGGTTTTACTACATGATTTTGAAAGAGTATTTTTATTAAACAGGCATTACTTTTTCTTTCTTCAATACACTAACACGTTGTTAGTAACGTGACAATAAAAAAAAAGTTAGAGTGATAACAAGTCTTGAAATTTTGAGTCCGCCTTTTCATTTCGAAAGAGCAAAATGCATTTTTGTGTTTCTGCTGCACTTCTAGATTTTTAATAGACTCTTTGTGAAAAGATTTGTTGGTGACAAAGTTAAATACAACAACTAGTATTAAATCCTACTTATCCTAAAAATTCTTCAAACCAAATAAATTAAACGACAGTCATTATGGTAATAAGTAACCAAGTTTCATCTCACGCTTCCCAAATGAAATAAATCACTAAGCAACAAGTTATAATTATTCAAAAAACATCTCATAACGACATGTAACGGTCTCACCATTGAAAGAACAAGAATCATATAGAGCAACTCCTAAGACTTGATCTCAAATCTTAACAAATTTCAAAGTTGATTTCCATAAACTTTAACACAACGGAATATGGGACAAAATTGAATGGCAAAGCTAAAGTGACTATTGTAATTTTACTTTTGTAAGATTTTTGCAAGGAGTTCATTGAAAACGAATGCAGTTTGAAGTTTTGGAAGAAAGGGCAAGTTCCTTCGTCTCACTTGTGGTGTGAAACAAAGAGTTTGAAAAGAGTATTGTGTCTGGACTTCATATATTTTTATGAATGGACAGGATATTATTTTTGCTCCACATTGAAAGGGTTTGCCTGATATACTTTCACTAGTTGCTATGACGGAGCTGGAAGTATTATTGAGATATTATATAATAGTTTTCGATTTGTTTTTATTTTCGTGACAGAACAACTGTGAGGCAACCATGGGTTAAATTATAAACCAGTATCTTCGAAATTTTGTAAAATTGCAAATTGAATTAGTAACAGACACACATACTTATTTTATATTTCGTCTTAGGTGAGTATCCAGTTTTTTCAAATAGGTATTGGTAAAACACCCAATAGAGTGAGACAGTTAACACCTGCAATATTTAAATTGATAAATACACAAATTAAAAAGATTTAGCTTAAGCTAAGACTATAAAAGTAAATTTCGATTCTTCTATTTTGCTTAACTTGACAATTTTTCACTTCACTCTTAATCACTCATATTCAATCTATAAACTATATCCTCTAGCACTAGCTAGTTACCTATTCTAAAACACATTCCATACTAAAACGATTCTCCAAAACTTTAAATTATAACAAGCCAAGCACGTCCCGTCGGTATTCATTTGAATTCCCCCTTCGATTCAATAGTTCATCTAGCCGTCTAAGTGCAACCTAACATTCTACAGACGCCTTTGTGAGTATGACCTTAGCTTATAATTTTCAAGTTGAAGGTCTCCCTTTATGTGCATTCTAATAAGACATAATACACCGTCTGTGTCGGGGAAACCCTCAAAAGGTTGGCTATTTTAACTTTGCATAGTGTAAATAATACAGTAAGTAAACGTTGTTCAATTAATTCTGATGAAATTAGATAAATATCAAAAAGAACCAAAAGCATTCTGCCGCTTTAAATTTGTTGGGATAATATGTCCATCTTCAAAATTAAGATATGACATATAAACTCACGAAGTATGATGTAAAGTTTACGAAACTCGGCATGGATAGGCCTAGACCTCGAGTGAACAGAAATCAAGAGACAGTTAAATAGTGGAACAATAATAAATCTAAATCTCAGTAAACAATAATACAAGAAAGCGACTAGCAGGTACTACAAGACCCAGGATGGCCTAGAATGTACCAAGGCCTAGTTGTTGTTGGAACCCTTAAAAAAGACATACTTATTATGGCCCATGTAGAGAATAATTCAGAATTCTAAAGCCGAATAATGTAAGACTGGTTGAACATTCACACTGTGACGCGTCCTACATTGAGATAGGTTATAGCATAGTGACTCGGAGACCATTCAGAGCACAGATGGAAGGAAATGAATACATGCACAGGTTAGTCGACTCTGCTTTTATTTGCACACTCCTGACCCAGACTGTATTGTTTAGCGTTTTTATTATGTTGGAATGTTATTATTAGATTCAATTGCTAAGAACGGTACAGCTATTAAAGTTATGGGCTTACATTATCCTATTGGAAAATTTAAATGAAGAACTGTCTATAACGTTCAAGAAACTAATGTAGGAAACGTTCAGAATTGGAACAATATAAGTAGTTACGGAATAGGCAGATAAGCGATGTTGTTATAAAAAATCAAACTTTTTGGCTTTATTATACCACTTTATTATTGCCTAAGTATGGATGGAAATTCAGTTTTGTTTTCCGGTTCTTCAATTTTCTTGTTCGTTTCTGAGACTTTGATCACCCTAATTTAGTAACTAGATGAATAGTTAGAGCTAAATGTGGTTTGTCATGACTTAATAAATAGATTTTGTTTTTACTTGCATTTTAACCACCAACGGGTTTTCATAGAAATCATGATTGTGAGTGAATATTGATTTATCCACGTTTAACAAAATTTCTATAATTGAACGCTAGCTCCATAAAAATATGTCATCGCTTTCCATCAGGCGAGATACAGTCAAGTGCAAACCCATTCTGGGCAAAAAAGATAAGCAATACTTTTAATTATAAAACCTAACAACACCAGTCAGACACGAGAATACCTTACTCTCAAAATCGAAGACAGGTTAAGTGCAGACCAGTCTCCCATTCAGTATTCTAGAAGGGTTTCGATGTTTTGACACACGAATCAGCCACATGTTAACATCCAGATTTGCTTTACTTTCCCCCTGATCAACATATGGTCCTTCTAAATATAGGAGTACTGTGATTACAGTTAACCACACAACACGGTATTGCAATCAACTCTATTTCCAATGATATAAGGTTGAAAATGATTTTGTGAGATTGCTCTTCACTGTACCTCAATGATTCGAAGACCACATGTTCGCAAGATGGTGGGCCTCACCTTTCTGAGAGGATTGCGAGGAAAAAACGCGACATCTTGAATTACAGGATGCATTCAGCATTCGAGATTAGGGAGTAATCCTTAATGCGACGCAGTGTTTCTTCATGGGGATTTAATTATTTAAATAAAGCAAAAGTATACGAGCATGAAGGTGTAACGTACATATATCCATCAAAGATATAGATTGAATTAGTGTGATTTTCCACTGCTGGCAAATAACTGTATAAAAAACCTATTTAAAAAAATTAAAGTCTGTGACTTCCACTGCATTAAATAAACCCAATTAAATAAATCAAATTTAATTAAGATATGGCAAAACTATTTACTATTTCACTTCATTAAATCTACTACAAATTTTTGTAAAGTTGATTATTTCCTTTTTACTGTTCTCCATTTCAAATATTGGTATGTTACCGTCTCAAGGGAATAATAAAATTATTTACAAGTGCCTTATAAATAAAAATTAAACTTTAATACATCGAAGACTTGCTAACAATGTATTTTAGGCGCTACGTTATTTTCATTTTAATATTATTTCACTTTTACAAAAATAGGCGTTTAAGATTATTCATATACAAACAAAGCACATCAAATTTTTTTTACTAAGTTATTACCTAAGTCACTTTACCATAAATCACTTTCAAATCAAAATCAACAACAATTCTTTAGACAAAATTTCCTGATTTAATAAAATCATTGAAAAACGTTTTTTTCTAAAATCTTAGGATTGAGGCAATTTATGATTCTTTTCAGTAGCGATTTGAATGGGCCGGCGCGTGCCAACGCTGCGCCCGCGCCGACGTACAAAAACCAAAGGACTTGCAGCTGGCGGGGGCGTCACACGCACACATACACACGCAGATAGGGTACATCTAGTTATTTTATCAGAGTATCGAAGTTGATTAAGAAAATGTATTTTGGGTAGTTTAAAATTTTGATTCCAAAGGTGACAGTGGTTTAAAAAAAAAAAAACTTTTGACAGATCCAAAAGTTTTGAGAATGGTATGATGTAATACAATGGTATGTTGCAAGGATTTTATGGCAATATCGGGCTTGTTCATCTCATTTCCGTTATTAAGGAAAATAATAATAAAATATGAAATATACGTTTCGAAGCAAAATAAAATCCGTATTCCTAAAAAATCTTTTCATATAAAACTATAAATTTACCGTAACTGTATCAGATTATTCTCCAATCCGACAGATAGGCCGGTACCTGGTCGTTGGTAGTGGGGTGAATACATTGTATAAGGTCGTGAATTGAACACAAACCGTTCCCCATGCCGCCCTTTGAAAGAGCATGTGTGCAAGTAAATGTAAGTACCCCTGTTGATCCCCCCGCGAGTCACCCCAGGTGCGCTCGCACGGCACGCGCCATTCCCATCGTGGACGGCGCCCTGACGCCACATAAACACTTCCTATCTAACTTTTACTTACAATTAACCACCTACCACGACTGACGTAATAAACATAACATGTGAAAACCTCTAGTCCAACTAAAACAATGAGTTCTATCGATCTCGTCGTCTTCCGCAACTCCGCGCTCGGCAAGCAGGTGCTACAGGAATCCGTCAACAATACAGTGAACATATCAAACAATGATACCAATCAAAACGGCAGACGTGAATTCATTATTGTGAGAAAGAAAAAGTTGGATTCTCCCGGCGTGGCCGTGACCTCATTAATACGTGCAGCGGAACCAGCTAATGTTTTAGCTAAAAAACCGCGAATCCGTGAGAACAGTGTGGAAGATGGAGGCCGGACGCCGACGCCTCTTGCAGTAGCGCGCAGAAATGCGCGGGAAAGGAATAGAGTTCGTCAAGTCAACGATGGTTTTGCAGCACTCCGCCGTCATATACCAGAAGAGGTAGCTGCTGCTTTTGAGAACGCCAATTCCAACCGAGGACCGAACAAAAAGCTAAGTAAAGTGGAAACATTGCGCATGGCTGTAGAATACATTCGAAACTTAGAAAGTTTGCTCAATATTGGGCATGCTGATAAGGAGAATGGATCTCGTCCTTCTATGGAATCTTTTCCTTCGCCTGCATCCTCATCACCAAGAGACAACAGCCAAGAAAGAAGTTATTTCTCACTTAACTCACCGGCCATAGAAGATGAAGACATGGAAGAGGATGAGTTAGACGGACCTATGCATCAAATACCCCAACAACAATACGTGGAACTGTCTTCAGCTGACACTTTTCAACTAGTTTCTACTCCTCACCTTTACGAAGAAGATGACGTCACTGGGCAGCCACTGACACCTTCATCAGATCTCATCAATCAAGAAGAAGTAAACACTCACCTTTTGGACGGACACTTTCCTTTTACCAGTGCATCGGAGCAGTTCACAGTGATTCCAGAACAAAATTATTTAAGTGAAACCGAAATTCCATTAACTGAAAATGATTTCGAAGTGAAATACGCTGACACTATACACCAGCAGCTGCCTAATTTCGGTGAGAGTGCTGGTCTGTCTTTAGAAAATATTAATCCAGATTTGATTTTGTCTCACGGGGAGTACAAATACAAGGACGATCAGTTTGAGAACCAAGAGTTTAGTGATGTGGAATTGAAGAAAGAGCTTCCTGATATCCAAGTTACTCCAGAGGACAGAGAACAGTTTGAGGAAACGTTGAAATGGTGGCAGGAGAAAACAAGACAGGTTCGTTGTGTGAACAAGGGCGGTAGAGTTTAATTATACCTAGCTGAATACCTATAGATAAGTAATATTGTGATGTAGTTATAAAGTGAAACCAACATACAGCTGTTATAGCCAAAGTCAGTGTTCGTGCGCAAACGCAAGGTGTCCCGTAACGGTTTTGTATAGAATTCCTTCGTAATGAAGGTTTATTTTAATTTAACTTCATACTCTGACATTTATCATTATTGCCTTTTAGTTTTAGTTCTGTGGCCTTATATTTTAAAAGCGATAGAATGTTTACATATTTTTGTAGCTAAATTGTAATGAAATCTATGTTCTTTTTCGCGCCATTTACATTAAATGTGTCAAACGTTTCTTTTGTCTTAAATATTTGTATGAAAATTATAATATTAAACTTGTGTAAACTTGTAATTTTATCGTATCGATCTCGTTTTAGAATTAATTTGTATTAATTTAAGAATGTATTATGTGAAATTAAGACTAGTTTAAACTACCTTTTATTGTATTTATTTCCAAATGTTTAGGCAGTATATTTCTGATGTATTTTCTAATACAATGGGATTAGTTTAAATAAAATGTAATATCTTTTTGACAATTGAAGATCCTTGAAAATAAATTATAATTTTGGTATTTATTAGAAGAATATTAAAAAATAAGTTTTGTATTAAATGTCCTTGTCATATTTTTATTTTGTAATAGATTTGTAATTGTAAATAATTAACTTATTATTAGGACATTGTCCGATTATTTCATTTTGTAAATAAAACGGGCACCTTTTTGTATACAAATAATTTTAAGTCCAGTGCCTTAGTTTAATACAATTGTGATGTTAGATAATTAATAAAATAATTGTAGTATTATTTTTTGGTTTCATTTGATACTTTTACAACATTTTAAATTTTTTTTTAACTAGTCGAGGGAATCGACTTAAATAAGTACGTACAAACATCCCGTTGTATTATATACTTATATTTTAAATTATATTCCAAACTAATTACGAACATTATTTATTTCGAGTTTCCGATTTTTCGACGCCGCTGGTGCAAGCGCCATGATCACGGATGAACAGTGCTAATAACCATGATAACTATAAAACTATATTAATTACGAACAGCTATAAGATAATACTTACTATTTTAATAACCGACATCCAAATAAACAGCAAGAGGTTCTCTATTCGACTTGTATTTTTTTCTAAATTGATTCGAATTTAAATATCCTAAAGAGAATCGAATTTTTGTTTTTATTTATAATTAGTTAGAATACTGATATTATATTTAAGATTAGTTTGATACGGTATATTTGTACGTACCGATAGTCGAATCCCTCGACTAGTTTCAGCCACATTCGGTAGCCTTCATCAGGAGGATGAGTGCGATGCGCCCGTATCAAACTAATCTTAAACAATGACGTTCGTTTCGTTTAATAATAAAAATGATGGGTCCATATTGGCTCACCTAAAGTTCTTTACCCGAAAATGTTTTTCCTAACTATTTGTAGTCCGAATGATCATTCTTCCTAAAATTTTTCATCCTAAAGTTTTAATTCATGCTATTTGTAGTGCTACCGACGATGCTCATAACACTCATTTTTCCGAAAATTTTAATTCATAACATCTTTAATGTAAATATATTTAAACTCCTACTGTTTTTTATCATGCAACGCTTTTATCCCTAAACATACTTACCATAATATTTTCACTCATGCTCAGAAAGAAACATTTACCAAGTGTAATAAAAAATATATGTGGGTAGAAGACGATATTTATAGTTTTAATGATTATTATACGACTCGTTTACGTTTATGCTTATGGCCTGGGATTTTACCATAACCATAACTAAAGGACCAATTCGGTTCTGGCACTTCGCCGGCCGCTGCCGCGGCACGCTCGCTACGCTCGCTCGGCTCGTGCGTTGGGGTCACAGTTCTAACATAACCTAAACCAATAATTAGGAATAGGACCGATTCGTTACTGGAACTTGACTGAATGATTGGAGCAGGACTCTGGTTTTGCTCGCTCGGCTCGTGCGTTATATGTTATACCTACATGTTATGTAAAAACAAAGTTACGAAAAATTTATGTATATAATATTGATTATAATAAATAAAAATAAATCTAAACAAAAAAGATATGACTTTGAATAATAGTATGAACGATGGTTATGTTGAGAAAATATAGGAAAACAAATGATTCGGAATTAAAACATTAGTGACAAAGATTTTAGGAGTTGCGATTGTTAGGATAAAAAATGTTAGGAAGAAAATTTTCGGATTTCCAATTATCGGAGTTGAAATTTTAGGTGAACTTTGGCGCACCCAAAAATGATATTATATATACAAACTTAGAATAACGTAAGAAAAGAAATCAAAAATTTACATCTTTAAAATTACCTCATATTTACACCTTTATATTTACCTCAGCTAAAATTCGATCCTATTAATAAAAAGTCAAAGATAAAACTCTAATTTAATTGCCAGTTATTTGAATGAGAGGCTATTAACGACACATTCTCTAATTTCATCTCGTTTAGACAAAACCCTTTATGCTAATGATCTCAAATTGCTCGACAGTAAATGACCTACTTTAAAACCTTTTAGTTCCAGTGCGGCGCCGCCGGGCCCGCTTCAACCGTGGAATTAATCAATGATTAAAATAGCGATATAAAAATTTATTCTCGGTGTAAACCTTTGTACAATGGCTAGTAAAAAATTGTTCATAGTTTAACTAGATCTGTATATTTTATAAAAAAAAAGTATATTTTTAATTAAATTAAGACTGCTTCCATAATTTTCCGTGTTTATAAATATTGTGACAGTTAATTTAAAAGTTAAAGTGTCTTATTTTAATAAATTAACATCAATATTAGTAAATTTATTAAATAAAGAATAAAAAAAGTTATTAATACATATGTGATTGCTTTAGTTAGTTTAAATTTAGATTATTTATTGTTTCCATAATTATGTACGAGATAATTTGGCTTAAAACTTGTTAGATTACATAATTCTAAAATAATAAGAAGGTACCAATACTTATAATTGTTTATAAAAATAATTTTAGAATTACACATGACGATTTTTAAATAATTTAGATTAAAAAACCAGTAGCATAATGAAAACAAATTAATACTTTAACAAGAGATTAAAAACTGTTTAACTACGGCGAAGTCAGCCTCCAAATTTTGTCCGTTAACGGTAAGTTGATATCGCTATTATGATTGTAATGTGCCGCCGTTATCCCGGGGGTAAAAAATACCCGATTTCAACGGAACCCAACGGGGTGATTTGGAATTTTGGGGTTGCTTTTTAAATCTCGAATTTTATGTGACGGCCGAAGCATTTTTGTGGACTAGTTTACGAGCAAACAATAGATGTTGATTGCTATTCAAGAGGATTGTCCGTTGATTGATCGGTAATGAATTTCAATTATAGTTTTGGACGCTGGAGTGGCTTTTAAATTGTTCTCTCGTCTGTGCGTCATAGTTACTAGGTACTTATATTATTAGGTATTTTCAATTGTGTTTTTTGCAGTACTCATATAAGTATTTCTAGCCACTTCAAGCTAGTTCAGCTATTATTGCAGTGAAGTCCGCATTTTAAACCCTTATTTTCGATGATGCAGTAATCCATAATGGTTGACTACTGAATGAAATTAATTGAAATAATAAGCTTAACAATAAAAAACAATAAGTTAGAGTATTCCAATTTTCTTAACAGATGACTGTGTCTTTATGGCACATCTGGCTAAATTCTAATTTTAAATTACGGAAGTATTGCCAAACTATGTTAACTAAATATTTCAAAGTTGGTAAACTTTACGTCATATCTTGGTTCGACGTCATTTCTTGCTTCGTTCCGCACGCTCCTTGCTTCCGGGGCTTAAAAGAATGTTAATATCATTTCTTTTAATATTTTTTTTATCAAAATATCAGCATATTTCACGCCATGAGCGCATTGCACGGTATTTTGGCTTCCATTTATGTATTTTCCGCTCAATTCGTGACGCCTTCTTGGGAGTGATTAAAGAACATGATTGAAAGAGGACGGTGGCGGTGGCAGATTTTTTTAACTTTTTTTTATAGAAAAAATATTGATTTGGGTGCAAGATTTATTGGATGCAGTTTTAATAAAAGGTTTTTTAGTAATTTCATTTTGTAAAAAAAATAGAGAGGTTTTATCGTGGAAAACTGCCGACTTATAAACACACTAGCTGTGCCCCGCGGTTTCATCCGCGTACTTCCCGATCCCGTGGGAATTTCGGGAATGTTCTTTCCCGGACCATAAGCTACCCCTGTACCAAATTTCAAGTCAATCGGTTCAGTAGTTTAGCCGTGAAAAGGTAACAGACAGACAGAAACAGTTACTTTCGCATTTATAATATTAGTTAGGATATTTATTTACATAAGGTTTTTTTATAATATTTCAGTTTAGCTTGTTACTTATCGATCACACATACTTACTTTTTGATAATACTTAGATTGATATTATAAAATATTTACTGCTAGTTTAATAAATATTAAAAATACATTACGCCAACCAATCCTACATCATTAAAGGGGCAAATATTTACCATTTATCAAAAAACAAATGTTTGATCAACTATGGAATCGAATGCGACATTTCTTGTATCTAAGTGTAAATAGGTGCACTTGGAAACGAAAAGTTATAGAAGATACTATCTTTCGAATCGCTTATTATCGTTAAAATCTAAAGCTTAATAACTATCAGTTTAAGTACGCGCTTTTTACTCACCCTCTACTCCAAAGAACTGAAAAGAAACAGCAAGAAAAGGTTTGTTTGTATTTTGAAACTAACTAAAAGTTTATTACTTCTTTAATATTTGGTTTCAAGCTTAGTATGTATATCTCGATGCATACAAGTACTTAATACCGAACAAATACTTACATAAAGAAGTCGGCTCAAAACACACATTCTTTTTTTAAGTGTACAATATAATTTACAATAAATATAACACTCATATCTATATCAATTTCAAAACATTATTCGATATCAAGGTTTCCGTGTCATTCATGAACCATGTACATTCACGTGAATATCAACAAAGTAAGCAATATGTACTTACTTTATTTGTGTAATCAAATACATTGTTACACCAGTTTAATTAAATATTAAAGATAAACTATATTTATTAGATTCAATTTCGCTTACCACGTGGATCAATAACAGATGATAATGTGTTAATGACCTTTATACTTCTAGAATTACTTACTAGTCTTAAACTGCCTTATTTGCGTTGGATTTTAGTCTGGTTTAACAAAACCTGGTAAGCATTTGACACCTTGTCAGTCAAATCTGTCACTATGACAGTATTCAAAATTGTAAAACCTGGTTTAGTGTTAAACCAAACTAAAAATGCAACGCAAATAAGGCAGATAGAGACGTAGATATCTATAACTCTAGTTTAAGTTTTTTGATACAACAATTTTACTTCTTTACCAAGTCGGTTATCGCCATCTGTCGCTCTGTAGTCTCTATAAATGTAGGCGTAGATCTTTTAAACTACACAGCGGACTTGAATGCAGTTTTCATCAATAGATGAAATGTCCTAAGATTATGGTATAAACATTATTCTTCATCTAAATGTATAACAGAGTTTGACGTAATCTAGACCACAGATTAGCTTTTAAATTATAAATGAAAAAGTAATGTCGATGTACGAGCATAAATGTTTGCTTCAAAACGGATTTAGATTTCATTTTGCAAACGTGAAATTGTGTGGTTAATACTTTTTATTTTAAAATTTCATTTCCAAAAAGGCGCATTTTAATAGCTAGGTACGAAATAATTGATTCTGATTTCGTTTAACAAACACGTGCACTCACAAGTGGAATTATGAAGTTTTATGAAGTAAGTGCGTGGGAATAACGTACTGGTATGACAAAAACCTTCAGTATGAGGAAGATATTTCGATGAAAAAAAGTCCGTTACGACCCGCTATCCCTTTGTGTTCTCGAGGTGTGTTGTACGACTATTTGGTTTTGATACTTGAGTTGGTTTTGTAAATATTTCACCATTTAAAACATCTTCAATATTTTATGTTAAAGCATAAAATTATGGTTTATTTACACCTTATTTTTTTCTTTCTTTCATGCGTTATTTAACTAACATTAAAATATTTTTAAATGTGAACAAAAAGCAATATTTATAGCTTGTTAATTTATATTTTTTTAAGTAATCTAAGTTACACTGAAAAATAACTTTATCACGAACATAATTAACAAATATTTATTTAAAAAAAAAAGACTATACAAAAATTTCTTTATAAACAACAGTTCAAGTATCAAAACTACATAACTTTTTGTACAAGAAGCGATCCAAAGTCAAAGAAACCACTCTATTGTTGCACAATATTTATTCTTGCGAGTCTTTCGGGCCGCGAGGTCGTCCCATTGTCGCTGGGTTCATGGGAACCAGCAAAAAACCAACTTACCTTTAGGGAATCAACTAACAAAACTGAATAAGCACTTTTTCAAAGCGTATCTAGTAAAGAAACGTAAGGAACCACGTGTGCGAACATTTGGGACGAAGCGTTTGTTGTAGCTAATCTCCTAGTGCTATGCGCCTTGAGGAAGGACTTTTTGTTTGCTAATATAATTAATAATGAATGTCATTTTAAGCTTAACCGTAAATATGTCTTAGATATTTTATACTACCTGCTTAGATAGCTTGAAATATAGGTATGTTATAATCCTATCATAGTCTTACATCGTCACAAACCCTTCCTTCATTATTATTAACTTTCATTTTAAGGATGAAGGAGCCATGATCCAGCTCTCTGAGTTAGAATGTACCTGAGATTCTAATGAAAAAAAACTGAGAAACTAATGAATAAACAAAAAATTGTAAAAGTATAGAATAAATAAAAATATATTTTAGTTCCTAAGGAAACTCTATAAAACCGAACTTCACAGCGGATAAAGCTGCAGGCAGAAAGCTAGTGTAGCATAAGATTCATTCTTACAATGTAAACCTCCTTCATTTAAACCCATTACAAAAATCCACAAAAAAGTAAAATAACATATGTTTTAAAAATAAACATAGCTCTTAAATTTTCCCTCACTTAGCCAGATTGTAAGAGATAGTGTACCGAAATTGCTTCGTTTCCGTACAGTTCCTGAGTTTAACGCCATACGGGGCTCGTTTGAGACTACCATCTGGTAACATACAGACAAAAAAGCAAAAACATTAAATTAACTCCACAGTACGAATACCCGAGTCACGGTAACATATGATTCTGTTTAAACACACAAATTGATTGGATTCGATTCGTGTAACGTATTGAGGCGTACGCAACTTGAGTGATTGTTTAGTTATTTAATTAACATTTATTTAAACAAGTAAATTTTGTTTCTTTATTTCCTCTCTTTTATTTACCATAATGTTGTTATTATGTTTATTTATAAGAGAGGTATAATAATATTTAAGTAACTTTCTAGCTTTCAACTTTTGGCGTTATATAGGATCGCAATACATATTTTTAAACGCGCTTCTTATTTTACAAAATATTACTGGCAGAGAAAAGATCCAAAATAAGAAGTCGGAAGTCGAAAGGCGATAGTAGGTAGACGGACGTCAGAAGTAAGAAGTCGAAATCTCGAAATCTCGAAATCTCGGAATCTCGAAATTTCGAAATCTCGAAATCTCGAGAACTCGAAATCACGAAATCTCGAAATCCCGAAATCTCGAGAACTCTTATTTACGAAATCCCAAAATCTTGACATCTCGAAATCTTGAAATCTCCAAATCCCAAACTCTTGACATCTCGAAATCTCGAAATTTTGAAATCCCGAAATCTCGAGAACTCAAAATCTCGAAATCCCGAAATCTCGAGAACTCGATATCACGTAATCCCGAAATCCTGAAATCCCTTAATCCCGAAATCCTGAAATCCCGAAATCCCAAAATTCCGAATTCTTGAAATCCCAAAATCTCGAAATTATGAAATCCCGAAATCTCAAAGTCCCGAAATCTCGTAATCTCGAAATCTCGAAATCCCGAAATCTCAAGAACCCAAAATCCCGAAATCTCGAAATCCCAAAATCTCGATATCCCAAAATCCCGAAATCCCAAAATCTTGAAATCTCGAAATTTTGAAATCCCGTATTCCCAAAATCTCGAAATCCCAAAATCCCAAAATCCCGAAATCCCAAAATCTTGAAATCTCGAAATTTTGAAATCCCGAAATCCCAAAATCTCGAAATCCCAAAATCTTGACTACTCGAAATCCCAATATCTCGAAATCCCAAAATCCGAAAATCTCAAGAACTCGAAATCCCGAAATCTTAAAATCTCGAAATCCCAAAATCCCGCAATTTCGATGTCACAAAATCCCGAAATCCCTAAATCTCGATATCACAAAAACCCGAAATCTCGAAATCTTGAAATCCTTAAATCCCGAAATTCTGAAATCCCATAATCCCGAAATCTCGAAATCTCAAAATCTCGATACCTTGAAATCCCGAAATCTCTAAATTCTGAAATCCCATAATCCCGTAATCTCGAAATCTCAAAATCTCGATACCTTGAAATCCCGAAATCTCAATATCAAGAAATCCCGAAATCTCTAAATCCTGAAATCCCGAAATCCCAAAATTCTGAAATCTTGAAAACTCGAAATCTTGAAATCCCGATATCCTAAAATCTCGAAATCCCGAAATCTCAAAATCTCGAGAACTTGAAATTCCAAAATCTTGAAATCTCGAAATTTCGAAATCCCGCAATCCCGAAATCTCGAATTCCCAAAATCTCGAGAACTCGAAATCCCAAAATCCCGAAATCTCGATATCACGAAATCCCGAAATCTCGAAATCTTGAAATCTCGAAATCTCAAAATCTCGAGAACTTGAAATCCCGAAATCTCGAAATTTCGAAATCCCGAAATCTCGAAATCCCAAAATCTTGAAATCTCGAAATTTTGAAATCCCGCAATCCCGAAATCTCGAAATCCAAAAATCTCGAGAACTCGAAATCCCGAAATCTTGAAATATCGAAATTTCGAAATCCCGAAATCTCGAAATTCTGAAATCCCATAATCCCGAAATTTCGAAATCCCAAGAACTCTAAATCCCGAAATCTCGAAATTTCGAAATCCCATGAACTAAATCCCGAAATCCCGAAATCTTGAGAACTCTCGAGAACTCGAAATCCTGAAATCTTGAAATCCCAAAATCTCGAAATCCTGAAATCTCAAGAACCCGAAATCCCGAAATCCCAAAATCTTGAAATCCCAAAATCTCGAAATCCCGAAATCTCAAGAACCCGAAATCCCGAAATCTCGGAATCCCAAAATCTCGAAATCCCAAAATCTTGAAATCTCGAAATTTTGAAATCCCGAAATCCCGAAATCCCGAAATCTCGAAATCCCAAAATCCCAAATTCTGGAGAACTCGAAATCCCGAAATCTTAAAATCTCGAAATTATGAAATCCCGAAATCTCGAAATCCCAAAATCTCGAGAACTTGAAATCCCGAAATCTTGAAATCTCGAAATTACGAAATCCCGAAATCCCGAAATCTCGAAATTTCGAAATCGGAAGAACTAAATCCCGAAATCCCGAAATCTTAAAAACTCTCAAGAACACGAAATCCTGAAATCTTGAAATCCCAAAATCTCGAAATCCCGAAATCTCAAGAACCCGAAATCCCGAAATCCCAAAATCTTAAAATCTCGAAATCCCAAAATCTCGAAATCCCGAAATCTCAAGAACCCGAAATCCCGAAATCTCGGAATCCCAAAATCTCGAAATCCCAAAATCTTGAAATCTCGAAATTTTGAAATCCCGAAATCCCGAAATCTCGAAATTCCAAAATCCCGAAATCTTGACATCTCGAAATCCCAAAATCCCAAATTCTGGAGAACTCGAAATCCCGAAATCTTAAAATCTCGAAATTATGAAATCCCGAAATCTCAAGAACTCGAAATCTCAAAATCCCGAAATCTTGAAAGCACGAAATTTCGTAATCCCGAAATCCCGAAATCTCGATATCACGAAATCCCGAAATCTCGAAATCCCAAAATCCCGAAATCTCGATATCACGAAATCCCGTAATGTCGAAATCTTGAAATCCCGAAATCCTGATATCCGGAAATCTTGAAATCTCGAAATCTCGTAATCTAGAAATATCGAGAACTCTTATTTACGAAATCCCAAAATCTTGTAATCTCGAAATCTCGAAATCCCGAATTCCCGAAATTTCAAAATCCCGAAATCTCAAAATCCTAAAATCTCAAAATCCCGAAATCTTAAAATCTCGAAATTATGAAATCCCGAATTCCCTGAATTTCAAAATCCCGAAATCTCATTATCCTAAAATCTCGAAATTATGAAATTCCGAAATCTCGATATCACAAAATCCCGAAATCCCGAAATCTCGGTATAACGAAATCCCGAAATCTCGAAATCCTGAAGTCCCGAAATCTTGAAATCCCGAAATCTCGAAATCCCAAAATCTCTAAAACTTGAAATCCCGAAATCTTGAAATCTCGAAATTACGAAATCCCGAAATCCTGAAATCTCGTAATTCTGAAATCCCATAAACCCGAAATCTCGAAATCTCAAAATTTCTAAATTCTGAAATCCCATAATCCCGAAATCTCGAAATCTCAAAATCTCGATACCTTGAAATCCCGAAATCTCGAAATCCCGAAATGTCAAAATCCTTAATTCTCAAAATCCTTAATTCTCAAAATCCCGAAATCTTGAAATCTCGAAATTATGAAATCCTGAAATCACGAAATCCCTAAATCTTGAGAACTCAAAATCTCGAAATCTCAAAAACCCGAAATCTTAAAATCTTAAAATCTCGAAATCCCGAAATCCCGAAATCTCGAGGACTCTTTTTTACGAAATTCCAAAATCTTGACATCTCGAAATCCCAAAATCTCAAAATCCCGAAATCTTAAAATCTCGAAATTCTGAAATCCCGAAATCCCGAAATCTCGAAATCTTGAAATCCCGAAATCTCGAGAACTCGAAATCCCGAAATCTTGAAATATCGAAATTTCGAAATCCCGAAATCTCGAAATTCTGAAATCCCATAATCCCGAAATCTCGAAATTTCGAAATCCCAAGAACTCTACATCCCGAAATCTCGAAATTTCGAAATCCCAAGAACTAAATCCCGAAATCCCGAAATCTTGAGAACTCTCGAGAACTCGAAATCCTGAAATCTTGAAATCCCAAAATCTCGAAATCCTGAAATCTCAAGAACCCGAAATCCCGAAATCCCAAAATCTTGAAATCCCAAAATCTCGAAATCCCGAAATCTCAAGAACCCGAAATCCCGAAATCTCGGAATCCCAAAATCTCGAAATCCCAAAATCTTGAAATCTCGAAATTTTGAAATCCCGAAATCCCGAAATCCCGAAATCTCGAAATCCCAAAATCCCAAATTCTGGAGAACTCGAAATCCCGAAATCTTAAAATCTCGAAATTATGAAATCCCGAAATCTCGAAATCCCAAAATCTCGAGAACTTGAAATCCCGAAATCTTGAAATCTCGAAATTACGAAATCCCGAAATCCTGAAATCTCGTAATTCTGAAATCCCATAATCCCGAAATCTCGAAATCTCAAAATTTCTAAATTCTGAAATCCCATAATCCCGAAATCTCAAAATCTCGATACCTTGAAATCCCGAAATCTCGAAATCCCGAAATCTCAAAATCCTTAATTCTCAAAATCCTTAATTCTCAAAATCCCGAAATCTTGAAATCTCGAAATTATGAAATCCTGAAATCACGAAATCCCTAAATCTTGAGAACTCAAAATCTCAAAATCTCGAAATCTCAAAAACCCGAAATCTTAAAATCTTAAAATCTCGAAATCCCGAAATCCCGAAATCTCGAGGACTCTTATTTACGAAATTCCAAAATCTTGACATCTCGAAATCCCGAAATCTCAAAATCCCGAAATCTTAAAATCTCGAAATTCTGAAATCCCGAAATCCCGAAATCTCGAAATCTTGAAATCCCGAAATCTCGAGAACTTGAAATCCCGAAATCTTGTAATCTCGAAATTACGAAATCTCGAAATCTCAAAATCTCGATACCTTGAAATCCCGAAATCTCGAAATCTCTAAATTCTGAAATCCCATAATCCCGAAATCTCTAAATCTCGATACCTTGAAATCCCGAAATCTCGAAATCCCGAAATCCCGGAATTACAAAATCCCGAAATCTCAAAATCCTAAATTCTCAAAATCCCGAAATCTTGAAATCTCGAAATTATGAAATCCCGAAATCCGGAAATCACGAAATCCCTAAATCTTGAGAACTCAAAATCTAAAAATCTCGAAATCTCGATATCCCAAAATCTTGAAATCCCGAAATCTTGAGAACTCAAAATCTCAAAATCTCGTAATCTCAAAAACCCGAAATCTTAAAATCTCGAAATTATGAAATCCCGAAATCTCGAAGTCCCGAAATCTCGATATCACGAAATCTCGAAATCCTGAAATCCCGAAATCCCGAAATCCCTAAATTCCGAAATCTTGAAAACTCGAAATCCCGAAATCTCGAGGACTCTTATTTACGAAATTCCAAAATCTTGACATCTCGAAATCCCGAAATCCCGAAATCTCAAAATCCCGATATCTTAAAATCTCGAAATTCTAAAATCCCGAAATCCCGAAATCTCGAAATCCCGAAATCCCGAAATCTCGAAATCCCGAAATCTTGAAATCCCAAAATCTCGAGAACTTGAAATCCCGAAATCTTGAAATCTCGAAATTACGAAATCCCGAAATCTCGAAATTCCTAAATCTCGAGAACTCAAAATCTCGAAATCCCGAAATCTCGAGAACTCGATATCACGTAATCCCGAAATCTCGAAATCCTGAAATCCCTTAATCCCGAAATCCCGAAATCCCAAAATTCCGAAATCTTGAAATCACAAAATCTCGAAATTATGAAATCCCGAAATCTCAAAGTCCCGAAATCTTGAAATCTCGAAATTTCGAAATCCCGAAATCTCGTAATCTCGAAATCTCGAAATCCCGAAATCTCAAGAACCCAAAATCCCGAAATCTCGAAATCCCAAAATCTCGAAATCCCAAAATCCCGAAATCCCAAAATCTTAAAATCTCGAAATTATGAAATCCCAAAATTCTGAAATCCCATAATCCCGAAATCTCAAAATCTCGATACCTTGAAATCCCGAAATCTCTAAATTCTGAAATCCCATAATCCCGTAATCTCGAAATCTCAAAATCTCGATACCTTGAAATCCCGAAATCTCGAAATCAAGAAATCCCGAAATCTCTAAATCCTGAAATCTCGATATCACGAAATCTCGAAATCCCAAAATCCCCAAATCTCGAAATCCCGAAATCTTGAAATCTCAAAATCTCGAGAACTCGAAATCCTGAAATCTTGAAATCCCGAAATCTCGGGTACTCGAAATCTCGAAATCTTGAAATCTCGAAATTTCGAAATCCCGAAATCGCGAAATCCCGAAATCTCGAAATCCCAAAATCTCAAAATCCCGAAATCTCAAAATCTCGAGAACATGAAATCCCGAAATCCCAAAATTTCAAAATCCCGAAATCTTGAAATCTCGAAATTCTGAAATTCCGAAATCCCAAAATTTCGTAATCCCGAAATCCCGAAATCTCGAAATCCCGAAATCTTGACGTCTCGAAATCTCAATATCTCGAAATCCCAAAATCCCGAAATCTCGAAACCTCGAAAGACTTCGACTTTTGTTATGTTGCTACACACCTTGGGGAGTACTCAATGACTCAATACTTCCTCCCTTATTTCTATAACTTTGACATCTGCTTGATTTGTATTAAAAATTTAAATTGGATCAAAATTGACCCAAAATTTTTTTATTATATTGAACCCTCATGAACAATGATCATTTAAATATTTTAAATCCGTTGATCCAACAAAAAACAATACTCAGCTAAAACTGCGGAACACAGTACTTGCCTTAACTAAATAATGACTAATGTGCAATTCTTAACAGATGTTTCAATTTGATAAAATATCACAACAATAACTTAGTTAAACAATTACGCATCTAAAATAATAATAATTAAAGAGATCTTTGTGATTCATTGCATTTAGTCATTTTATAACGTCTATAAGTAAACAAAATGTTTAGTCATTACCCACTTTCTTTGTTGGTCGAGTAAATAGATAATAATGTGATAAATATGTGTTTTGTTGATATATAGATCTTTGTCTGTTGCCCTTTAATCTAGTGGATGTTTTATTTGTATATAAATGCAACTTTATAAATACTCGTATAAAGTATACATATTAAGTACATATATATTTATTTATTATCACAAAAAAAGTTAATTGTAAAATAGATTTATTGCGATAGAGTAATTCAATTTTTAAAAACCATACAGAATTTAGCTTAGCCCTCGAAAAAGCAAATAACAGTCGCAAAATCTGACTTTCTCCTATAAGATCCCCTTTTAAAATTCATCTAATTAGACTGGAGTAAACCTATAATCAGGAAAGCAAAGAATTAACATAACATAATCATTCACAACATCATCTCCTTATAGTAACTGACCCCTAATTGTTAACGACTACAAGGAAAATTTCCAAAACTCGAATGAATTAAAAATGGTATAAGGTTATCGCTACGCTAAGTTATCAGTCGTGGTGTTCGTATTAACATAATCGGCGGTTATTACTTACTAGTAATAGTAAGTAGAACAGTAACATGAAATGATGAAAAGCAATTGAAGAATATAAGAACATATTTTTTTTATAGTCTTTTAGAAGTGCTCATGGTCCAGTGCTACCCGCGGATCACTTGTGATCTGTGTGTGCGGTTAAGCAACGTCTGGCCCCGTCATAACTATGATGGGTCGTTACTATAGTTATTTATGGTACAAGCGAGGTAAGTTGGTGATTATTTCCGAGGCGCTATTGAGGCCCGAGCCGTCAGGCGAGGGTCAGAAGATAGCCGAGGATAGTAATCATCAATACTCGCGTGTACCATACAACGTTTTTCAACACATTTGCGAAGAACTTATAATTTTTCGCTAATAAATAAACAGTTTTTCTATTCGCGCGCATCCAACATAACAATGGTGATCACCAAAGACTAGAAGAATATACTCATTAAAAAAAAATTCGAATGAATGAATGAATGGAATCGACCATAGACGTACCAAAAGTAAGGCAACATAGTTGAAGTTTGTTTTTAAAATGTATGGACACCATTTTTTTGGTGTCGAAACTTTTTTAAAAACAAAGCAATTAAAAAAAACAATCTATAACTCACTAGTGAATAAAACGTGTTATTATTCAACTGTTTTTGCACAAATAAGAGCCCCTTTATGAGCAAGTGTGTTGAAAAAAATATTTTTTAATTTCATTAGCGTTTCCATGCTTTGGAGGCCACGTAAAGCCGTCGGTCCCGGCTGTCGTACTAACATCATCGACAATCGTTACGGGTAGTTAGAGCCCTCAAAAGTCTAACATTTGGTTTAACCAAAAAAAAACGTATAGCCCTCTGAGTTGTGAAGGTCTGATAGCAGTCGCTTCACGTAAAATACTGACATTCTGCCTAAATGTGGTTAAACTGAAAACCGACCCCAAAATAGACATAGGATAAAGGTTCGGAAAAGAGAGAGGAACAAAATAACTGCCCCTTAATAAAAATAATAAGATAAGTACATTAGGTACGATGTTCAAATCATAGTAAGCAAAATGGTAAGCTGTTGCTAGTCTAATCGTACATAGAAAGAAACGTCACTAACAGTAAATATTTTTACAGTTTTTATAGAGATAACGAATTCAAACTAATTAAAGATATCATATGACCTCTTTTTCAACCATAAATAACTATCATTTATCTTTACCTCAATTTAAGTAATGTAAATGAAATTATAAATATTTAACTGTGTCTTTGGGTTAGTGTTAATACCCCCGTTGGTATTTCTTCTAAAAGAATACAATTACCAACCGATCTTTTTTTTAAAGTACCTACCTACTACATATCTACATTGATATTATGACCACAATTTCCAATCATATTTAAACATTCCATATTATAAATTATTACTAAATAACCGCTGGTTTGTTTATTATGTGTCGAGAATTTAACAGTAGCTTTCACTAATCGAAATTGACATTGTAGACATTTTAATTACAACCAATTTCTAAATCTATTCGAATCCCTCGACTTGTTTCGGCCACTTACGATGGGCTTCATCAGGAGTTAGATCGAATTTGAACAAAAGAAAAGATAGAATTCCTCATCGTGCGAAAAATATGATCAAATCATTCTCGTATGGGTACTTATATATGGACTTTGTTTTGATAAATATTAAATACTTTTGCGATGCATCTATAAATACATTGCTCTAAACCCTTCAAGTCGTAAACAACTTTAACACTAATCCACTTCACAATGAGATAATTACTATAATCCGTGTTTGCAAGTTCTTAGCAATCATAAATAAAAAGTAATCTTGATGATAACAGTGACATCATTTGAGAAAAAATTTTATATAACTAAGAATGTGCCTTCGTATTAAGTAATATGACTATATATTACATACTATGTTATTACATTTTAATGTAGTATCAAGTTTATACCGAATATCTAAATAATTAATTGAAAGCAACGTAGTAACAAGAGGTTGACAAGAGCTTTGACGTACTACGAATACGACCATCTGTCATATAATTCGGCAATTTGTCTCTAACTAGGTCATATTTATATCTCTAGTACTCTAGTACTTAGGTCGTTCCAATATGTTACTAGGTAACATAACATAACATAATCATTCACTACATCATCTCATTATAGTAACTGATCCCTAACTAAGCTCAAAGCTTGTATCTAGGGTATCAGAAACTACGCACACACTCATTCACACACACACCCAGACCGAGACAAACATTTGTGGTTCACACAAATATTCACCCCGCACGGGAATCGAACCCGAAAACTTACGGATGGCAGTCCGGCATGGTGACCACTCTGCCATTATCTCAATTTAGTCCCATATGGCATTCTCATTCGAAATACAAATTCAAAACCATATTTTCCAACCCCCAACAGACCGGAATCACGCGCAGCCTCACAGATGTAGTTTTGTTACGCAACACGAAACTCAGTCACTCAGTCTGTTTCCTTTACACAATTACTGTCGTTTGAATTATTCAGCATGCTGTTCATAGGTCATATTGTACGTGTATTTGTTTAAACTTGACTTTATACGTTGTTTTAATCATAGTAGATTAAAACTAGAAACTTTTATTGATTGTACAGGTAACCTAGTTTTATTAATTTACTACAAACTTGACAGTTTTTCGCAATTAGACGTCTCTTTATTTAATGTTATCCACGATTAATGAATACTTTAAATAAAAACTAAATCAACTGCCGATTGTATGTACACCCATTTCAAGACGACAATACTAACTCTTGATTGTCAGTTGTTATAAAAAGGTTGGTTTGGAAGAAAATTTTGGGGAAGGAATAAATATAATATATAAGTACTTTTCTCAAACATTATGACAAGTTCAATAGAAATAATAATTATCATTACATTACATTCTTTACTTACATAACATTATTAGTTTATCAGTGACGCTGATACTATGTGACAGGTCAAACATTTTGTCAAGATATTAATTCCACTGCTAATTTGCGTTATATTTGCCAGATTTTTTCTTGAGATAAGAATGCTTTACTTTAATTAATAACTAAAAGGTTAACCATCCAAAAGTGTCGCAAAAACAGCACCCAATACTCTTTATTATACTGTGACTTAATTTAGTATTATATTTGTAAAAAAACCTAATCATGTTTGAGTAAAAATAGAATATTGATACCAATAAAACTTCGTTATTTATATATTTTATTACTGTTTAGCAAATGCATACATTTATTGCTGTCTCTGACTTGTGTAGTTAGGAACACAAGTATATAATCACTTCCTATAAATATCTTATTTAGACTCTATTTCTAAAAATATAGTTAGTTCAAATAATTATTTTCTTAAATAAAAATCTCTGCAATTCTATTTATCATTCTTACATATACATTCACTGTTGTTCTGTTCATAGTTTGTACATTGCGTGTGTCTTGTATTTTATGATTCATGGTTTAGGTTAAGTTTTATAATAGAGATATTTTATTTTATTTTATTTATTTCGTAGAGATGTTTGGGGAAAACCTTTTCTCAGCCGTGTGGGAAATATAATATAATTAATTATTTTCTGCTTTAAACAATATCTGATAAAAACGGATGCGCCAAAGTTCACCTAAAATTTCAACTCCGATAATTGGAAATCCGAAAATTTTCTTCCTAATATTTTTTATCCTAACAATCGCAACTCCTAAAATCTTTGTCACTAATGTTTTAATTCCGAAACATTTGTTTTCCTATATTTTCTCAACATAACCATCGTTCATACTATTATTCAAAGTCATATCTTTTTTGTTTAGATTTATTTTTATTTATTATAATCAATATTATATACATACATAAATTTTTCGTAACTTTGTTTTTACATAACATGTAGGTATAACATATAACGCACGAGCCGAGCGAGCAAAACCAGAGTCCTGCTCCAATCATTCAGTCAAGTTCCAGTAACGAATCGGTCCTATTCCTAATTATTGGTTTAGGTTATGTTAGAACTGTGACCCCAACGCACGAGCCGAGCGAGCGTAGCGAGCGTGCCGCGGCAGCGGCCGGCGAAGTGCCAGAACCGAATTGGTCCTTTAGTTATGGTTATGGTAAACTCCCAGGCCATAAGCATAACCGTAAACGAGTCGTATAATAATCATTAAAACTATAAATATCATCTTCTACCCGTATATATTTTTTATTACACTTGGTAAATGTTTCTTTCTGAGCATGAGTGAAAATATTATGGTAAGTATGTTTAGGGATAAAAGCGTTATGATAAAAAACAGTAGGAGTTTAAATATGTTTACATTAATGATGTTAGTAATTAAAATTTTCGGACACATCAGTGTTATGAGCATCGTCGGTAGCACTACAAATAGTATGAATTAAAACTTTAGGATGAAAAATTTTAGGAAGAATGATCATTCGGACTACAAATAGTTAGGAAAAACATTTTCGGGTAAAGAACTTTAGGTGAGCCAATATGGACCCGATAAAAACATTACCTATACTTTATTCAATTATTTAATCATTGTACCTATGTAGCAAATTTATTCATTACCTATATTGTATATTACTAATTTATTCATTATTTAACCTGAATGAACGATAAAAACCTGATTGTAATAAATAATTAATTAATTGATGCCATGCCATGACTATTTGAAAATAACACAGTTAGACAATTAGACAATTACAGGTGTTATCTAAATATTACAAGGTTAATTTAGTTCAAGTACCCATTATTTTATCACGTACTTAAAAATAAAATAATATATCAGTGAACTTCAATCAATTTATTTTTATCTGAAAAATATATTTTACTAGCACCGCCCCACGATTTCACTCGCATAGTTCCCGTTCCCGTAGGAATATGGGGATCAAATTATGCTAAAAACCTTTCCCTTGAATTACTCTATCTATTATTTGTGTGAACCACAAATTTTTGTCTCGGTCTGGGTGTGTGTGTGAATGAGTGTGTGCGTAGTACCTGATACCCTAGATACAAGCTTCGAGCTTAGGAGTCAGTTACTATAATGAGATGATGTAGTGAATGATCATTATGTTATGTTATGTTATTAAAAGAAACCGCATCAAAATCCGTTGCGTAGTTTTAATGATCTAAGCATACATAAGAACAGACAGACAGCGACAGCGACTTTGTTTTATACTGTGTAGTGAATACATCGGTGCACTTCAATCAATTAATTTTATCTATATGTACTTTCGTCATAGTTACACGTTCTTACCCTCATTATTTTCCGTTTACACTCTTGACAAGCATTTACGAGGTATCGCAACTTAAGTTCATTAAGGGGGATGTTTGGCTAGGTTTTCGCGAGATCGGCATCAGGTAGAGTAGGTACGTAATATAGAATTTTAGTACTAAAAAGTTCGAATTATTCTTATATAAACCTATTAAAAAAATATCAGACCTCATCGTTGAAGCGCTACGATTGCACAGTTGTAACTAAAGAATACCGATTTAGTTACATCCGATGTTTCAACGATGATTTCTTGGATGTAAAGATGTTTTGCCTTAGTGAATCGCCCTCCTGTGTATATACAAGGCTAGCTGTGCTTCGCGTAAGTCACTTTGTTAAGGCCTTATTTTGATGTAACAAAACTTCTAACTAGCATAGGTCGTAAAGTCTTGATGAATATGTCAAATGTATATTTTAATAAAAATAAATTGATTAATTTAAATTGATTGATTGATTTATTAAAATTCATTGACAGACAGATTTATTATTCAAATTATTATAATTAACGGGATATTTACCATGTATATTATTTGTTTCGAGTTTCCATCCGTGATCATGGCGCTTGCAACAGCGTCGAAATATCGGAAACTCGAAACAAATAATATACATGGTAAATATCCCGTTAATTATAATAATTTGAGTGCTAATAACCATGATAACTATAAAAAGATTTATTATTGAATAAAATCTTCGTCGATAATTTGAAATCTTTTAAGCGGCTCTTTTAATAAAAAGCGTTTCCAAATTAGTTACTAAATTAAGAAAAATACAACGATAAAATACAAACAAAATCACCGATTTTCTTATAAACTACTTAAAAACTTTTATAAAAACACACTTTAAACAAACAAACCTCAATACACAAAAACTATTATGTTTATAATATTTTCTATATCTCCACCCACTACAAAAGGGTCCCAATACTTTTCTAGTCAACTTTTTCTATATTTTTTCAACTTTTTTTAAATCTAATTGATAGCACGTGCATCGCTTCCTTTCTGCCACGTGTACTATTGTTATTTGTTAAAATATTCGTTCCGTTGTTACTCGACCGTGGCCCTATTAATGACGACATGATATGCACGGACAAACAACCTACTACCACATATACATAAATATACAGGAACCATTTGACAGTTAAATAAAGCCAATTTTATTGTACTAGTGGTATAAGTACCAACTCATTATAACAAAAATCTGAATTTTAAATTTCGAATTTGGCCTATAATTCAATCAATGAATTTAAATAAAAAATTATAAGGTTTGGAAAAATAAGTTAGATTTGGAATTAATCTTAGAATAGCATATAAATTAAGTCGTTATAACTTGTTTGCTACTAAAAATATTAATTTTTTAATAAATATGTTATTAGGTCTCCGTGATAGGTCAAAATTCTTATTAATTTTGTATCTGTTTTGTGTCAGTAAAATTAGGCTTAGCAACGTTTATATCTGTGATGTAATAACGTCGTCATACTTAGAAAAATACTTATAAATAGATATTTTATAAATTCAAGTTATAAATGGTGACACAAATGGTTCAATAGTAACCATTCCGGACTTCCAAACAAAGGGTTTTGGATACGATTTGCATGTGAACTAGTATTTGTGTAATAACACATTTTTATATCGATCTGAGTATGAAGCAATATATGCATCTGACATACAGTATCATTACATAGTATAAAACAAAGTTGGTTCCCGCGGTCTGTCCAAATGTATGCTTAGATCTTTAAAACTTCGCAACGGATTTTGATGCGGTTTCTTTTAATAGATAGAATGATTAAAAGAGAAGGTTTTAAGCATAATTGTATCATCACCTACTCACGGGAGCGAGAACTACGCGGGTAAAACCGCGGGGCGCTGTTAGTTAAGAGCCTTGATCTACCGCGCGACAACTCAAATTTTCACTCAGTACCTATATACACAATAAACTTGAATTCACTCAGTACCCGAACTCATTCCCAAAGCGCATCAAACCAAGTTTCAAAATTAAATTCATTATAAACTTCCTGACTCCATCATAAGCACATCCAAAATTAGATCTCCTCTCTCCATATGTTCTCCTGGTACTTTTTGTGATAAACAAAAACATGTCGCGTACCAAACGTGGGAACTTTAGAAAAAGTTTCGAAAAAAATGACTATGTTCTATTCACATGTGTCAGGGAATCGAGTTCCACGTGTCATAACAGGAAGATTGGCAACGCGTGCCACTCGTCAATGCTTAGCGATATTTAGACTAACATTATAGAGTTTGTTTGGAAGAATATCTGTGATGGTCCACTTGACTACCTAGATGGCAGAGTGGTCACCATGCCGGACTGCCATCCGAAAGGTTGCGGGTTGGATTCCCGTGCGGGGTGAATATTTGTGTGAACCACAAATGTTTATTTCGGTCTGGGTGTGGGTGTGAATGAGTGTGTGCGTAGTTTCTGATACCCTAGATACAAGTTTGGAACTTAGGGGTCAGTTACTATAATGAGATGTTGAAGTGAATGATTAGTGAATGAATGAATGATTTATTTAGGAAGGCAGGTAAATAACATAACTACGAACAACAGGAGTAGAACAGGAGGTTACCATGCCAGACTGTCCATCAAAGAACAGCAGGTTTTATTCCCGTTCGAGATAAGATTGTTGTTCATTGTTTTTAGTATTTTTGTCTCTACCCTTTATATTTTTCTTTTGTGTTGTTAACTGTGTTTTTAATTTGTAGAACTACTTTATTGAATTAGGTTTTTAACCCTTAATGGTAGATGTAAGTGAAAGGAAAAATATTTGTGCGATCCACCAAATGTTTATCTCGGTGTGCATTACATTTTAAAGCACTGTAGCTCTCAGACCCTTTACCATATCACAGCATTTTAACCCGTTTTTCTTACCCAATCACAACTTTCACATTTACTTAGCAGAATAATATAGTGCAGTAACCTTCATATTTATTAAAAGAAGATATAGTGTTATTGTTAAACGAAACGTACGTCATTATATATAACTATATAATACAACGGGATGTTTGTACGTACTTATTTAAGTCGATTCCCTCGACTAGTAAGTGCAGAGCGAGAAACCCGTCGGCGCGGGCGTATCGCCCTCATCCTCCTGATGAAACAAGTCGAGGAAATCGACTTAAATAAGTACGTACAAACATCCTGTTGTATTATATAGTGAAGAAATAGTTGTTGCGAAGTCGACCAACCCGCACTTGGCCAGCGTGGTTGGCTAAGGCCAAATCTAATTCAGGGTAGGCTCGAGCCCCTCGGTGGGGACATTATATCAGCTGATGATAATGATAGTGGTTCCACAGTTTCTCTCTTTCACATAATAAAAAACATAGGTTCACAATGCATATCACTACATGGTATAAAACAAAGTCGCTTCCCGCTGTTTGTCCCTATGTATGCTTAGATCTTTAAAACTACGCAACGGATTTTGATACGTTTTCTTTAATAGATAGAATGATTCAAGAGGAAGGTTTTTAGTATAATTTTATCCCCACAGTTTTACAGAAGCAGGTACTATGCGGGTGAAACTGTAGGGCGCTGCTAGTGAATAAATAACATAGATTATTAATCTTAGTTTATTAGTATGTATAAGCATTCACTACATCATCTCATTATAGTAACTGACCCCTAACTAAGCTTGGAACTTGTATCTAGGGTATCAGAAACTACGCACACACTCATTCACACACACACCCAGACCGAGACAAACATTTGTGGTTCACACAAATATTCACCCCGCACGGGAATCGAACCCGCAACCTTACGGATGGCAGTCCGGCATGGTGACCACTCTGCCATTGAGGTCGTCATCAGTATATTATAGTAGTATCAGGATACAATATCAAGTACTTAAGTTGAACAAGCGATCCGTGAAATAGAATATTTAATTACGTATCAAGATGTTTATTCAAGGAGAACGCCCTTTTAATACAAAAAGGCCTATTAATAAAACCATTTAGATTGTTAATAAAGTTGTATATTAATTATTTCTAGTTGTCACATAATATGACATAAATATTGTGTAACATACAAAAAATGTTATGATAGGCCGTCGTTGTAGGCCTAATAAGGTCAAAATAAACTGTATTAATTATACAATTTTTATAGTTATTATGTTTTTAACACTTAAGTTATTATAGTTAACGGAATATTTACCTATATATTAAATATTTCAAGCTTCCGATATATCAATGCTGTTGCAAGCGCTATATGATCACGGATAATTTGCGTGCAGGTAAATTTTCCGTCAGCTATAATAATTTTATTTACTTTAAGTTTTGTTTTACTACCTACTTTAAGGAGATCATTATATTATGCTAAGGGACTATTTCGCGATCTTCAAGTAAGGTTCCGAATAGAGCTACTCACAAGTTTTGTATTTGTCATCCCTACAAGTCCCTACTTCCCTACTAATATTATAAATGCGAAAGTAACTCTGTCTGTCTGTCTGTTACCTTTTCACGGCTAAACTACTGACTCGATTGACTTGAAATTTGGTACAGGGGTAGCTTATGTTCCGGGATGAACATAGGCTATGTTTAATTCCGGATTTTTTCGAAAATTCCTACAGCAACGGGAACTACGCGGGTGAAACCGCGGGGCACAGCACTATAAATAAAAAAGAGACAAAATTCTTTTTACTTGGTGAGTAGCTTACTCAGAAGTACTGACAGAAGTATTACTTTACTTGAAGATCGTGAAATAGGCCTTAACTCCAATAAAACAAAAATAAATGTAAATAAAAGTTTATATTTTACTACGTCTAATGGCAAGTGGTTCTCACTATCAAGCTAGAGGTCTCAAATTCAATTCCTGATTCTACAATTCTACATATTTTACACTCTGCTTGTTTTTTTTTTCAAACATGTTTAAGGATCGTCTACACTTGTACTTTTTAACTAGAAATTTACTTATCTAACATATAAAAATAATTGTTAATTTGCTAAAATAATTACTTTAAAATTAGTATTTTGAACACTTTTTTGATCACAATTAAATTTCCCAAAAAATATAATCTCATTCTAAGTTATGGCAAACTTTAGCAGTTACTTATAAGTAGATTAGTTTAAGTTAATAATAAGTATAAATAATGCTTCTAAAATGTGTGTACAATATATTTGTTAGTTAGGTTTTTTTATATATTTGGAAAGTTTGGACTCCATAATGGCGACTTTACGTTCGTGTTGAGAACGCGTTGTAGGGGCCGTTCTACATATGAAAATCCTATTATCGCCAATTCTTAAAAAACTTTACAGCACTAGTATATAGTATATATAAAGTAGAGCTGTCATAATAACAATAATTTTATTTTTTATACTGGAAAGCCTAATAACCTCTACATACCAACGAAAAAATTAAAAACCCTTTCACGCCTGTTCGTGGCTCTGTAGAGACGTCATAATTACAATAATTTCTGAACTACACAGCAGTAATTTAGACTCGCAAATAACTATAATTTCTTTTTTCAAATTTGTTACAAAATATATAATATGTATTTCAATTCAAACTTCTTCTTAGGAAAACCAGAAGTAATTAAAAATTCTCTACAAGTTGTTTACTAGAATATAATATGTTGCATTATCGTATCATGAACATTATACATTAACAACCCGTTTATATGTGCAGTAAATAATGTAATATTTATTTCTATATGTTTATTATCTAGCTGTTTAAAATGCCTATGTCCTTGATTTTTATAAATGTGAATGTACTATTATCTTAAACGTGACGTGAATAATCGTAAAACGTCATAACAATATTTTACAAACACAAAAAGATTTATTTTGGCATAACTCTGCAAATTCTGACATAAATTACGTAATTTTGAATAAAAAATACATTTTCAAACTCGTTTCTGGAGTCAATGTATTCAAAATCTAGTGTTCAATGATTTTTGAAATTCCATGTAACATGAAACCATTGTGTCTACGCAAATTTAAAGATTTGTTCTATTAATTTAAGTAAAACCTACTTCATATTTCTTTTGTAGTAAAAATTTAAAAATATATGAAAATTGTTTGATATCCAACGTTAGTGGTTCCCTAAAGATTCAGTAGATATTGCAACTCATTAATAAAACCCTATCCCTTCATATCTTTGGCTGTTTAATTTTGAAAAGTTATTTCATGATAACGTTTAAAAACGAATTTCATCTTTTGAACAATAAAAGGGTTTTAAAACTCTTTCGAAAAGTTACATAATTCAAATCAAGTGTTCCATCAAATATTCTGTATTCAAATGTTTACATTAAATCAATATTCTTACAACAATATATCATCGAAACCGCCTATTAAATATGCAATAATTATTTCGTAATGACATCGCATACATTTAAAGATAAGACAATGAGCACACTACAGATTAGATAATATCTGCTAACTGACCAATTAATTTCATTTAAATGACTTACTGGGTTAGAACAAATTCAAATTACTTTATAATTAAAATCCTTTGTCTGTTAAAACACTACATTATTAAGTTATTATTCTAATTACGTATCAATGTTTTATTAGACAAGGTTGTAAACAAAGTTACAGTGGGTCAATAGAAGGAGACTTGCTCACAATCACAGTACAAAAACACTCATAATACGAGTTCTAAACGTCATTCACAACGTCCTTGCTAACATCTTTAATCTCCTTTTTCTTACCATGTCTAAAGTATTCTTCTATTTGCAGCAACGTTTTTTCTTTAGT
This sequence comes from Timandra comae, assembly GCA_958496195.1. NCBI lineage: Eukaryota > Metazoa > Arthropoda > Insecta > Lepidoptera > Geometridae > Timandra > Timandra comae. The sequence continues at coordinate 10,750,999 of OY292359.1, forward strand.
TTCGGGTAAACAGAAGTATAAGAACACAGTTCCTAATAATGTTGATATTCCATAGAACAGATACGTTCCATGGTGGCCTATACTTTGAAACATGGCTGGTGCAGTTTTAACAGTTCCGAAGAACGCTATAGATGTCATCATCACACTTATTCCTGATCCCAATCCTTTTGTTTCAACTGCAAACAGTTCTCCAACCATATTCCAAGGCAACGGTGAAATACCCATGTTTGAAACAATTATATAGAACGCCATTAATCCTAATGATATAAATGGTGAAATATGTCTAATGAAACGGTTATCAACTAGATAAAGGTACAAGGCCAACACTATCAAAGACAGCGATGTGAACACGCCACTGAATATAGCCATTGGTCTTCTGCCAGACTTTCTTAATAGAACACAAGCTACCACTAAAGAAACACATCGCAATATATCTATACTTAACATAGCTACGTACGCATAATTATCTTTTGATTTACCAATAAGTTCTTGCATCATATCTGTAGTATACGCGCAAATAACATTGACCCCCGATAACTGTGTTATGACAAAGAATGTTGTCATTATAGACAGCGGCTTCCAAAATTCGGGTTTCTTTATATTCTCCTTCAATGTTTCTAACTTTCCTTTAGTTTTATCTCTTTTTGTTTGTTCCATTATCATTTTGTCTAGTTCCGTCTTCATAGCAACACTTTTTCCTCGGTACCATTGGAATGATAACACACATTCGTCGATTCTGTTTTTAGATGCCAGCCAAGCGGGAGATTCTGGTGCGTAGTAGATAGTAATACCTCCAATTAGAGGAAATACTCCACAGAAGAGTGAAGCAAGGCTCCAATGGAAGAAAGTTCCAAACAAATGTGACAGAAACACACCAGACGCTATACCCAATGACAGTGCTGCTAAGAATAGCCCTCTGTAGCTTGGAGAGCTTATTTCGCCTACAAACACAGGGCCTAAAGGTCCAAGCCATCCTTGGCAGAACCCTGTAATGAATCTTCCGAAGAGGATCAAGCCCATGACGTCATTGGACAGGCCAATGATAATCCATCCTGACATGAAGCAAGTTGATAACATCAGCTGGGCTTTCCGTCTTCCATATCTTTCCATCAAGTAACCAGATATTAGGTTACCGAAGACTAACGCTAATGATGAAATGGCAGCTGGAAACAAAGTAAAAATACGTTAATATTTGTTACTTAAAAACATACTCGTAAACATATTGGAAGATAAAATTTATAAGAAGATTGAAGATGAACCTACCTACCCATGATACCATTTCAGTGGAGAATTTGTGTCTTCCTTTAGCATGTTTTAGTTGAGGTATAAGGATGGCAGATATCCCCGCTGTTGCACCAGCTCCCAAGTTTAGCATGAATACCCCGAAGGATATTAAAGCCTGAAACAAAGACAAATTATTAGAAAGGTCTAAATCATTTAATGCTTGAACGAATTTGTAACTGGGCAGAATTCCCAATAAGCGATCTTTAATTCGAAACCTTAGTGCATCTTGCAATATTTGGTGTAGGGCCTATTTCACGGCCATTAAATAAAGTTACTCACCAAGTAAGGTTAGTTTTGTCTCTTTCTTACTTTATATCAAGGGACAAAGACAAAAAATGTGAGTAGCTACTCGGAACTTTACTTGAAGATGGTGAAATAGGCCCTTAGTTAGACTTTTGAGTAAGTAATTTAAAATTGTAATTGAAATTGCAGGTCTGAATAAAAAAATGTTTTCTACTGTAAAAAAGGTTTCCTAAAGTATCAATTATATTATAAGTACTGTATTACGTATTAATTTATATAATATTTTGAATTGGAGTTTGTTTTTTAGGCTTGTTAACACTGGCTTACATAATATTATGCAAAATTTTTGTCGAAAAATAATGGCGAAATAATTAAAATTTCATGGAAACAGTTGGTCTAAAATTTCTGAATTGTTAAATGTATACAATATCTCATAACTTTATAAATTATTTTAGGTATTTAAGTAAATATATTTTATAATTATTATCGAATATACATATAAAAACTATGAGTTTAAAAATATTTTTTTACTACTAATAACATAACATACTTACTGTATCATCTCATTATAGTAACTGACCCTAACTAAGCTTGAAACTTGCATCTAGGGTATCAGAAACTACGCACACACACACCCAGGCCGACACACAAATATTCACGGCAATCGAACCGCACGGGAATCGAACCCGCAACCTTACGGATGGCAGTCCGGCATGGTGACCACTCTGCCATCGAGGTCATCTACTTCATATTTGAACCCTCACGGCAAAACAATTATAAATGTTTGAAACGTTTGTGATCAACATGCATGGAAAGTGACCACACGGACATGACAATCATAAAGAAACATAGACAAAAAAAACATGTTATAAAAAATGTCTTCGATGTTTAATCAAAACCGTAACAATTGGCATTGGCAGCCAAATTCACTATCAACTAAGCCTTCTGAACTTGATCGTCTTTTTCGAGAAATCTCTCATCTCGTTTTCCCTGATACTGTCACTTTTAAACTTACACTTCTTCTTTTATGCGTGTCGACTCATATATTTAAGGACCAGAACTCGACCATATAGCACTATCAGTGGCCTTGTAAAGGTCCTCGCGTGTGCAGGTGTAAGGACACGCACGACAAGTTATGGGAATTAGCCGTTAAACTTACACTTTAAAATGCCTACATATGCATTGTTATAAAGAGAGCTAAAAATATCATCTTTTGTATACTTACGTATGTTCAATTATGTAAATAAGTTTAATAATAAAATACATGAAAATATCAACTTTGATGTTCTAATTATATGTATAAGTTTCTATAATACTACTTTATTTAGGCGAATGTATAGAAACGTCACACTCGCGTAACCTGACCTTATTGAATAGTAAACAATCAGTATATTATATTTCTTTGTCATGATTTCGTAATGATTTCATATAAATAAATTAATTAATTAATTAAATTGGGGCTTTCTTGGGGAAACTACGAGAATCTAATAGTATAAACATAAGTAAAAATATTGTGACTAACATCTAATATGAATCATGGATCCAGTTTTGTGCATATTAATTTAATACAATATAAAGAATCGTGTCCCTCTTTGTCTATACAAATGCAATAGTTGAATAATTTAAACTGATTAATATATTATGTACACGACTACATACATATTTTGGTCTTGGATAAGGAAGATTTTGGTGATTATAATTGCTGTCATCATTATTGTCAGTCGGACAGATTGGAATAATAGGCCCTATTTCACGATCTTCAAGTAAAGTTACTCACCAATTAAAGTTAGTTTTATCTCTTTCTTACTTTATATCAAGTGACAAAGACAAAACTTGTGAGTACCCACTCGGAACTTTACTTGAAGATTGCGAAATAAGCCTTAATATCTTCAGAGAGAAAGAGGCCTTTGCCCTGCATTGGGATCTTAAAAGATAACCACAGGTCTTAATCACTACATAGTATAAAACAAAGTCGCTTTCTCTGTCCTTATGTCCCTATGTCCCTATCTATGCTTAGATCTTTAAAACTACGCAACGGATTTTGATGCGGTTTATTTAATAGATGGAGTGATTCAGTGGGAAGGTTTTTAGGATAATTTTATACCCATATTCCTATGGGAACGAGAACTACACGGGTGAAACCGCGGGGCGCCGCTAGTCGCGTATAAAAAAATGTTTTTAAATTATTTTATCTCGTCGTTTCGATCTGGTTTCACTGACCGTGGTCACTAGAGGAATTATAATCTGAATTTAAAGTTTAAAAAGTATCAAATGTTTATATGGTTATTTCAACACTTACGGCTTATGAAAATGGAGTATACAGGGTGTCCCGTAAGTAGTGGACCAACGGGATGTGGGGGATAGGGGAAACCGTTACCTACCAGAATCACCAAAATTTATTGTCCTAGGCCTCATAGTTTCGAAGTTATAACGTTTTTTAGTAAGTAGGTGAAATTATCGTACTATGTGCACATTTTTCTTAATTCTACAAATTCTATTACTTATTTTGATGTTATTTTTATTCAAGGGCGTTAAGAATACATAGGTTTTTCTAATTTAAATTATTTTTTAGTGTAGTTATCATTAACATTAAAATTAATCAACAAAACAAGTGCAATTGTTAAATTTCAAAATACTCTAAGTGGTATTTGAGCTGAGCTGGTGTAAAAAAAATGTATTGTAGCCTTGTGGCACTTTATTTTAAAAACATCTACATATCATAAGGATTACAAAAACGTATAACACTGTGGTTTCAAATGAGTAGTTTTTTATTTTAACTAATATCAACGTGAAAGGGAACTTTTGAGAGAAAACAAAAAATCATTGCTAATTATGGAAATTCGTTTATTAATCAATTTATTTTTACATTAAGGGTTCAAAATGCTTTTCTTTAGCTCTTGTGTATTAAAACATCTTCGTATAAAGTCTTTTTGTAAACTTTTTTGGGCTCTTTGATGTTTTTTTATCAATTCAGCAACATGATTGAAATTTTGTGATAACTCTCTTTTTATCAGAAATATTTGTCTCATAAACTGCTTCTTTGAGGAAACCCCATAGAAAATAATCCAAAGGATTCAAGTCGGGAGATCGTGGCCTATTTCATGGCCGATCACTGGCCATGAAATAGTACCTTCGCGTCCAAACCATCGATTTGGGAACGTCTCATTCAAAAATTCAGTCACTTACCGTGAATAGTGGGCAGGTTCACCTTCGTACTGCAACCACATTCTCTCCCGCGCAGTTTCAGGCCTTATGCATAACCAACATCTTCGAATAAAGTTAAGAAGTACGCGAGAGTATGTGGTTCCGCGCAGTTTCAGGCCTTGTGCATAACCAACATCTTCGTTAAGTTAAGAAGCACGTACGAATGTTGCAGTACGAAGGTGAACCTGCCCACTATTCACGGTAAGTGACTGAATTTTTGAATGAGACGTTCCCAAATCGATGGTTTGGACGCGAAGGTACTATTTCATGGCCAGTGATCGGCCATGAAATAGGCCACGATCTCCCGACTTGAATCCTTTGGATTATTTTCTATGGAGTTTCCTCAAAGAAGCAGTTTATGAGACAAATATTTCTGATAAAAAGAGAGTTATCACAAAATTTCAATCATGTTGCTGAATTGATATAAAAAACATCAAAGAGCCCAAAAAAGTTTACAAAAAGACTTTATACGAAGATGTTTTAATGCACAAGAGCTAAAGAAAAGCATTTTGAACCCTTAATGTAAAAATAAATTGAGTAATTAATGAATTTCCATAATTAGCAATGAATTTTTGTTTTCTCTCAAAAGTTCCCTTTTACGTTGATGATTAGTTAAAATAAAAAACTACTCATTTGAAACCACAGTGTTATACGTTTTTGTAATCCTTATGATATGCAGATGTTTTTAAAATAAAGTGCCACAAGGCTACAATACATTTTTTTTACACCAGCTCAGCTCAAATACCACTTAGAGTATTTTGAAATTTAACAATTGCACTTGTTTTGTTGATTAATTTTAATGTTAATGATAACTACACTAAAAAAATATTTAAAGTAGAAAAACCTATGTATTCTTAACGCCCTTGAATAAAAATAACATCAAAATAAGTAATAGATTTTGTAGAATTAAGAAAAATGTGCACATAGTACGATAATTTCACCTACTTACTAAAAAACGTTATAACTTCAAAACTATGAGGCCTAGGACAATAAATTTTGGTGATTCTGGTAGGTAACGGTTTCCCCTATCCCCCACATCCCGTTGGTCCACTACTAACGGGACACCCTGTATACTTCGATAACATACTGCGAACAGAGAAGGTTCGATTAAAACAATAATCATAAGTATATAAGCTCCTACATATAATATGTTTACAATTTAATAGGTCACTTTGAATGATAATGTGGGCGAACTTAAAATAAGTACATCTAAAAACCTAAAACCTTTTTTATTTTCTTTATTTTTTAATATAAAGACGAGCTAACGAACTTGATAAAATAAAAACAAAACTAAGAAATATTATTTGACCGTATTATATTATGGCTGCAAGATATAAGAATCGAATAACACTTTATTAAAGGGATAAATGTTGTTTAGGAGTTAAGATGAACAGATAAGTATAAATACGTATATCTCTGGCAAATAAAGCAAATTTAATGTATAAAAATAAAGAAAGACTATAAAGTAATTGCTATACTGCATTGCCCTAACGGTTTCGTTTCGACCTGGACATTGCACAATGCTTTCTTTAAATTTTTAAATGTAGAACTGCTTTCAAAAGTTTCGAATTGAAACATTCTGGAAGGTTGTTCGTGAAGTTAAGCATATGACCTGCTATTGGATGGATGGTCAAGTTAGATAGATAGTTGCATGTAACGCTGAATTACTCCCCATGGATGTCAAGGAGGGTTTAATCTTTGAGTCATCGATCTAATTTATATTTAGTATTTAGTAGTAAAAACATAGATTTAAATGATGATTCAACTTCAGCCAAATGAGTTTCGTAGCTATATCAATTATAGCAGCGCCCCGCGGTTTTACCCGCGTAGTTTCCGTTCCCGTGGGAATACGGGGATAAAATTATGCTAAAAACCTTACCACTGAATCATTCTATCTATTAAAACAAACCGCATCAAAATCCGTTGAATAGTTTTAAAGATCTAAGCATAAATAGGGACATAAGGACATAGGGACAGAGAAAGCGACTTTGTTTTATACTATGTATGTAACATTTGATATTCATACAAAATATGTTTTATTTAGCAGTCAATAAACAAAAATAGTAAAAACAAATTGTTTGATAAAGATAACGTCGTCATATTTTAATGGAATATTTGGTCAAAATACTGACCAAGTGCGTAATGGACCATGTACTGTAAGTTTCCATTTGATTCTAAATAAGGATTGTTTGTGTTTCTTTCTCGTCGATATTAAAACACAAAAACGTACATAATATTATTTCATGTAGATATAAACAAAAGGCTATTAATAGAATATTCACGATACATTATTTCATAAATATGTGTGTTTGGAATTTGGATAATAATCATTTGGATAATCATTCACTACATCATCTCATTATAGTAACTGACCCCTAACTAAGTTCGAAACTTGTATCTAGGCTATCAAAAACTACGCACGCACGTGGCCAACATTTGTGGTTCACACAAATATTCACCCCGCACGGGAATCGAACCCGCAACCTTACGGATGGCAGTCCGGCATGGTGACCACTTTGCCATCGAGGTCGTCGAAAAAAAATTAAAATGAAAACTTACAGTAACATTTTTTCCTCGAAATTAAGACACAAATGTACTTATTATTTTATATAGAGTCAACGGGCTCTAGATAGAGTAATACTCATTGCATAAATACATAAATAAAATATGTGTTTGGAATGACATGGAAACTTAAATTTCTTACTTTTTCCTCTAAATTAACACACAAATGTTCTATATTATTTTATACATATATAGATATCCAATGAGCTACAGATATAGTAACGCATTAATTACTTTGTTGCACATTTTATTGACTGGACAACAATATGCTTTTAATCCGGAAATTACTAGTAAAACTCAGTACATAGCAAGAAAGATTATAATTGTATATCAAGTATTAATTAATACATTGTATAAAACTCGGTTAAGTCAATTTTGAATAAAAAATCTTATCTATAAAAGTAGTAGAAACTTGATACAATATTATGTAACTAAAATCTGCATAAAACTTGGTTAAAAAAACCAGTTAATTTTTTATAACTAATTCCTGTTTTAACTATGCCCACTTTTTAAAGAAAGTTATTACTTTAATAACGTTGGTATATCTTTATACGGAAAAGTACTTATGACATGTTTAAAAGGGTTCGGTGCCCTATAAAACCAGTTTTGACAATAACAATGAAACATATCTTTTGAATAAAAGTTGATAAAATAAATTTAAATTTTATTTGTTATATATTTTTCTATACCAATGTTTTTCACTTTATTTTGTAGACAAAGGAATTGTATAAATTATTCATATGTATGTACGTATGTATATGTATTACTGAATAAATGGTCGGTTACCATTTTAACTTATTACGATGAAACAGTTCAATAGTTTTCATTCTTCAATTAGCTGATTAACCCAAATTGTCAATATCCACCCATTATCGAATAAATGAATTATAGTTTCATAACTCCTGTTAGTATAAAATTATGAACATTTTACTTACAGTTCATACCAAATGTTATTAATAAATAGTAATAAAGACTTCTACTTACAGTTCAAAATTAATTACCAATTTTAAATTAAATATTTAACACTAAAATTCACAAACACACACCTGTCTTTTGAAAGGCGATCTTTCATTGACATTCTCGTCTTGTTTTTCTAATTTTTCATTTGTATTTTTGTTGATTTTTTCTAACTCTGGCACTATTTTGTGATCCATTTCTGGTGTTTTCAGCGGCACTGCATCGCACATGATTAAGACGTCGACTATGACAAACGTTTATTAGACAAGTCAAGTTATCTTATCGTGAGCTCCACGGGCGAGCGTCGTTCGCATTTGTTCAAAATGATATAAGAAAGAGTTCGAGATTTTGACTCAGCATCGTACTGTTGTTTTTTTAAAACCTGTTATGTAAAATAAAACTCTGTTTCTTGATTTTTGCATCGATTTGACCCTGTTATTGTACTGAAACTTTGTTTCGTAAATATTTTTCTTTAAAATTGTTTTTGTATTTTTTTCCTGTAAAATATTATTAAAATAAAATTCAATCAAATCTTATCTTTTGAGAAATAAAGTCAATAATCTATATTTATTGGATCTAGTATTTATTTTTAGATATTATGTGCTATTTTATTATATTATATTTTTTTATTATATAATAAGCAGCTCTGTACATAGTTTAATGAACATGTAATACATAAGTAGTTTCTTAATTTACTGCCAAAGTCAGAGGCAGAGAATATCTGGGGAAACTATTGCCAATGTAGAAGATTAAGCAAAGGTTTTTTTTCTACAGCTTTATTAACTTTTAGATAGAAAATATAAATAGAGAGATGCATCAGAGGCTTGAAAATAATCGTAAAAAAATGAAGATAAAACCTAACAGGGCTCTACAAGAGCTCTACCTACATGTACATTCCCCTTCTTTTGTTTTATGCCTCAAATTGGGCAAAAATGTTAAGGCGGCCATTTTCAAGTCAGTTGAACTGATCAGTTGAACCTTTACACGTAGTTATCTCAAAACTGATAAAAATATTCTCAAGACAAATAATACCTAAGTATTAGTTTCTTTTTTTAGTTTTCCGTATACGATTACATAAGGGACCTTATTATTTTGAATTCTCCTACTTCTTCTATACTAATATTATAAAGAGGAATGATTTGTTTGTTTGTTTGTAATGAATAGGCTCCGAAACTACTGGACCGATTTCAAAAAATCTTTCACTAATGGAAAGCTAATTTATCAGTGCGTGACATAGGCTATATTTTATCCCCGTAATCCCACGGGAACGGGAACTACGCGGGTGAAACCGCGGGGAGCTGCCTGGTTCCCGATCCCGTGGGAATTTCGGGATAAAACAGTTAGCCTATGTTCTTTCCCGGACCATAAGCTACCACTGTACCAAATTTCAAGTCAATCGGTTCAGTAGTTTAGCCGTGAAAAGGTAACAGACAGACAGAGTTACTTTCGCATTTATAATATTAAGTGAGGATAGATATAATATTCCTTATTGAAGGCCAAATTAAATGCCAGGCGTTACAACCTTCGTGTCTTAATACAATGGCATTTAGTATCTATAATTGGTGCATTCACCTAAGTGCATAAGCTATAGCTACTTGAATTGAAGTGTTTATGATGTTGTATTGAGCCACAATATTTTGCTGTGCCGGTGACAGCGTCTGTAATCGCATCTTTTGATTGTCAGTTAATTGAAAAAGTATCCAAATGACATTACATTCAAAATGAGAATAGTAGCTTCCAATTTTGGCCACCGGCACCTTAGACAATTGGGAATCGATATGATAAATGATGTCAGCCTATATAACGAGACTTTGAAAGTTAAGTTTTCCTTACCGAATACCACCTACTATTTTGTTATTTTCACTTTGTCTTATAGAAAATTTAATTAGGAGTTATTTTTGTATATATGCAACTAGCAGCGCCCCGCGGTTTTACCCGCGTGAATCCCAATCCCATGATAATTTCGAGATAAAAAGTATGCTTTGTGTCATTCTTAGTTATAGGTACATCTGTACCAAATCTAAATCGATACAGTAGCTTTTGCGTGAAAGAGTAACAAACATCCAAACTCACAGACATACAAAATTTTGGCTTTATAATATTACTAGCTGTGCCCCGCGGTTTCACCCGCGCAGTTCCCGATCCCGTGGGAATTTCGGGATAAAACGTAGCCTATGTTCTTTCCCGGGCCATAAGCTACCCCTGTAAGAAATTTCAAGTCAATCAGTTCAGTAGTTTAGCCGTGAAAAGGTAACAGACAGACAGACAGACAGAGTTACTTTCGCATTTATAATATTAGTAGGATTAGGATAACTTAGCTATACTCTACCTCTTTAACTAAAAGCGAGTGACATTTTCCCTGCTCCTTCTACTTAGAGAAATTCGTCCAATCGTCCTTATCCTTAATCCTGAGTCCTTGACAATGGAAAGTCAAATTATCATAGCTTCATGGCAACACTACCAACAAAAATATAACGAGTATTAAATTAATGTGTTAATGGATTGCAAATACTGATACACTGGCAATCATAGCATTAAAACTGTTCGTGTAATATATGTACTGCAGTTTCCTTTATTAACTTCATTGTATGTGGTTATAAATACTGCTAATTATTACTGTGAGCGTTTCCATTGTTTGTCCGATTTTTATGTCGTAATGTACTTATTACAATTTACTAATAGGGATGTCGACTGGGTAAACAAAATTAAATTCTAATTAGTCCGACAGATAGATGTCGAAAAAATATTACACACGTATTTTTTTGTTTTATCAAACTAATAAAGCTGACTTAGTTATAACGCATTAAAGGAGGAGTGGGGGCTTGTGACGATGATTCTTGGTAAAAAAATGTATGTAGCTGTGACGTCACACGAGTTTTCTATGCACTATATCGTCTTAATTATTTGTTTGTATCAAAAAAGAGAAAATACGTGTCCAATATTTCTGCGAAATCTATCTGAAGGAGTAATTAGTTTTTTAGTCGACATCCCTATTCTACCTACTCTTTTTACACTACTCTCTATTTGACCCATGGAGTATATTTTACATGAATTTTCTTAATCAAGTCATTCAGTATACACCACAGACTTTGTTACACACCGATAAAAACAATCTTCTGGCTACTGGTAAAATAATTATTAATGAAATTGATACTCGCTTAATTTCCTTCAAGTATGGCAGTATGGTTATCGTAAACGACAAAGTAGTTTTAATAAATTGCTACGTTCAACGTTATGAATTGATGAACAATCTTAAATATTTAAGCCTTCTTAAAAAAATATCTGTCTGTCTGTGGCATCATAGCTCTCGAACGGCTGAACTGATTTCAATTTAGTTTTTTTTTTATTAAAGGGGACTTACGTGCGAGTGTTCTTAGACATGTTTGATGAAAATCGGTTGACCCGTTTATAAGTTATGGGGGTTTGAAAGTAATTGTGTTGGGGATTTTTTTAATTTTTAATTTTAATAAAATAGTACCGTACGAAACAATGGAAACAGGACCGCAATTAAACTTGCAATAGTAATATTAAACCGTATAATGTTAAGGCTGAGTTGATTTTAGGAGATTGGGAACATCACACGATACAAAATGGATTCTCATGTGAGTTATAAATTAATAAGCAAATAATACAATAAAGATTTTTTTCAATTTGATCCAGTTTTAGTTATATCCTTTAGTTATGATTTTAAGGGCCTATTTCACAACCTTCAAGTAAAGTTACTCACCAAGTAAAGTTAGTTTTGTCTCTTTCTTACTTTATTTAAAGTGACAAAGACAAAACTTGTGAGTTTTCTCTCGGAACTTTACTTGAAGATGGTGAAATAGGACTTATAGTTCTCGATTCAAGACATAAGACAAGACTTAATTTTATAATTTTTATTTTTGGACATATTTTTCTTTCAAATTTTATTATCTCCGGCGCTTACCTAACAACAACAAATCACTTAATTTATTTGTGGACATGTTATGCGCACCTATGATTATGATAATGAGGACTATAAATGACATTAAAAGTTGATATAATCGTAAAATTAATTATTTATTACATATTTTTTTGCAGACAAAAACACCTAAATTAAATGTGAAAAAATAGTATTTTATTTATTATTTTAAGGTTTTATTATTTTGAATTCTAACCTTGGATATAGATTTTTAGATTTAATAAAAGAATAGAAAATGTCATTACAGGTAAACAAAAATAAGTAAATTGACATATTTTTGTTATAAATCTATTATTATACGTTGAATCCTTGTCGCCTACACATTTTTTATTTGCAATGCAACACATTGAATTTGCTCAGTCATTTTGTACAGGAGAAAGTTTATCAAAAATTCTTAACAAAAATTAAATAAACAAAATCACGCACAAACAAAGTAAAGAACACGCAAGGATTATATTCGAATTTCGAAATTGTATAAATATATTCGGAACCATAATTATTTTTCTCATGTCACATAAAGTTTACAAGAAATGGTTACACACGGTCGGCTGTGACAGGATGGAAATATATTTGCATAAAAGGTTTCCTCGATAATCTCGGCGCCTGATAACCTTTGTTAAAGCAAGGACATATAGTAATATTAATTGTTTGTACTTTAGTAAGTATGAAGAAAGAAAAGTTATATTGACTTACAACGAAGTTTAGAGGCTGTGAAAGTAAATCCACTACATACCTAGTATTAAACAAAGTCGCTTCCCGCTGTCTGTCCTTATGTAAGCTATATCTACGCAACGAATTTCGATGTGGTTTTCTTTAATATATAGAGTGATTGAAGGAAGGTTTTTAGTATAATTTTATCCCCGCATTCTCACGGGTGCGGGAACTACGTGGGTGAAACCGTGGAGCACTGCTAGTAGAGAAATAGACGGTTGAAATTTGATTTTACTAATAAAAATATTTGATTTTAGTCCAAGGTTCCATAATATTACCATATACGGTAATCGAACCCGCAACTCTCCAATCGCATACTTAAAACAATGTCGTATCACCAACTTTACACATTTAAAATTAGATTTTAAAACCGAAAACAATTAAATTCGTTTTTACTTCGTCATTGTATAAGTAATATGTAAATAGACACCTAGAGTATTAAATAACATGACGAATACGTCGAAAATAAAAGCTTTGTCATCAAAGTAATCAGTTATTCATAAATTATTGACTTCACTGTTCCATTTTGATCGAGTTTGAGTGCAATTTAGGTAGGTTTTTAACTATATTTTTACTAAATATTTAACGGTTTCAGGGTAAGAATTTTATTTATTTAATTGTCATAAGAGTTTCTGGGGACAATATCATAGAAAGAGAGAAAGGGAAAGAAAATAATTATTCCACTAACTTAGAATAAACTTAACTTAATCTAACCTAATGTTAGGTTATGATAGAATATAATTTTATAAATTTTAGCGTAAGGATTAGGATTCATAACCTTGTATACATTACATACATATCTACTATATAAAAATAAGTTGGGTTTTCCTTCCTGACGCTATAACTCCAGAACGCACAAACCGATTTCCACGGTTTTGCATTCGTTGAAAATATCTCGGGCTCCGTGAGGTTTATAGCACTATAATTTATCCCTGTATTCCCACGGGTATGGGAACTACGCGAGTGAAACCGCGGAGCGCTGCTAGTTTTGTATAAAAAAAATTATAAAGTAAAGATCATTTTTATTGAATATTCTTCTTAATGCCTCTAATATCTTCGTTTTGACCAGACTTGAACCCAACAATGCGTAAACCGCTTTTAAAGAAAAGACTACTAATTTTGCTTTTCTTTTCCAGAAAATGACAACGATCATCGACACGAGTCCCGCGTCAAGTCAACTTTCAAGACTAGTGTTCTGCGGTCTTATATTCATAGTGTCGGCGCTATGGATGTTTCACAAATGGCAGCAGAGGACCAAGTTCTATAGACTTGGAAATATTCTACCGGGACCAGCTCCTGTTCCGTTATTTGGGAATGCGTTGTTGGCTATTGGATTGAATCCTGAAGGTTAGTTATTTTAGACACATTTTACATGTTTGTGTGTGTGACTTTAAACTTTAGATAAGTATGCATTCGAATATCTGATAAAATTATAATAATCACTATAATCATTCACTACATCATCTCCTTATAGTAACTGACCCCTAACTAAGTTCGAAACTTGTATCTAGGGTATCAGAAACTACGCACACACTCATTCACACACACACCCAGACCGAGACAAACATTTGTGGTTCACACAAATATTCAACCCGCACGGGAATCGAGCCCGCAACCTTATGGATGGCAGTTCGGCATGGTGACCACTCTGCCATCGAGGTCGTCATATAATTCTAACTAATATTATAAATGCGAAAGTAACTCTGTCTGTCTGTCTGTCTGTTACCTTTTCACGGCAAAACTACTGAACCGATTGACTTGAAATTTTGTACAGGGGTAGCTTATGGTCCGGGAAAGAACATAGGCTACGTTTTATCCCGAAATTCCCACGGGATCGGGAACTACGCGGGTGAAACCGCGGGGCACAGCTAGTTAGTTATAATCTATCACAAAAACTGGCATATTTTACAGGAATAGTAAGTTTCTGTACAAAAATGAACAAGATATACGGAGACGTGGTACGAGCGTGGATGGGACCTAATCTCTTCGTGTTTTTGACAAAGGCTGAAGATGCAGAAGTGATTTTAAACAGTCAAGTTCACATCGATAAGTCTTCTGACTACAGATTCTTTAAGCCGTGGCTTGGAGATGGACTTTTAATTAGTACTGGTGAGTTTGATATCACTTTTTATATCCCATTTGTCATCATCCGCGTAGTTCTCTTTCCCGTGGGCTTACTGGGACAAAATGAAGCCTATGTTACTCCCTGAAAAGTGAACTATCCAACAGTGAATGAATTATTCAAAAGAAAGTTTCGTAGCCTATTCAATACAAACGGACAATCAAATCTTTCCTGTTTATAAGATAACTAGCTGTGCCCCGCGGTTTCACCCGCGTAGTTCCCGATCCCGTGAGAATTTCGGGATAAAACACAGCCTATGTCCATTCCCAGACCATAAGCTACCCCTGTACCAAATTTCAAGTCAATCGGTTCAGTAGTTTAGCCGTGAAAAGGTAACAGACAGACAGACAGAGTTACTTTCTCATTTATAATATTAGTTAGGATTAGTGTAGATAGCTATAACCCGTACCAACTGTATTGAGCAGTTTCTTTAAGGTATCTTGTTAAAAGCGTATTACTGGTATTATTTACAATTATTATTTAAAAGTCACATTTGAAACAGTTTTAAAATGTGTAATAATTAAATATCTAATATATAAAATTCTCGTGTCACAGTTTTCGTTGCCATACTCCTCCGAAACGGCTTGACCGATTCTCATGAAATTTTGTGAGCATATTCAGTAGGTCTGAGAATCGGCCAACATCTATTTTTCATCCCGAAATTCCCACGGGAACGGGAACTACGCGTGTGAAACCGCGGGGCGCAGCTAGTGTAACTATAAATACGCGAACTATTAAGCGTACATTAGACATAGGGACCTAACGGTATTTGTTAATTAAACATATGTAGGTACCTACCTAGTACCTATTGTGCGTGTTGCATGCAATATGCACATTTAGATATATTATTGTGTAACAGGGCATAATATCAATAACTCAATCATCATAAATCATCTATGACTACAGGTAATCAAGGTCAAGGATATGCAAAACTACATACAAACACAGGTCGTGATAAACATTTGTGCATCAACCTAGACCTATGCTACCCGCAACGCTATAATAGATTTTTTCTATTATTTTCAGGTGATAAATGGCGTTCTCATAGAAAAATGATAGCGCCAACATTTCATATAAATATATTGAAATCATTTATGCCAGTGTTCAATCAAAATAGTAAGAATGTTGTTGAAAAACTGAAATCAGAAATTGGTAAAACGTTCGACGTTCATGATTATTTGAGTGGGGTTACTGTCGATATATTGCTTGGTAAGTATTGTCTGTAAACTTAATTATATAATCTTTATTTATTGTTATAATTATGTTATTAATTCATCTTTAGTCATAAGCCCATTGACATACCATCTCTTAAACGCTTCTTTGAAGACCTATAAGGTCTTAAAGTCATTCCAAACATGTTTCATAACATGGATCGATTTCCATGGTTCAATTCATCTCATTTGCTACATAAATATAAGTACTTTTTATTAGTTTACTTCTCTATAACATATCTTTAAATTACTATTATTGAACCTTTTCAGAGACTGCTATGGGTATTACAAGAAAAACTCAAGATGATGCCGGATTTGATTACGCTATGGCGGTCATGAAGTAAGTAAATCAGTATTATGTACTAATACCTATCTTAGTACTTTAGTACAGCCTGTTCACGGTACTATAGTCTAGTCTAGAGACTAGTGACATACGCTCCAGCTAGGCTAGCGCATGACTTCGAAAACGCGATAGATACAGCGATTTATTGACATCCAACTGTCAAAATTTGATAAAATTACCCGCCATATTTAATTTTACTACATGATTAATTTTATGGCATTTGGTGATGCTCGCGAAATCGATATAGCTATTTATTGACATCCAACTGTCAAAATATAATAAATATAGCCGCCATATTTAATTTTGTCAAATCGTACTACGCCATATTCATTTGGTCATGCTCGCGAAATCGATATAGCTATTTATTGACATCCAACTGTCAAAATATAATACATATAGCCGCCATATTTAATTTTATCAAATCGTACTACGCCATATTCATTTGGTCATGCTCGCGAAATCGATATTATTTCGTGGTGTCTATATCACGCACAGTCATGCTAGGCAGGCTGGGTTAATTTCCTAAGACAAGCGATGCAAGTATACTATACACTACTTATTTACTTATCTGGTACTTTGTATTAGAAAATAGCAGGAATTGTATATTAATAACTTTTCCTTTAGAATGTGCGACATCATCCACCAAAGACATTACAAATTTTGGCTGAGACTCGATTCAACTTTCCAACTATCATCGTTCTTTAAGAAGCAAACGAAACTCTTGGAAATTATTCATGGGCTGACAAACAAGGTTGGTATACCAAAAAGGCTTAATTTATTATGAGGAGTATAGGGCAGCAGCTTTCCATACAAACGTATTCGTGTTTTCTCCCTGGATAATGCCTCTAGCTAGAGCAAAATTTTCTTTTTCATACAATGTGGACTAGCTCTTATTAGCCATGTCCCTCTCTTGATTATATTTTTTAATAAACAATCGACATCCCCTCTTAAAATAAAACTATACTTTAAAGGATATTTTTTGTGGTTTTAATTCTGTTTTACATTTCTAACGTATCAGATTCTAGATTCAGATTATGGAATCCGTAGTCACAGAAGATCTTATCTTATATCTTGATTAAAGATAAAAATCTGACTAGTTGTTTTGAAAATAAGTGGCAACGTTGGTTTGCCCAGAAACATCCTCTTTTACCAAATGCAACCATCATGGACCGTAGTTACCGTGTCGATTAAAATTAAAACCCCGACAAAAAACCGTTATTTTACTTTTTTTGATAGCTAAAATAAGAAAAACAAATAAATAACGTTCAATTATTGAATACTACTTAACCTCAATGCTGAATAAATTAATAATGCCTACGTGAGTGCGACACCAATTAAAAAATAACGATTAATTGACGCAATAACGTGACACTGAAAAAATATATATACCTAATGTACATTTAAATATACGAAATTAAGTTCCTGGAGTAATGTTCTACATGGAGGTTAAATTATAAAAATGTTTCTTTCCCAAGAAGTACCTATAGGTATAAATAGGTTGATAGATGAACTTTAAAAGAAAACTTTATGTACTTAAGTAAAAAATGGTGCAAGTCGACAAAGTTCATATAAGTATTGCTCGTTTAAATATTCGTCTTATCAACGCCTAATACTCGTAATGGATGTTTTATATACTTATTCTAAACATGGTTCAGATTATTCCATCTATTACTCCTCAGTGATCCAATTTATTGAGACGTATCTATTGAGATATAATGCGCTAACACTACTTCTTATTTTAAAATTCAAATTTCACTACAGGTACTTAAACAAAAAAAGAAAATATACATAGACAACAAAGCGAAAGGCATCATACCGCCGACACTACAAGAACTAATGCAAAATGATACGTCAGAGAGTGTTCTAGCTAATGAAGTTAAAACAGTTTCTGATACTGTTTTCAAAGGTTACAAAGATGATCTAGACCATAACGATGAAAATGATATTGGTAAATATGAAACAGGAACTAATAATTCTACAAATGACTTAGTTATTAATGATATTATTACTGAAGTCAATGATATTAAACTTGGCAATGAAGTTGCAATAATAAATTAATTATGTTTGCAGGAGTAAAGAAACGACTAGCGTTCTTAGACTTAATGATTGAATCAGCTCAAAATGGAACAAATAATTTGAATGATAATGAAATTAAAGAAGAAGTTGATACTATTATGTTTGAGGTAAAAAAGACAATATTTTTTCATTTAAAAATTGATCACACAATTTGAATAACAGCAATCCCTCAAAAATTGTACCCTGATCAGAGAGAGTCTTGTAAAATTGATTCAGTAGTTCTTTTTCTCTCACGTAGTGGACAATATACAGAGAAAAAGAAACAGTTAATATGCTAATTAACTAGTTACATTAACTGTAAATTAATCTCAGTTATCAAATCATCTTAATTCTATAAATCAAATCATTATTTAACAGGGCCACGACACAACAGCAGCTGGTTCAAGTTTCGTCCTTTGTTTACTTGGAGTTCATCAAGAAATCCAAGCAAAGGTTTACGAAGAGCTGCAAGAGATATTTGGTGACTCCAATCGCCCAGTAACATTCACGGACACTTTACAAATGAAGTATCTTGAGAGAGTCATACTAGAGTCGTTGAGGATATTCCCACCAGTGCCTGCTATCGCCAGGAAATTGAACAGGGATGTTCAAATTGGTTAGATTCTTTTATTTTAACACATAATCTCTAGGATTTTCCAAAGTTGGTTTTTGTATTTTGTTAATCTGAAACAAAAGCCTTATGTTAACTTAAGAAGAAAATTCCTTTTTATATGTATATATGTTATGGCAAGTATTACTGCCCTGACTGACTAATTTTTCAACACACAACTTAAACTACTGAACGTAGTATAACAAAAGCATCCACTAAGAATTGTTTCTTTTAATTTTTTTGTTTCTTAGAAAAGACGAACTAGAGAAAAAAAGAGAAGCAACTATAATAATAAATACATAAAAATATTCTAACTACCATTTATTTTTGTTCTAGCAACAAACAACTACGTCATACCAGCGGGATCAACAGTGGTGATCATTCCATACCAAATCCATCGTGATACCAGATATTACAAGGACCCTGATGTTTTCAACCCTGACAACTTTTTACCGGAGAATACTCAGAACAGACACTATTACAGCTTTGTGCCCTTCAGTGCTGGACCGAGGAGTTGTGTTGGTAAGTCTACAAATCAAATTCAATCAAAATATGGTTTATTTTTCTGCCAATAATGTATTTCATAGGAGACGTATACAGTCATATTCCAAATGACAATAGTGTTTAGAACTCGACATAACTGAACTCGACGTAAAGGGAACTATTCTTCTACTATACCTGGAAATAAACCCAGAACCATGATGAACCACGTATCACTGAGTCACAGAGGCCATATCTCAGCTATTGAAAATCTTGTGTAATAAATCTTAGACAAACTCAAACTTAGACCGAAATAAATATTCGTGAAGATCACGCAATAATTTAACTCGCATGGAAAACCAAAACCTTTTCTTTGACCAATAATTTGTTAAACAAATATAAACTTTTCTATCTTTTTCAGGACGAAAATACGCTCTACTAAAACTAAAAGTATTATTAGCAACAATATTGAGGAATTACAGAGTAATATCGGATGTAAGCCAGTCTGATTTCCAATTGAGGTGTGACATCATTTTGAAGAGATCTGACGGATTTAGAATCAGAATTGAACCTCGGACTTAAGAAATTATGAAAGAAATAAATAGAGAGGAATAATAATATTAATAGTAATAATAAGTAGTTAATACAAATCAAGTTGTTTTGTTAAGTAACAATTAAACTATTACGTACTATAAAGTATTAAAGGTTGAATAAGTTAATTAAGGATACATTATTATAGACTCTGCAATCAGACGTTGGATGTCTTTTTATAAAGAAATTGTATGTTGAAATGTTTTTAGAATGATTTGTTAAATTATTTTTTAATCTATAGTAACTTCGGTTGGTTGATTATGATGTCAGTTTCCGTAAATAAATGGTTTTCAACAGAATTTGTTTTTTTTTAATTGATACCATTATATTAACAGAGGGAAAGGCAATTAAAAGTACATACTTCGTCTTAACTAATTTTGAGCTTCAGTATCTTTTTGATTTAATAAAGACTAGAAACATATTAAGTTATCCTATTGATAACTGACAAATAAAGGAGTTAGATGAAATACATGAACATGAAAAACTGTCCGTCGAAATGCATTAAATGAGAGACGCCACATTAGCTTCATACCATATTATTAGAGTAGGATAGAGATACATTCACATCATACACTGTGTCTACACCAGCGCCATTCTGATAGGTTTTTAAATTGTTATTTTTGAACACTTTTTCAATTTTCTTCCATAAGAGATGACTCTCCTGACCTCTACCCTCCATACTTCAGATGAATTCGTATGGCGACTGATATTAAGATAAAATATCATAGTATATTAGCCGTGTGCAGCGCCCCTAAGTTATTGTAGTAAAGGTATTTAAATTTGATTTTGGAATTTGACTTCCATCGTTCGCAGCTCACGCGTGCGCGCGGCCGCTGGCTACGGATCGCTACCGTATATAAGGACGGAGTCAAAGCGCTTGCCATCACACATTTTTTGAGTTTTGATTTGAACGGAAGTGTTGAGTGGCGAGCGTTCGTACTAATTAACATTCTATAAATTCAATTCTAAGGGCTCTAACACACGAACGGCACTTCGTCAGCCGTCGCCGCACAGTAGCCGGAATTTTAAGGTCCCCGTTCATAGATTTTTTTGAAATCTAAGTTTGATTTATTTGAAATCTGAGTATGCAGTCTTGTAGAAGATACAAAAATATTAAATAATACAGGAGTCATGACCGATTTTTTTAGTTTTAATACCTTGAAAAATGAGTTTGTTTGTTTGAAATGTATGAAAATGGAATTTGTTTTCATCACAGCTCGGTACTTTATAGGAATGTAGAGATGAAACTTTCAGGAATTGTAGATGAGCTTGTAACAAAGCCACGGAGTTAGTGACCTTGAGCCCGTTGTTGCCCGATCAGAAGTTATGAGAGATCAAAATTTTCATAAAAACGGGTTTTTGTTTCAGTCACAATTCCGTACTTTACTACAATGTAAGGCTGAAACTTTCGGAAATTTTAGAAGAATCTATAACAAATCCATGAGATAAATCACCAATAACTGATTGCTCTTGGTTATAAAGTTGTAAGAGACTGAAAATTCAAAGGAAGATGCAAGAAAATGTATGGACTCTGGTACCCCTTCCAATAGCTATGTGTAATATGTCGTTGGATAGCCAAAGTTAAGCAGAACAAAAGTCACTATGGAGTCAAGGTCCAAATCTTAGTCCGATCGAGGTTATGGAGTACCAAACATATCAGTTTATCATAATATCATTCATGTAGATTTATAAAAAAAAAATGGGGCAAAAACAAAGGGCTTCCATGTGTTGGGTTTGGCCCCATACTAGCCTTCCAAAAGACCGGGACTCCTTAATAGTCCCGTGAATGGAAAATACATAACAATAATAATAAATTCTTTATTCAGTTACCAGGTTTACAAAAAATAAATAAAAATAAGCACTTATAAACTAGTGTAGCTGAAAAGGAGTGGACTGAGGTACATCGCGGCACTGATTTTCAGTCCATTCCTGAGAAAATACAGCTCAAAATTTGTACATTGACCCTTAACAATAGGTATAGATAAGTTCAACTAGATATATAGGTATATAATAATATGGGGAATAAAGTGTAATAAATTACAAGTATGTACATGATTATAATATGTTAGGTACGTAAACATACATATAAGTAAGTACATAGAAATAAAATAATACACCATTATAAGCTCATATATAAATATTAATTATAAGAGATGGTCAGACAAGCCATTTAGTTGCCGCTGTAAGGTGTATTCTTTATTTTTTTTCCCTGTAACTTGATACTTACTGATTCTCTTTAGATCATCATTGATTTTGGCGGTTGCTAATGCTAATTCCTCAGGTGAGTAGTGAGTGGTGAGTAACAAAGTTGCAGATCATCTGCGTACAAGTGAAATTTGCAATTTTAATGTAGTCTGAGTTATCGGTACTATACAGTATAAATAATAAGGGACCGAGAATAGAACCTTGTGGGACTCCACAGGTAACAGCTGCAGAAGAGGAAGTTACCACAGACCTGTCACTATTACACAACTTTATAAGTTGGGACCTGTTATTTAAATAGCTGTGGAACCATTTGACTGTACGATAATCACAACCATAGTAAGACAGCTTTGATAGAAGAAGATTAGTATTCAATGTATCAAAAGCAGAAGAAAAGTCCAATAAGATTAATATAGTACCCAAACCGTTGTCTTGAGCTTCATATATATTGGTGGTAAAACCCAATAGCGCTGTACCGCGGATCTTTCTGAAGCCTGATTGAACAGAGGGTAGAATAGAGTTGGTTCCCAAATAGTCAGAGAGCTGAAAACTAATCACCTTTTCCAAAACCTTTGATAGACAAGGGAGTATGCAGATAGGCCTGAGATCTTCTAAAATTAACGGGTTAGGGATTTCGGGTAAAGGGAGTACCATCGCAATTTTCCATAGATCAGGAAAAGTACTAGTCACTATGGATGTGTTAATGTGATGTAGTATTGATGTGATGTAGTCTAAAGTATGGGGTAGAGTAAGACGTATCATATCTAAAGAAACCATATCAGTCCCTTGTGCGTTAGAACCTAGACTATTAAATATACTTGAAATAAATTTTGAGTTAACTGTTTGCAAACTGAATGTTGTATTACCAAACCTGTTAAACTCGTAGTAGGTAAGTGTAGAAAGTGACACGTGACTAGATTTAGACAGAAAAAAGTTATTAATATCTTCAGCTGATTGAAGGTGGCCGGGCAGATCATTATTTGGTTTGGGAGGAAGGACATTTTCTTTTAAATTTTTCCACAACACAGCCGGATTTTTAATGTTATTATTAATTTTATTATTGAAATAGGCTTAAGTTTCGAATCCAAAGTTGTTATTACAAGATGTTTATGGTCTTTGTATTCAATACGATCTTCTAAATTAGTTATACGATATTTATTATGCGCGTCGTTTCTTAGTTATTAATCATAAGCTTAATATTACTTGTTATGTCAGCCCGTAGTCGTCTACTGCTGGACTGAACATGTCTTTCCCATAAAGAAACATAATCTATCACTTTATCATCTTAGTTTATAGCAAAATTAACAACACATTTTTAACCCGATCTATTATGTGTATCTAGTATCAGAAACTACGCACACACATGTGTGTCACACATACATCAAACAACATTTAAAAAGCTACATGAGTAGTAATCACTTTCGCAATAATTAAAGATACATTAATATTCCAAGTATCTTTAACCTTTAATCGGTAGCAATGACAGTGACCAACAGCGGTCTTCATTCATAACAATAAATATTCATGAAGTAATTAATACGTGAGCAGTAATTGTTTTGTGGTAATGACTGTCAACTTTGAATTTTGCATTAGATATAGAAGGATAGCGTAGACAATAAATGAAAGCGCTGCTGCACATTCAGTGATTCATGAATTACTATAAAACATATTTTTCAACACACTTGCTCATAAAGGGGCTCTTATTTGTGCAAAAAGAGTTGAACAGTGACACGTTTTATTCACTAGTGAGTTATAGATTGTTTTTATATATTGCTTTGCTTTTAAAAAAGTTTTGATACCAAAAAAATTGTGTCCATACATTTTAAAAACAAAATTCAACTATGTTGCCTTACTTTTGGTAGGTCTATGGTCGATTCCATTCATTCATTCATTCGATTTTGTTTTAATAAGTATATTATTTTAGTCTTTGTCCGATCACCATTGTTGTGTCGGATGCGCGCAAATAGAAAAACTGTTTATTTATTAGTTAAAAATGATATTTTATTATGAATCTCTTAGCAAGTGTGTTGAAAAACGTTGTATGGTACACGCTTGTATTGATGATTACTATCCTCGGCTACCTTCAGACGGAAGTATTCATCAACTTTAGTCGCTTGTACTATAAATAACTATTATCTGTATGTTTTAGTGATATCAAAAAGCGCTCCCATATCTTAACCTTCTAGTGGTCCTTATATTTTCGTCATCATCTTGTAAAAGGGATCTACATTTTATTGTATTCCAATAATTTCTCGAAGAATATTTCTTACCCACTTCATTGCAGTTTCCAAAGACTACGTTCTGCCTGCCGGTGCCACCGTCATAATAGGCATACACAAGATCCACCGCAACCCCAAATACTACAAGGACCCTGAAGTGTTCAACCCTGACAACTTCTTGCCCGAGAACACCCAGAACAGACACTACTACAGCTACATCCCGTTCAGTGCTGGCCCCAGGAGTTGCGTTGGTAGGTGGTCTTCCATCTTTACATTTTTCTTATTTTAGATTTAGTATCAATTATTCTAGATTTTTCTTTTTACCTCTTTTAGTAAAGTAAGACTTAGTACCAAAACTCACCTGTGCTTATTTTGTATCTTCTTCAAAATTGTCACATTGACAGACTAAATAGTCTGTCCATTCGACTATCTATCAATGCAATTTCGACAATTTTGAAGTGATGCGTTATTGTCACATATTCAAGGGGGAATCTTGAATAAGTTTTAAAACAGCATACTAAATAAGTACTGTGTAAAAGTCTACAAACATATAGCAGACTACAAACATTGCACTTAATAAACTTACAAAATATTTTTAGGTCGTAAATACGCCTTGTTGAAGCTCAAAGTTCTTCTGGCTACCGTACTGAGGAACTACAAGGCCGTGTCTGAGGTTCCTGAGAAGGACTTCTTGCTGCAAGCTAACATTATATTGAAGAGGAACGATGGATTCAGAATGAAGATTGAGCCGAGACGAAGAGTGCCGTCGACTGCAGCCTAAAATCTGTCTTCCCGATTACCTAACACAACCGAACTGGTTTCTGTGACAGTTTATTATGGTTTATACGCAAATATAATGTACAAATATAGATTATTATATATTTTCTTGTCAAGTTGATGTGTAAGCTATAATTATCTATTTTAATGTACTGGTGAGAATACGACCCGGGCTTTTATAAAGACTGATGATAATATGCTTCGTGAACAATTGTTTGCACGTATTAGTAATTCATAATTATGTTAATTAACGCCATAATCAAATTTTCTAAATCCGCAACTTAAATGTACTCGTAGTAGACGTACTGTGTAATTGTCGTAATTCATGTCGTTTATTCACTTGGTACAAGGCATGGCGTGGTACGGGGGTGAAAAACTGTGATAGCTAGCGTAGAATTGTCGTCCTTGTCAATGTGTTTATGTATGGAGGTTTTAAATTAGTTGATAAATTACTGTGCTTTACATTGCTGGGCATTTAAATTTTTATTTTTTTCATTTTTTACTGGATAAAAATAAAGTGTTTTACTTACTTATTTTTTTTCTGTTTTATTTATATACCACAGACATAGTATCTATTTTTGGTAAAAGATAATTGAACCATTTTAATAGGAAAATCGGGAATCACAATCGAATCATTGCTAATCTCTCTCTCTCTATCTTCCCGACTATGTATCCCACATGGTGGTGGTGTCAGCCTTCCGGATCTCATTCCTCCACTTCGCTCGATCCAAGACGTCTTCCTCGGAAACCTTGCACTTCCTCATGTCCTTTGACACTACATCTCTCCACCTCGTCTTGGGTCTGCCTCTGGATCTTTGACCAGGGATAGATAGTTGTAGCGCCAAGTTCCCTACGTACGTAGTCAGGTGGTCTTCTCTTGACGTGGCCGTATCAATTCAGCCTGCTCTCCTGGAGAGACTTATTATACACTAGCAGCGACCCGCGGTTTTACCCGCGTAGTACCCGCTCCCGTGAGAATGCGTAGCTCGTAATATGATACAATCTCGGCGCAATTCACCATCGTGTGATAAAAAATTAAGTAACAACGCCATCTATTGGTACCATTTGTGACTACAAAAAGTTACAATAAAACATACGATTACTTATACACAATCCCATGGGAATTTCGGGATAAAAAGTATCCTATGTGTTATTCCTAGTTGTAAGGAACATCTGTACCAAATTTAATCAAAATCGATACAGTAGTTTTTGCGTGAAAGTGGAACAAACATCCAAACTCACAAACATACAAACTTTCGCATTTATAATATTAGAAGGATTAAAATGTCATTTCTCCTAAAATCATAAACGTTGTATACAACGAAAACCATCAACTTTCGGATAGGGTATTCCTTCCAAAAAATGTTTGTATTGATCAATAGATACTACAAAGAAGTCTTCGTTAAGTACCTGGTACCAAACTACCAACGGTAATTAGAAGGTCTTTGAGATGCTAACTGCTCTCAAAAGCCGGAGGTTGACCAGAAACCCTGTATCAAACAAAGTTTTAATTCATGAATGAAGGGCCTACATAAAATATATGTACTACTATTAAAAATAATGTGTAGCCTTGATATTAGATTAAAATAACAGTTAAATTATAAATATTATTATAGGCCTGACACGGTGTCAATATACTAAAACATTTTTTTAACAAACCAGTTTTAAAACCATATATTATGTTAATATTATATGTATTAAAGGTGTCAATAATATCGAATATAGTATGTTATTGAATGTTGAGATATATATCAAAATATACTTCGGTAGGTTAAACAATTCATTATTTTTTATGTATATTGAAAGTATTACTGCCTTATTTGCGTTGCATTTTTAGTCTGATTTAACAAAACCTGGTAAGCATTTGACTCCTTATCAATCAAATCTGTCGCTTTGATAGTATTGAAAATTGATTGTAAAACCTGGTTTAGTGCTAAACAGACTAAAAATGCAACGCAAATAAGGCAGAATAGATTTTATTATTTACCTATTTATTTCCACACAGAATCTAATATCACAGGTACCTATTCCTATATAGTTAGAGGAGCTTTCAGGCTTCCATAAATATCACGGTAAACTTTTGGTATGGCTTAGTTCACGGAATGAATGGCGAATTACTGAATTTCGAAGTGTCATTATTGAAACTTCATAAATAATTTAATTTAAGATTCAGTTACACAATTGTCTGTAATCAACAAAAGGCACCATATTGTATGTCCATAAAATTACTTGTTCATCTCAGAATTCGAAAAAATCACTGTCTTTAAAAACGCTTCGATACAATAATAGGTTGTACTATTTCACTGCTCTTGTGAATTATTATGTAAGCAGCAGAGAGCATCACTTATTTATTTTCTATCTTATTCCAACTGTCTTCGCCGCGCTTCGTGAAATAAGCGGACTGGCGAAAAAACAAACACACGGCGATGATAGAGAGCGTTCAAGGAAAAGCAAAAGCGTGGTACACGTTTGTTTTGTATGGCTTTTTGTATGTCATGGGTGACCTCCCTCTACAATTACTCAATAATATATCGTTTAAAAATCTTAAGCCGTGAAAAAGAGATAACTAACTTTCTTAGTCGCCAAAAGCACAATTAAACCTTCTTTGAGAAATCTTGTCTTTCCATGAATGAAAACTTGCTTAAAAAAGACTAAGCCACAGAGCAGGGATCTCGTCTCTCTCTCGCCTCTCATTCTTCTTAAAGTGCCGATCCATAATTAGAGGTTGATTCCAATTTGTATGAATTCAACATTACCTTTTGCAAACGAACTGTCCCCAATGGTTTTCCTACGTTGTTATTGAAGTACACATTATTATGTTTTTGTATTCCAAAACGTCGACCTGATTATTTTACACCATGACGTTCACAAATCATTAGGAAACAGTGACCACAACCTTGACAAATTAGATCACAAGACCGAATAATTTATTGAAATCAACATTAAGTAGTGTAAATTAGGTATGTTTTGATAGTTAAACAATCAAAGTACAATGGTAATAATATGTAATAATTCAGTAATTAGGGATTCATTCAATTATATTAAAGCGTAATGCAAAACAACGAACGTGTTGAGTTAATAAATTAATTTAAGTCGCGAAGAAGTGCCGTCATTACGGATTAAATACCAGCTGAAGACGGACGGCATTTTAAAACAAACTTGGGGCTGAAAAGGCAGGTTAGTGAAGAATAATTATAATAAATAATAATTTATTTCATAGCTAGTGAAATCAAACAACGGTTACAACACTTATAAAGAACAAGATTCCAAGATTAAGGTGCAAAATTTTTAAACAAAATTGTTTTAAATACGTACATAGTGAACGTTGGACTTAAAGTAATAATTTTTTTATTAATTTAATATTTTTTTTATTATTATTATTTTATATTAATTTTTATGATTTTGCAAATAGCAAAATCATAAATACTTCTCTTACTTATTTGCATTATTTTCTTTTACTTTAATCGCGTAGTTTCTGTTTTAATTGTATAATATCAGATTTATTTTGACTTTGTTCAATCTTAAACAAATATTTTTAAGCTTTAGCGATGTTTGTTATTTTTCGAACATAGGACGGTTTTAAGATCATCAATACGTATGAGGCAAGCCAAATGTGGTAAGCTCTCGGCACTGTTTTAATATTGTCAATGAGAAGAAATCCTTTGCCTATAAGTGGGATTGTATGAATCGGTTGTACTTTACTTTTATTATTTAGCTAGACCTATCTAGTTCAAGTTATATAGTGCCCAAATTAGTTTTCTTTTTTGTATCAAAATAATAATAAACTCTTTTAGAATTAACATCTTTTAAACATATAACAAGTAAAGATCTTTAAGCTAAGTCCTGTTCAGATGTTCTTTCTAAGGTCAATACTAAATTAAATACTTTATTTTTAGGTAAAGGAAGCTTACTGTTAGATTATTTTATAAGATACAAACCACCACACACCATCTTTACGTTGGTGAACTTTCACGAATCTAGACGGTTTTAACAGTATTAACTTTCATCAGGTGTCGGGGAGGAGAAAGAGAGGATTTTGGGATTTACCCGAGCGTAGCATTAACATACGGGTGGATACCTTACACCTTTTTGAGTAATTCCACTAAACATAAAAAATCTTTCTATACTCCATTCATTTGGCCGTGAGACAAAATGTAAACAAAGAAATACTGGTTGTCAAACTTTTAGCTCTTTTAGGCGAAAAATATATTGTTTTTTTAGAGTTATAAATATGAAAGTAAAATAAGACTAAGTAGGCATCTTTGATAAGTCGTCTATAAGTAATTTAGTTTATATAGTGTAAAAATCAATAAAAAGGTAATAAATAATAATTCTATATTTCAAAGATTAATTAAATATCAAGTAGTCAGTAGGGAGTAGTCTATGTGTTATTGATAAAACATGACATACAAAATAACCTTTTTCATGGTTTGTTTACATTTTGTCTCACGGCCAAATGAATGGAGTATAGTTTCATTAATAAATTATTTACTATTTAAAAACTAAATAAGTACATAATAATTTGACGTAAACAGATGGAATTAAGATTATTAATGAATTCGTTTAAGTGCAGTAACAATTGTAGTTTATTTTTGTAATTGTATATTTTTTAAAACAAATATCTTTTTTACAGAAAAATGACGTCTTTCGTTGATAATAATCAAAGCTATCATTTCAATACTCGTCTGATATTCTATCCCTTATTGTTCCTGGCATCGGGACTATGGATATTATACAGATGGCAACAAAAATCACGAATGTTCAAACTCGGGGAAAAGATCCCGGGACCGTCAACTGTTCCATTCTTTGGAAACGCACTTCTAGTGATCACGAAAAAGCCCCATGGTAATAAATTAAATAATAATATAGATAATTATTTCATAACTAAATATTTTTTTATTTACGAAATGTCCTGAACTGCAGTCAAAAATAGTTGTACGAGTATTGGACTGAATCACAAGAGTTTCGATTCAAGATATATTTATCTCGGTCTGAATATGTTTGTACATAAACGTATGCAATATTTTTATATTACAAAAAACAAAATAACATAAAATGAAAATATTGATGACCCCATTATTCACTTTTCTAAATTCTTTCCATTTTCCTTTATCACAGAATTGGTAGACATCGGTCTTCAATACGCTGAGAAGTTCGGTACTGTAGTTAGAATCTGGCTCGGCACTAAACTTATTATCTTCTTGACTGAGCCTGATGATGTAGAAGTAATCCTTAACAGCCAAGTCCACATTGACAAGTCGACAGAATACAGGTTCTTCAAGCCATGGTTGGGAGAAGGATTATTGATCAGTTCTGGTAAGTTGGTTGCTTTTTCTCGTAGATATCGAATTGTTAAAACTAGTTGTGTAAGAATTTCCCAAAGGAAATCACATAATCAAACACATTTTTCGGTACAGTACTTATGGATCTGGCAAACGGGATTTACACTAGCAAAACTGAGACAAACAGCCAGACCATAACTTAGAACAAATAATACTAAAAAAATCTAAATTTTAGGCGACAAATGGAGGTCCCACCGTAAGATGATCGCCCCAACATTCCACATTAACATTCTGAAGTCATTCGTGAACGTATTCAATCAGAACAGCCGAAATGTTGTGGAGAAAATGAAGAGCGAAATCGGAAAGACTTTCGATGTTCACGACTACATGAGTGGTGTTACTGTCGACATATTACTCGGTAAGATAACTTTGTGGAATAAAATAAATATTTTTCTGTGTTAAGTAGGGAAATTACATTAATTGTCTTAGTAAAAACAGCAACCTACAAGTTTTAAGAAACGTCTTCATCATCGTCGTCAGCCCGTAGTCGTCTACTGCTGGACTGAACATGTCTTTCCCATAAAGAAACATAATCTATCACTTTATCATCTTAGTTTATAGCAAAATTAACAACACATTTTTAACCCGATCTATTATGTGTATCTAGTATCAGAAACTACGCACACACATTGACACACATACATCAAACAATATTTTAAAAGCTACATGAGTAGTAATCACTTTCGCAATAATTAAAGATACATTAATATTCCAAGTAATTATAATTCATTACGATCTTTAACCTTTAATCGGAAGCAATGACAGTGACCAACAGCGGTCTTCATTCATAACAATAAATATTCATGAAGTAATTAATACGCGAACAGTAATTGTTTTGCGGTAATGACTTTCAACTTTGAATTTTGCATTAGTAGAATTAAGTCTAGTATAGGTAGCGAGCGGCACATAAGTTTAGCGCTGAGCGAAACGTAGAGGGGATAGCTGCGCATGTGTACAGTAGCGAACAAAATACAATTACTTATAACTCAATTACAATTACTATAACTACTTAAACAAATATTTTTAACAACATATTTTATTTAAATAAATAGTAAGTCTATCATGCACGAAATGTGGATGATATTAGGTACTGCTGCGCGCGCTAACATTAATAATTACCTACTTAATATTAAAGTTAACTTAAACTTTAATATTAAGTTGTATAGTATTGACCATCTACTAAAAATATACTAATAAAAAACCAAAAATATCAAACAAACTTAAACTTAAAAAAATCTATCCACGAACGGCAATAATAATATACTTTAGAACGCGACTGTTCATTCAAATGTCCGCGAAGAGTGCTATCGTGGCGGGGGACCGAGTACGGCAGACTAGCCAATCGGCGTTACGCACACACTCCCCTTGGCCCTCTAGCCCCCCTGTGATACCTTATTTTTGACTTCTGCGCAATAACGGTCAGCGCTAGAGTTTCGTGCCGCTACTTATACGTATCGTATAATTTAATGAATAAAGAATGGAATGGGCTTCTGGCAAGCCAGAGGTCCCAGATTTATTTCCTAGGATGTAACATTTTTTCTCTTGGTCTTTTGGGAAACGATCACACTTTTTTATCCCCTTAATCAGACAAATGTGAGCCCTCAAAAGTCTAACATTTGGTTTAACTAAAAATGTCGTATAGGCCTCTGGGTTGTGAAGGTCTGATGGCAGTTGCTTCACGTAATATACTGACATTCCGCCAAATCTGTTTAAACTGAAAACCGACCCAAAATAGACATGGGATAAAGGTTCGGAAAAGAAGAAGTCTTTTGGAAAACGATACTAAGCACAATTGATTCTAAATCAAACGTATTTGCAGAAACTGCTATGGGTATCTCCAAGAAAACTCAAGATGAATCTGGTTTTGACTACGCCATGGCTGTAATGAAGTAAGTTCTAAAACCATTCAAGTGCTTTTTAGTAAAATTATTAAAATTTTAATACTTTTCTAAAACGATCATACTGCCAATTCTGGGTCCAATTCCCGGGTGGCATGTTTGATATTTTTCAAACATGACTCGAATTTGAAGTCACTAACTTTTACTATGCATTTCCTTACAAGGTTTTTGTATTTATAACCGTTACATATTTTTAGGATGTGTGACATCATTCACCAAAGGCACTACAAATTCTGGTTGAGGTTTGACGCCATCTTCAAAATAACTCCATTTTTCAAGAAACAGATTGCGCTGTTGAAGATTATTCACGGACTGACCAACAAAGTAAGTCATTTTACGAAGATATCTTCAGATTTCAATACAATTGACAGTTCTTCATTATTCAAAGTCAGTATTTAGATTCTGAAAGCTTTCCTTGTCCAGGGCTGGTCGGTTCAACAGTTTTATAAATGGAATTAAACAAAAAGAAAGAAAATATTAAAATAAACTCATAATCTGACATTTTAATTACAGGTAATAAAAAACAAGAAACAAATTTACTACGAAAACAAAGCTAAAGGATTTATCCCACCCACTATTGAAGAACTCACCAAGGCTGAAACCGACGACGGTGTTCTTGCTAATGACAACAAAACTCTCTCAGACACTGTATTCAAAGGATACCGTGATGACTTGGACTTCAATGACGAACAGGACATTGGTATGGATACTATTTCAACAGGAATTGAATTCAAAAATATTAAAGAAGCTTTGCAAAATGTTAATTTAGGTAATTAGTTCTTAAGTAATTTTATTGTTGATTTCAAATGTCATATTTACAGGAGAAAAGAAACGTCTTGCATTCTTGGACCTTATGATTGAATCAGCTCAAAACGGAACAAACGACATCAGCGACCACGAAATCAAAGAAGAAGTTGATACTATTATGTTTGAGGTATACACTTCTTAATTTACATTTTAATTGATTGATCCTAGAACAAAATATAACAGAATAGGAACATTTTCCTTTTATTACATTCCATTAATTGGTGTTTCATATTTAACTATTCAATTTCCCAGGGTCACGACACCACAGCAGCTGGATCCAGTTTCGTCCTATGCTTATTGGGAATCCACCAAAACATTCAAACCAAGGTCTACGACGAACTGTACGAGATATTCGGTGACTCAGACAGGCCCGTCACCTTCGCTGATACTCTTAAGATGAAATACCTTGAGAGAGTCATCCTGGAGTCTTTGAGGATGTACCCACCAGTACCCATCATTGCCAGGAAACTCAACCGTGATGTTAAAATTGGTAAATATTATAGAATAGTAAAAAAAATATATAATTAGAATAGAACTTTGTCAAATTAGTATTAGGCGAAGATAATACGGCAGTAAATGAATCGCTACACATCCAAAGCTAGAATGAAATATTTATTTGCTCAGTGTGTTTTAGGAGATTGCATGAAACGCTCTTAATTTATTTGTTATATCGCCTTCACATTTTTGTAAGAGAGATCTTCAATTACCTCTTCAATACCATGTTTCACTCTAACCACTTCTTCATCACAGCTTCCAAGGACTACGTTCTGCCTGCCGGCGCTACCGTAGTAATCGGCACATACAAGGTCCACCGCAACCCCAAATACTACAAGGACCCTGAGGTGTTCAACCCTGACAACTTCTTGCCCGAGAACACCCAGAACAGACACTACTACAGCTACATCCCGTTCAGTGCTGGCCCCAGGAGTTGCGTTGGTATGTGGTCTTCTATCTTTGTTTTTTGTGATTTAAGATTTATGATCAATTGAATTATCTTTCTTTTCACCTCTTTTAGTAAAGTATGACTTAGTACCAAAACTCACCTGTGATCTTTTGTGGCTAAGATTCGAAGGCAGTGTGTTATAATGTTGATTCCTTTATATTTAGACTGTCTCAACCATTTTGACATGAACCAATGAGTCTCTCATTGCCACCATGAGAATCCGAAATTAGGTTTAAGGCAGCATGCTTAATAGTATATAATACGAGTAGGTATCTTCAAACATTAGAAGACTGTAAACATTACACTTATAGTAATGAAAAAAATACATTATAGGTCGCAAATACGCCTTGTTGAAGCTCAAAGTTCTTCTGGCTACCGTACTGAGGAACTACAAGGCCGTGTCTGAAGTTCCTGAGAAGGACTTCTCGCTGCAAGCTGACATTATATTGAAGAGGAACGACGGATTCAGACTGAAGATTGAGCCGAGAAGAAGGGTGCCGTCGACTGCAGCCTAAAATCTGTCTTCCCGATTACCTAATACAGCCGAACTGGTTTCTTGGACAGTTTATTATGGTTTATACGCAAATATAATGTACAAATATAGATTATTATATATTTTCTTGTCAATTTGATGTGTTAGCTATAGTTATGTATTTTAATGTTCCTTTAAATATGTATGAAATTGATACTACATAGTATATCTCATATAAATTATTGTATTGTATAGTTTCTATTTTTAATATTTATATTTTGATTAGTTTATTTTGTTAATATATTTTTAACCCTATATAAGGTAACATTATACTGTCTTAAATACGTAAATATTTATTTGTTTTATATAATAATAGAAGACCAAAGACGACTAAGAAGTAATATCTAATTTATTGTAGTTATAATAAATATATGTTATATTATTTTTATATATGACTCAAATTACTACTAAAATATATGTATAATATAATATACACCCTTATTTTGAAATTGCGATACCTTATCTCACAGCTAATGTAAACGACGGGTGACAATATAATAGTGAAGTTAGTTTTTTTCTTTTGCTTTTATTTAAAAAGTTATGATAAGTCAAAGATTTTCAAAATCCCGCCGAATTTTATTGTTATTCTATACCGAACGCTGCGATACACAGCTGAGCGCGGTCATCGACCCGAGCCGTCACAGAATACTTGATAGCTAGTGTGCCGTCTGGTAATACGACATTTATTTGGTATTTTTTAAAGATAAGTAATCGACTATCATTTTTGATATTTTTATTGGATATATGGATTCAGTTACTGCTACAGATATTTTGATTTTAATAAGTCCCATATTTTCAAAATAGGGGTGTATATTATATATGATCGCTTCAGCGAATGGTTTGTTGACACTGTTTTATATCAAATGATTGGTAATATTGTAAATGTAAGGGATATTTATTATTTATGTTTAAAGTTAATTATAAT
Source organism: Timandra comae (assembly GCA_958496195.1). Taxonomy (NCBI): domain Eukaryota; kingdom Metazoa; phylum Arthropoda; class Insecta; order Lepidoptera; family Geometridae; genus Timandra; species Timandra comae. The sequence goes on from OY292359.1 coordinate 10,786,960, forward strand.
ATGAAATGATATGATATGTATTTAAATTAATATATTACATATAAATGATATATAACATATAATAATTATATTATGAATATTTAATTATTCAAACTAAATCACTTTTGTAAGTGGGTGGTAAAAAAATAAATTTATTTTTTACTGGATAAAAATAAAGTGTTTTACTAACTTATTTTGTTTCTGTTTTATATATATACCACAGACATAACATCTATTTTAAACCATTTTTAATGTAAATAAATTGATTGAACCATTTTTAACCCCCGATGCAAAAAGAGGGGTGATATAAGTTTGACGTATCTGTGTGAGTGTGTGTGTGTATATGTGTGTGTGTGTGTATCTGTCTGTCTGTGGCATCATAGCTCCCGAACGGATGAACCGATTTTAATTTAGTTTTTTTTTTATTAAAGGGGACTTACGTGCGAGTGTTCTTAGACATGTGTGATGATAATCGGTTGACCCGTTTATGTGTATTACGTTGTATGTGTGTGTTGTACGTTGTATACGAGTACAACGAAAACCATCTACTTTCGGGTGGGGTACTCCTTACGAAACATATTACTATTGATATTGATACTACAAAGACATACCTTTTTGCTGTACCAAAGGTGGTGAAAAAAAGGTCTAACTGCTCTAAACACCAAACTTGACCAGAAACCCTGTATCAAACAAAGTTTTAATTCATGAATGAAGGGCCTACATAAAAAATATCAATTTACTACTATCAAATATAATGTTGTCATTTAAATAAAACACTTAAACGGATTTTGTCGTGGTTGTATTTTATTTTACATTTTCTGACGTTTCAGATTCTTTACAGAACCTGTGATCACAGAAGTAAAGTTCTGTAAAAAATGGCCATACAAACATACATATGCCATACAAACATAACCACGACAAAAATCCGTTTAAGTGTTTTATTTCAATGTGTAGTGTTCGTGTAAATCAAAGATATCAATAATGTTTTTTTTTATGTTGTCATGTTAAATCACGTGTAGCCTTGATATTATATTTAAATAACAGTTAAATTATAAATATTATTATAGGCCTGTCACGGTGTCAATATACGAAAACTTTTTTTTTAACAAACCAGTTTTACAAAACCATATAAGGTATTATGTTAATATTAGGTATATGTACTAAAGGTGTCAATAATATCGAATATAGTATGTTATTGAATGTTGAGATACACATCAAAATATACTTCGGTAGGTTAAATAATTCATTATTTTTATGTAAATTGAAAGTATAAAGGTTTATTGATATAATATAATATAACACACATTAAGATATAATAGGTTTTATTATTTATTTATTCACACATAATCTAATATCACAGGTAATAGTACCTATTCCTATATAGTTAGAGGAGCTTTCAGGCTTCCATAAATATCACGGTAAAGTTTTGTTATGGCTTAGTTTGGTTCGCACAAGAAACCATTGTTCTTTATGAGTAGGTATGTATAACAATATGTGTCTTAGGACGTAGTACGTAAGTATTGTATGTACTACATCCAAACTAATATTATAAACTAGCAGCGCCCCGCGGCTTCACCCGCGTAGTTCCCGTTCCCGTGGGAATTTTGGGATAAAAAGTATCCTATGTGTTATTCTGATGTATAATATAAGCAAGATTATTGTAAAGTTTCATTAAAATCCATTCAGTAGTTTTTGCGTGAAAGAGTAACAAACATCCATACATACAAACTTTCGCCTTTATAATATTAGTAGGATGCGAAAGTAACTCTGTCTGTCTGTCTGTTACCTTTTCATGACTAAACTACTGAACCGATTGACTTGAAATTTGGTACAGGGGTAGCTTGTGATCTGAGGAAGAACATAGGCTATGTTTTATCCTGAAATTCCCACGGGAACGGGAATTTCGCGGATGAAACCAAGGGGCGCTGCTATATTAATATACATTTGAATGTAAACCGGTTCTGATTGAAATATACATACGTACAAATATGTTGACCTTCATTTCGTATACCTAGCTAAGCATAAACAAGTTTGTTAAGTAAAATTGCAAGCGTATAAACGCCTGAATTGATAAATATGCTTAGAAGATTTGCTTTGAAGTTTTTGATAGGAACCTATACAGCCAATGATCACATCGTGGATAGCCATTTCGCCTATACAGGGTTGCGAGATCCTTGTTTTTAGTACTTTTAGTCTGAGCGCAATTCGGATTTTCAATCGAACGTTACTTCGGTTTTGATCCTTATTTCAAGCGAAACTTACCTTATATAAGTACTTGCACTCATAAGAAATAAGTATTGGGTGAGTGCGTACGTAGTTTCTGATACCCTAGATACAAGCTTCGAGCTTAGTTAGAGGTCAGTTACTATAATGAGATGATGTAGTAAATGATTATGTTATGTTATATTTTTTAATTAGTTAGAATTTTAAGTACCTGATTCAAATACCTGTAGTCAAAATTAAATAAAACAAAACTAATTAATACATGACATGTCTATTAGTGTAGGTAACCAGATAAAACATTTATAATGTACATAATACTAATAGGTAAACACATAATTATATAATTAAATTATAAGTTTTAGCTACAGTGTAATTATTCAAACTTCATAAATAATTTAATTTAAGAGTAAGTAACACAACAAATTTATTTATTTACCTATTTAATTGTTGTTAACCAACTTTAGAAATATCATATTTTTCTTCTTTCAGTGTTCGAAACAATCACTCTATGCAATCGCTTTACAATTAATAGATTAATGGGTTGTACTTTTTACTCAATCAAATACAGTTTTATATTCAACATTTTTAAGTTAGCATGAAGTTGTAGGTAAAAATGGAGCCCACACTTGGAACAACAGCTTGAGTCAAATACCTACCTACGTATCTGTGGGCCGATCTCTCTTTTTAGTGTAGACTTTGCAGACACTCTCTTTCTAGAGGTTACCTTAGTTAGAAAGAGAGAGTCTGCCCACAGAGAGCGCGATAGTGATACATAGGTTATGCTTCAAGTAGGTATTCGAAGTGTGGACTCCATTTTTACCTACAACTTTATGGTTGTTAGCTATGGCTGCTATGGTGGGGATCGGGTACTGGGTGTAAACAGCTGAAGTAATATTTTGAAAATCGGTGCATTATTATTTTCAAAATTTAGGTATAAATAAAAGACTATGACAATTTTACTTTGTTATGGTACAATAATTTTCTTTGACAAATATTCAATACTTCAATATTCTACTTTAAATTATTATTTTAAAAACATTGAGTTCGAACTGGTTATTTGTTATCCATAGTAATAATACCAGTCTTTGGTCACTAGTACCTACCTACTCTAATAAAAATAAGTATACTTACACAATATTGATTAAATACTTACTTATAGTTGTATTTGATTAAATTCGAAAGTCAACAGATTAAAAATAATATAAAATAGTCTACTTATTATAAAAAGTAATTATAATAAAATTAAATACAGGTGCACTATTGAATAGAGGGCAAAATGGTTACCGAATGGATAAGTCTATCATCGCCCATAGACAAAACTCATAAAAGTCACACACAAGCCATAGTTGGCTTTTAAAAGACGATCAAATTCGGATGAAGTTGTAGGTATAAATGGAGCCCACACTTGGAACAACAGCTTGAATCAAATACCTACGTCTCTGTGGGCCGATCTCTCATTTTAGTGTGGAGTTTGCAGACTCTCTCTTGAGCCTGCCCACAGAGAGCGCGATAGTGATACATAGGTTATGCTTCAAGTAGGTATTCGAAGTGTGGACTCCATTTTTACCTACAACTTCATGGTCCGCGCCGACCAAATTGGGGCCTACGTGATACCCATCTTACATCCTTATGGTTGTCGTAGTGATATTGGTCCCGAACTAATTGTATTAGAGCCTATTTTACGACCTTCAAGTAAAGTTATTCACCAGGTAAAGTTAGTTTTGTCTCTTTCCTTTATATCAAGTGACAAAGACAAAACATGTGAATATCTACTCGGAACGTTATTTGAAGATGGTGATATAGGCCCTTAGTCTATTTTTATAACGTGTTAACATTTCATGATCGGCTCATATTATGTACCCTCGAGCCTACCCTGGATAGGGTGTTAACATTTGCTTTACATTAAATAGAATATGATAAATCAAATCTTATTTAACTAAGGGCTGATTTTTCCATCGCCAAATAACTTTTATTCGACGAATAAAATTGACGTTTGACAGATTTTGTATGTAATAACTGTCAAAATTTCAAAGTTATTCGTCGAATAAAGTTATCTGGCGATGGAAAAATTGGCCCTTAGTATTATTTAAAGTACAATTAGTTTATAAGGTAGGTAATCATTAAGAGATTTATTTATTGTTTAACGTCTACTTATATTTTATGAATAAGGAACGTTGCTAGACATATTTATCTAACGTTTACATAATATTTATTTATCATTCGTAAATATAGTTACTAAGAACAACGCACATTGAAATGAATTCAATTAACTGAGAGAAACTTTGTTACAATCATAAAAATAGAACTAACAGGTTTAGATGTTTATGAATTTACCGTAATAGATTTATATTTAAGAGATTTTGTGGATGTAACAGTAAACTCAGTAATAACTAAGCAATAGTACCTAGGTTTTATTTATAAGGATACAAGTACAAGGATCCTTAATTATTATTTTTTACTAACTAAAAATTGTACCGAAATGCCTTTTGTCCAGCAAAAGAGGTTACACATAAACTACTTAACTAATTATTATTTACATTAAGGATATAATTTTAATTAGCCACGAAATTAATTAAAATATGACAAAATTAATCTATAGGATTACATATGCAATAATTCTTAAACTTAGTAATAAATGGTAACATAAATATTTCTTAGGGCTGATTTTTCCATCGCCAGATAACTTTATTCGACGAATAAGTTTGAAATTTTGACAGTTATTTCATACAAAATCTGTCAAACGTCAATTTTATTCGTCGAATAAAAGTTATCTGGCGATGGAAAAATCGGCCCTTAAATAAATGATCAATATGAATGTACGTTTTAAAGCGAATTCAAGTTTACATTCATTTACGAGTATACTGGGATTGACATGTTTTTTCTGGTGCCTCAACCGTGGATACGTAGTTACGATCAAAAATGATCTTAGAATCATCGAACAACGATACTACGACAAAATGTCAAAGTAACGAGTCACCAAGTTTTCTGTGCCGGCGGCCAAAAATGGAAGCTATTGTCATTTGGATACATCCTAATCCTAACTAATATTATAAATGCGAAAGTAACTCCGTCTGTCTGTCTGTCTGTTACCTTTTCCGATTGACTTGAAATTTGGTACAGGGGTAGCTTATGGTCCGGGAAAGAACATAGGATACTTTTTATCCCGAAATTCCCACGGGAACGGGAACTACGCGGTTAAAACCACGGGGCGCTGCTAGTTTTCAATAAACTGACAACCAAAAGATGCGATTACAGCGACGCGCGCTGTCACCGGCACAGAAAACTTGGAATTTGAAAGCTATACTTTGAAAGTTGTTGTAGTATTTTTGTTAACAATAAAAACTTGCTAATGTTTGCATGGATTTTGTCAAAAAAATTAACTATTGGAATTACAATATCCTATTAATTTAATGTTTTTAAAAATACGTGTTTTACATAGTCGGGTTATCCTTTTTCCGGTACAAAAAGTACTCGATAGTCCACAACACGACGCACACCAAACAACAGAAGCTCATTGCAATGAAGCAGTAGAGGTAGCTACCGGTCCCCTCGTAGAGCACACCTGGAAAAAATATACCAATTTATTTATTTAAATATGACTAACTAGGGTACGGTATAATTAGGGTACTTAGAGCCCTCAAAAGTCTTACATTTGGTTAAACTAAAAAAATCGCATAGTCCTTTGGGTTGTAAAGGTCTGATAGTAATAACCTCACGTAAAATACTAACATTCCGCAAAATCTGGTTAAACTAAAACCGACCCTAAATAGGCATAGGATATAGGTTTGAAGAAGAAGAATATGAATGAATATACATATATTATATAATTAGTTAAATTGCGTAAAACTGTCTACTATGAGTCCATTGTATTTTATTTGATAATTTCAAAATTCAAAATTCAAAAATTATTTATTCAATTAAGGCCTCAATGAGGCACTTATGAAGGTCACTGATTCTACCACCGATTCGGAATTACACCACGGGGTGCTTTTTAAAATATTATCGAAATGATAATCACTCTACTCATATCTGTCAATAAAATATTTATAACTATTGACACCATGCACCCCACGCTTTTTTTAAAATAAAATATTTTTTTTTTATTCACACTATTATTAATTTATATTCATTGAAATTTTTAACACTATTTTCTTAATTTAAATTCATTAAAATTTATTTTCTATTTTTTAGTTCGGTTTTCTATAAAAAGCGTGTTTTTTAGTTTTTTTAAACTATAATTTATTTTCTACTTTTTAGTTTGGATTATTTATAATAGCTTGTTTTTTTAATTTTAAACTATTGCACGACTCATGATGCGAAGCATCAGAGAGTGCTTTACGATCGAAAAAATTTTTTCGCTTTATTTTGGCAATAAATTAACAAAAATCATATTTTGCAAATTGAAAAATGGAATAATTTTATCAAATTAGTGTATTGTCATCGGTCCTCAATAAATCTACAAAGTTTGAACGAAATCTGGCCGTTTAAAGTGGGTCAAAATAGCGCCCAAAGAAGTCGGTTACAAACAAACATACAAACATACAGGTGAAGCTAATAAAAAGCGTGTAAAAACGTTAGTAACTAGATTCAATTACGGGCTTATTAAATCACTAGACAAATTTCTAATACATACGCCCTTCAGTCAATTCCGTTCAGCCATTAATCGTCGTTCATCATTGTGATTGAATAACAAACATTCGCTTTCTCAAAATAATTCAGAATCATTTACAGATATCACTCATGCAAGATTTCTTATAGTTATGTAATAATAATGATACGCATACTTATATACTGATATTAACGAAATGTCAAGGCCGTCAATATAATATTATGCCAAAACTTTAACTGCAGAATTATATTTTTTTTAATATTGCGTCTGGTTGTGTTGCTGTGCCTAAATTAAAAAACAAACCGGCTGGTTCTGGTATTTAATTAAAAACGAAAATGAAATAAGTATACAGGGTGTTCTATTGTAATTCATATACTTAATAATGGAAAGTAATTATGGATTGACCCAAAATTTCCTGTAAAGTTTATAATGGTTTTTTTTTCGTTCTACGTATTTGACACGTAAATATTATAAAATCCTTAAAATCGATTTTATTCAGATTAAACCTCTGAAGCAGAAAGTAAGAATTTTTTCTCACGAGATAATAATTACGAAGTGTCTAGTCGTCCAGTAATTCGGACGAATAAAATTATTTTAGTCGGCCGAATTACTGGATGATATTCATCCGACTAGCAAACGAATGACATTATACTAAATGTCCATTCTAGCGGACGGCTAGCAACAGCCTAATAAATAATAGAATAGTTCCGGCAGTAGAACAAAATGTCCCTTAAGAAACTTTTCAAATATTTCATAACGTAAACTAACCTCTCCACTCCAACATGTTTATCAATACACAAAACTACATCACTCCATTCATACGTAAATGAAAGATACACAAACACGCCACATTCATTTGACATACTAATTAATATACTAAGATAAGAAACCTGATATGAGAAGCGAAATCTTTCACCAAATTGAGACTATTACGGTCCTTATCAAAGACTGTATCTATAAGAATAAGAATAATTTATTGCTCAAAAAACTGATACATGTAGGTCTTAAAATTACTTAGATCAATTGGACAGCAGTTTTTACCCGTCACGGGCATGCAATATATTAAAAGTTTACAATAAAACTTAACATGAAACATAGGTAATGAGATCATTAATCACAAAAGTTAACCTAAGAGTAACAAATTTTTAACTTCAAGTAATATAATAACATTTCAAATATGTATGTGAGTAAATATTTACAATTTAAACTTAAAAGAATAATATAAATTTCACCTATAATATCCCCTCTGAAAGTCTAGACGTTACATAAGCTTATTAAATAAACACTTACTTTGTTATAATTAAATTAGCTGCTATAATTATTATGGCCCGCGGTTTTACTCATGTGAACCCCAATCCCATGGGAATTTCACGATACATATCAGATGTGTTATTCCTTTTACTAGTTTTTCTCCGCGGTTTTATCGTGAATATCAATCTTGTAGGAATTTTGAAATACACATCCCATGTGCTTTTCCTACACCTATGGTACATTTGTACTTACCATATTTCATCTAAATCGGTTCACGTCAATTAGAATAAAATAGAGTAAGTGGGCCCCCATACAAAAAATTGTAGGAACCTTTCGTGCACGAGTTCGACTTACATTTAGTAGATTTTAGCGTTAGTAGGATATACTTTTTAAACTTTCGCGATCGGAATTTATTGTTTGCATGGTTAACAGGTCTTAATCGCGTATAACATAATTATTAAAATTTTCCACCGGGTTACACCGATTGTGGTCACGAGAAGATCGGTAACCCGGTCGAAACGTCGAGGTAATTTTAATAATTATGTTATACGCGATTAAGACCTGTTAATCATGCAAACAATGAATTAGTAGGATAGTCCAAGATCTACATTTTTAATACTAATAATTATGTTATCATTCATTTTTAATTGATTATCTTGCACACCCATTATCTTGGATATAACGATCTTCTCGTGACCACGGTCGGTGTAACCCGGTCGAAACGTCGAGGTAATTTTAATAATTAGGTTATACGCGATTAAGACCTGTTAATCATGCAAACAATGGATTTGTAGGATAATCCAAGATCTATATTTTTAATACTAATAATTATGTTATCATTCATATTTAATTGATTATCTTGGACACCCATTATCTTGGATATAACGATCTTCTCGTAACCACGGTCGGTGTAACCCGGACGAAACGTCGAGATAATTTTAATAATTATGTTATACGCGATTAAGACCCGTTAATCATGCGAATAATGGATTAGTAGGATAATCCAAGATCTACATTTTTAATACTAATAATTATGTTATCATTCATTTTTAATTGATTATCTTGTACACTGATATAAAAAAATTTTTAAAAGGAAGATTATATAAATAATGGTGGTCATTTGAATAAGGATGACAAGTGGGTCAGGGCGTCTTTCTGACGTAATTATGTAATTTTAGAACAATCGTAAATAACGCTAAAATATTAATTTGTAACAGTCACGCCTGTTATTGTTTGGTTTTTGCAAATTGTCTCATAATTGATAGATATTATCTCGTGAGAAAAATTGGGGAAAAAAATGATTAATCGGTACATAGAAATATTTTATTGAACACACACAAGGAAACAGAAAAAATACTGATCAACTTTTTTTAAATGTAGTATGGAAACAATCCTTGCATCAGTACAGAATAATGCAATTATTATTAATATACCTACTTACTTTCTTCCGCTATTATCGAAACATGCTTAAAGTTTTGGATCACCAACATATACTAGGCAAACGTGATCATTAACGGGTCTATTACCTGACTAAACTTAGGTAATAGTGAAACATAATTGTTTATTTTAATTTGTGTCAAACAATTTAGGTAAGTATATATGTAATTAACGGTTATAAAAAAACTACCGCCTTGTCGCCTTGTCGCCTTGAAGCCACGGTAGCTCAATTGGAAAGAGCGGTGCTACGGTTCAGCTTGGTTCCGGGTTCAAGTCCCGGCTGAGGCGAAAATTTTGAATGCATTCAAAAATCTTATAAAAGTTGTGTGAATACACTATAAAAATAAATCGATGAATAAATTGACTATTTAATGTCGGTACATTAAACTCACTTCCTATTTACAAATATTTATGCAAAATAAATCAACAGCCTTGTTTATTTTAGATAACAATCAAAGTCAAATATTTTTTATTTAAATTTTTTTAAATGTTAAAGCATAACAAAATAATGTACTTAATTTATACGGTTTTTTATCCTACTAATATTATAAAGGCGAAAGTTTGTATGTATGGATGTTTGTTACTCTTTCACGCAAAAACTACTGAATGGATTTTAATGAAACTTTACAATAATCTTGCTTATACATCAGAATAACACATAGGATACTTTTTATCCCAAAATTCCCACGGGAACGGGAACTACGCGGGTGAAGCCGCGGGGCGCTGCTAGTTGATTTAATAATTTTGTGGGTTTATAAAATAGAGTAATAGCTAATACGTTTCTTTTTACAAATTTTTTTGTTTGACGATTTCGTCTTGTTAGTAAATATTTATTAAACAACGTAATGTGTGTAAATACAATGTAAACACCGTATTTTTCAGAAATATCTCAATTAATTTCTGATCACGTTTTAACATGAGAATCATTTAACCTCTCATACATAAATAGGCTGTAAATAACTATAAAACATAATAAAAATTAAATAGTTTTAACTACGAATTATCCTTATTAGCTGCCATTTTTTTTATATTAAGTTATATAATTTATTCAATAATTAACATATATTATAATGTATTTATTAGTTACTTATATATTAATATCATTGTTTAAAAAATTTACTTAAACTTGATTTTTTTATAACATAAATTAGCGGGAAAAAACGTGACGCGTTTCCTTTACACTGTGTGTAAAAGAAATACCTCATCTCACGTTTTCTCCCTCGTAACTATTTGTTTCTGTGTAACGTATAAATTTGCAATACGATATCATTCAGTTCATCATCATCATCAGCCTATAGCTGTCCACTGCTGAACATAACCCTCTCCTAATTGCTTCCAGCGGGGACGATTATGTGCAATCTTTACCAGGTCATCCGTTGAGTCAACGGCAAATTAACTTGCCCTGCGTGGCCCTACACCTGCACACGCGAGGACCTTAACAAGGCTACTGATAGTGCCATATCGGTGGCCGAGTTCTGGTCCTCAAAAATGTTTGTCGACACGCAAAGAAGAAGACCAGGTCATCCGTCCATCGGGTAAACAGTCTTCCTAAGCTACCCTTGCTAACTGGTCTCTATTGGAGAACCTTGCAACCCCATTCGCCCCTCATTTCTCTGAGCTATGTCTACATTAAATTAAACCTACACTTGTAGTTTTAAATGAGCAGTAGACTTCTCTAGTTTGAGTCCTCAATAATAAACTTATTAAAGTGTCAATTTACTTACCAATCAAAGGATCAGCTAACAGCATAAGGATTCCGCTGAACAGTATATGCAGCGCTAACGCTGCTGGGAATCTATCAGGGGCTGCTGTCACCAGCACCAGCGGGAACAGCACTTGTACTGAACAGCGGACCAGCCCTGATATAGCGGTGACAGCGAACACGAAATACAGCTCCCCTGATGTTACTAGCGCTGAAATGTGGGAAATATCTTGTTTTATACATAACATCATTTAAAACTAATAGGTCATCGTCATCATCAGCTCATTATTTATATGTCTTCATCAGCTTGAACTTTGAACAGATTTATAGAAGATCTTTTTTAGTTTTGTCATTTATAGCCTTTTTATTGAAGCAATCAAGTGTCATATATTTAATATTACAAATAAATATCCCACAAATTATAAGAACATTGAATGTGGACTGGACAATATGGTACTGAGTTCAGATGATTCTTTTCGCTTATTTGTGGCACAAAATTCTAAAACTTATAAAATTAAATCTTTATCTGACGGTTGTACAAAATAGTTTAAAATTTAAACACACCGATAATTAAAAAGAAACCTCTCACTATTATCGCAACAAAAAAGTCACAATAATTAAAGAAAATACTGTTAATAATTCTACCTACTGTATAAGCCTATTAGAAAACCTGAGTTCAAAAAAACTTGATTGATAGACTCGTACATAAAAAATCTAGTTCCCGTTTGATTTCCTCAAACGGCTAATAGCAGCTGTAATCTATGATACGATTTTAAAAGACTAGTCAGTCAGGCTAGTCATCGACCTATTACATAAATCTAAAACCAGTTTGACCCAAAATTTTTTTTATATAAATTAATTATGATATAAACCTTATATACATTATACATTAGATTGAATATTATAAATCTTTGCATATAATTTAGACACGTATTTTGCGTATATTTTCCAGCCCTACAAAAAAATTTGCTTATTGCAATTTATCTTAAGGACGTTGACACTAAAGAATTTAAAACTCTATGATTTATGTATTTACATTTATTTCAATAGTTATTGATATCTTTGATTTACACGAACACTACACATTGAAATAAAACACTTAAACGGATTTTTGTCGTAGTTGTATTTTGTTTTACATTTTCTGACGTTTCGGATTCTTTACAGAACCCGTCGTCTTCTGTGATCACGGGTTCTGTAAAGAATCCGAAACGTCAGAAAATGTAAAACAAAATACACCCACGACAAAAATCCGTTTAAGTGTTTTATTTCTATTTCAATAAGCAAAATTAAGTCGACATGTTAAGCTCGACCATCGCGTGTCACCGAACGTCACCGTGGGCTTCAATCTTTTTCTCATTTTGTAGTCCACATAGTAATGTTTTCTACGTCACGCGTTTTTTGTTTTAATATGTACACCAAGGTTTTTATTTGTTTACTGTTTTAATTAAGCTATATCGTATTACACAATGTTGTACAATTCATATGCAATACGAAACTTGAAATGCCTACTGGTATAAGTGGTTTTAAATCACTCAATAAATAGTTTAGCGATCAATTCTAGTATACTTAATCACGATATATATGCGAATCTTGGAAACGGCTCTAATTTGAATAGGAATATAGTGTTTTGGAATGTTTACTCTAACAAAAATCGGTCATAGATCGTAGCTTCGGATGATGTTAAATTTGGAGTAATATTGGAATTGTCTAAAACAAAATTTGAGAATGGGCTTGTGGTTAAGTGGAATAAGACCCAGAGTTACCATAAAAACTAAAACTGTTGTATGGATTTCTATAAGGGCTTTATTCATAGAAAGAAAAAACTATAACACAACATACGAGTAAATTTATATTTATCATCATATAGCAACTGACCCATAACTAAGTTTCTGAATTCAAAGGAAATCAAACCCGCATCCCTTATTTGGTAATCTTGCCACTAACCTGCACCAAGAGTCATCACAAATATGATAAATTATACCATAAGGAATTGAAAAACGTGAACTATAAAGTAAGTATAGTGAAATACAAAGTAAAACCTAAAAACGACGACGATGGCAGAGTGGTCACCATGCCGGACTGCCATCTATGTTGCGGGTTCAATTCCCGTTCGGGGTGAATATTTGTGTGAACCACAAATGTTTGTCTCGGTCTGGGTGTGTGTGTGAATGAGGGTGTGCGTAGTTTCTGTAACCCTAGATACAAGTTTCGTACTTAGTTAGGGGTCAGTTACTATAATAAGATGATGTAGTGAATGGTTATGATTATTATGTAAAATACTTATATAAAATGCTTACCAATCCTTAAAAACACTGTTATACAAGTCCCAATAAAGAAGACCAGTCGGCTATCCACCACGTAGAAGTATGTGAAGATGGCCAGCCCGAACCGCGCCAGGAGGTCCGATATCGCACCGACCATCACGCATGTTGCTACCTCCATCTACAAGTATCATTTTATAGTTTTACTAGCTGTGCCCCGCGGTTTCACCCGCGTAGTTCCCGATCCCGTGGGAATTTCGGGATAAAACATAGCCTATGTCCTTTCCCGAACCATAAGCTACCCCTGTACCAAACTTCAAGTCAATCGGTTCAGTAGTTTAGCCGTGAAAAGGTAACAGACAGATAGACAGACAGAGTTACTTTCGCATTTATAATATTAGTTAGGATACAGGGATAGTTGCCGGTTTATGCGTCCTTTACAAAAGATTAAAAATGTCAAAGGGCTTCCGTGTGTTGGCTTTGGCCATATACTAGCCTTTCAAAAGACCGGGACTCTTATATGTATAGTACCGTGAGTCGGAAACTGACATCCTAATCCTAACTAATAACTAATATTATAAATGCGAAAGTAACTCTGTCTGTCTGTCTGTTACCTTTTCACGGCTAAATTAAACCATTTATTTCCACATCTAATACAAAAAAAAAAATACAAAATAAAAGTTATAATATAAAAATTTACGATGTAGTGGAGCAGACTCAGTGTCCGCTGTGACGCCGCTGGTACTTAATTACTGAACCGATTGACTTGAAATTTGGTACAGAGGTAGCTTTTGGTCCGGGAAAGAACATAGGCTACGTTTTATCCCGAAATTCCCACGGGATCGGAAACTACGTGGGTGAAACCGCGGAGCGCTGCTAGTTATCTATAAAACGTATTTCCTAAAAAGGCGATCAACTTGGGATTAATATGAAAGAATAACAATATTTTTAAAAGACAATATATTCGAAAAGTCGCTTTATTTGAATTCCTTAATTGCAATCTTATACCTGACCTTCGCTAATCGTCACGATACACTACTAAAACGAATTAAATAATAAATAAATACTTAATAACAAAATTCAATATGCTAAAACTTGTATTAAATGGATAGAAAAGTCGTTGGAATTGCAGAATAAACATTTGATGATTATTAAAACAAGAATGTATTTGGTTTTCTTAATAATAAAATATTTATGGTCAAGGTCTTATATAATTTACTAGTAGCTCCCCGCGGTTTCACCCGCGTAGTTCCCGTTCCCGTGGGATTACGGGGATAAAATATAGCCTATGTCACGCACTGATAAATTAGCTTACCATTAGTGAAAGAATTTTTGAAATCGGTCCAGTAGTTTTGGAGCCTATTCATTACAAACAAACAAACAAATCTTTCCTCTTTATAATATTAGTATAGATAACAATTATCCGGTTTACATGAATATTTTACAAAAAAAAATACATTAGGTACTAGTTGTGCACCGCAGTTTAATCCTCCCCTCATATTGATCATAGCGTGATGTTTTATAAGCCTTCCACAATAAACTGGGCTAACACTAAAATAATATTTCAATTCGAACCAGTTTTAGAGATTAGTGCATTCAACCAAATAATCAAGAAAGCTTTATACTAATTACTAGCTGCCCCGCGTGGAACATTATCCCGTGGGAATTTTGGGATAAAAATGTCCTATGTGTTATTCCTAGGTATGAGGAACATCTATACCAAATTTCATTAAAATCCATTCAGTAGTTTTTGTGAAAGAGGAACAAACATCCACACATCTAAACATCTACACTCACAAACATTCGGCTTTATAATATTAGTAGGATAACTAATATAGCAGGTGATATATAGGATACTAATATAGTAAAAATACTTTAACAAAAAGGTACAAAAATAAAGGTGTCACATGAATCAGAGATGGTAGACCCTTGACCCCGAAACTAGTTTAAAGTGTAAGATCAGGGTCAAATATGCTGCTGACCCGGAAAACGTTGTTTTGCCATATACATTTTCGGTGTGGGGTATTACTTGTGGTTTTAAAAAATAGCTTACAATATATTGATATTACAATTTACAATACTGTATAGTATATCCATTGGACAATAGCCAAGAAACCCAAGTTTGAGGTCTCTAACCTGTGGTGGCAAGTGACGCAGCCGCAGGTTAGAGAAAACGAAACTGTCAAACTAATATGGGAGATAGAAACAGGCAGCCATCCACACCACAAGAATACCAAGCATAGTACTAGGGCACACAGTTTTTTTTCAGGGGGCAACTGAGCGATCCTTTCCTTGAGGGTCTCAGGGCGGACGCTCAGTATTCCGAGCTCTACCTCGAGTAGAGGAAAACCTCACACAACCATATCAATTATCGTCGTCGCCAACTACTGGGCAAACTAATTTTAATAATTGGCCGAACAAAACCACTGACACGAAAAGAAAGAAATAAATATATTGATTGCCAGTCCTACACAAAGAATCATAAAAATCGGTCAAGCCATTTCGAAGGAGTTTTGAAGGCTTTAATAAACAAAAATAATAACATATCGATGTGATATCATTCAATCATAGAATACCTACCCAGAGTCTATGCATTCAATTATTTATCAAGCTAGGCATGTCTGATATTTTCAAACATGTTTCAGTTTGAGATCACCGACACTTTGGAAATTATGATTTTCTATGGTAATCTTATACTATGTATTTATATATAAACCTACCCTACATAATAGCTTGTATTTATAATTTACCTGCTATAACCCAAAACAAAAATATAACAACACAAAATATGTTTTCATTAAAATTAAAGAACTTTAAATGTTATTTATTTATATTGAATTGTAATATAATTGCCAAAAAATGCTAAAATAAATAAATATGTAAAAATAACTTTAATATATTAAACTAATTTAACGTTATAAGATACAGTTTCTACCACTTTTAAAATATTCAAAGTCATCTGAGAATAAGAAAAAGTCCTACTAAGTTATTGTACTTAAGTACACGTTTTATATGCAAACGAGTAAATAAACAAAATTTTAATTATGATATTGTATATAAGGGTTATTAGTAAATAAAATAATGAATCCCAGCTATTTAAAAAAATCTGTGAATTTTATTCGCGATTCCGAGGGAATTTTTAGACAAAACATATTCGTATACCTATTATTTACTAGCTGTGTCCCGCGGTTTTACCTGCGCGAACTATTATCCCGTGGGAATTTAGGGATAAAAAGTATACATGTATGTTACTCCTTACTACATCAGCTACCTGCCAATAAAAGTCCCGTCAAAATTGGTCCAGCCGTTTCAGAGATTAGCCGGAACAAACAGAACAGACACTCCAATTTTATTTATTAGTATACTGTTGTGCGCATGCTAAAGCAGCCATGTTTTTGGGGGTATAATAAATAAAAGATATACTTAGGATAATTTTATCCAGCCTGCCTAGCCCACAGTCATGTGCGTGATAAATGATATAGACACCACGAAATAATATCGATTTCGCGAGCATGACCAAATGAATATGGCGTAGTACAATTTGATAAAATTAAATATGGCGGCTATATTTATTATATTTTGACAGTTGGATGTCAATAAATAGCTATATCGATTTCGCGAGCATGACCAAATGTCATAAAATTAATCATGTGGTAAAATTAAATATGGCGGGCATTTTTATAAAATTTTGACAGTTGGATGTCAATAAATCGCTGTATCTATCGCGTTTTCGAAGTCATGCTAGCCTAGCAGGGGGTGGAAATTTTGAAGAATACGACGTATAGCACAACTAGTTTTTCAATATAAAAAGTTCCTTGCGGCAATGTTACACAATATTACAGCAACTTCAATCATCGTCAATAAAAAACTCTTTGACAAATAAAAACATTAAGAATCACTACGTAATAAACACTTTGTTCAATAATAAAATCGTACTTTATAGTATATATAGTTTAAATGTCTGTTACAAAGAATTTTCTTCACATATCACCTAACTAGGTACGGTCAACGTTAGAGAAAAGGTACATTTCATCAAATCTACCCGCAGTACAGTCCAACAGTTCATCCGTGATCATGGCGCTTGCAACAGCTCAAAATATCAGAAACTCGAAATATCCTACTAATATTATAAAGCCGAATGTTAGTGAGTGTGGGTGTATGGAAGTCTGTTCCTCTTTCACGCAAAAACTACTGAATGGATTTTAATGAATTTTGGTACAGATGTTCCTCATACCTAGGAATAACACATAGGACACTTTTTGTCCCAAAATTCCCACGGGATTAGGTTCCACGCGGGTAAAACCGCGGGGCACAGCTAGTATAATATAAACGGTAAATATCCCGTTAGACATTACAATTTGAAAAGGTCCTTTGGCATTTCAAAGCGAGCATAACCAAGGGGGGTACTTTTATCTGACTCTGACTGTACTAAAGTAATATCAAGCCCAAAAGACGTTACCTGAGTGAATCCGTATGAGAAAAGCAGCATAGGCTCCATAGCTAAATATGTGACGTCAGAAACAAATGCGAATCCCAGGCCGACCAGTGTGCTGACGAATTTCGGGTCTTTCAACAAATCCAACTCAACATTCTCGTATATTGTTTTACTGAAAAAGATAATAAGGTCAATGAGGCCACATATCAAATATGTATCATATAATTACTGGTCTAATTCTATGCAAATATCGTTTTAATATCTTACACAAAAATACATACTCTGTTTGGTTGGTAAGGAACGCGGAACCATTTAAAAAATAAAAACTTCATCTCTGATATAGGCTCTATATTTTGTTTAAAATAATTAATTTAGTTTGGTACTTAAAAGCCTAAGTAACTTAAGAGCATACAAAGAAATACTAAAAAAATATTAATTCATAAATAAATTCAAGTTTTTCTTATGATTTTAATCTAAACGAAACAAAGAGCGAACTTAGTTTCATAACATAAACTTAATGAAGAAAAAGGCAATTGTGGATCGATCTATTTCAGTTACTGGAATGTGAAATAAAAAGCAAGGTTCAACTTGAACCTAGGACGATTACTTTGTACCTATTACACAAAAAAATGTTTGAGTTAACTCTGTGCTGCGATCATTCATAAAAATCTATAGAAATCATTGACGTAATTAAATAAAAACTAAAACGTTTATAACTAAATGAAATTTGAGTCACGCGCGAATCAGTCTCATCATTAATGGCTCTAAGGAATTCAATATTAAGATACTAATAGCGGAAAATAAAGAAATTAAATTTGTTTAATAAATTTTACGATAATTGATGACCTTCGCCGCGAAGTTACCGCATCGGTCAATGGTATTTCGATATAGACAAACGATTCTTTATATACTCGTAAGTGCCCTATAAAGATAAAAATAATGTTTCGAAAATAATCTCAAAAACCAATTTATAAAAAAAACTTGCTTAAAAGAAAAAAACAGTACATAATACCAGAATTAAAATAATTTACGAATCAAATTGCTAGTTTATGTATATTAGTGACTAGCAGCGCCCCGCGGTTTCACCCCCGTTCAGGTAAAACATAGCCTATGTTCTTCCCCGGATCATAAGCTACCCCTGTTCCAAATTTCAAGTCAATCGGTTCAGTAGTTTAGCCGTGAAAAGGTAACAGACAGACAGACAGACAGAGTTACTTTCGCATTTATAATAATAAGTAAGGATTAGTGCATAAAGTACAGATATAGACTAGGTATTACACCAGGTTTTACCCGCGTAGTTTCCGCCCCTACTGGTAGCACAAATGATAACCTTCCATTACAAAACCTTTCCCAATAAATTGGCTATCCAACACTAATAGAAATTTCAAATTCGATCCAGTAGTTCCTAAGATTTGCGCAAACAAACAAACTCTTCAGCTTTAATATAATAGTATCTTGTTTGCTACGCCTTTATCTTGACAATAACATTGAAATATGAATTGAATAAATTGAAACGAATAATCAATTACAAAAGATGAACCCATTAATAATAACAATTGTGAATATATTAATATTAAACGCAATGTCAATGTTATGAAGTGTTTAAGATAATTTGAGATAATAAATGTCTCTTCGTAGTAATTTGTTGATTTTCCTGCTATTTTGTATTTAATTTTGAGATTAACGTGATAAGCAGATGATCTTGATTAAGTCTTTTTTATTGTAAAAAAGTTTATTATTGTAAAAAAGTCTGGAATAACTGATCTGATTTTGATAACATTTGGTTCAAAAAAAAATTGGACAAAAGTAATCAGTAACATATTTGTTTTGAAAATTATCACTGTTTCGAAAGAACCCAAAAATATGGGTCAGTTATTATATTACCACTTATTATACTTGTATCTAGCGTATCAAAAACTACGCATATTTCAATTTCAATTAATGATTTTAATTATGAAATGAAGCCCATATTTTTAAATTTAATTTTTTTGAGAATTATTTTAATCCTAATTACTTTTTGTAAAGATGTGTCTAATTTTTTATTTATTTATTTAGCACAAAACACATTACATCCACTTAAAAAATAGAATATAACAAAATTATACAACATTTGGTTCTTGAATGTAACGTAAACCTATGTGCCTACATCTACTACAATTTTGAACTGTTGTTTGAAATAACTTGTATAATTAACAAAAAAAAAAAATAATACTGTTATTGATTACAAAAAGCTAATGCCTTAACTACAAAATTATTATTATATTATTATGATTACTATTGATCTGTAACTTGCTGTAACAGAATTTGTCTTAACCTATACTTGTATTTGTATGGATTTGCTTCAAAGATGTCTAGCTCACTGTGATGTTTTGCTACTTCATTATACTGTCGGGCCATTCTAGGTAAGGGGTTATAAAAAGAGATGTTATTTCTAAATTATTGTAGGGCAAAAATATTAACCTTATTGGAATTCCGAGCTCTATATTTAATGTTTAATGAAATTTTTGACAGCAAATTAGGAGAATCGATAATTGAATGAATTATTTTTCAACACACTTGCTCATAACGGGGCTCTTATTTGTGCAAAAACAGTTGAATAATGACACGCGTGATTCACTAGTGAGTTATAGATTTTTTTTTTAAATTGTTTAGTTTTAAAAAAGTTTCGATACCAAAAAAAATCGGTTCCATACATTTTAAAAACAAACTTCAACTATGTTGCCTTAGTTTTGGTAGGTCTATGGTCGATTCCATTCATTCATTTATTCGATTTTTTTTTAATAAGTGTATTCTTTTAGTCTTTGGCCGATCACCATTGTTGTGTTGGATGCGCGCGAATAGAAAAACTGTTTAATTATTAGCGAAAAATGATAATTTCTTCGCAAATGTGTTGAAAAACGTTGTATGGTACACGCGTGTATTGATGATTACTATCCTCGGCTATCTTCAGACCCGCGCCTGACGGCTCGGGCCTCAATAGCGCCTCGGAAATAATCACCAACTTACCTCGCTTGTACCATAAATAACTATTATGCAAGTAAATTAAGTCAAAATAATATCTACGTGATTTTAAAGATTGGATTCTAAATTTTAATAGCCTTTCTTCATAACTTAGGGAGAGCCGACCAGGTGCTAGACGATAGCAAAGAAGTCTGAGACATTTACATAATGTAACAAAACATGTTATATAATATTGTTATTTAACATGTTTGATAATGTAGGCGTGTTATGTAACATTAGTTTTATAACATGACCTAAAATATACACGCGCCTTTATGTCTCTTAAAAAAGGTCACTATAATACATAAAATACTAAATATTAGATTATTTTGGAAATATTTTTCAAAATAAGTAAACCAATAAAAAAAAACTGTATAAATTATACTCACATAATACTTTTCTGTATCGATTCATTTCTTTTTGTTTTCACATCTTTAATGTCAATATCAATTTCGTCACCTGGCAACATTTTGACCACAGATTCATCATAGTTGTCATAATTAAACTTTTTAATATCAATAACGTCACATTTTTGGGTTAGCTCTGCAATGGGGTTAAAACATCGAATGAACAAGGGGACAATACACAATGATACAAATTCAACACATACAGATTAATACATTACATAATCATTCACTACATCACCTCATTATAGTAACAGACCCCTAACTAAGTTCGAAACTTGTATCTAGGGTATCAGAAACTACGCACACACACATTCACACACACATACATATAATAGATATTTTAATTAAATGAGTAAAGCTTAGCCAGTAAAACAAATAAATACATAAATGTTTTCTTGTCTCACTGTATCTTAAATACATACTTACTTAAATTGTCTACTAGCTCTTTAATTAAATACGGAAGCGGTCATTAGAAAATACTCAAATAATAAATAATAAAACAAAAATTATAATTGAATTCAAATGATAAATTATTATGAAAACAGTAATATTTAAGTACATAATTAATATATCAATCATATAAACAAAGATTACAATATCAATAAACAGATGTCAATGAGCCTATTATATTATTTATATTACTATAAATATTCCCCTCTCTATTTTATCCGTATTAAAATATATACAAAGGGAATTTTGAAATAAAGCGAATATGGGTATCTTTTTAAGAGTGACGTAAGCCAAAGCGTCTGTTGATCACGCAAAATAGGATTTAGATGAAATATAGTTATATAGTATAGTACAGATGCTAGGAACAGCAAAAAGAACAAAATTCAAAAAACATAAGAATACGGGAATGATGCGTTTCATATAATATCCTGATCCCATAAGAATTATAGGATCAAAAACTAACATACTACCTGCACCGAATTTCATTCAAATCCATTTAGCCGTTTCAACGTGAAGAAAGAACAAACACACACACATACATTGACACAAACACAATTACATATGTTAAGTATTATCTTTCAGAACCAAAACATCGACACACTTAATAATTAAAACACAATCACAAAATTAGTATAGAATTAAATTAAAAATTAAAAAAAACCCCCAACACAATTACTTTCAAACCCTCATAACTTTTAAACGGGTCAACCGATTGTCATCAAACATGTCTAAGAACACTCGCACGTAAGTCCCCTTTAATACAAAAAAAAACTAAATTAAAATGAGTTCATCCGTTCGGGAGCTACGATGCCACAGACAGACAGATACACACACAGACACGTCAAACTTAATAACACCCCTCTTTTTGCGTCGGGGCTTAAACAAAGGAAAAGAAAAATAACTTCAAAACGTACCTGGATCACTCTCATCTTTGACTAAATGCCATTCCACTGGATGCATCACTAACATCGCAAATACTAAATGCAAATCGACAGCCATCACTAGAGCCAAAGTCCATCTAAATCCATACTCCGATAATAGGAAAGTAACCAACATAGGGAAGGTGATGGAAGCCATACTGCTCAACGTTTGGTTAGCACTCATCATTGTTGTACGTTTCTTGGTGAAATAACAATTAAATGCTGTAAAACTAACTGGGATCATTACTCCAAAACCAGCACCTGGAACAAATAACATAATAATAATCATCTCATTATAGTAACTGACCCCTAACTGAGTTCGTAACTTGTATCCAGTGTATCAGAAACTACGCACACACTCATTCACACACACACACATACCGAGGCAAACATTTGTGGTTCACACAAATATTTATTTATTTATTTAATACTTAATGTACAATAGCGTGTACAAAGGCGGACTTAATGCCTGATGGCAGCAATATTCGGCCCGCGCGGTAATCGAACCCGCAACTTTACGCATGGGAGATGAGTGAGCATGGTAACCACTCTGCCATCGAGGTCGTGAAATAAAAATATACAATATGAATCAACAATCACGATAATATTGGCTTTCCAGACATCTGTGTCAAAGGTCAGATGCATAGGACAGTTCTAAGAAGTTACTTCTTCTGCAGTCCCATAACTATCGGTAGTTTTCGGCCTTCTAGTTTTTAAGTATCTATCATCATTCGCTCATGCTATATCCCCAACAAGAGGCTCGAGCCAACCCTGAAGTAGGGCCTTTATCATCAGGCCTTTAGTCAACCAAGCTAGCAAAGTGCGGGTGAGTCGACATCATTCACAACCTTATATTTTCTTCGCAGATATATTGCAGGCTTCCGCACGTTCTCATGGTTTTTCCATGATATCGTTCACGATATTATCACACTATACTGTATTCTCTAAACTCCTTTACCTTATATAAAATACTAGCGGCGTCTTGCGGTTTCACCCACGTGGTACCTGTTCCCGTAGGAATATGGGGATAAAATTATGCTAAAAACCTTCCCACTGAATCACTCTATCTATTGAAACAAACCGCATCAAAATCCGTTGCGTAGTTTTAAAGATCTAAGCATACATAGGGACATAAGGACATAGGGACAGAGAAAGCGACTTTGTTTTATACTATGTAGTGATTTGAAATTAATAAATAATTTTACATAGGTAATCAATATGAAAAATTTAATAAAGTTTATGAGAACATTACTGCAGTCAACCTTGATTTACCAGAACTAATCATAATAAATACATTATTAACTGATTTTCACGTGAAGTTTAATAAATATGGAACAAAATATTTACGTTTCACTTAGTTTTGACGTCATGAAACAAATTGAAATTATGCAAATACTTATAATTATTCGCTGAGATGACGTTTTTTATTCTACTTAAACATTTATATCAAATATCTCCCAGAATTAAGTCACAATGGTATTTTTCCCGCAAGAATGTGATAAATCATTGGACGTACGAATAATTGCATATTAATTATTATAATGTAAGAAATAAAATAAATATAAGTAAAGAAATAAATACATTACGGGTTTTACATAATAAATAAGATAAGAATATCAAAACATATATTTAAACAAAGGAGTGGACATTTATATATCAAAAGCTGGGCATAGCATTTGTAAAGTTCCGAAGGGAAAATCCAACAGATAATATTACCTATATACATTATACCTACTTACATTACCTAATAATCTAAATATATATATATAACTCAAAGGCCTGACTGACTGACATAGTGATCTATCAACGTACATCTCAAACAGATCGGATCGGGCTGAAATTTGGCATGCACGTAGATGTTGTGACGCAGGCATCCGTTCAGAGTGGATTTTTGGAAATCCCACCCTAGGAGGAGAAAAGGGGGAAAATCCCAAATTCCACGCAGACGAAGTCGCGGGGCGCTGCTAGTTTATAATAAAAACTTCTTTTGCCGTGCCGTGCCATGCCGTCTTCAAAACAATAATATAGAAACAATATTTACCTCTTATAACTCCAAAAGTAAAAACTAATTGATAAGTTCTTTGTACAAATATTGTCATCACATCTCCCAGGACAAATAAACCGGCCCCTACTAGCCCTACTTGACGGAAAGAATACTTCTTCAGCGCTATCCCGCCGAGGAAACCTGGAACAAATATAAATAATATTAACACACGAAAGTATACATATTTGTGATCACTTTCTCTATAATAATTAAATTAAAAAAAAACACAACACAATTACTTTCAAACCCTCATAACTTTTAAATGGGTCAACCAATTTTCATCAAACATGTCTAAGAACACTCGCACGTAAGTCCCCTTAAATACAAAAAAAAAACTAAATTGAAATCGGTTCATCCGTTCGGGAGCTATGATGCCACAGACAGACAGATACACACACACACACAGACACGTCAAACTTATAACACCCCTATAACTTTTTGCGTCGGGGGTTAAAAATAGCCCCAGCCTGAAACTTTTTCGATATAGTCTGGCTTTAAGTCTCCAAGAAAGCTGTGTAAGGTTAGCGTCAGGGTAGAATTGTATAACGCACAGACCACAGTTTTGGATCTTAATCTATCTTTTGAAATTACCAACACGTATTGGGATTGCATGTTTATTACGCCTTTCCTCCTCACTGTCCCAAAACCATCAAGGATACCATCAGGAGAGAGAGAAGCCTAGCTTTGTAGTGGGGTCTCACGGGCCGATAGAAAAATCTATTGTTACAGGGTGATTAGAAAAGCTATTCAAAAATAAAAGAGGAAGACGGAGAGATTACGAAAGGACTTACTAGAAAGTAGGAAGGTCTATACGTATTAGCATGTATTCGTTATTATACAATTGACACCTCAATCTCGATATAAGCCGCATTACTGACACATATTAGGTTACAGTACCCAGATACATATAATATTTATACATAACATTATGTAACCGGGCTAGCCACATAGTTTTCACCTTCTCAGTTACTTCACTTTCGTTTAATATTGTTTTACAGGATATTTGAATAATCTAACTTTGTTGTATACTTGTTTCGTTACAATAAGAGTGAATGTAAAGTTGAAAAATTTCGACTGGCAACCCCCTCATCGCGAACGTAAGTACTAAGGCCACTGATAGTGCCATATCGGTGGCCGAGTTCTGGTCCTCTAAAATATGAGTCGACACGCAAAGAAGAAGAAGCGAGCGTAAGGCGATGAGGGTAGTCAGCTAGTCGCCATGGGGCAACTGGGAATTTTATATTCAATTGCTACCTGGGTACAACTGAGATCTGATAATATAATGATTAAAATTGACTGACGGTCAACGGATAGTTTGCAGGGGACTTCCATAAAAAAGGTGAATTAATAAAACTATATCTTATGGAAAGACTAATGTAAAATCATAAAGGAAGTAGTTTAAGTTTGATAATCAAAATTGATAGGTCATGAAATAGATATGTCTGTTACGTATTCTATTACAATGAACATTAATTTTTGATCTAATTTAAATTTGTACTAATTCTTTCTAATTGTATGTAACCGCTAAAACGATAGAACTATCGGTATGTTTGATCAATCAGCGGTTTTGATTAAGCGATTTGTGGCTCGATGGTCAATTCTGTATTAATTAGGGACAGTAACATGAGACTTATTGATCGATACTGGAACTAGGTGAAATTAGACACTACAAGTACAACGTACGCGTCACTGAACAAAATTAAATTACGTAGATAAGTACCGGTCTACCACAGCCGTTGTTAAAGCTTATGGAATGTCATTTAAATTGATGATACATGGGAAAATTGATTGAGAATAATAAAATGTTTAGGTAGTTATGTCTTGACGCCCGCGATGTTTGATTTATTAAATTTATTAGCCAATAAAACGTCTTTATTGTAA
The DNA here is from genome assembly GCA_958496195.1 of Timandra comae. Classification (NCBI taxonomy): domain Eukaryota; kingdom Metazoa; phylum Arthropoda; class Insecta; order Lepidoptera; family Geometridae; genus Timandra; species Timandra comae. Next base: position 10,813,559 of record OY292359.1, read on the forward strand.
TTAATGGTCTTGGGTATATCCGTAAAGTTGACATGACAACGTGCTTGTTATATTAAATACAATCGAGGTATTTTTGGCTTATTCCACTCAACCCCAAAACAATTGCTTTCGCATTATTTCTATCCATACATTCATTCCACTATTACCCCAAAGTGTTCATAAGGACCAAAATTTAATAAAAAATATTTCCATACTTCAATTCCACTTACACCCCAAAAAATTCTGGTAGAGTCAACAGAAAAATTAAATAAAACACGAATATAATTATAACTAGCTTTTGCCTGCGACTTCGTTTGTGTGGAATAATTAAGAACTTTGGGATAACGCTAAATTTTACCAAGAATATCGCAAGCAAAACCGCGGGTTGCAGCTAGTTTTACTTTTAATAAAGTCAATCGACACCAGCCGCCTACAATATTCAAATCGCGTATCAAACACACAAAAAAATAAAAAAACATACAGGTCGAATAGAGAACCTCTTCCTGTTTTTGGAAGTCGGTTAAATAAAGTGGATCAAATTACAACTTCAAACCAGAATGGTGATAGTTTTTGCAAATAGTACAATACTTAAATATCTCAGAATTTATCTACAGTAAATTTAACTTACAAAAATATAAAATCACAGCTTTAGATTAGATTTTTTTATAGTGGATTAATTCTGAAAAAAAAATCACATCTTCAGATTAGAATATAAAATCACAACTTCTGACATCATTTTTGTGGAAAACTCATTAGCTTAAAATTTACAATCACTCTAAAAAAATTACTTTTCTTTACAGCGCGATTGCATTGTGATAGTCGTGTCGTGGTCTAGTATTTCTTTTATCGCTTTAAAGGTGTTTGTTTTTGTTGACACTACTAAAAATAAGTAAGGTAAGAGGATAAAAAATATTACGATTTTAAATCTTTCCTAAAAACGTCTTGGGGTAGTAGTGGAAATATTTTTGGGGTTGAGTGGCATAAGCCGTATTTTTTTTCTTTCTTTCTTTCTGCTGTTTTGGACTAAAGAATTTCTCAAACGTCTCAACATTTTGAAAATAACAAAGACAACTTTTCTTTTCGTAAAACTCATGAATTTAAAAAAATATGTTACTTGCCTGCTATTGACAATGCTCCATTATAAACTCCTATAACTAAAGGGAGACCACTCCCACTTTCTTGTTCTATGAAGAAATTATGGAACAATATCCCGAAGGCATTTGAGGAACCAAAACCGAGCATCTGTAACAAAAATAAATAATGATCAAGGTACTTACATAAATATACGCTGACACTATAAATAATAAGATCGAAAATAATAACCCGATAAAAATAACGCTCTCAAAATATCAAACGGCCTATTGATTAAAAATATTGTTATTATAAAAAACATTTTGATTGCTATGGTCGTATGAAACCTAGATCAATATGAACTGGAAAAACCTAGGTCCTGTGTCTAAATTGTACGTACATGGAGGGATCACCGGTTTCCCTTGAACCTTACAACGAAAATTGACATGTGTCATAAGTTTGTGAGTGTGGATGTTTGTTCCTCTTTCACGCAATAACTACTGAATGGATTGAAATAAAATTTGGTACAGATGTTCCTCATACCTAGGAATAACACATAGGACTTTTTATCCCAAAATTCCCACGGGATAAGGTTCCACGCAGGTAAAACCGCGGGGCACAGCTAGTACTTTATATAGCGTTATTTTCCTTCGTTACTCTCATTTTTTTTCGTTGTAATAGAGAAAAAGATAATAACATTATTAAATTATTTTTCTTATTTTAAGTATTCAAAATTGACAAAAAAAATATGTTTAATGCCATAACGGTACAAGTTGAAAACGAATAAACAATAGTAATATTAACAAAAGTGTTTAATATAATAATCGAATGAATTGTTGTCAGTAAATTCGCCGCATTTTTAAAACGCTACACTTTGAAATTAAATTCGTCACTATCATTATTTTAATGATTGTTTAAAATATAAGAACAAAGCATGTGATGGTTGATATGAAATTACTTATACATATCTATTTATGTATTTAAATTATTAATCTATGGAAATCTAACCAGTCGACCAACGAGCACTTGGCGTGTTCTAAGGCCTTATCAGGGTAGGTTCGAGCCCCTCGGTGCGGACATTACATGAGCTGATAATGATTTCTATCAATTTAAACTTGGGAAATTTGTATTTTTCATTAAACATTTTGGAAAAAATATGAATACACTCGTATTTTATTGCTGAAACCAAATAAATAGCTCGAAATTTACTAGCTCTTAAGACTTGTTATACCATCATTGACGATTTTGCCAAAAAACTGTACTTTTTGATCGAGTCATTTCATATGAATGGCATATTTTAGGTAGGCCTTCAGGTAATAATTAAAGGAAATATTGTTCTGATTTTAGAACTTCATAAGTACTTTCCTTTGATTTAAATGGAGTATAGCATTTTTATCTAGGAAGAGGCAAATTCCCTCACAAAATCAATAGCTAATAATAAACCTAAATCAATTATTTCTTGCCTATAAACTGATATTGAACAATAAAAAGGAAATGAAAATAAACACTACTAATTAATATTCATTATTTGTTGTAATTTATAAATAATGAGTTGTTATAAAATTGCGAATATTTAACGTCCTATTAGCAATTCAAATTTAAATACAGTATAGTGGCGTGATGGTCAAAAATGTGGTCAACATTTATATATTAATAGATCATAACAGGGGCCTATCAAAAAAAATTATAAATATGTTAATGAACCAGAAATTCGAGCTATAAACATAATATTTACAATACACACCCACTCGGCTTGTATGAATGTAAAACTATATCGCAAAAAGTAAGATATGTGTGTTTGGATAAACCGATTTTGAAAATTCTTTACACGTAATTGACATGGATTAGTAAAGCTGAGTGCAGAGCGAGAGCGCTATCGCGGGCGCATCGCACTCATCCTCCTGATGAAGGCCACCGAATGTGGTTGAAACTAGTCGAGGGATTCGACTTAAATCGGTACGCAAACAACCCGTCAAATCAAATTAATGATAAATATTGACGTACGTTTCGTTTAATAATAAAAAAGGTTAATAAGTAAAGGTTTTAGATAAATGACATGACTATTGCTCCCATATGAGATCGGAATGTATTACTACTAAAAAAAGCATGGGCTATATTATTTTAACTCCGTTTATAGTTCTTCAAAGGATTCGCAAGAAACACGGGGTGTGGCAAGTTAACTGTTTTTTTTGTTAATTTTGTTTAAAAGCCTTAAAGAGCTAAAAAAAATTTTCTACTCATTTATTATATTAAGATGTTTATGGCAGACAAATAATCGACTTCGTTTAGAAGTACATCATAGTCCTTTATATTTATGGTCTCGTATAATTTTTTTTGTCCTTGATGCACCACTTTGTGTACTTCAAAATATTGCAATCTAGCCATATTAAGGCTAATAAGCAATTTAACTTTAACTTAAACTAATAAAATGTTTCTGTTAAGAATGTGCCCATCGGCACTTTTCTTATTGTTTTTGTTAAGGCGAAGACACTTTGTTCATGTGTTCTTTACCATAGTACATACACTGCACTTTAACACTATTTACTATCACTACAATAATTCAAAAGGTTTTGTCCTTTTTAAACGTCTTATAATGTCCGTGTTGTCGAGGAGCTGGATAGCCTCAACGTTCACGTGATGATGAAGTCTTTTCTCATGAGCTTCGGCATGTTTTTTAACAATAATGGCAACAGGTTCCACACTGAGGTCCCGGTGGAGGTCGTCATTTCTAACGTACCAGGGAGCATTTACGATACCTCTAAGTACTTTATTCTGGAAACGTTGGATCATCTGTACGTTACTTGATTTGGTACAGCCCCACAGCTGTATACCATAAGTCCATACAGGCATTAGGACTTGTTTGTATAATAGTAATTTATTGTGTACTGATAACGGTGAGTGCTTACCAAGCAGCCAGTACATCTTCTTATAGCGAATTTCTAGCTCATCGCGTTTCTTTTTGACATGTGCTTTCCAGCGCAGCTTGGTGTCTAGTGTCATGCCTAAGTATTTGGCCGTGTTTTCATAGGGTATTGCATGGGTGTTAATGTATACCGGATGATAATTCGTCATTTTATTTGTAAAATCAATGTGAACCGATTTTGATTCATTAAGTTTAATGCGCCACTGTTCAGTCCAATCATATATTTTGGTTACGGCTCTTTGTACGTTTTCCACAGCGACTTCATGAGTGACACCAGTAGCCAGTATGGCTGTGTCGTCTGCAAAAGTTGCAATGGTGCAGTTTTCTATCTGTGGAATGTCACTAGTGTATAATAGGTACAGGACCGGGCCTAATACACTTCCTTGCGGCACTCCTGCTTTTATTTCTTTTAGTTCAGAGTAGGTGTCTTCTTGTTTTATTCTGAACATCCTGTTTGTTATGTATGACTCCAATATGTCAGTAAATTGCTTTGGTAGCATTTTTTTCAGTTTGTACATAAGGCCTTGATGCCACACTTTATCAAATGCCTGTGCTACATCCAGGAAAATTGTAGAGCAAACTTTTTTTTCTTCTAGAGTTGATTCAATAATATTGGTTATTCGATGGACCTGTTCTATTGTAGAGTGCTTTTCTCTAAAACCAAACTGATGCTCAGGGATAAGTCTATTTTCTTCTATAATAGTTTTTAACCGTTTCAAAAATAGTTTTTCAAACAATTTTGACATAACTGGAAGAAGAGAGATTGGCCTGTAAGATGTTACTTCATGAGGTGGTTTACCTGGTTTCGGTATCATAATAACTTCAGCCACTTTCCACACATCCGGTACATGTTTTAGTCTGAATGTAGCATTGATAAGGTTGGTAAGTTTGACCACTGCTTTTTTAGGTAAATGTTTAAGGACTTCTCCGGTAATGAGGTCATAGCCCGGAGCTTTATTTTTATTTATAAATTTAATTTCATAATAAACCTCTCTTGGAGTTACAAGTTTTATTTCTGACTCATCCTGTGGCGATACATGTTCTATAAGTTCAGTGTTATTTTCGTTTGGCTGAAATATTTTTTCTAGGTGGTGCGCAAATCGTACAGCTTTTTGCTCATTGTTGATGGCCCATGTACCATCAATTTCTTTAATAGGAGGTATTTGTCTGGTTGGGTGTTTAATACTTTTAGTGGCTTTCCATAGAGAATAGTCGGTTGTACGGTCACTAGTAAGTTGACTTAGCGATGAAGACATTGTATCCTCTTTGAATTTTTTAATCTCTCTACTAAGTCTCTTTGAAAGGTTATTTAATAAAGTTTTGTCGAGTGGGAATCTAGTTTCCTGCCATATTTTTCTTTGTTTTCTTTTTTTTGCTATAAGCTGTGGAATTTCTATTGGGTACATGGTTGTTATATTTTTTCTTTTTATATCCGGAGTATTATTCCAAGCACATTGTTGGATATCCGCTATAAACGTTTCAAGTTCCAAATTTAGATCTGCTGGAGTCTTCAGTGGTACTTTTAGATTTATTTTAGAGTCTAAGTCATGTTTAAAGCTATCCCAGTCCGTTTTTTTATTAACAAGCGAAGGGATTTCTTTTTTATTTAAGATTTCATCACTGAGAATCAAAATTATTGGGGAGTGGTCTGAACTCATATCAAAACCTTCCTCAATGTGAAGAAAGTTAGGAGAGAGATTTTTATATATAAAAAAGTCTATCAAATCAGGTATTTTGTGAGGATCTGTGGGCCAGTATGTTGGTTTACCTGTAGATAACACATCACATTTAGTTTCTTTAATTGCATTTAACAACTCTTTACCTTTAGTTGTTGTGAGTCTAGATCCCCAGTAGGTATTTTTGGAATTGAAGTCGCCGCCAAGGATAAACCTATTGCCAAGTTGTTTAAGGAAATTTACATATTGATCGGTCTTTAACGTATACCTCGGTGGACAGTATATTGCTGAAATAGTAACCGGGTAACGTTTGGTTTTAATGGATATCCCAACTGCTTGTATTTCAGGTTCTTCACATTTAAAGACCTCGCAATGTTGGATATTTTCTTTTATTATGACGGCACTGCCTCCTCTAGCTTTATTAGTTGGATGCAGTGCGTGATAGATTTTATATCCTTTAATATCTAGGTATGTTTCTCTGGTGAAATGTGTTTCTGATATGAGACATAAGTCAATATTTTCTATGTTTAGGACAGCTTGTAGTTCATTTTGGTGCCGGAGAAGTCCATTGGCATTCCATGCAAATATCTTTACTGACTTAGACATCATTTTTGATACCCAAACGTTTCTCAATATTTTTGAATCTTTCATCATAAGATGAAATGAAATTTAAAATGGTGTTAAGTTTGTCCTCCATGTTTAATGTAGGCTGTTTTTTTGGTTGGGTTTGCGGTTTGAAACCCTTTGTAATTTGTGCAAAAGACACATTCTTCGTCACTTGCTGACTGGGTATAGCTTTTTTTGTAATATCGGGCTTTTGTGCCTGGGTGGTCGAAATTTGATTTTTGTGGCTTATTTTATTTTTCAACTTTTGGAGTTCTTTAGCTACAGTGCAACCTCTGTAGCTAGCTGGATGCTGTTCACCACAGTGAACACATTTTGGTTTGGCTTCTGCGGGTTTCTTGCAGTCTTTCGTTAAGTGTTTTCCAGTGCATTTAACACACCTGGGTTCTTTGGAGCAGTATTTGTGGGTGTGACCATATGCCTGGCACCTTTTACATTGTGGGATTAATTTTGACGTTTTTAGGGGTTGAATGTCTACTTTACAACCCAAAATAGACTGGATTTTGTAGATTTTGTTGACATCTTCATTTTTGTTGAAAGATATCATGAACATGTTTAAAGGTTCCTTTGTCCTCCAACTTAGTTTGTTCACTGCATCTTCAACATTGTATCCTTTAGATACTAAATCCTCTATAATCCGAGCAGGCACACATGTAGAATGCAGATTTTTTGCCATAACTCGTATGGGCCGATCCTGCTTGTTTTCGTAAGAAAACCAGACACAATTATTTTGTAGTAGAAACTGAGTCACAGTCCTATATGAGTCGCCATCTCTACAATTGATTTTAACGACGTTGCCGCTCTTCATCTTAATTAGAAAAGAATCTTTTGCAACGGATGATGACAGAAGATCAAAAAAGCTCTGATAATCTGTCACATTTTCAACAATTATTGGTGGTGGCTGTGGGGCTTTTCTAGCTTTCGGCACTTTTGTAACGTCCTCTCTGGAGATTGATTCCTGTTGCGGGCTGAGTGACTGGTTCAGCTTCCTTTTCTTACGGCTTTGTTGCCGTACCCACTCGGTCTCTTTGGCAAGTTCCTCTTCATCAGTCTCATACTGAACTTGGTTAGAGTAACCTGCTGATGGTTGTTTAGCTGGAGGTGTATTTTTATCCTCCTGAATTTGCACTAACTGTTGTTGTAATTCTACAATTTTATCTTGTAGTTCTTTAACAAGGTTCTCATATTTCTTACGTTGCTCTTTTTCTTCGTTGAGGTACTTGTATAGCAAATGCTCAGTCTCAGTTTTAATTGTGATTGTTCCTGTTGCCATTTTTTCTAACTAAATATTAAATTTATAATAAAGGTGTAACGGAGCCTTAACAATGTTTTTTATTAATTCACTACATAGTCATGCATGATTCACACAATCTAGGTCATCGCGTTGATGACCGGCCGGGCGCACGCGTACCGTACCGAGGTCACTCGCGAGTGTTTGCCGCGTCAGCGCTTTACCCGAACGCGCACTAAAGCAACTGCAACGCAACTGTTCTTTGCGGACGCTGAACGAACACTAATGACTAATGTCTCGTATAATTAATTCAATACAGTTGTAGTATATGTATATTTTAATAACTTACTTCGTTTCGTACCGTATTCCAAATTTTTATGATAGGTTTTCCCAAACAAACCAAGTCCTTATTAATTCTTATTCTTCCTTACCTTTATCGCGTGATAGAGTAACATACATTCTTCCATTTATTTATTTATTTATTTATTTTGAAAGGTACATTTACAGTAATGCATATAATATACAGATATCAAGTATTATAAAGGTGGTTTTGTTCTTATATGACTACCAATAACAAATGTACACAACATTGACAATAATTACACAAGACAAATGAAATAAAATAAAAGAAAATAAAAAACTATGGATATAAAGGTTACGTGGTAAAAAATAACATTAAACCATAATAAGTATAAAAAGGGGGAAAATATAAAAAAAAAGGGAAAGTAAAATAAAAGGAAAACAAAAACTGATTGTTAGTACTAAGTAGTACGTGGAGTACCACGTTTGTACTAAGTAAAGTACAAACATGAACTTATACAATTATGAATTTAACTATTAATGTGACTTAATATCTTAATTCTAAATTTATTTAAGGAATCGTGGAATATATCCAGATCCAATTTGGCATTAAGGTCATTGTATTTAGTACAGATTCTGGGTAGTGGACTGTGAAGGGTGTAATTAGTGCGACAGTGGGGAACATTGAATATTTTACAAATTTTATGTCTAGGGTATTTGAAGGGAATGTTAATATTAATATGATTGAGGAGATCACTGCAATTTATTTTGGAGTTGATGACTCCATGTAGGAATAACACATCTGACATCATCCGCCGATCACGCAAGCTATTCATTTTAAAATGTTGAAGTCGACTGTTGTACGGGCTTCTGTATGGGATCCCGGAAGAACTGAATGCTAAATACCTTGTAAAAGCCCGTTGGATAGATTCAATTTTCTGCGAGGAAGTACAGTAAACAGGGTTCCAAGCAACGCTACCAAACTCAAGATGGCTTCGAACTAAACTATTAAATAGAAGTATTTTTGTGCTTGCAAATTTAAATTCTTTTGAATTGCGCTTCAAAAACCCTAACATTTTTGCTGCTTTATTTGTAACATTTATAATATGAGAATTATAAGTGAGTTTACTGTCTAATGTAATACCTAGATCTTTGACTTCCTGTACACGGGTCAGTGGAGTATTGTTAATAGTATAAGAAGTATTGTATATATTTTTACGCTTGGTAGAGAAAGTAATTAAATGGCATTTGTTTGCATTTAATATCATACCATTGTTAATACACCACGATTGGATATTGTTTAAATCCGACTGTAATAGTGCAGCATCAGCATCATTATTAACAGTACGATATATTTTTAAGTCATCAGCAAACAAAGATACTTGGCTATTATTAATTACTTCGGTAATATCGTTAAAAAAAATTAAAAACAAAACTGGACCAAGATGGGATCCTTGAGGAACACCAGATTCTGCAAAATATTGTAGAGACTCATTTCCGTTAATAACTACAACCTGAGGTCTTTTTAAGAGATATGATTTAAACCAGGAAAGTAAGGATCCACCAATACCATAAGCCCGGAGTTTAGCTACTAATAATTTATGGTTAACTTTGTCAAAAGCACTTGTTAGATCGGTATAGATGGTATCAACCTGAGAACCACTGTCAAGGGATCTTGAGACAGTTGATATGAAAGAGACAAGGTTACTTTCAACTGAGCGACCACTTCTAAACCCATGTTGACTGTCAGAAAAGCTACCATTGGCAATGTTGTAAATATGAGGATAAAGAAGGGATTCGAAGATTTTTGGGAAACATGATAGAATAGATATTGGCCGGTAATTTTTCACATTTGCCTGATCATCCTTTTTATGTACAGGGAGTATGCGTGCCATTTTCCAAATATCTGGAAAGATTCCGTTTTTGAGCGACTGATTGAATATGATTGTAAGAGGAAGTGCGAGAACTGACCTACATCGTTTAATGAATAATGGCGGAAGATTGTCGGGACCTGCACCTTTATGTATATCGAGCTGTTTTAGTTGTTTTAATACTTCTCCTTCAGTGAATTGCACAGTTGTTAAATATTGATTTGAAATGTTTGGGATATTGTAATTGTTAAGCGGGGCGTTGTCGTAGGTAGACGAAAAATTAGTGGCAAAGAGATTTGCAATATCCTTAGAGGAAGATGCGACTGATGCGTCTAGAAACATTTCGGCAGGAAAAGTTGAAAAACCGTTTCGTTTATTTTTAATATGTCTCCAAAAAGCCCTAGGGTTTTTTCGAATGTCTGATTCTATTGTTTGCTTGTTGTTGCGGTCACAGAGATCTATATGATGATGACACCGTTTACGATACATATCGTACTCGAGACGATCACGTGGATTGCCGTATTTATTATATTTAACACGAATGTTGTCTTTGTGTTTAATGCTTTTTATAAGGCCTTTGCTGTACCAATGTGGGAAATTAAGACGTCTAGGTTTTCTTTCAGGCACATAATTCCATTCATACATTGATACATACAAACTTTCGCATTTAAGTACAATATTAGTAGAATTGTGAAGTACAACTAACCCATACTAGAACCCTACATTACGCGTAACCCGACTAGCACTTGGCCTTTCTTATTATATCACAGAGCAAAATAAAACATTATTATATAAACAACTAGCGGCGCCCCGCGGTTTCACCCGCGTATTTCCCGTTCCCGTAGGAATATGGGGATAAAATTATGCTAGAAATCTTCCCACTGAATCACTCTATCAATTAAAACAAACCGCATCAAAATCCGTTGCGTAGTTTGAAAGATCTAAGCATACATAGGGACATTGGGACAGAGAAAGCGACTTTGTTTTATACTATGTAGTGATAAACAAATTTATATTTTCAATTGCACGTTAGTTGCCATCTCAATTGTATTGCGGGATCAATCACCAATCACGATGATCAATATCAATCATTAGGTTACATTGCGAAAATCTCGGGACGCATATGTATTCAGTATCATTTAGTTTTATGGTATATATTAATGGTTTTGAATGGTCAGATTTAATATCTATAGATAGTTAGAGAGATATAGATAGAGAAATATCTATCTACATCGCCCCTTCTTCGCTCTATCAAAGTCTTTCTCTACGTAATTTTCTTGAGGGTGCGAGGAATAGTTTAGGTGCGCCTCATTCGGTGCGCCTCAAAATAGGTGCGCTTCGAGGAATACCTCAATAATTTAGTTTTCACGGTTTCGCTGCACAATTTAATGTTCGAATTTTCAATGTTTATGATATTTTTTTAAGTGTGTCACAAACTCAAAAAATCTGAATTTGGTAGTTCAAATCAAGTCATACCGTGTTACTTCGTATACCGTTTTGGATTCAAATCCTGACCCTGAGACGAAAATTTTGAATGTAAGTTTTACAAAAAAAAAAGATAAAGTATATAAAAAATCTGAAATACCAAAACATATCTTCAATTTACATAATTATAGAAATTTTGAGAACATAGATCAGAATAATAAGTACTAATTAGTAATATTCGCTGTCCAATAGCTTATAGCAATACATATCATCCAGACATCTCATTATTAAAACCAGTTTTTAATAATTCATTAATTTTTAAATTCCGTTTTGTAATATTTTTTTTATATTAAGTAAAAAATTAGTATGCTTAACATAATGGAAATCGTGATTTTGTATTTGAGTTCTAAGTTTTAAGTATTTATCAAAATAATATTCTGTTTGGATGAATAAATTAAAAAGTAAAAGTGAATGTTATCCAAAGATTATGTTGATAAAATAGTTTTATGGTGCAGTTTAATACGCGTTTCCATTTTTTTTAATATACACAATCGAACCACCAAAAATACTTTTAAATGGCAAAAAACAAATGTGATTGAAATCGTGTAAAAAGTGTTCCGAAAGAGTAACAAACATACAAACTTTCTCGTTTATATATTAGTTGCATACCTAAATTGAATAATCAAAAGACCTAGACAAAAATACATACACAACATTTATTTTTATTTATAATTAAAAAAGAGTGCATAGCAACAAACGCCAAGCAACTTTTTACTTTTTGAGTATTAAAAAAAAACAACTTTTAAAATAACTTGTCCGAATTTTGAAGGACTGAAAGCTATTTTTATATGGAGTAAAAATAAGCTTATCTTTTGTCACGGTATTTAAAATCTGAGGGGCGCGACGAAAAGTTTCATATAAATTTTCAATATTATGATGGCAATACCGCACCTTTTTTTAAATGTTACGAAAATACATTGTTTGAATTGTGTTGTTATAAAACTACGGAGGCTTTTGTGAAGTTGAAATCGCCTGAATGGCGAAGTATACGCACTACTACCAAACTATTTCCAACCGCGTCCACGCGTGAATGTCACAGGATCATATGTTTACATTCCACCAGGGCACTCAGGCGGGCAAATTGCAACTGATTAAAATATGTCACATATAATAATTTGGTTCTACAACCTTTTGAAGGCTCTAACTATCAACCGCGATCGGTGACTACTGACTAGTGCAGTTTCTGAGGGTGAAAAATCGATCTAGAAAGGTCTATAAAGATGAAAATATAATTAAAGATACTTTCTTTATATTTCTATATTTGTTTGTTGTCCAATAAAATACTTATATAGGCTCTATCTATGTAAAAGCTGAATATGCATTTATTGCACGTGAATCTATTGACAAGCAGAAATTATATAAGCAAGGTTAGATGAAAACAAAAAATGTAGACATTTGAAAATAAAACCTAGGTCATTGGCATTTTTAAAATACGAGTAAATAACAAAATCTCGTTTTAGACAATCATTATGTTTGTTTTGCTTTCGTAGTGATTAAGTTACAACTCATATCAAAGATCTTATCTAATTACAAAATCTTTGCTTATACTAGAAAAAAGTGGTTATTTGTCGTCTATGTTTTACCCGCATCAACAATTCTTTTAAGAATATTAAAATCTCATAGCATTATCTTTAAAAATTTTAAAATTATAGATTTAGTATTTTTGGCCCCCCAATGAACAATCAGTTCGTAATGAAGACAAATAATCTCTATTAACTAGCTGTGCCCCACGGTTTCACCCACGTAATTCCCGATCCCATGGGAATTTCGGGATAAAACGTAGCCTATGTTCTTTCCTGGACCACAAGCTACTCCTGTACGAAATTTCAAGTCAATCGGTTCAGTAGTTTAGCCGTGAAAAGGTAACAGACAGACAGACAGAGTTAGTTTCGCATTTATAAAATTAGTTAGGATTAGGATTAGTTATGATGTAAAAATGAATCCCTATTTCCCTTGTTCATCTCATCGGCATCTCGCGTGAACGACTGGACCGATTGACTTGAAATTTGGTACAGGGGTAGCTTATGGTCTGGGGAAGGATGGAAGGCTATGTTTTATCCCGAAATTCCCACAGGATTGGGAACTATGCGGGTAAAACCGTGGGGCACAGCTAGTTTTTTAATAAATAGCAGTCATCAGGATAAATCCTTAATTAATATATTGATAAAATCTTAGTTATAATATTCTTATGATTTATATTTCAATAAAAAATAATTCGTTTGCAAAAAATAAAATAAAACACATTAAAATATGTTGCCATTTTTTACCTCATTAACTTACTGATAATTTATGTGGAGCCTATATATTTTTTTTAATATTAAATGAATTCAAACTAGCCATCAGAGCAGAGCACGACTCTTCAGTACGGTTCTAGGTTCACATCCTAGGCAAGGTAAAATATTTTCATCATAGTTTAAAGTGAAAGGAAATTAACGAACTTTTACTGTTGAGAAAAATAAATAAAAACTTAATTTATATTTTACACTTAAGTTGTAATTAACATGTCTGTCTTTTGATACTTTTTTGCATTTAATTGGATACGCGAGAAAGGATCAGTCAAAAGCAGATTAAAACCAAAATTTTTAGGGATCCGTTTTTATAAACAAGGAACCACAAGATCCTTCTCCCTCTGTCCATCCACAAACCTTTGGTAAATAATAGCTTGCAGAATATAAAACTGTTAGTATCCCCTTTTTACAGGTTTTATAATAATCACGAGCTTATAAAGATTATATTTAATATATTTTACAGGACATTTACACGTACCTATGTCGAAACCCTCGACTAGTTTTTGTTAAATGACCCGTAAAATATATCAACAATGACGTACGTTTCGTTTAATAATAAACTTATAAAGATTATTTTTGATTTAGTAATCCGTTCAACTAAGAAGTGATTGAATTGGTTCAGGTCGATACTGCTAAATAACTCAACTTACAAAATGAACTTGCACTTTCATTCAAAATAAAAATACGATGAAGTTGTTACTACGGAACCCTACACTGAACGTGACTCGACTCGCACTTGGCCGGCTTTTAATGAGGTACAACGAGCTCGCAAGCGCACATTCGGGAATGTATAGATATTATACCAAGTTAAGTACGTTACATACAAAACCTGATATTGCAAAAAACTAAATTTATTTCATAAGAATTTTAATGCAGATACCAAAATTTACTGCTGATAAAGAATTTCTATTAATATTCGTAACAAATTGGATTAATGACATAAAATGATAGGTACTATTTGTATATAATGTTTTATTAACTTTGTATTACAAAACATAACATAACATAATCATAATCATTTACTACATCATCTTATTATAGTAACTGACCCCTAACTAAGTTCGAAACTTGTATCTAGGGTATCAGAAACTACGCACACACTCATTCACACACACACCCAGACCGAGATAAACATTTGTGGTTCACACAAATATTCACCCTATATAGTATTGTACAGTTAGCATGAAAAGTCGGTAATCACGTACCAATATTAAACCCTTTCTTAAGAATTTTCATATCCACGATACTTTTTCACTATATCTCTACTAAGTGTTTGATTTATTAAAAAAAAAATACGAAAATTCTGTGATAGTCGGCTTTTTTTGCTGACTGTACCTCCAATATTCACCGGTGTCATAAGCGAGTATAGATTCACAATCTTTTCTGTGCCGGCGGTTAAAATTGGAAGCTAATATTTTCATTTTGATTCTAATATCGTTTGGATACATTTTCAATAAACTGCCAACCAAAAGATGCCATTACAGCGAACGCTGTCACCGGCACAGAAAAGATTGTGACTCAATATCTAATTTTTAGACAGAACATTTATGACATTACAATCCTCAAGCTGTATGAGAAGTTTTGTCAACAAACAATACAACTTATTAATAACTTGTTATGGTTTGGGTAACATATATTAATTGAAATTATTTTATTGACATTGATGTAACGTAACAACTATAGTAATAGATACATCATTATAATTATTATGTTACAACTAACCACCATATTGTCTTACTATGGTGGCTTGTTATGGTCTATTCGTTATTTAAAGTAAATATTATAATTAGTAAGAATTGGGTTAAGCGTTCAAATAAAATGAATAAAATCTCAGAATCGACAACAAAAATATCGAAATACTAAGCACATCTTTGTTTTTAAATTAAGAATTAATGCCTCAACTTTTGATAAGGTAAATGAGATCAACTTTAAGATAGAAGAACGTGATAAATTAAATTGGTTACCGGCGAATGCTAAACATTAAACCAAATCGAAAACTTCATATATTTGGAAACAAGATCATCATAAATAGTACCTATAGGACTTTTAATTATTAGTCAAATATTTTTTTTATTGTAAAATGTTATGACCCAAAAATTTGGATGGACTATGTGACAGAGGTTATGAATATGAAAAGTGCGAAAGAAAACTTGACAACTAATAAAAATGACAGGAAGACGAAAACATGTTGTACTTATGTTAGGTAACTATGGAAAAGGGCAGTGAAAAACAGATTGTAAAATAAACAGTAAGACAATATTAATACTTACAAAAGTAAATCCAACGCCGAGACCGACAACATACCCCCAACCACCATCGGGAGGGACCAACCCCTTTTTACTCTTACGGCCAGTCCCTTCAATATGTGCAAAAGCTTCATCCATTTTGACACAATTTTATTAAAAAATCCTTACAAAACTTCAAAAACTAAATTGACAAATCTACAACAATTAACGTCTAATTATGTTTAGTAAGCCATTAATACAAACACATTGTGCAATAAATACTTTTAAAATTTTAAATATTTGTACGAGAAACTAACAGGTTTCGAACTATAGTACGACTTATTTCATTTTAATTGTATTACTTCGGCACACGTCTACGCGCGGCTCTTGATTTATAACAACTGTCTTTGGTATAATTATTTGGCGTATAATGTTAATACTGGATCGCTACTTTATAGAAACTTTGATAAACATTTGTAAAGATATTGAGGTATCTGAGATATTTTTGATGATTTGTCCCTGATTAGGCATGGGATAACGTTCGGAAGATGAAGAAGATTATCGTAATGTAAGATCTGCATTTAAACCATTTATTTCTACATCCATACCAAATATAAAAAATACAAAATGATCTTATAAAATAAAAATTACGATGTAGTGGAGCAGAATCTGCTTATAAAGATACCAAATCTGAAATCTTTCATACCCTTCAAAGAAAAAGTACATTTCTCAGAGGACGCAATTTTACGAGTATTTTTGGGATGTCAAGAGGGGGTCAGTTTTGGCGTTTTGGCGGCCGTTGGCCAAGGTTTGCAACCCCACAAACTTCGATTTAACTTTAAACTGACCCCCTCTTGACATCCCAAAAATAAAATTGCGTCCTCTGAGAAATAATTTACAAATGTGACTTTTCAATAGTAGAACCTCGATAAGTCAAAGTCCAAGGGGAACACAAAATATTTTAAGTTATAGAGGTTTTAAGTTATCAATGGTCTATGTTAGAGATAGGTAAAAATAGAGGTATGTATGTATGTATGTACCCTTATTCCTATTATTAAACAAACATTGTTTTAAATTAGAAAATTCGGCAATTTTTCGTCATTTACATTGAAGAATTTCTCCTGATTCTTGTTTCTTCAAGATTTCAGTTTTTTTTTAATGATGAGTGTTGTTAGTTTTCTTTTTGAACTCTATTTCCAGCTGTGTCACACAGTAGGTACAGCGATGTTTCCAGGACAATGATCAAAAACTTATGATCCAAGTAAGCCGTAAGCTTTAAAGAATTTCGAAAAAGCAAACATATTATGTATTGTTTACGTTAAAATTTTTACTAGTGAACACGTGCAAGCAACAAATACCGAAACCTTGTGTTTTGCACACTCACACACACAAACAATTTTAAGTTATAGAGGTTTTGGAAACATTTCTTTAAGTTACTGAGTGCCAAGAGGTTGCGTATGTTAAGTTATAGAAGTTTTAGGCTCTGATGGGAAGGGAATGTATTATTTTTTGAAGTTATTTATTTATAAGTTTTTAAGTTACCGAGGTTCTACTGTAGTAATATATGCAGATCATAGATGCAGTATTTTACAGGACAATGGCATATCTCTTTAAGAAGGTACGGTGCATATATTGTGACTATAGTTTCGTTCAAGAATTAGTTTAAATAAGATGATTAATAATAAGTAACGCGAGATTAAATGATGTTATTGTTGAGTAAATAATATATTCTGTTCCAATGTGTCAATATGTAACTATTATTTATTTTTAACTTATCTCGTTTCATTTAAATAACAAAAAGGATGTAAGATGATGTTACTTAATTTATAACAATTAAATATTATTTCGTTTGTTATAATTACTTTCTTTCATACAGGGTGTTTGGTATATCTCTTCTCCGTATTGTTCAAAACAATGGAACAAGCAATGTCATTATTTCCTTTTTTTATCTGTTTGGAGTCGACACGCTAAGAAGAAGAAGGGTATTTGGTTAGGGATACATACAATTTGGGCAAAAATTTGCTATTAAAAAACTTAACAGCTTAGAAGTGGATCTTAGCAACTTGTGATTTGAACTTGACAATTTGAAATTCGAACTTGGCAACGTTGAAGTTGAACTTGGCAACTTGAGAGTTGAACTTGGCAGTCTGGAAGTTGAACTTGGCATACTGAGAATTGAACTTCGCAACTTGAGAGTTGAACTTGGCAACTTGAGAGTTAAAATTGGCAACTTGAGAGTTGAACTTGGCAGCTTGAAAGTTGAACTTGGCAACTTGGAAGTGGAACTTGGCAACTTGGGAGTGGAACTTGGCAACTTGGGAGTGGAACTTGGCAACCTGTAAGTGGAACTTGGCAACTTGAAAATGGAACATGGCAACTTGAAAGTGGAACTTGACAATTTAAAAGTAGAATTTGGCTTATTGAAAGTGGAACTTGGCAACTTGGAAGTGGAACTTGGCAACTTCAAAGTGGAACTTGGCATTTTGAAAATGGAACTTGGCAACTTGAAAGTGGAACTTGGCATCCTGTAAGTGGAACTTGGCAACTTAAAAGTGGAACTTGGCAACTTGAAAGTGGAACTTGGCAACTTGAAAGTGGAACTTGGCAACTTGTGAGTGGAACTTGGCAACCTGTAAGTGGAACTTGGCAACATGAAAGTGGAACTTGGCAACTTGGAAGTGGAACTTGGCAACTTGAAAGTGGAACTTGGCAACTTGAAAGTGGAACTTGGCAACTTGTGAGTGAAACTTGGCAACCTGTAAGTGGAACTTGGCAACATGAAAGTGGAACTTGGCAACTTGGAAGTGGAACTTGGCAACTTGAAAGTGGAACTTGGCATTTTGAAAATGGAACTTGGCATTTTGAAAATGGAACTTGGCAACTTGAAAGTGGAACTTGGCAACTTGTAAGTGCAACTTGGCGACTTGAAAGTGGAACTTGGCAACTTGAAAGTGGAACTTGGCAACTTGAAAGTGGAACTTGGCGACTTGAAAGTGGAACTTGGCAACTTGGAAGTGGAACTTGGCAACTTGAAAGTGAAACTTGGCAACTTGGAAGTGGAACTTGGCAACCTGTAAATGGAACTTGGCATTTTGAAAATGGAACTTGGCAACTTGAAAGTAGAACTTGGCAACTTAAATGTGGAACTTGGCAACTTGGAAGTGGAACTTGGCAACTTAAAAGTAGAATTTGGCTTATTGAAAGTGGAACTTGGCAACTTGGAAGTGGAACTTGGCAACCTGTAAATGGAACTTGGCAACTTGAAAGTGGAACTTGGCAACTTGAAAGTGAAACTTGGCAACCTGTAAGTGGAATTTGGCAACTTGAAAGTGGAACTTGGCGACTTGAAAGTGAAACTTGGCAACTTGAAAGTGGAACTTGGCAACTTGGAAGTGGAACTTGGCAACCTGTCAGTGGAACTTGGCAACTTGAAAGTGGAACTTGGCAACTTGGAAGTGGAACTTGACAACTTGAAAGTGGAACTTGGCAACTTGAAAGTGGAACTTGGCATTTTGAAATTGGAACTTGGCAACTTGAAAGTGGAACTTGGCATTTTAAAAATGGAACTTGGCATCTTAAAAATGGAACTTGGCAACTTGAAAGTGGAACTTGGCAAATTGGAAGTGGAACTTGGCAACTTGAAAGTGGAACTTGGCAACTTGAAAGCGGAACTTGGCATTTTGAAATTGGAACTTGGCAACTTGAAAGTGGAACTTGGCATTTTAAAAATGGAACGTGGCAACTTAAAAATGGACCTTGGCGACTTGAAAGTGGACCTTGGCAACTTGGAAGTGGAACTTGGCAACCTGTAAATGGAACTTGGCAGCTTGAAAGTGGAACTTGGCAACTTAAAAGTAGAATTTGGCTTATTGAAAGTGGAACTTGGCAACTTGGAAGTGGAACTTGGCAACTTGAAAGTGGAACTTGGCAACTTGAAAGTGGAACTTGGCCATTTGGAAGTGGTACTTGGCAACCTGTAAGTGGAACTTGGCAACTTAAAAATGGACCTTGGCGACTTGAAAGTGGACCTTGGCAACTTGGAAGTGGAACTTGGCAACCTGTAAATGGAACTTGGCAGCTTGAAAGTGGAACTTGGCAACTTAAAAGTAGAATTTGGCTTATTGAAAGTGGAACTTGACAACTTGGAAGTGGAACTTGGCAACTTGAAAGTGGAACTTGGCAACTTGAAAGTGGAACTTGGCCATTTGGAAGTGGTACTTGGCAACCTGTAAGTGGAACTTGGCAACTTGAAAGTGGAACTTGGCAACTTGCAAGTGGAACTTGGCAACTTGCAAGTGGAACTTGGCAACTTGAAAGTGGAACTTGGCCATTTGAAAGTGGAACTTGGCAACTTGAAAGTGGAACTTGGCAACTTGGACGTGGAACTTGGCAACTTGAAAGTTGAACTTGGCAACTTGGAAGTGGAACTTGGCACCTGTAAATTGAACTTGGCATTTTGAAAATGGAACTTGGCAACTTGAAAGTTGAACTTGGCAACTTAAATGTGGAACTTGGCAACTTGGAAGTGGAACTTGGCAACCTGTAAATGGAACTTGGCAACTTGAAAGTGGAACTTGGCAATTTAAAAGTAGAATTTGGCTTATTGAAAGTGGAACTTGGCAACTTGAATGTGGAACTTGGCAACTTAAAAGTGAAACTTGGCAACTTGGAAGTGGAACTTGGCAACCTGTATGTGGAACTTGGCAACTTAAAAGTGGAACTTGGCAACTTGGAAGTGGAACTTGGCAACTTGAAAGTGGAACTTGGCGACTTGAAAGTGGAACTTGGCAACTTGAAAGTGGAACTTGCCAACTTGAACGTAAAACTTGGTAACTTGGAAGTGGAACTAAGCCACTTTGAGAGCCAAATTGTGTCTATCAAATTAGCCCAGGTACACGTTCACCAAGTTTAGCTAATCCTCTACCAAACACCCAATGAGGTATGTTTTATTCATTATAGTTTTAGGTTATCTACATTGTGCCTAAAGAAAAGACAATTATGGTGATTAAGTATGCCTATTTCTCTTCATTGTGCTAATATCATCAGTGAGACCTTTGCTTTCGATATGGAATGAAAAAATATGAATTCCGTTTAAATAAGTTGTAAACAGTTTTGGCACACAAGATAAACACAACATATTAAATGGAACAAAACTGGTTCAGTCACAGAATTTAAATCATTGAAAAACGAATAAAGAAATAATATAGAATTGTATTAGATCAAAACAAACAGGTACACCGATAAAACAATGAATAGACATCGATTGTCAGACCGGTCGGGTCCTAAGTTCAGAACAGAAACTTCAAATAAATTCTGAACTATTATGTGAACCGCGGTTTTTCCCGAATAATTTCCTGTCTTGTAGATATAATTTAACTTTTCCTATAAATGTCATTTTCCTCCTAAACTAGTTTAACAGAAGTGTTATATAGATAGTAGTCTATCTAAAAATATTTTATTTTATGATCAAGTGACGAGATGAGCGAAGACCTGGTATTTTGAAGATTAACGGCAATAATTTCTTGTATGAATTGTTTTCAATGGTTTTTAATTAATAATTCTTCTACAATTTCTTTTTAACAAACATCAATAATGTTTAAGTTTTTTTGATATGAAAAAAAATTATAAGACTAAACTTGATTTATCTTGCTAAAGCGTTTGTTCACGTTGACTTAGGAACAGTTTTCTAGTAAACTTGTTTCAGATAAAATCTAATACCAATTTACGTTTATCAACCTGATACTTATAGTGACAATATTACTTTTTATGTTGCAAATGGACTAAGCTTATGTTAATTTCATAAAAAAACTGATCGAAATCAAGAACTACTGTTAAAGCTTCTTTTGCGGACCGTACTTATCGGTTCTAGTTTACTTTTTTGAGGTTTAATGACCTGCCAAGTCACCCAGTAGCCAACACAATACTAGACACCAAACCCAGCTTCGCACTAACGAAATATTGGACAATTACGAACACATCAAAAATTATTCAGATGGTGCAAACGTATTGAAGTGATGCGTGAACCTGAACAAACATAGAAACGGATTTAGTATTAAAATACAAATCAATTTTATCACATCTGATGACGACGTCTTAGCGAGAGATAAGATGATTTAAGCAGTGTATGGTGCGGTGCTTGCTATCCTATGGTGACTAGTTAAACCGATGCGGGAATGGTGATGAGACAGGAGGAATATTGTCACTATCGTGCCATTTTGCTCTTTTAATTAGGATCATTAAATAAGTCAGATAAAATCAATATTCACTTCTATGAAAAAAATATACTTAATACCAATTAAATATTTTTTTGCATATAAACTAGTTATTAGGAGCAGGATGCATATCAAGAATAACGTTAGATAAAGATACGAATCGCTTAAATTAACAGATTAAATTAATGTAACTAAATGTTAACAAACAATTTAGATATTATGATAATAAGTGAGGCGAGGTCGTAGGATTAACAACTCTATTTTTAAGTTATATTATACTGAGAACTGCCTTTTACTCACCATAAAAATGCGGTTAGAGAAACTATTTTTTCTAAAAATAAGTCCCAGGTAAACCGATTTCAACCATTTTAATGCCTATTACTTTCACAGTACACAATACTATAAGCACAGTGTTAATTTTAGATTCTTATAGGTACTGTGCTATAATAATATAAACAAAATATAACCACGACAAAAATCCGTTTAAGTGTTTTATTTCACTGTGCTATAAGTAAGTAGGCACTTATAGGATATTGGGAATATTGGAATAAAAGGATTAAGAGCAAACTTCCTCATCCTATCATGATATTAATACTGTAAAGACATGTAAAGGTCATCACATCACCACATAAGTCTGTGTTTTCTAGTTTTTATGCTGACTGTACCTACGAAGAAAAATGGAAAGAATACTGAGGTACAAACAAGTGGTTTTAGGTGTATCCAGTTACATAAAACTGTGCTCGATAGTGGATGAACCGTAAATGATGAGGAAACCATTCAAATAAGCTAATCCCTTGAAAATAAACGTGACTTATGAGACATGACTTACCGAAATATCGAGTTACTAGCCCCACGCTGCGGTTTTATCCGTGTAACTCCCGTTTAAACTAACCCAACCGTGGGGTATTATCGGGATGAAATATATCCTTTTCTTTGATTAAGTTTCAATTTTCACAGCTCGAACAGTGAAGTGTTGTATTGTAGTGATGTTTCTAGTTTGGCAACTAAACGCCTACTATAATTTTGTTCTAACATTTTCTTAGCAACATTGGTAGGTCATTTTCTTGTCTTTTATACCTACGCCTTTCAAATTGCAAAGAAACAATTAATTACGTATCATTGAAATGGCTATCTTCCCATTTATCCTGTGCAAACGTGACCTTTAAAATGAGTACATAGGTATTTTTTGTTTACGATCGATCTCTGTCTAACCTACACGCCTAGTGCTATTATAACAGTGATGTGATTGCTGGCCGTATCTAAGTGGTTCTATGCTTCATGTAGCACATCCCTTATTTATGTTGGGAAATGGCGTACGACTGAATACCCTGTTAGAGGACATCTGTGTGGTAATGGGAGGTCAACCCTTGGAGATTGAGCCTATCTGTGGGTGTCACAGTATTGAAACATTAGTGCGCTAACCAGGCGTATAAAAGTCACTCCTCTAATATTATCAACTTTGTGAATGAAAAATTTTTAAGGTAAAATAAAACGTCATAAATCTCGGTAACCACCTTCATTTATTCGCCTTCAAATCATCTTTTCAATTAAAAATTACAATAATTAAATGATACAGATAAGATTGTTTAATGAAATTATAGTTAAATTCGCATTTATACAAAAATTATGTAAAAGTACGCGTTTTTAAGTGTTTCATTGAACTATGTAACACAGTTATTAAAACAAAATTCATTAGTAGTATTCATTGTCGATATTTATTATTCTCAATTAAACCTTACAACGATTGCATTAGAGTATATTTTGACGTGAACATTAGCGTATGTCGTAATAGAACAAACTGTGATAAAATAATCAAATTACGAACATAATATTAAAATGTTGATCAATAAACGTTAATATTCACGTAAAATTTTTTTAGGAAACTTCCTCAAAAGTCATTAAATTATAAAAGTTAAACTCAAATTAAACTATTTGTTTGAAACGGTATGTTTCATAGTTTTTGCTATTTAAGTATGGGTTATTAAAAACGTCTTGTTTTCTTTATTCTGTAATATTTATAGTCTTTCTAAATTAATAGCGTTTGTATTAATTGTTAAATTTTAACCAAATAATTTTAACTGTAACACTAAATACACTTTAAAACAATTAGATACATAGTTAACTTATAAAATTAAATGTACTCATTAATCATTAAACAATATTTTTAAAACAAATATGTAACTTTTGTTTACAACAAATAAGTACTTATTTAAGTACAATGTACTATTAGAGTAAAATATAATTTTAAGAGAAATATGCTTATTTTAAAATTCCTATTCTCTTGATGTTTTCCCTAAATGGGAAACTGGGAAACATGTCTTACTATATCTTTCCCGGGTTTTTGGATATTCCCATACACATATAGACTTTCATAATTATAACATTAGTATGAGTACTACATTCATCCTCTCACATTTGAATATGTATTTAAAACTTGATATATAGGCGTTGCATAAACGCCTTTAAGTACTTATACATAAGTACTATTTTATAAGTACAAAATGTTCTCGTAATTATTTTTAACAAGTTATGTGTACGGGGTAAGTTTGGTCGAATTTTTAGTCTAGTTTCGATCAATTGAGTTGCAATATGATTATTTTTCTCACTAATTCGTAGTTTCTTGCGATTTATGTCGATGAGAGCGTACATTTCTACGTTACATCATTACAGTTTTGTGAAAATCCTTATGAAAAGAAAATAATTAAACAACATAAATGACCGAAACTGGTCGAATAATTGGACAAAACTCGGTAAAGGCATAACTAGTTAAAAATAGTTACAACGATTTTAACCATATGTTTTGTTACTATGTTATTTTATATTAAAGTACAATTGGCACATTATTTTTAATTGCTTGTATATAAGTACATATATGTATACTGAAAAACAAATTCAAAATAAAATATTAACAGTTTTCAATTATTTACACGAAGATTACATTGAAATATTATTATTTGAATCGGAATAAACTTAAGTCGAACAAATCAAAATAAAACTCAGTTATTAAATGCTATAGTTCAGAACTGCAATTGGAAAATATGTCATATAATATGTATAAAAGGTTGATATAATATAAAAGTATGCTTACTATCAAAATGTTAACTATACGATTTTAGAATATAAATATTATTTGGTCAATAAAATCACATAATATATAAGCGCAGACTAACATTTTGGAAGACAAAAATTACAGCTACACGTCGATTAACTAAAAAATAAAATAAAATGTTGTCATGATTTTTTTGTATACCAATAGCTACATTATATTTAGGTAATGCGTTAATTGGAACGCACAACTATAAACCGATAAAAAAAAGTTGGCACTTTATTTTTGCTATTCAAACTAAAAAACTATAGTCCATTTACGCAACAAAAGCTTTGATCGATGTAGCGACTTCAGTCGTATGTTGAAGTCGCTATATCGTGTTTTGAACGGACTATTGGCCAATTAACGAAGTATCTTTATCGATATAAAATTCATAGATATCCTCTCAAAATTGTCTGAGGATTATGTACTAATTCATATGTACTCAGTACAATAAGGTACAACTATAACTAGGATTATAAGGTAGTTATTTTACTATAGTTTAAACAGTCGATATATTGACAACACTAGTGATTGATATACATTGATTATTCTACTTGATATTTTAGTGCTGGAAACTTATCTGACCCGGTGAAAAACACGTTCCGTAGAACATTTCAGGTTCCGACGCATTCGGCTGATAAGAGCCGAAATTTCGCACGCGTATAATGTGTTGCAATACAAATCATTGCCGCCGAATTGCTGCCGAACTTACGCGAACGAAGTTACATTGTAGGTACGCGGCGTAATTTCGTGTGTCATCACATCACCATCAGTAATCGAAAGTACATTACAGGCGTAGTCAAGCCGAACTTTGCAATCGCAGCGACACTGTCACCGAGTCAGATATTTTTGGGCACAATACAAAATAATATCCTTCGAGTTTAAAATTACTCAAAGATTAAGATAATTGGTTATCAATAAACCAAGCATACAAAGATTAATAAGGTATATCTATAAATGTGGGTATAACTTTCGAAATTCGAATACATTCTATACAAACTAATGTCATCTAAAATACAACTACCTACAAAATTTTATCGAATTTACAAACAGCCATCTAAAAATATTGTTACTAAATGAACAGTTTTCAACACTTCACATTATGGAGGGGAGAAGGGAAGTGTATCATCTAATAAAGAGCTACAAAGAACATGTCTACGTAATACATAAATTACCTTAAACTTAGCAGTGCCACGATTTGGCACGATCCTAGGATAAAATCCCAGCAAAGATGAAAATGAATGTGAATATTTTCAGAGTATCTGAAGGTGTTAGCCACAAAACATTTATAAACGAGGAATAACAGTGGTACAGTTAATCGATGTTTAATACATATGTACTTACTTATTCTTAAAATTAATAGAGGTAAATATAACTATGCCACAGTTATTCCTGGTTTAATAATAAGAAGGATAGATAGTACGCTTCCCTCCTACACTCCATACTACAAAATATGTCATTCAATTATGTCACTTAGATACTTGTCACTGGTATGTCAACTGTCAAAAATATTTGACACATGTCATTGTAGAACTACTGCTAACATCTGTACTTGTTTAAAATGTCATGATTATATTTAGTTTCTTATTCCAAGCGAATAAAGTTTAAAATAGCTAGAAAATACAACAGTCATGTAAAGAAACATACAAACATCTTGTCACCGAGCGAAGCATACTGATCTCTATTTATAACTAACATAAGGATTAGATTTGCTTATAACTGGCATGTACTTTTCTTTATTATTTCAGAGTATATCAGTTGGTCGTTATTTCTCATAGTTTCACCAACCTACTTGAAAAAACAGCGTTTAAATAAATACAAAAGATATATAATAAAACAATTAATAAATCTTAACAAACCTTTTAAAAGTACATATGCTAAAAATATTTTGTCAATAATAACAATGCTAACTCGTGGTTAACTGTTATACAGGATGATCTAAAATTACTATTTTTGTCTATGATTGATCCTGTATTACAACTTGCGTCCTCAAAAACAAATAGGCACATTCTAACAACAAAAAAAGTATTAAATCCGTTTGAAAACGCGAGCTACGCTGCGCAATAAATAGTATATTTTTAGTAAAAAATATAAACTGAATAAGTGAATGTCAGTAAAAATATTATACTTAATGTACTATTTGTTTATATTTGGACGATCTTCCGTCTTCTCGTGAAAGCGAGCGTGTATTCAATGCCCCATACGATGACGCAGGCCATGATCAGTGCGTTCTGAACGTGGATGCAGATTGCGAAACTCCCTGTATAATCTCTTACGTATCCTGGAAAATAAGGGAAATATTATTAGGGTTTTGAATGGAGGAACTGTAGTTTATGAAGCTTTGTTTTATTCAACTTTTTTTTAAGTGTGCGGTTTTCAATAAGATCTTACTAATTAGGATTATTTATGAGCAGTATTCCACACTATGATCTCGATCATGAATTCGGGGGTCCTTTGTGACTTTTACCTACTCAACCATTATTTCAATATAAAATTAAAAGTAGAATATAGATAGAAAATAACCCATTCCTCACCTATAAGCGGTCCAATAGCAACTACAAACACGCCCTTCCCAACCATATGGAGCCCGAAAGCCGCCGGCAATTTCTCGAGCGGGCAATACTCCGATATGGTCAGCGTGAAGTTACTGAGGCACATCCCTCTGAAGAAACCGCAGATAGAGAGCCACACCATTAGCGGTATCCATTCTGTTTGTTCCGCTAATACTGGAAGAATTAAGATATATTTTTATAGGTTTTTAATAAACTAGTGATGCCTAACATCTGGGTAGAATTTGTACTTATAAGCAGTAAGAAGATTGCAGCGCAAAGATTATTATTAAAATCATAACTAACTCAACTTTTGAAGCAATGGAATGGATAAAATTTCTTGGGTTTTAAATGTTAGTAATGTGTTAAAAATGGCTCTTTAGGCTCACATTCGATGCACCAATTAATATAGTAAAGAATCGGCCTGCAAGAAGCCAATTTAGGACCTTTGGCTGTCTCTCTTTCGATAATAGATTTTTAGAATAGTAAGACACGATTTTAAATTATTAAAATTAAACTCACCCGATCTAGTAGCAGCCAAAAAGAAGGCCGATATGAAGAATATCATTTTCTTGGAAATACTGGTTCTGTCGAATATCGGGGGCAGAATCAGTCGCACCAATATATCAGTAATGGCCGTCATCGACAGACAGAACGCTGTATCATTCTTATTGTACCCCAGACTCCTAATAAAGAAAGGAGTTAACATCCTAAATTGTAGCTCCCCGCTCCAAAAGAGCGACAAGCCGAGTAAAAGGTTCAAAAACGACCAGTCTTTCAACAGATCCAAGTCCATAAGTGCAATAAACTTTCTAAAGAATCCCGCCTTTTTCTCTTCTTCTTTTTCTGGTTCGGTTTTCTTGAATGATTTCATTTGGAGCGCGTCTTCGTCTGCTGTCTGAAAAGTAAGTTACGATATAAAAATATTAGCTATTCGTAAGGGATACAAGTGTGAGAGCGAAATCGTGATTATCTCAGTTCGAATACAGAATATCTATGACAAATCAAGCAGTAGTTCAAGCTACTGCAACTAGCACGGTAAGTAAAAAGTTTAGACCATTTTTTTCCTGCTCCTCTTAACGTCGTATTATTCTATAAAGTTTGGTAAAGCATTGGAAACTATTGCCAGATGCAGTTTTTCAGGGTGATTGAGCGATAGTTACTATCAGTCAAATCATATATGTACAAAAAAATATCAAATTACTCACATCAAGATACAGCTGCAGATAACTGCCAGTGAAGTCCATGTTGGAGATATTGGATATAACCGAGACCTTCCTCTTCCTGGCGGCGTCGGGCATGCTGTTGGCGGAGGTGACGCGCGGCATGACGCCGACGGAGGCGGCGGCGTGGAGGCGCGGGCGGCCCCAGTCGGCCAGCGGCTTGTCGCACGTGGCGGCGCGCGGCAGGCCCACCGACCGCACCGACGGGTGGTTCATGTTGCCGTGCGACCGCTGCGACGTCAGCTTGCGCGTCACCAGCGGGTTGATCTCGAACTTGTCCTCGTTCTCCTCGTCGCTCTCGTGGATGCACTCCATTTCCTGGATTTGGAGTTGGATTTTTAAGGTTGGTACACTTCAAGATTAGGCCAGGCCTATGGGTGAGGGTGTCTGCAGGTGGCCCGTCTGGAGGGAACGAGCTATACGCCCAGGCATATTGCGGCGCCCGATGTAAAGGATTGATGAAAATTCCTTGGTGTTTTTAGGGGGTAGACCTCGCGTTTAGAGAGAAAAACTTCAGACATCCGAAGTTTCCTCCCTTCTAAGACTGTGGAGGTTGATGTTGTGTATGTAGATATAGTTGATGCAACGCATTTTTCCAATGAAAAAGTCTCAATTGCTTGACCTACAGGACTAAGTACCAAAATTTTAGGGCCGTCAGTGATCTAGGACTAGTATTACCTTAACAGTCTGCATTTCGCAATCCACCGGCACCTCTATGAGATGCCGTTTGACTGGCTGCAGCAGACACGAGCCCAGGACCGCGTGGAACGCCAACGCTCCCAGGATTACTACTGTCCATCTGAAATTGAATTTTATTATGGTTAACATAGGGTTTATTTTGATGCTTATAATACAAGAACATGATATCGGCATAAAACTTCGTAATTGCTCTTTGTCGTAACTGTCTGAATTTTTGTTTTCTTTCAGTCAAAATGTGCAATAAATATGTCTATAATGTCAAATATCCATACCTGAACCCATATTCTCCCAGTAACAATTTGACTAGTTGAGGCATCACCATCAGACCGAAGCCAGTGCCAGCCATAGACAGACCGACCGCTTGACCGCGCTTCTTAGAGAAGTAATGGTTTAGTGAGACAAATGACGACGCTGATGCTAGACCTACTCCAAACCCTGGAATAGAACAAATTAGAATTCAAAAATTAACCATTCAATTCGGACCAAAGAAGTAGTCGTGAATGAATAATTGTACACTCAATTTGGGTCTGAAAGGAGAATTTGGGAATGTCAAAGAGTTTTTAAAAGGTGGTTTAAAACTAATTAAATAAAGAGCTTTTATGGGTTCTTAAAATAAATAAATAAATAACATAACATAATCATTCACTACATCATCTCAATATAGTAACTGACCCCTAACTAAGCTTGGAGCTTGTATCTATGGTATCAGAAACTACGCACACACTCATTCACACACACACACAGACCGAGACAAACATTTGTGGTTCACACAAATATTCACCCCGCACGGGAATCGAACTCGCAACCTTACGTATAAATACACAAAATAAAGTGTTAAAAGGAACAAGTATTACAGACTTTTTGGCATAAATAAATAGCGAGAATCTACCACCGATTCGAAAATTACAATAGCCAAGAAGAATCGTCAAGAAAATAACGGGGAAGTTTCTTCTATAAAAATAAAATTACAATATGTAATATCCGTAATAAAAAATTTGGTAATAAATTATCAGTAACAACACAATAGTATTACTGACATCATAAAACAAAATGGTTTATGATTTAATTACTGAAATCATTTTTATGACTTACTAACAATAGTAATAAATATAAAAGAAATAAGGTGTAGATAATCAGCTGGTTTATTTAAAGACAAATAATTAAACCGTTGCCGCGATTTTACCCGTGTTTACATTTAAAAATGTAACCTATCTTACTCATGTCATAATGTAGCTTCCAATACTGAAAAACGCTCAGTTCAGTTTTTAAGTTAATTTATAGGAGCGGAGCAGTCAAAGCTAGTGAATGTCAACATCAGAGCACAGCGAGTGTATCTTCTATTCTGAACCTCATCTCATTTATGTTGGGGTCAGTTTAGTTTAACCAGATTGGACAGAATAAGTGTTTTAAAAGAAGCAACTGCCATCAGACCTTCCCAAACCAGGAATTACAAAAACTATTGTACTTATATTTGTATTTAACCAGATTTGACAAAATGAGTATTTTAAGTGAAGCGACTGCCATACTGTCATCAGACCTTCACATCCCATAAGACATTACAACAGCTGTATGTTTGATGAAGTAAACTCACCTCCTAAAATACTGTAAGTGGCCAATATATGCGCCATGCTATTCGCCGGCGCTGTGAACAACAGGCCGAGTGCACATATAGTTGAGCCGACAGCGCATACTTTTCTGTATGAAAACGTCTTTATCACCGGACCGACGAAGAAGCCAGAGAAATTCACTACCGAGTCCAATGTACTGGCTATAAATGACGCGCCCGTTGTCTTTACACCGAGGTCATTCAGTAAGTCTTCGAATAGAAGACCGAACGACGGCTCTAAGGACCGCGTTGAAAACTGTAACAAAAGAAATCATAATTAAGAAAGTTATTTTTATGCCACACATATAAAATGAATATAAAATGAAAATGATACATCAATTTGAAAGTTATTTTTATGCCACACATATAAAATGAATATAAAATGAAAATGATACATCAATTTGCAATTTATTCATTGCAAATATAGCGTCAATACATCGGACATACTATAAATCATAGTTTGGTATTAATAACTTTATAGGAATAACTAAGTAGAAAAACTAATAAGTGGTCATACGTCTGTTTTAAACTCATCTGTTGACTAGAGCTAAAGTTTTATTAATGAACAAAACAATAGAATCTAAAAACTGTCATCTTTATTATAAACATGAAGTAATTACTATCCCACCAAAAACATTCTGTAAAAAACTAGCCAAGTCTCGATGGAGCTGCTTGTTTATCTCTAAAAAGTAATGAAATCTAGACAAACTCGTACCAAGTCTAAGGTTCCTTACTGCGATTTCTTTATTATTATAGTTATTGTTGTGTGACTTGGCCGTTGAACATTGTTTAAAACGTTAGTAGTGGGTACAAGTCAATTTTGTTTACAGGTAATGTTATAACATTATTAAAATACGCAGCTTTATCAAGCCTACAATTGACTGGATATTGAATCAACGTTTTTCAAAAGGCAATTTTCTATTGTCAATGGGTAGTGGTTCTGGCGACAGATTGGTGCAATAGTGTCTTGGAGCACCTAGTTTTGTACCCTTGTGTACTGTACTGTACCCTTCAACGGCCAAGTCACACAACATTAACTATAATAATAAAGAAATCGCAGTAAGGAACCTTAGACTTGGTACGAGTTTGTCTAGATTTCATTACTTTTTAGAGATAAACAAGCAGCTCCATCGAGACTTGGCTAGTTTTTTACAGAATGTTTTTGGTGGGATTTCCCTTCTTTTTGTAGAAATATTGATTTATTTTATTAGATTTTCTTATTAGACACATTTTTTTGTTTTTAGAAGTAGTTTTTTTAAAGAGTAAAAACGGGACCCTAGTACTGAGACTTCGCTGTCCGTCCGTCCTTCCGTCTGTCACCAGGCTGTATCTCGTGAACGATGATAGTTAGACAATTTTCACAGATGATTTATTTCTATTGCCGCTATAACAACAAATACTAAAAACAAAATAAAATAAATATTTAAGGGGGCTCCCATACAACTAACGTGTCTTTGTAATTTTTGGTACAGAACCCTTCGTGCGTTTTTTTTTATTATTGCTAATCTTTCTTTTCTTTCTTTCCGGTTCTGATTCTTGTAACACACTTCTAGCAACAGTTTTTTGTATTGCCCATTTGCGTTCATTATTTATTATTCTTTTACACGGCTTAGAGGGTTTAATTTCTGAAAGATCGGTGCAGTATTTACGCCTTAGCCGGTTGTATTCAGTGATCGCTGATGCTTGAGCTTTTATACTTTTAAAATCAACATTAATGAGGTGCACCCCATGAAGATTGGTTACTCGTGAAAGCGCCACGTAGGCTTGGCCACAAGAGAATATGGAAGAGCCAATGTCCATGAGGGCATTTTTCAAACTTAGACCTTGGCTCTTGTGAATTGTTAGGGCATACGCTACACAGATTGGAAATTGTTCTCTGTACACGTATGCCCGGGGTATAATCTCAAATTTCGACTTAATAGGCATTAATTCGTGAATGAAATTATTAGTAAATTTTAAAACCAATTGTTTAGGCTTTGTTTGGTCTTCGGGGTCCCATCTCACTTTTTGTACAACGCCTATTGACCCATTTACTAAACCTAAACTAACATCTATGTTTCTTCTAAGCATTACTTTAGCTCCTTCTTTAATGATTATAGTTTCTTCCAGTCCAGCAGTCATCGACGCATCATCTTCATATTTTTGTAAACACGCCCGGGCTTTCGTTATCATACATTTTGAACAATCCAAGGAATCTTTAGCAACTAACTTTATCTCAGGGTGCGGAATCGCTTTTAACATAGCATTATTTAACTGCATACACATATTTCTAGTCGGTAGTAAACAAACAGTGTCGTCTGGTAAGTTCCTCAAACATTGTGCTATTTCCATTAACCTTCCTTCATTGGAATGCGAGAGCAGAGGTATTAATCGGTTAGACAGTATATCTCTGTCTGCTTGAGTTGTCACTCCTACTCTGATTCTTTTTAACATTTCCACAAACGTAGAATCATCCAGCTGTCTCATATTCAGCGTAAGTTCGTCGTAACTAAAAAGTTCAGTCCATAAGTTTGGAACACTTAAGGAACCTATAAGTTTATTAATTTCTGAAGGGGTTAGTTTTTCGAATGGCGACTTTTCTCTAACGGGAGGAAGTTGCAAAAGATCTCCAAGCACTAAAATATGTTTTTTTCCAAACCAACCATCTTCTACATCAGAAGTATCAAACACTTCGCATAAACGGAGATTTATGTAGGCTAAAGTTACATTAGATATCATGGACACTTCATCTATAATAAATAATTCGACAGTTTTTAAGTCTGTCCTTAAAACTTGAAGTACTTCGTCTGAAAGCGGTTTGTATTTAGGAGTTTGTTTATGCTCTACTGGCAGTTGTAGTAATCTGTGAACAGTTAATCCGTTTACGTTAAATGCTGCTATTCCAGTCGGGGCAGTAATAGCAACATTTTTATGCAGGTTGTTTTTAATCCATATTTTTAAGGTTTTTATTAAATAGCTCTTGCCGGTGCCACCGGTACCACTAACAAAATGTCGCAATATTTCTTTTTGGTTTGTTATTTTATTGGTGACTGTATCAAATACCTTTTTTTGATCAGAATTCAGTTTATCTATCATTGCTTGCTCATTCATTTCAGAAATATCCGCTTCAACTAAATCAAAGTTGTTTAATTCATTCATAGCATTTACCGCTTCCAAAGCTTCAAACTCTAAAGGATTGTCGGGTCCTTCATCTACTATGTTTTCCCTTTCTTCGTTTAGCTCTACTACTTTTTCTTCTACCTTTTCAAAAGCTGTTTGTAAAATATTTCGTAATTCAGTCCGTAAATTTCCGTAGCGTAACGCTTCTTGTAAATCGTCCTTTACAGCATTAAATGCTTCTGTGTATGTCTCATGTTGCATTTTTAGGTCATCTAGTATTCTCCAAGGTTTAAATAATAACAACAAAGAAAAGAAATATTTTTCTGGCATTTGCTCTACATCATACAGGTAATGGTTAATTAGATATGGTCTATCTCGTTTTTTTAAGTATTTTTTATTTGCTAAAACATAATACTCTACTTTATTTGAAACAGGTCGTGTATTAACTAAATCATAGTCTTTCGAAAAGTTAAATAGATTTATGTCTTGTAATTCGTCAGGTCTGGCAGGGTAAACGTTGTCTATCCAAGAATCGTAATATATGTCAGTGGAATTCCGGTCCAGTGCAGTCATTTCAGATTTCGATTTAACCCTGCGATTACGATGAATGTTTACGTCTAACCATCTTATCGTTGTTTGTGGGTCCGTGCCGTAAAGTGGGATTCCCAATAATGTATCGCTGGCTTCTAAAGCTCCGCATTCCCGATTCGTCAATACCCTGAGACCAATATTATATAACCGGCTCCTAAGACTTTTTGTAGAGTTAATATCGTTAAACATGTCGGTTGCATGGGTCTTTTCACTTTTAGTAGTATACTTGGTCACATAATAGTTCAAGATGGCTGTTTTCTCTCCAACATATTGAATGTCAATATTTCCATTCCACGCTAGCAGCAAAGCAGGATTGTAGTCATTAATCATATCTGACTCCTTTGAGCGGACAATATTGTAGAGACGATTATTAGAGCTAAGAGTTTTTCTTGCCGCTATAGTTTGAAAAATGTCTCTTATGATAAGAGAATCCGTCACAGTTCGAGGAAATCCAAAACGGCAAACTGAAACGAATCCTTTTTTCGTTTTCTTTCTCCTCATGCAATAACTGTTATGTTTATGCATTTGATACGAAATTACACGTTGATGTAAAATAGGAGAAATATCTTTTTTTGGAATGACACATGTCACGTATTTAGAAATAAATGACGCTACCTCGTCTATAGATGACTTATGTAGAATAGGTGCATCCTTAACCCATAACATTAAATGGAAGTGCTGAGCACCCCTAGATTGGTACTCTCGACGCCAAAAGTAATGAATTATCTTGCCTAAAGGCTCATCTGAACTAGTTATAAAGTCTAACATAGCATGAAACTTGTTATCTATAAAACGTGAGGTAGATACGGGGTCAAGAGCAACCAATTCACTGATTGTTTTATTAGCCATTTCAACGCCATTTACTTGCCTGATGTACTCTCCCAAATCTTCCCACATCCACTCAGAGGGACTCATGGTAAGAAACCAAGTTGCTGGACCGTAATTTTGAGTCATACAATTTACATCGTTTCTTGGTTTTTTCCAGAACTGTTCGGTGTTCCTCAGTCGACCAAATATTGCGGTCAAATCACCTTCCAGCTCATCATTGTTAAGCATTTGGAGATACTGTTCTGCCGTAATTTTATCTCTCTGATTAGCACAATTCATTTTATAAAAGATGCCGGCGTTTAATTGTCGCATATTAGCATCATTCAATAAGAAAAATAGATACTGTTGGTTAAGTCTAAATTGAGGATGTTTTGACATAAGCCGGGCTTTAATAAATTCACTAGAAGTTACTTTCTGCTGCCGGTTATGAAATTGCCCGTATTTTCCTTCTATATATAAATGTGGAAAACATTTAACATCGAGGTCTTTATCTCGGGCATCAATCGGTGCTGTGTTTACTTTGAGCATTTGGTAGAGTTCTGAAGCTGGTGCATTTTGTTTCCGTTCATTCAAAGGATAAATGGTGTAATGCTCATAATCAGTTTCCTTTTCTCTTGTGATTTGGGTCAACAGTGCTGCTGTACCATCTTCTAAAATACCTTCTTCAGCATTATCTGGTATATTTGTGACGTTATGTTGAATATTTTCATGTATGTTTATAAGCTGGTTAGGTAAATCTGGTAATTTGATATGAGCATAATGTTCGTTTATATTTTTTAAGTATTGTAATGCTTTATACACTTTATTAACGTCAACAATGTCTTGCCATATAATATTTGCTTTGTTTGGCGTACTTCGGACTATAATATAAAGTTCTGGGTTTTCAATTATTGCATCCTCAGGTTTTGGCAGTTTTTTTAGGGTTTCATCCATCGGAAGCGGTAAATGAAACGTCCTGCCCTTTACTTTTTTAACCATCTGACGATTGGGTAGACGTTTATTAGCCACAGGATTCATTGTGACAACCACTTGAAACGCTTTAGCGCGTTGGATTAAAATGTTTTCATAGTCATTCAGCTGAGCTATTTCTGGTGGAACAGTGCTTACGTGCATGTCATTGAGGATACAGACAGCAGGCATTTGGTTAGCACGAATCTTAGCAAGGCATGTGAGGCATATGTACGGACTGTGAGTTATTAAGCTAGAGCTATAGTAGTTCAGGAGCTGATTCCAAACATCTGTTGATATGGGCTTTCTTAATCGTTCTACGGATCTAATATCCCTAGAATAACAAAGTTTATTGCACGACATACAATCCAGTTTCGGTGTGTCTACACTTTTTTTGGAAAATAATTTGAAAGCTATCTTATTACTTTTTATTATTTCATCTTCCACGATT
This sequence comes from Timandra comae, assembly GCA_958496195.1. NCBI lineage: Eukaryota > Metazoa > Arthropoda > Insecta > Lepidoptera > Geometridae > Timandra > Timandra comae. The sequence continues at coordinate 10,850,526 of OY292359.1, forward strand.
TCACTGTCATGTGTACGCTCTACAACGGCACTTCCTGCCGTGGGCTGCTTTCCTAGCTCCATAAGCTTATCCACATTACCACTTGCCAAAGAATCGTCAATATCAAGCAATAGCTTACAGTCGCTGTGTATTTGATAAATCTCTCTGATAATAGTTCGAAGATGTGGGAAATGCGATTTAATGTTATTAATAAAGTTGATATTTTCTTGCAGTTTACCTGTTTCTAAAGACATCGAGTAAATTTGCGCAGTAGTTTGGAGGCTCAATACTTCGAAAATGTTTTTCAATTTTAGTAAGATTCTATCATTTAATACGCATAATGAATCCGAACAAGACCAAGTCAGACTTTTGGACATCTCCTTAACATTTGTAAAAGTCTTTGCTTTGCCAGTATCATCAATCTCAATAGGTTTTTCTTTATCTTCATAAACCTTATAAGCTTGTTCAGAATAAAATGGCTCTTGGTTACTACGATGTTCTGATTTACCAAGAAATGCTTCAAATTTCTCTTTAATTTCCGTGCTTTCAGGACATATTTTTAACTTCTCTAATGCAGCTATTATTTTTTCTTTTAATTTATTTGCAGTCTTGTTCAAATCTTCTAAAGTTCTTTGCCTATTATGGAGAGTCCACTTAACTATTTTTTCTGATTCTATTCTATCTTTAAGTTTAGTTGTAAGAACTCTAGTGATTGATTCTGTGTTTCCCTTAAACTTTAGTTTGTCAGTAGATTTCTTTCGCGCTAAGTTTTGTCTATTTACTTCCGGATGTGAAGCACGGTAGCGAGATACTGCGGTCTGATTGGCTTCCGGATGTAAAACACGGTAGCGAGATACAGCAGCCTGATTGACTTCCGGATGTGAAGCATTGTAGCGAGACACAGCAGCCCGATTTACTTCAGGGTGTGAAGCACTGTACCGTGCTACAGATGACCGGTTGGCGCCTGGATGTAAAGAATTATAAAGTTCTACGGTTTCTCGACGTTTTTCAGAGTGTTTTTGTCGATAACGAGCCGCAGCTTCTCGAAGTTGTTCAGATCGTGACAGTTCGGATACCTTAGATCTTCCTTTTTTAGTTTTAGTCGGTCTACCACCTTTTCCCTTATGCTTCATGTTCAATTCACTTTGCGTAGAGTTTAAGTCATATAATGTACATATAGCAGTATCTGATGTTACAGAATTTAATGTTATGGGATCAAAGGGGGAAGAAGATGAAGAGGCCTCTCGTATAGGATTGAGTACATCGTAGTGGCCGCTTAAATAACTACCGGTAAAACGTAAACACTTTTTTTGACCAGCATCGCCAAAGGAACCTCTTAGTATACCGTTCTCATACACTTCAAAAGTAAAGGGATAGATTTTTCCAGCAGCCATAAGCTCAGAAACTGAACCGTAAGTAGTGGGTTTCATCATATTGCTAGTGTAGGATTGAGCACTCGTGTATACGTCACCATCAGCATCACACGTGTACACTTGCATTTCGTCCCAATGTTCAGCAACGTATACAACTATCGCAGATCTGATACTGCAAGTTGAGTCAGTTCTACCATACACCAAGAAAGATATTGAATGGAAGAGACAAGACCCGTCTTTGGGCATACCAACTACTTGGTAGCCAGTAAGTTCATCGTCGTCTTTTAATATTATCGACATTTTTTACTATATTATCTTGCGAAATCAAACCAAATATAAACTCAACGACCTTTAGTATATGGACAATAAATCAGAAATACCTACAATATTTAGACTAAACAAAATTATTTTTTACTATACCTACCTATATTACCTAGCGAAATCAAACCAAATATAAACTCAACGACCTTTAGTATATGGACAACAAATCAGAAATACCTACAATATTTAGACTAAACAAAATTATTTTTTACTATACCTACCTATATTACCTAGCGAAATCAAACCAAATATAAACTCAACGACCTTTAGTATATGGACAACAAATCAGAAATACCTACAATATTTAGACTAAACAAAATTATTTTTTACTATACCTATATTACCTAGCGAAATCAAACCAAATATAAACTCAACGACCTTTAGTATATGGACAACAAATCAGAAATACCTACAATATTTAGACTAAACAAAATTATTTTTTACTATACCTACCTATATTACCTAGCGAAATCAAACCAAATATAAACTCAACGACCTTTAGTATATGGACAACAAATCAGAAATACCTACAATATTTAGACTAAACAAAATTATTTTTTACTATACCTATATTACCTAGCGAAATCAAACCAAATATAAACTCAACGACCTTTAGTATATGGACAACAAATCAGAAATACCTACAATATTTAGACTAAACAAAATTATTTTTACTATACCTATATTACCTTGCGAAACCAAACCAAATATAAACTCAACGACCTTTAGTATATGGACAACAAATCAGAAATACCTACAATATTTAGACTAAACAAAATTATTTTTTACTATACCTATATTACCTTGCGAAATCAAACCAAATATAAACTCAACGACCTTTAGTATATGGACAACAAATCAGAAATACCTACAATATTTAGACTAAACAAAATTATTTTTTACTATACCTATATTACCTAGCGAAATCAAACCAAATATAAACTCAACGACCTTTAGTATATGGACAATAAATCAGAAATACCTACAATATTTAGACTAAACAAAATTATTTTTTACTATACCTATATTACCTAGCGAAATCAAACCAAATATAAACTCAACGACCTTTAGTATATGGACAATAAATCAGAAATACCTACAATATTTAGACTAAACAAAATTATTTTTTACTATACCTATATTACCTAGCGAAATCAAACCAAATATAAACTCAACGACCTTTAGTATATGGACAACAAATCAGAAATACCTATAATATTTAAAACTCGAACAATATTTTTACACCTCGCGTGAATGCGTAGCTCGTAGTATCATACAATCTCGGCACAATTCACCATCGTGTGTTAGAAAATTAAGTAACAACGCCATCTGTTGGTACGGTTTGCGACTAATTTTTTACAGAAAGTTTTTGGTGGGATTTCACTTCTTTTTGTTGAAACGTGGTCATATTATTTATTTTATTAGATTTTCATATTTGACACAGTTTTTCTTTTTAGGCGAAGTATTTTATTATTACACTAGCAGCGCCCAGCGGTTTCACCCGCGTGGTTCCCGTTCCCGTGGGAAATTCGGGATAAAAAGTATCCTTTGTGCTTCTGCTGGTACTAAGTTACCTCCCCACCAATTCAGTTCAAATTCAGCCAAATCAGTTCAGCCGTTCTTGAGTTACAATTCCCGTTCCTGTATAATTCCCGTTCCCGTTCGATTATCCTAGTTTTTATAGTTTTCCCTATATGTGGCCATTAAACCCTAACTCTGTACCAAATTTCAGCTCTCTAGGTTTATGGGAAGTACTAGTTCTATTTTGATGATCATGAGTGAGTGAGTGAGTGTCTTAAATACGAAACTTTGCATTCGCTTAACTTCGGATCTAAATGACCTACAGACTTGAAATTTTATTTTAAGTATGTGATTGTATAGCTTACTGGATGACGAAAATTTCAGTGCTCTGGGTTTATCCAGAGGTTCTCAAATAGGGGCCTGAAAATGCGGCGAAAGGGTTCCTGTAAAGGATGGTACGGCAGTGTTTGCTTCGCGCTCGACTTGATTTGACACATGTTTTTCTTGTTAGGAGTAGTATTTGATTATTAAGCGCCCTGCGGTTTCACCCGCGTAGTTCCCGTTCGCGTTTCCGTGGGAATTTCGGGATAAACTGTATCCTATGTGCTTTTCCTGGTTTTAAACTACCTCCCTACCAATTTTCAGCCAAATCAGTTCAGCCGTTCTTGAGTTATAAATTCCCGTTCCCAATCCCGTGGGAATTACGGGATTAAAGGTATCCTATGCCCTTTTCCTGGTTCTAAGCTACCTTCCCACCAATTTTCAGCCAAATCAGTTCAGCCGTTCTTGAGTTATAAATTCCCGTTCCCAATCCCGTGGGAATTACGGGATTAAAGGTATCCTATGCCCTTTTCCTGGTTCTAAGCTACCTTCCCACCAATTTTCAGCCAAATCAGTTCAGCTGTACTTGAGTTACAATTCCCGTTCCCGTATAATTCCCGTTCCCGTTCGATTATCCTAGTTTTTATAGTTTTCCCTTTATGTGGCCATTAAACCCTAATTCTGTACCAAATTTCAGCTCTCTAGGTTTATGGGAAGTACTAGTTCTATTTTGATGATCATGAGTGAGTGAGTGAGTGTCTAAAATACGAAACTTTGCTTTCGCTTAACTTCGGAACTAAATGACCTACAGACTTGAAATTTTATTTTAAGTATGTGATTGTACACCTTACTGGATGACGAAAATTTCAGTGCTCTGGGTTTATCCAAAGGTTCTCAAAAAGGGGCCTGAAAATGCGGCGAAAGGGTTCCTGTAAAGGATGGTACGGCAGTGTTTGCTTCGCGCTCGACTTGGCGGGGGGCACTGCCGTGCCCCCAGATCAGAATACAGAACAATGGCGTTATGTAAACCTTAACACTTAATATTAATTTCACTCATGGCTAGACTAACTTATATAACTAAACGGACGTGAATGTCATATAAATGATCTAGGGTCTTAATACGACATTGAATAGACGGTGATTTAAAACTAGGTATACATAATAAATGAACAACTGGGATAAAAGAATATCAAAGCTTTCACAAAATAGCCAAAGTGTTTGTTAGATAAGAGATAGCTTAAACGAAATTCGATAAATTTATTCCATAACTCTGAGGTCTGGCCTACGGATATTCTAAATTTTCTTCAACAAAAGTATTAGAATTAACCTTTAAAATACAGTCTTTGGTAACGTAAAATCACACGTAGGCGGGAGCGTGGGGTCTAGGTAGGACTATCCTCAACAAAACGAGGTTTTTGTTAGATTGTTACTAGTTTAGTAACATAAAATCGTAATTGAGATCTTAGAGCCGAATTGATACTAATCAAGAACAGCTCTAAGAAGGCTACTACTAAGTAGGATAAACAAAAACCTTTTTTTTACAATACACGCACCTTGAACCTCAACAGCTATTTACACTAATAAAGGAACACATGGCAACGTTAGCAATAACAGTTAAAACATTAACACCGCTTCCTTCGGTACCAGTTTACTCGTATATCCATATCCTATCGATCGCCGACATTGATTATACCAATTACATACTTGATTTACCCTCGGAACTACACTTACTTGGTAAAGAGCATGTAAACCGTTGATTTCTAGTTATTATTTTATTAGTAAATATATTTTAGTATAGATATCATTGTTATTAGGATTAATGAAATGAAATATCTTAATATCTTGTATCGTATTGTGCTTGTAAGTGCGCAGTTTTGGATTTAGAGCTCTCTAATATTTTGCGTATACCATCTGTTATTTTTCACGAAACTAACTACCCATAACGACTGTCGATAACAAGATAATAACAATACATTCGAGAACAACAACATATGCCTTCGAATCTAGTATCTTTCAAACAAAACATATTCGATTGCAAAAGAAAAAGTCGTAACAGGAAAGCAGTAAAAATGTAATAACTTATTTAATGTTTAAATAAAGTAAACTTATCGTCGGTATTCTAAATAAAGTTTAGAATTCAACAACTAAATATAGTTCATTTTCCGTGACAACAGTAGTCAAAGGACGTCTTGGCACTACCAGTAAGTAGTCAAAGGAAATTTTACCATCTCGTTACTTTACTAATAGTGTTTCGCTCAGGAATTTCATTCCCCGTGACACTATTATTCTTATGGGCTAGTAATCTTTAAACTCCGTAGTGGTAGTGGTAGTGCCGAGAGCGGTAGGGTCACGGATAAATGCAAATGTTACGTCCACATTTTAATGCCCAGAAAGTTCTACTAGAATAGGATCGCGACATGGACTGACAACAAACTGATTTTAATTGTAAGAACTTGTCGGACACGCAAACATTCGTGCAGTTCAACAATTGGATGCAACACCCATAGTAACACAACAAGTAACAAGATTAATAGATATTAATATAACTAAACATCTTAATATAGTAGATATAAAATATTAGATACAATACCGTTAGTAGGGTATTGTTTAGAATACCTGATTATACGATATCCAGTAACATAACAATGTTTTTGATAATAAAATAAACAACAAACTAGACACAACATTATCCTTGGCCTAAAAACATTTATATAAATTAGTCTCATAATTACTTTACTCAAAATATTCCATAACAAACATACATAGAAACAATAAACCAATAATATAGATAATGTATTATGTAACTAACTGCATATACATAACAATAACATATGGATAACAACCATTTAACAAATGTTATTATTGACCACAATTCTGTTTCAAAGTACATTTATATCTATTTATTTACTTAATCCATTGCTAAACTTCACGTCCTTATTATCTTTTATAAGAAAATATGGTCATGATTTGGAGCTCTAATAACGACGTATTTAAACAGTTTTTAAACTTTAGCAGCAAAACGGTTTTTTTTATTTTAATAGTATCTACCTACAAAAATACTGACCTAGTATTAAGCCCTCCATGTTCTAAATTTAAGAGATTTTATGTAAGTATTAAATAAATAAATAATTTTATTTTTAACTTTTTTATCTTGGTCTATAGATTTCGTTTTTATTTTAATCCGAATAAAATCGAGAAATCTTTCAGTGCTTTTGTGGCTACTACGCGCTACGAGACTCCAGAGAAGATTAATTCAAGATTAGTTAGTTCCAAATTAGTTCAGATCATCAGAATTGCGACCACGTAGTTACTTCTATAATATATTATGTTCATCATTCGCGTTCGTGATACCATGTGACTTGGGCAATAACAATCTATTTGTAACCTTTGTAACAAGTGCTCTTCAACTAATGTGTACTTCATTAGCGGTCTTATTAATGAACAAACACTTTTGACATGCTTTCTGAGTATTATTTACTTATTGTTATTTGTGTATTTTATTTCATTTCATCATTGAAAGATATAAAATAAAAAAAATAAAAAAAACAGGCTGATGTTTTAACGGTATAGATAAAGAGAAACTAATTCGGTCCTTTAGAGGAACAAAAGTCATCACAAGTTTTAATTTTTTTGCCTGTCTGATAGAATTATAGGACAAATTTTATCCCGAAGTTCTTCGAGATGAGCGTAAACATAAACGCTTCTTCTGCCCCAAAAGCAACCAGCTCTCTCTATCTCTAGCTAGAGTTTGGCAATCAGGGAAGCTGTCTCGATCATAATACCAATTAGTACTAAAGTTTTCAAGTTTGTTACTAAAACTAATAATTTTTTTAATCCAAGAAAAATATTAATTACACGAAGATACCCCGGGTGGTAAAGCTAGTACTGTATATATTTCCTTAACTAGGTCATTTTAAAGTACCTCTTATAAAATATGCCACTTAACGTTATCATGCCACAATAAATAGATATTTTGTGAAGCAATCGAAATAATAAATAAATTATACCAAATGATATTCAATTTAGATATCGTAATCGTAATCTTGTTTGATGAAAAACAGATTTATTTTGTCAACAACTTTCATTGCTTTTATTTTTACTTCTGATAGCCATGTTAAAAAACTTATTTTGGGTTAGGTATTTAAGTGAACAAAAATTACTTGAAATAATACAAACCTTTATAAAGAAATTTTATAAAGTTTTTTTTTGCATTTTCATTAGTCATAAACGCAAGCAGTAGCCGAAATGTGAGTAACCGAAGGACTTGTCATGAGTAAGCGTTTCTCGTGACCTAGATTTCTATAGGTTACCTGAGGTCTTTATAAGAACCTTTCTTGATTTTAATTTTATTAAGAAAATTTAATTAAACTTTATCTACATATTTGCAAAAGAATTGTTTCTAGCATAACTCGAAGATTTGAATCTATTAGGTAATTTTATTGAGCTTTTAAAGCTTTTTTGGAAATTGGACCCCCAGAGAAGTTTGAAATATTATAAAAAATACTTACTTACACCATTTTATAAAATAGAGCTAACAAACATAACTACGAAGGCATGCAAATCGGTATTGACAGAAAAAATATAAATAACAGACACGTTTTATATATCTGATCAAGTTTTACATATTTGGGTACCTATATTACTCAAAAACAGGTCACACAAAACGCGAAATAAAGCTAGAACCCAGTTGCGTTGCTACGAAACGTAACGAGAATACTTTATCGGAACCTTGACCTAACACCGAAGAAGGTCGACTTATGCAAAACTCCGATACGGAACTATGATATTTGAACTTGTTTGACTCTTAGGTACAATTAAATTAACACATAAATATACTACTGCTCTTATCTAATTAGCGTAAATGAGCTTGTGTATATAATTTCGAATATCCTCGTAATCTTGGAAACGGCTACTACCTACTGAGTTTTGTATGGTAAGATTTAAATTTTTAGTATTCGTATATTTTCTTTTCTTTGCCTCAAAAACGATTTTACAATCAAACTTATGGAAACTATACATATAAAAATTATAGAGTAATTAATTTAATTTCACGCATGTTACTCAATGTGATTACTTGATTGGGTTATTGAACTGCTTCGTGGATTAATCGCGGATGGCACACTGACTGATTGTATTTCGAAACATGAGCAATATGATTAATATTCTACAAAATGCATGTAGGTAAATGAAATAGGTACCAGTAATATGAACATTTGTCTAAAAACTTAGTAAGTATATGATTTAAAGGTTTACCATATAGGCAATTTCACCAGCGTTTTTGCCCCGCCATTTCCCACCTTAGTCAGGCATTTTCAGCTAAAAGGTTGAATAGTAAGTAGGTACATAAAACAGTGAAGGCAAACATCGTGAGGAAATCTGCACACACCTGGGAAGAAATTCTAAGGTGTATGTGAAATCCAACCCGCACTTGGCCAGCGTGGTGGACTAAGGCCTAATCGGTCTAATCACCCTAGTTCATGGTAGGCCGAGCCCTACGGTAGGGACATATATAAGCTAATAATGATGACATACAGAATGTACTCACATTAACTAAACTGACTCCTAAACAGACCATCCAGGCCCACCCCCCGTCCGGAGCCACCTTCCTCGTCGCCGGCGGAGGTTTCCCATCGAAACCTTTAGTCTTTTCCGCCGTCATTTTCAGCCTTTGTCACCTATGAGTCTGAAACAAAACAAAAAGTTTAATTTTACACCTTTTGTAGAAACAAGTAGGTACTTAGTTATTTAACTTTGTGTAGAGATGGGATTTGGGGGTTCAGCAGACCTCCCCTAATAAAGGCATGATGCTGTGCTTTTATTACGGTTTGAAAAGGGTATAAACGGAACCCGTCCGTACAACAAATGTTAATCCTAATTTAAGAGATTATTTGTAAAAAATTAAGTACAATATAAAATTTTGTCTATGAACGCTGTTCTAATGCAAGGCATAGCAACTGGTATAGGTAATAAAATAGGCTATTTAACGCTATATTACCAAGGTTTACCCTTGCCTCGGGTAACCTAGGCACTTCATATTACCTTAACTATCTATTGTAAAAATACTTATTATAACTTGATTTTATGGACAATACATACGTATAACGTTAATGAGCATTTTATCTGCCCACAACGGATACACAGTAACTAGGTATAATAATTATATTATGCAAATTATTAAATGTCCGTCCGTACCTAGTCATCAATTCGTAACCAACGGAATTACCATTTATAATAATAACCAATTCGCAGCACTTACTGACAACATAATTAATGGATTTTTTAATACATTAATGAGTTCAAGACATCTGAAACCTAAGTATTTACAAATACGACTTAATGAATTAATAAACAGATAAGGTACCAAACGTGAGTATTGTCACATGCATGATGTTCATCCCCTGTACCATAATTAATATACAATTAAATCGATAATGTGTTTAATAAATAAAGTCCATCGGCACAGTACGATAGTGATATCAATATTATCGCGTGTTTTGATTTCGTGTATGCCAACACGCCGACTGGTCAACGAGTGAAAAGGACGGATAGATGTCACAATGACTGAGTTAGAAGAAGAGGTTAACACATGAGGATAGCACGTGCCTCGGTTTACATGCAAACGAAACGTGCAAGTTCTTAGGTTAGAGATCGGTTCGTTGGTAACGGTGTCTGCAGATTGACGACTGAAAGGATGATTTGGCAAATTTTACTGAGATACATCTTTATACTACTTAATAAATTTGTAAATTGGTAAGTCAGAAAATGTGGAAAAGATGGGGAAATAAGGGGTACCATTGCGTCAAAGGTATCCCACATTTTCCAATGGCATTGCCCTGTCCAACCAGATACCTAGGTTACTTAAAAATACGTATAAGTAATCTTTTTCGCACACGACACAAAAGAACTGATTGACAAGGCTTTTTGTAGTCTGTTTATTCAGCCTTTGTATTCAAATTTTATCGCAGAATTAGTATTCGGTGTTCTGTTTTCCAAACATAGCTCGGGTTAGAGATTACCAAAACGTAGAGACATCGTAGAGATTACAACACGTATTAAGCGAATGTGGTGATTGCGCCCATTCCTCCTCACTGCCCGAATATCATCAAAACTGTGTGATACAGTAGTTTGTACGTCATTTTACGGACGTACACAAACCGCTTGTTTAATATTTCTTCATAGATGAACGCATCGCATCCCTCAACAGCTAAACGTGCTATAATTAGTTTTATTCTATGACTATTTTTAGGAGACTTTGTAGGTTAAAATGCTTTAAATAAACGTTTCAACACAACCATATCATATCGTAGGTGGCAGCGGACATTCACACTGCAAACATCTAAAAGCTGAGATAAAACAGTTTTAGAGAATTGTTATACTAAAAAGATAATATAAAAGCGATATCCAATTCTTATAGCATTTTTCGAAAATTTGAAACAGTAGTTCCTGTGATAAGCGCGTTCAACCCATCGAACTCTTCAGCTTTAATATTTTTTGTAGAGATTCTTAGATTAATTGAAATTTAATCAAATTATACCACGACACCATCATGTTTTCACACGCTTGTCTGCCAAGAATGACTAAAAATACATTGCAATCGCCGTTTCTACACTCAAAATGATTATTGGACTTTAGACCTACTTAAATATACATAGTAACAAGCTTCAATCAAATGTTGTATTTTTTGTTCAATACCGATTATCGAATACACAGTAGATAATAATAAAATAGACAAAAAATATAGGAACCTATTAGTAAACATGTTTTTTGTGACTGTTGCTACACAATACAATAGCGAAGTTAAAAATAAACTCAATGTATTATAATGTAGAGGTACATAGTTTCACAATGTGGGGTATTTATTATCTCTACGGATTCCGTGATAAGATTTTATTAAAACCGATCACGGCGATTTGTTTACACTGATAACGCGATATTTTAATATTTACGAAACTGATCAAAGTGTAGAAAAATAAATCGATCATCTAATTTCTTGATAGACCTGGGTTCAATCTACAATATCTATACTAATATAATAAAGAAGTAAAGTTTGTGTGTTTGTATACCTAAGTATTTGTTAAATTGTAAGAGGTCTTAATCTCGGGATCTACTGAACCGATTTCAAAAATTCTTTCACTCATGGAAAGCTAATTTATCAGTGCGTGACATTATTTTATCCCTGTATTCACACGGGAATGGGAACTACGCGGGTGAAACCGCGGGGCGCTGCTAGTTGCTATATAAAATGATACGAGTAATTTGATTATGTCATGTTATTTAGCTCTACCTTGGCTCTACCATTGAAAGCATTTTAAAAACGTTTGTTAAGTAATATAAGTATTTATTTTCGTCATTACCAAGTCTTAGATTTTATTCCTATAGTGAGCCAAACACAAGGTCACGACATACTATTAATACTGAAATTAAGTATTTATAATGAATACCAACTATTATTACTAAATGGAGGACATTTTACTTTGATTTTCCTTTGATCTTCAATGCCAGGTTAAGTACTTACATGTAACATACTGGTAGTAGATATTCAAGTTAACTCAATAGAATTGATATCATCCTATTGATTGGTGCAATACTATTGGTATTTATCAACACTATTGATAATATCGACCCTTGAAAAGTATTTACAATACTGCATTCGCAACTAGGCTACTAAGTATCATAACTATGAATTCTGTTAAATAATCATTTTTTTATACCACCCATATATGTACATATGTATTCTAAATCTAAATTATACTAGTTTCCGAAATAAAAACGTAAATAGATACAGATGTATCATAGCAAACAACTCTACATTACACTATGTAAGTATTTTGTAAGCATTAACAAAACAATGTAACAGACAACAGTCGTATAAACAGTATGAAATCGCTTTGTTTTTAATGAGTCAGTGATTTTGTACATTCCATTGTAATATGTGAAATGACATCAACAGTAATATCTTCGTCAAAGCCTGCAAAATCCCTGTGCAAAAATACCTTTTTCTCTGAATCGGATTATACAGTATAGAAGGAGAAGCAATACGTGTCGGTGATCTAAAAACCAAACCATGGTTGGAAAACAAAAATATCCGTTGAAAAATTAAACCCGAAACCTTACATTTGTCAGGCAGTTGTTGTTATGTTATGTACGTGACATAGAACTCCAAGGTTGCCTTTTATTTGTAAACACGCCATCAATACTTCTTTGAATCGTATTTTGAACGTTTTAACAAACCGCATTTAGTTAATATCAAATTATTGACTTTTCATTTAGTTAATATCAAATTATTGACATGCTTTGCGTGTCCGTTTAACCTTCGTTGAATGGAAATGTTTTATCACCAAACTGTATTCTAAGAATGCAGATTTGTTTCCTACTTTTTGTATGGGTACAATATTTGTTTTGTACTCGACAAGGAGCTTTGTAAAACTTCTGTTGCTAGTCACATTGATCACTTGAATGGCTCGTGAGTCGTGACGATGACAGCGTGATTAATTTGCTTCATGTCACTATCAATATCAAAGTCGTAAAGGAAACCATCAGTACTTTAGAAGTATGTACTCGTATATCTATGCTAATATAGTAGTAGCACCCCGCAATTTCAGCCGCGTTGTTCCCGTTCCCGTTAAATACGAAAATGAAATGTAGCCTATGTCACTCAAAAATACTGTAGAAATTGAATTTATAATCAACTCGATTGTTGTGTTCGCTTGCAAAAAAGAATTAAACTTCCCATATGTTTATCGTCTCATGTAATAGGTACGTGCAACGTAGTTTTCTTTATGAGAAAATTGAGGGTCTCTGTCCTTTATCTGTATAACATAAGACAAATACCTATTCCTATTAATATTTTCGTAGTGAATTATTACGGTATTAAGTTCGGCAGTCGGTACTTATCACATTTCATTGTTCTACATTACCATAAAAATAGTACTTACTAAAAGTAATAAAATACCCTCTAATGAGGAGTTGGTGAGTCAGAGAATGATTTAATCTAGATTTGCCTATCATGTAGGCTAGGCCATATTTTTGCTTTAAAAATGCTACAAGTCTTGATGGATACCTATATGAAGAAAATAAAAGCCAAGGTTTTTAATTTTATGAAAACTCCTAGCTTCGAAAGGCACGTTAGTCATAGGTCCCAACGTACAGTATCGACAGTCGTTACGGATTGTTAATAAAGACCTGAAAAATGTAACAACAGCACAAACAAAAGACCAAAATTAGAGAGGTCTAATTGCGGAAAACTGGCTACATGTAAGTGTATTAATTTACAATTCAAGGCTACCTATATACTCGTATATACGTATTTTAGTACGTTTTTATACACATTTTATCACCAAATAACCACGGAAATGAAAAGATTTAGAGACATTTTATCGCTAAATAACCAAGGAAATTGAGCTAGCTAGAGCAGTGTTTGGATTAAGTTAATCTTATATTTCTGAATGTAACAATTTGTGATGATAGACGGAAGTTTGTTATTGTTTCCCCGAAATGTTTAGCAGGAGTTTCTAAAAACCAGAAACACATAGGTACTCGTAGGTTCCTTTAGGGTCTAAAACATTCCAGGAAAAGAATAACTAATCGAAAGCTTTGTAAAACCGTAGGACACAAACTATAGGAGAGACTGGGCATTCTGGCATTGTAGGTTCGTTTTATAATGTACAAAATTTAAGTAGAACAAGTACTTTAACATCAATAAAATTATACTATTATCATCACAATATATGTACTAACGACCATTTGACCATCCAAAAATCGAATTTACAATTTGAATATTGAGACACCAATGTAAAACAGTGTATGGTCAAGGTCTCAGTACAATAACCTCAATAATGATGTCAGATTCAACAAAAACTGATGTACCAGTCGGTTGGAGCAGGCTCAGTACAATTTGATAACCTATAGCTTGTAAGCGTAAGTCGAATTTTGGGTAACGACATTTAGGACTACATAATATTATTTGCGCAGCTACAAATAACTACAAAAAGTATTCTTTAGATAATATTTTAATGTCATTCTACAGCTGCGTGGTGCACAGATACGGCTTAATCCATATCTGGAATAAGAATATTTAGTCCAATAGAGCTACATAGGTATACCTTATGCGTATTGACGATGATAACCTCTATAATACCTATGGTAACTGAGACAAAGACTAGGTACCCAAGTTCACCGTTATTATAACGAGTATACCTAATATAGTTTATATTATTATGACTAAATAAAGAGACAACTAGGACATTCACCTTATGGTATGCGCTCCGTAAATAATGCTATTAGACAGGCGAACTTATAGCTACTACAATTTTACATTGCACAATCCTACCAACAAAGCAATACGAAACGATCTTTGAATACATATCTATAACAAGATAGGTACTCCAAAGAAACAATACTCTTGGTGTAAAAGTTTGAAAAAGTAAGGGCCTATTTCACCATCTTCAAGTAACGTTCAGAGTATCGACTCACAATCTTTAATATCAGAGCGTGCCATAGGCTATATTTTATCCCCGTATTCCCACGGGAACGGGAACTACGCGGGTGATACCACGGAGCGCTACTAGTATTTTATACTTCGAATACAAAAATAGAATTTATGAGTTTAACATGTGTAACTGTGTTGGCATGTCCGTCTGTGGCTCATGTGGCTGGCATTACTTCCAAATGATGAGACTGATTTTGATTTCATTAGTTATAAAGTTGACAATGTTGTCATGATGGAGAGGAAACCCTAGGAATGGTTTATAAAATTGAAAGATTACACCAAAATACGAATAAGACGCTGCGATAGCGTGACGACCTCGACGACGCTTTCTGCCCTAACTCGTGGGATGAAGCCGAGGACCGTAATACCTGGAAATTAATGGGGGAGACCTTTGCCCAGCAGTGAGTCAGTATAGGTTAAAGAAATAAAAAAACACCGAAATAAACATTTCCTATTTCGTCGAATTACAGGATGAAAGAGAAAATGTACATTTCTTTGTCTTTGTTTTTTCAAGGTAACAGTATTGCTGGCCACTAATAATAACATTATGTTAATTATTAACAATGCATTAAAATTAATTACATCGTGTTATTGTTAACTTAACACCGCATTAAAACAATTTATTTATCAGTAATTATAACAATTATGTTTGTTACTAGTTGTATTAGTCATACGCATCGTAAAAGCGGTCATTGATCTACTTACAAACATATCGATTAAATCAATTCAATTGTTATCAAATCGACTCAATAGTATCTATACATTGATATGAGTATTTTTAATAAGTATTTAGGTCACAGAGGTCCGATGTTCGGATAGAGATAGTAACGAAGTATCATCTTTCTATTTTTAAATAATCTAGACCAAAAAATAAACGATCTTGTTTTTAAAACGTGCCAATAGCTAAAGTTATTTAAATTTTTATCGTAAGTCCCATTAAAAATGTGAGAAAACCGCGTAAACAAATTGTTAGAATTCGACAAAGTTCGATTAACATAGTACGTATACGCCTCAATGATATGACAATATAGGGTCGGTTCTCAATCGTATGATTACATTGCATTGCTTGTATGCTCCAGTTTAAATGTTGTTATTGAATATTGTTATGATAAATGTTTTATTACTTTTCAATCGAGGGAAATTGCTTTTCAGTGCCTTGTTTAGAATCACACACACGTTTTAGACAAACGTGGCGATTACGCCTACGCCTATCTCACTTGCAGGGCGTCATTTAGAAACCTTAATAAAAAATAATAACTTCCTACCAAGAAAAACTGTAATGCGGTTAGGATAAACAGTTAATTCTACTGTAATCTGTAATTAGCCAGGTTCTAGGTAGCTTTCTCTTAGAATGTCACACATCCGTTACTGAATCGCATAATATACTTTATAAGTAATAGAGTTGGGTATGAGCATTCATAATTATACATTTTTACTAAATAGGTAGGTATCTTTTATCAACAGACAGTGTATGGTTTCAGCGGCTCAGTTGGTTTTCGCACGGTTCGTCGCAAACCTGGGTGCAAATCCCAGAGAATTAAGAACATTTACTTGAGTGATTAAAAAAAACTATACAGTTTCGGTTATTTAAGTGGAACGTAACACTTCGACACAGTCGTAAAACAACAGAGTCGAGAAAGGTTTTTCTACAGTAACATTCGAGAAAGCAATAATGGAATGATGTCAAATTGTCAGCAATCGTTATGACGCTGACTCAGCTCTTAGTAACTTAATGTAAGTTTTATGAACATTGAAATAAGGTCCATTATTAGCCCATGTACTTGACTTTCAGCTACCAAGAGTGCAAGGCATTTCGCACGTAGACCGTTATATACACTTACGACTGTTCATTATTTTATTTTATACCTATGGTAACATTGGTAAATCTACACCGAATCGAATCCGATTACATTATTTGTACAATAGGATGGAAACAAAATATATTCAATAAGTAATATTAACTTTATGCATTAAACTGAGTCCTATTCATGTGAAAATAGATAAACGAATTTTCGCCGGCATAAAAGCGCTAGACTTATTTTATAGACCTTATTTTAGTTAACGTGATTCTGATACTAATAATATAATTTTATAAAAATATTAATTGTGCTTGTTTTATAGTATGTAATTAATTACGTTTTATCGTGCTTCCTAACCTCTCTAAATTTTCGGGTATAAAGTTGGGAGAACTATGGATCTGTGTGTCAAAGGAAACATTGGTAAGGAAACATGGCCAATGAAAGGTTGGATGGGGTGTGTGAAAAAGGATATGAATATGAAAGGAGTGAATGAGAGTATGACGAGTGATAGAAGCGAGTGGAAGAGGAAAACATTATTGTGCCAATCCCACTTAAGTGGGACAAGGGCAGGGTAATGATGAAAGTTGAGGTACATTCCAGTCACAATAATGTTCGTTTCACTAAATATACAGTTGGAGTATTAGTAAGAAAATATGATAAAGAAATACGGTAAATAAGTTTCTTGTAGTACAGTAATAAAACAATTATAGTCATTAATTCTCAGTAATAATTATTCCTACCGGGGATTACAATGAATGCATCAATCCATTCTATGTAAAATTAGGTCACGCTCTAAGTAATTCCATGTTAAAGTTAGAAGACCTTTAATTACTGGTCTTTGTTCGAAGGCAGAATAATATTCCTAGGTCAGTATTGTTAAAAAAAGTTATGAAGTTATGACTCACAATAAAAATCTTAAAGCGTCACGTTTTTTCTTTTATTCTTCGGATACCTAAGTAGCTTAAATTATGACTTTTTCCTTGTAGTACGTATCCCTAATAATCCCTACTAATATTATAAATGCGAAAGTAACTCTGTCTGTCTGTAACCTTTTCAAGGCTAAACTACTGAACCGATTGACTTGCAATTTTGGGGTAGCCAGGGGTAGCTTATGATCCGGGAAAGAACATATGCTATGTTTAATCCCGAAATTCCCACGGGATCGGGACCGACGCGGGTGAAACCGCGGGGCACAGCGTAATAAATTTATTATAAGTAGTGAAGTTAACAATTAATCTAAGAAAATTCTATATCTAAAGAAAATACTCATTGAATTGGAACTTACACATAATAAGACATTGTGCTGATTTAAAAAGATATTATCTAAAGAAACATACAAAACAGACTAATGACAATGAGGTTACAACTGTTAATTTTTTATAGCTCATCTTAATCCTACTAACTCCAAGGTTATTTTTTTATTGTTATGACAGATTCAGACACATTAAGCCAAATAAATAACACTTATATTTTTAGTGGGTGTTAAGATACTATACATAAATAGATAGATAAGTAGTTCCTAAATTAGCGAAGTGGTTTAACCAAAAATATCAATATTTACATTAATATACAATCGCTAAAATAAGCATTTAATATTAGGTGATTATTAAATTAAAAGAAAATATTTTTACTTCAACGCACAAAGAGGAGTTATTCATATAATAATATGTACTTATAAGTGACCCGATATTCCTAGCATGGAGCTAAATAGCTGTGTCAAATAATCTTATCTCTGGATAAACAGGAAGCTACATTATACCTGAGTGTCATATGCTATATTGTATCTTGCCAGTTATACGCTAAGAAACTATTTTTTATATTTAAAAGTAATAATTAAATATACCTATAACATTAAATAAACATAATCGAACCGCAACATATGGGCACCGCTTTGCTGCGTTTTCGACATTATTAAATCGAAGTTGATAAAAAATTAATATATTATACACTAGTAGCGCCCCGCGGTTTCACCCGCGTAGTTCCCGTTCCCGTGGGATTACGGGGATATAATATAGCCTATGTCACGCACTGATAAATTAGCTTTCCATTAGTGAAAGAATTTTTGAAATCGTTCCAGTAGTTTCGGAGCCTATTCATTACAAACAAACAAATCTTTCGTCTTTATAATATTAGTATAGATAAGTGCATTTGAGATTTTATTTCATGAGCAAGTAACAAACATAAAAATTCAATTTGAATTTCAATAATTTTAGGTACCAATTACAACTAGGTAAGTATCTAATACATTTTTAACACAGTTTGAAATGTGGTTAGATTGAACCTATTTATCGACGAGTAATTAAAATAATTAATTATTCCATTGATAAATACTTTTATGACCTTTATAGGTAAATCGGGAAAACAATAATTAAAATCAATTTTAATTTTATTTTTCCCTATAAGTAATTATTAAAATCATTGACAAATCTATCATCATATTGTGTTTAATAATCGATTTTTAAAACTACTTAACAGATTTTAATGCAGTTTTCAGCAATAAGAAATTGATTTTAGAAAAAGGTTTAAGTCTTGTAATGTACTTATAATTAATGCAAGTGAAACCACAGGGTACAGCTAGTATAACAGTAAGATGGTATTTGTTAGTGTGTAATATGGATCTTTTAGTTCGGATCAAAATGTCTACAAAACAGAATTAGTTTTATTAGCCAAATTACACATAATGTTGCCCGTTTTAATTAGTCATAATTGAATGCATCCTTGTTAATTTTGAAGTTAAAAATACGACCATACAAACAATTCAATTTAAAACTTAGGTGTATTTTATGTCTATGTAGTTAAAGTATTATCAGTACTCATATAAAACCACAGGATGTAACTAGTTTTATGTAAGTACTATTATTGTTTTTGAAAAAAGAATTCTAATAAAAACAAAATAATTATTTAAGTATGTTCTTAATTCCAACAATATTTTGATTAGACAATTTTTTGATTGCATCATTCAATTTGTCCTAAGATTGACCTCTAATTGTAATTGCATTGATTTTGGATATCTTATCTTTAAATTAACATACTAATTATAAAAATACAACCTGTAAGATCCTCACTGCTGATATTCATATAGTGGGAATGAATAAATTGTAATCACTTTACCCAATACAATCTCTAAACTTGGTTACTGATTAAGATTTCAAACGAAGTCAATATTACACACATTTATTATTATTCATATATACATTTATTATCTTATTTTTTAAGTTTTTACAATATACGTTTATAAAAAATAAAAACAAAATATACAATAAAAACTTAAAAAATAGAATGCCGCCAGTAGCGGGGCAGGGCCCAAACTACCGGCGGTTAGGGCTGCAGAGACAGGAACCTCCTCACGATACGTGCCGTGTCCAAAATCACTGCCTTCTGTATCTGCCCCTTGATCCAACCGTCGAGCGAAAGCCTCTTAAGATGTTGGTCGAGGCTTTTTGCTATCAGACCATTCGCACTCACAACTATCGGTACAATAATTGTTGAATCAACGTCCCACATGGCGGTAATCTCGTGAGATAAGTCTAAGTATTTACTTAGCTTATCCTTTTCAGCTTTCACGAGATTCTCGTCATGTGGAACAGTGATATTTTGGCGAACAATATTATGGCCGTTAATCAGAATGGATGTAAGGCTCGGTCCCGTGGTACTAAGGAGCTCCTCCTCATTGATATGACCGTTTGCCAACAGGTCCGGCGTGGTAAAGGAAGTCTGTCTGCTGCTTGGATAGACTACAAGAAGGCTTATGACTCGGTGCCTCATTCATGGTTGGAGAGGATATTGGAGCTGTACAAGGTTGATGCAGCTCTGAGAGCTCTCCTGAGTTCGTGTATGAGACAGTGGGTCACAACTCTTCGTCTGCCGAGCAGTATGATGGACCCCTCTACTACATTGGACCAAATAAAAATTGAAAGGGGTATTTTTCAGGGCGATAGTTTGAGTCCCTTGTGGTTTTGCCTGGCTCTGAACCCTCTAAGTACCCTCTTAGAGGATTCAGGTCTGGGTTATAGGCTTCGGAGAAACAGTGAGCCCATCTCTCATCTCCTTTACATGGACGACCTCAAACTTTTTGCCCCAAACAAACCAGATCTGTTAGCTTTATTAAATACTACATTGGTGTTTAGTAATGCTATCAATATGGAGTTTGGGGTTGATAAGTGTGCAGTCGTTCATGTAAATCGAGGGAAGGTTGTAAATTCTTTGAATTTACAACTCTCAGAGACGATGAATCTCAGATGTCTCTCGGAAGACGAAACCTACAAATATCTTGGTATGGCGGAGGCATTAGGTATTGACAGTGGAGGTATAAAACAATCGGTGAAGGTAAGATTTTTTGGTCGGTTGACAAAAGTTCTGAACAGTCTTTTGTCAGGTGGCAACAAAGTTCGTGCCTTCAATGGTTGGGTTATGCCTCTACTGACTTATACCTTCGGCATACTAAGATGGACTCAAACCGAATTAGACGCCCTGGATAGAAAGGTTCGTCAACTATTAACATCGCATCGCATGTTGCACCCACGTTCTTCGGTCATGAGGTTGTATATCCCACGAAAATGTGGTGGTCGTGGCTTTTTAAATGCTAAGACTATGCATAATCGTGAGATAAGCAACCTTAGAGACTACTTCTTACGTGCTAGGTGTCGCATTCACTGTGATGTAGTGGCAGTTGATAAAAATCTAACACCTCTTTCATTGGCAACCGAGAACTGGCGTAAACCTCTGGTGCTTAGCACTGAGGATCGCACGAACGTGTGGAAGAGCAAGGAGCTACACGGCCGGTTCTACAAAGCCCTCACGGGGCCTGATGTAGACCTGCTGGCGTCGGTGAACTGGTTACGTTTTGGTGACCTTTTTGGGGAAACCGAGGGTTTTGCCTGTGCAATTGCGGACGAAGTTACCAAGACGAACAACTACCGGAAGTACATCCTAAAGGACGGTACGGTCGACATCTGTCGGGCATGCCGCCGTCCTGGCGAGTCACTTAGGCATGTTATTTCTGGTTGTTCTCATCTTGCTAACGGAGAGTATTTGCATAGACATAACCTAGTAGCCAGAATCATCCATCAGCAACTTGCTCTTCGACATGGTCTTGTAGATTCTGAGGTTCCGTACTATAAGTATGTACCGGCGTCGGTTCTTGAAAACGGTCATTCCATTCTCTATTGGGACCGGTCTATCATCACAGATAGGACTATTGTTGCCAATAAGCCTGACATTGTGCTGGTAGACCGGGTAGCAAGACGAGCAATACTACAATATATATATTATTATTATTATCATAACATATTTTGTTTTACACTTAATTATAAAATGGGATACAAAAATATGTCTGTATTTAATTATGCAATATTTTTAAGGAAAAAAGAAAGTTGCAATAGAACAAAGTAGAACAACTTTTGAAAAAGGAAACAGATGATGCAATGTAACCATAGATCAAGAATTTAAATTCTAAGAAAAAAATTTAGTAGATACCAGACTCTTTAGAGGTTGAGGTCTTAATTTTGGAATAATTTAATTAGTTTTATTAATTTGTAATTATGATCTTAGATTTAATATGAGTTAATGTATTCACCTAAGCAAGTATAGAAAACTAGGCTTTATCACATCACCCAGTAATTTAATTTAAACAATGAGACATATTTTCACAGAATGGTCTTCAATGTCTTCATAGAATAACTACTTGGTACTGGCCACAAACAGTGTTTCATACACTAACAGAAAAAATTGAAGTCACTATGAATAAATAAAAAAAAAATACTTTTGAAATTATTAATTTCGATAAATCTATTTTAACTTTAATATTGCACTATTTAAATATAACACTAAGTTTGTTGAATTAACTTCATTTACCGAAAATCTACATTTTAAAAATATAAGCCAAAAATATTGTAGTTTTAATTCAGTTTAAAGGTCAAGGATTCCAGAAGTAGGTAAGTAAGTAAAATTTTTCAAAAATGCATTGAGTGTTAAAATAAATATTAAAAGTTGCTTACCTGCACGAAATAATTTCCCATAAAGTTTCGTCAGAATCACAACTGCATAATGTACACTTTCTAATGCAATATATTGCGAAACAAAGAATTTCTTTCACTTTTTAATTTCGAAAAAGCAACTTTTTACTCTTCAATCTAAAGTTGAATATTTATTTGCATAAATATTATTTTCTATCAAAATTCACTACAAAAGTTCACTTTATGAGTAAAAAGGTTCAACAATAAACAAAACAAAGCACGGTGTGAGTGATGATCTGATCACTGATGTGATGAGATGATTGATGGATGCAACAAAAATCCTGTTGTGTGGTGAACAACACCGTTCACTCAGTGTGAAGGTGAACTGAACGAAGAATGTGATCGTCTCGATTCTTAACTTCAATAGTGCTGGGCTGGCTGCAGTGTTTGACTTTAGGAAAAATATCGATACATAGGATCTTGTCATTTTGATATAATACAATTTATAGCTACATAGTAGAATTGACTTTTACAATTTCGCTTGATTATGACATGTATTTTATTAAATTGAAAATAAAACAAATTATTGCAAAGTGTGATTGTGACATGCACATAACATTATCAAAAATAATGATTACCTAGCTTATGTAATGAAAAAATTTTTTTTATTAGAACATACATTTATTTTAGTAAGTAGAAACTTTCTTTTTTAAATAATAGAAACATGTTATAATAAAAAAGTCTTTTAGACTGCTTGCCCACGTCCGATAAAATCGGTGACTGACTTTTTGTAGGAGAAAAATATAAAATACTTATAGCAATTGTGCAACGCACATGTTCTACAAAAAGTAGTTATAAAATCAGTTTATAAAGAGGTTAGCCCGGTCAAAAAGGCGGTCACCGATTGTCGGGCGTGGGCGAGCAGCTATAAAGTTTTTTCATAGTGAGATTTTGAAACTCGTTTATTAACACTTTCCGAAAATTTTATTCGGTACGATACATATCGATATTTTTTTACCCTTCACTATGTCAATTGAACCATGGAGTTTTGATAGCTAGAATGACAGCTTTGACAAATGAATTGGACAGGCGACAGCTGCCAACTCTGCCAATGTCATCAACTTACAAAAGATCCTTACGTTTTCCATGTAGCAATAAACCGCATAACTTGTGTAATTTGCTATCATTATTTGAGTAGGTAAATGCAATTAATGACTATCATCTTTTAACGATAAACAATTAGGTAAAGTTAATGTACGTATCTATTGTTTACGTAACCCTAACTACTTATCCGTATTAGAATATCAGTAAGTTCGTGGTCGTTTTAACAGTACTTTACCTATAATATCAAAGTTAGGTTTCATTTCTTACCTAATTTAAATTTATTATTTTAAATACTTATTACGTCATCGAAATATTTCTAAATGCCTACCCAAATAAGTACTATTTAGTTCTGTATGGTACACACCATTTTCACGCAAATCGTCCAGTGCTAAATTTTGCATTCTAATGAGAATGAAATAAAACGGTCACGCCTATTTTTATTAATCTACTGCAAAGGTAGCTAAAGTCATAATTGTGTTTAATGATAATACGTTAATACAATAGCGGCCGTAATAAAATAATTTAGTTCATGTTTGATATAAAATGATAATTATAATGACACACAATAAATGAGATTGTTTTAATGTACAAGTAGGTCCCATAAACGGAGACACGCTACATGAGCGTGTTAGTGTTCAAATAACAGTAAAACTTTAGCACAACAACAAAATCGTTAAAATAAAACGTGAATCGTTGAGATAAATATGAATGAAGTCATTATTTTAGGAAATAAACTCTATGATGTACCTCGCAGATATCATGTTATCAAGACATGATCAAAACAATAAATTAGACACAACATTTATTGAAATGGTGTCAAGGACTTTAGTTACCATTTTGGACATTAAGTACTTTATTATCATTGTCAACATAACCTTTCCTCAGGCTGAGTGAGGACTTGGAGGACTGATATCTTCTATCGAACTTATTAAATTAGGCATTACTTACTTACCCTGAGCACAGATTACTTAAGTTACTACGCAAGGCTAAAGTGTGCTAGGTCAGTGGATGTCCAGGGATATTTAAGTGATTTTCCTTTATTAAATAATAATGTACCTAACCTACTTATTTGCATCATAAATTTCTCGATAAATTACCAATGAATCATCAATAACAATCGTCAATTGCCAAAGCTGGGCACCGTTAATCAAATAGTTAACTTTGTTAATCGTTAATCCGCTACAAAAAAAGTTAGCTTCGTTAAACGCTAAAGCGTTACATTTCGAAAGAATTAACGCAAGTTAACGTTAATCGTTAATCCGTTAATATGAGTAAAATTACATTTTTATATCGTTGCGTTAGTGAACTTAAAAAACTTATTGGTTTAGGTTCTGGAAGTTAACAGGTTATGAATAAAACAAAATACATGTATAATTCAAATGTGTAATTTAATCGTCGGACATAAGGTGCATATTCCCCTTCATGAACATTAACATGTTGAAGTTCTCGTCTGAAAGCGAGGCTCGTTTTGGTGTCAAAATGTCTTTACCCGTGGAAAACAAACGTTCAACTGCAGCGCTTGAGGGTATAGCAGTATTGTATTTAATAAATAGATTTATGAATATCTGTTCCCCGAGGAATGCAGCATCGTTGAACGAGTCTTTTGATTTCATGTCCAGCCACATTTTAACGAGACTTTGCGCTTTATTCTTTAAAGAATTGGAGCTCTTTGGCGCCGCCCGGCACTTGTCAACTTGTCATTCATTTCATACTTGTCTGAACCTGTTTTTCGCGCCGCGCGCCGCAGTGCCGTGTGGTAAATAGTAGGCATTGGATTAACGATTAACGGACTTCTGCATATTAACGGAAGTTAATGTGTCCGTTAACATTTTTAAAAGTTAACTTAAAAGTTAATCCGTTAATCAAAATGTTAACTTCGTTAATTAACGATTAACGGATTAACGAGTTAATGCCCAGCTATGTCAATTGCTCATTGTATGTCCAGAAAATATTCCATTAATATAATTGAGAATACTTAACCGTGCCTTACAGGTTGACAATACTTACCTACGAGGGCGAAATCCTACGGGATAGGCGCGTAAGTACTTTGTACCTATGAACCTATGATTTTAAGAAAAGATTTGAACGAAATGAGAAAATAAATTAACTCGGCAAACTCATACAAAATACACCTAATTTATATCAATTTCGTATGAAATCTACTCATTAAAAAATAATTTTTTTTTCCTGCTTTGCAATCGAACTCGAATTCTTTAGATCTTAAAGCGTCGAACCTTTAGCTCTACCAAAGTGGTTACCGCGTGACTGATTACACAGTATACTTGTCGACCCAGCCAACATAAACGTATTTGTTGACCTACAAATATAGTAATAATCTGAATGCAACATAAAAAACCAAAGATTATAATGCTACAGTTGCATCACGTGGAGTATTCATGATAAAAATGGCATTTCAAAACAGCCATTTGATACGATAAGCTGATAAATGTGTGTGCGTTTTAAATATTTTTAAATAAGTTAGAGAGTATTTTTTAGTTTATAAAAACAGTATTTTTAATAGACTTCAAAAAAGGAGAGGTTTTTATGTTTGGCTGTGTATTCAATATTATCTCCGTCAATTGCGTCAAAGCGATTTATTATGTAGTTTCAAAAAGTATACTCTTGAGATGGTTCCATTGCTTGTCACCAAGTCAGTGCCTATTTAATGCGAAAATCCCATGAAAATAGAGGAAAATACTCATTTTATTCAAATAAACGAGTTGATTTATTTTCGTAAAAAGTTTTTCGTGCTTTTATTTATTATTTTTAAATTTTAGAAAAAAAAAAAAGTTTGATTACTTACTTATACTTAAGTACTTATACACCCTTATTTTGAAATTGCGATACCTTATCTCACAGCTAATGTAAACCACGGGTGACAATATCATAGTGAAGTTAGTTTTTTTCTTTTGCTTTTATTTAAAAAGTTATGATAAGTTAAAGATTTTCAAAATTCCGCCGAATTTTATTGCTATTCTACAACGAACAGCAGGCGAACGCTGCGATACACAGCTGAGCGCGGTCATCGACCCGAGCCGTCACAGAATACTTGATAGCTAGTGTGCCGTCTGGTAATACGACATTTATTTTGTATTTTTTAAAGATAAGTAATCGACTATCATTTTTGATATTTTTATTGGATATATGGATTCAGTTACTGCTAAAGATATTCTGATTTTAATAAGTCCCATATTTTCAAAATAGGGGTGTATAATAATTTTAATTAAAGTTTAGGAGAAATATTAGAAGATTTCCATATATCTAATCAGGTAGGTGTGTGTCACTGATTCGAGCAGAATACATAGATACATACAATGATACATGTATTTGTTTGGATGGACATTACACAGATTGTTATATACAAATACTTACAGTCACAAACTTATCAGTTGTAGTTGTATTTCGTAGCAAATTGACGTTTTAAAATAAAATAATATTTACATTTTTTATTATATAAATTGTGGTTTTTTGTGTTCATGTGTACTTTTCAACTGATTAAGAAAGAAGCAAGTTTTCTATAAATTGGCATATTTTTAGAAATTTCTGTTGATAATGGCAAAGTCTAAACAATTGAAGTCGAAAGTTAAAAAAGATGGAGATTTCGTACCCCCTGATGGTGGATGGGGATGGATGATAGTGATTGCAGCTGGATTTTCTAATGTAAGTTTACAAACCTATTATATTTTCATTATAAATATAATAAAACTTCCTCATAATCATGTTTAAATTTAGACAATAATAATATTCATAGACACTTCAATCTAAATAAAATACAATACATTACTAAATTATGTATTAAAATAGCAAAATATTTATTGATTCTTGGTAAAGTTAAAGCTAAAAACATTATTGAAATAAAATATATTTCTGTTAAATTTATTCATATTTTTTGTTAAATCAAAGAGAAAACCTGTTATCGGTGTTTATTTTGTTCTGTTTTATCTATAAACTGAGGTAAATATTTGATTTTATAAGGATAGGTATTCTTTTTTATTTGAGTATCAAATTATTCCAGTCAATTTAGAACTAGTGACTAACTGACTGTATGAGTGCCTAATTTCTCAAAGTCAAAGTCAAAGTCAAAAATCCTTTATTCAGTTAAGACCTCAATGAGGCACTTATGAACGTCAGAATTGATTCTACCACCGATTCGGAATTACATCAGCCGAGAAGAATCGGCAAGAAACTCGGGCTGGTATTTTTTTTTTGCATAAAATTAAATACAAATGTCACTTATAAATCTAATCTAAGTAAGACTATGAATGTCTGGTGAGTGTCGTCCAAATTATAAGAATAATTTATTGCTTAAAAAACTGATACATGTAGGTCTTAAAATTACTTAAATCAATAGGACAACAGTTTTTACCCGTCACGGGCATGCAATATATTAAAAGTAAAAATAAAACTTAACATAAGACATAATGAGATCGTTAATTAGGTATAAGTAATTGGCAAATGCTCGTACCGACGATGGGTGGGGCACTGAACGCGTTTTCATCGGTTCTAACATACTCGTACAGATTTCTACAGTGTCCTAATTGCCATCGCACAATTAATCGTATGATAATCTGATACGTACTTATTTTTATCGCATCGAGTCATCGTATGATCAATTGCCAATTAGGATCGGCTTATTCCAATCTGTCCGACAGTTATTTCGATCATCTAACTTCTTGGACAAAAAAAAACCAAATAGTTAGCCCGAGATGTCGAACTGTTTGGACACACATATTTTATTCCAAGTGGTCCGACAATTAATTTTACGGTACACTCAAATGGGAAAGGCTTATAAAATTTTATTAAATAGCTCTATACATTGTAATATATCGCGTGATTTTTTGACAAAAGTACCAGGCAAACATGGGTCGAGTCTAAGGAAAAAATCTATCATGTTCTAAACTAAGTATATAAAATAATTGGGAAACTGAGTAAGTAATAGACAGTTTCTAATCGTATGGCTAAGTAACTATAATCCTGGTTTAAAGTAATAAAAATATAATAAATGAACAACAAAGAGTACTAAAGAAACATTAAAAGAAATTGATTGATTTTAATACTTACTTAATTATTGAAATAAATATAAGCCCGTTTAAGTTGGAAAAAATAGCCTATACCTTTGTTATCTTATAGGAGTGCTAACCTTTATCTAGAAAATAATACCAATACGTTGGTCTTTGCCGCTGAAAGAAAGATAAACCAATAAACACTTTAGCTTTTAATACTAGCACTAGATAGTAATAAATTATTGCAGATATCAATTTTGCGTAACGCGGTGACGTAATTTGATTATTGAAGTTGATATACTTATCCTTATGTTTGCAATTTGATTTTGTGCTATACAGTTTCCCTTTTTTTCTTGGTTTTCCTTGATTTCCTTGGTTTTACAGTTCAGCCAAATGGCTCAAGACAGTGTAAAGGGCTAAAACTCTCTTTTATAGTAACTATTTATTCTTTTTAAAACTTAAATATTGTTAGTTTTATGTGTATCTCTAAGTGCTATAACCACAGCTAACTACATATGTATATTGTAGCCATAAACTGCATCTTAGAAGTTAACGCGTACTTATAAGTTATACTTAACTAAGTTATAGTTATACGAGTAAGTATATGTCTACTTAATATTATGTATTGCTGTCTGCATCTTTGTATATACTATATAATTATTTATATTGCACCTGACTATTTTATGGCCAATAAGCGCATGGATAAGATACACTAGATAACCGACTGTCGTGGCTTTTGAGAGATTTTATGTAGAGTCCTTTCGATATTATCTTTATAGTTTCCAAGTATAACTTATTAGTCTACACATGTAAACTTATTACATAGAACAAATACTAAGTAAGTAAGTAGTTTGTAGTACTTATCAATTTTCTTTTATGAGATGTTTGTTAGGTATTCCTTCGCGCAAAAACTATTGGAAAGATTTAGATAAAATTTTGCACAGACGTAACTTATACGTTATTAAGAACAGAAAATTTACTAACACTACCTTTTTTGTAACATGCCCTGTTAGCATGTACGCGTAAAACCAATCTTGTTCCTCAATTACTTACATATTTAGCGCTAGTACTCAGTATTATACTGTGATATCATTATAATATGTGCTTATATAGCATCGATTTACCTGAAACTATGCACTCTCAATTAGTTTTGACGACGTTGTTTGGTAAACTGAATGACGTCATTTAAAATCTAATGTGGCATATACATATTACTTAATTTTATTTTATTATGGCATATACAATATTAATATAATTTAATTTATTGAAGTTCTAAATAGATCAGAAATAATACGAAAAAAAATGCAATATAAGCTATACTCCGCCTCAATATTTATACCGATATCTATTCACCCTCATTTTAAACTATACATTATGTTATCATTCCAGTTATCAGCGCTGCCGATTCTGCAGCAATTCGGCCTCTTGTTCCGGGACAAGTTCGAGCGTCTCGGCATATCCAGTTCGAAGACGACCACCATTATCAACATGAACTCTGCCCTGACCTCATGCGTCGGTGCGTGACGCGCTCCGCATGGTAACTTCTTAATACCATACCGGCCATTGTTATTGATAAAATCATTTAATTTAATGACATTATTTAGATTCACCAAATATTATCTGTTTTAATAGCTATAGATAAATTTGATACTGTAGAGAGTCTATACATTATAATTGTATAATTTGGACTATAGATAGGATTTATAATCATCATGCTACAACCGATAGGAGCAACGTGAAACTACGTGGTAGTATCTATAAATCAAAGTCGATTTTCGTGACTATCACTTCACTAAATATGAAAACTTATAGAATGGCTCTCTGTGGTGACATGACATAGCGAAATTTCTTTTGCAAGTTTTGCAATGTATAAATTAAACCAAAGTGCTTTGCATACTAGGAAGAGAACTACAGGCTAGCTAGGGTATCTAGATATTTGTATAGATAGCAGCGGTAGCCATCACATTATTATGCATCAAACAACACAACAAACAACTAAAGTCCGAAGACAAACATTTATTTTATTTTATTCTTCTTGCGTGTATATAAACTATAAGTCATTCTATTATAACTACTGCAATACCACATTTTAAAAATCATAACATTATAGGAACTTTGGCTAAGGCGTCTAAGAGGCGATTAAGAGTCCTAAGTCTAATCCCCATAGCACCATTGACGTGAACCCTCTTCAACTTTTGAAGAAATACAAGTCACAGATAGCCTGCATTAAATACAGATAATAGATACATGACCTTTGAAACTTAAATCTAGAAGTTTGTATTAGAATCATTAATCGGCTATAATGACTGATAAATCATTTGTTAATTACGTTTATTAACACGATAACAAAATAGGTCTTCATGTCTGCGTGAACATCGTCAGTTGATCTTTGGTCGAGATTAAGGAAACCTTCGCGATTGGGAGAGATATAATTCGGATGCATTATGTTGGAATCCACCTAGCAACTCAAAATTAAAAAACAATACACAATTTCTAAATACAAGTTTATTTTTGTGACAGATTTATTTCTATGACTGTACTTTCTTGAGATAAGAACAAAAACCATGTGTCATTTTTTATTGTGACACCAAAATAATATAGTTGGTTGTACTTCAAAACCGTCTTTATGATATTGTTATTGCATCTTGAGTCTCGACAATATGCATTGAGTGGAAATACCAAAGAATGCAAACACTTTTAATTTGATTTAAAACTGTTTATTTGTCTATTAATAACTGAAATTTTCCATGCAATCATTATGGATTTGAGCAAGTTGTATAATTGCACGTATCTCAAGGTTTAACAACATCACTTGTAGTCCGATGTGTCATTAATCATCATTCTATTACTTATCAAAAGACGTCTATGATCGAACTATAAACGAATACTTATACCTATTAATTACTAATTGATTTTATTGATAAACTTATTGATTATAATGCGATGTCTGTCAGGTCTTTGCTTTCAAATAAAATCTTGAGTATTTTGTAGATTAGAACATCCATTTTGTTTAATGTCAGTGGGATATTAGTAACTTTCTAGTAGACTTATTTATTTATTTAAGTATTCATTTTACACATTACAAAAACACAAAAAAGATGAACGCTTGGCTCCCTTAAACCAATTTGTTGGTTTGTATGGAAGTTGCAATATTAGTTCTGCAAAGAGAGTCTTTTGACCGCCATTAAAGGCATATTTTTACACCATGGTCTGGTCTAATCATGGACTAAAACCGTGTCAAAACCATGTTTCCATTTTATAGACACAAGAAGTCGATATAATAAATAGCTGTCTGCTTCAGGAAATAATGGGCGAAACTAAAAAGAGAAGATTTACAAGATCTTTTCTTTATTTCGATAACGCTAATAAATATAAAAGAATATTAAATTCACTTTTGCGTCTCAAATTATCTTGTATTTTGTGATGCTTGATGACTAATGTTAACAGTTGTATTTCACGAGTATGATTCTTAGAATACATTATCTTCGCTGTGAATAATTCTTTATATTTTCCTTGCAAAATTGATTTAGTTTGCAAGAAAAATATAAAGAGTTTCCTTTATCTTTATGATATATGCGTGTTGATGATCTCAAACCTGAACCAAGGATCTTGGGTCTTATAACTCAGCATTTGAATTACGTCCAAATTTGAATTTAGCGCGTACATACGCTTAGTAGCTGAGTGTTATGAACTACACGATGTTCTGCACCCGCTACCTCAGTCAGGAACGAGCTCGCGTGTTTTAAAAAACGAGTGCAAAGTGATAAAGTGATCTCACAGCAAACATAATCTGATCTTGAGCGTAACGAGTGTGATCTGACCACGAGTCAAAGTCAAAAAGTCAAAGTCAAAAATTCTTTATTCAGTTAAGACCTCAATGAGGCACTTATGAACGTCAGAATTGATTCTACCACCGATTCGGAATTACATCAGCCGAGAAGAATCGGCAAGAAACTCGGGCTGGTATTTTTTTTTAAATAAAATTAAATACAAATGTCACTTATAACTAATGTCAACAATAAAAAACATGTCAAAAGGTATATAAAAAAAAAATCTATAAATATAGAAGTAAAATAATGATATAGGTCAAAAACTAAAAATAGCATACTGAGGTTGCGTGTGCAGAAATTTAATGCCAAACCTCCCGGTCATTAATGTAGTTAGTAACCTTATAGTATGCTTTGCTTATAAGAATGTTTTTAACGTGTGATCGGAACCTTCCATCAGTGAGCCCAGTCACTTCCCGGGGGATTTTATTATAAAATTGAATACATCTATAGATGAAGGACTTTTTAGTCCTAGCTAACCTACATCCTGAGATGGCGATTTTATGCCTATTCCTAGTATTAAAATTATGAAAATCGCCATTAACTTTAAAATTAGTACGATGTTTCCGGGCATACAATATATTTTCAAAAATGTACAAAGAAGGAACAGTAAGAATCTGAAATGTTTTAAAACGTTCCCTTAATGACTCTTGCGACCCCAAATTATAAATAGCCCGAATTGCTCGTTTTTGTAATATAAATACTGAATCTAAATCCGCGGCACACCCCCATAGTAAAATGCCATAAGACAAAATACTGTGAAAGTAAGCAAAATAAACAATTCTTGCCGTTCCTACATCTGTTAGTTCCCTAATTTTACGAACAGCATACGCAGCAGAACTCAGCCTCCCTGAAAGACCGTCAATGTGGGATCCCCATTGTAACTTAGAATCTAACACTATTCCTAGAAACTTGGTACTACTTTCTATTTTAAGTTTCGTTCCTTCCAAAAAACTCTGGATTCAATGGCTCGGACATTGGGTAGCGAAAATTTAATACACTTAGTTTTAGACGCATTGAGGAGCAAATTATTGGCAGAAAACCAGTTCGAAACTAGAGCCAAACACCTATTTACTTCTACCAAATCCTTATCCTTCCTATTCACTTTAAATAACAAAGAAGTATCATCTGCGAATAAAACCATATTACATAAGTCATCCATCATATAAGGGAGGTCGTTAATATACGACAAGAACAGGAATGGACCTAAAATTGAGCCCTGCGGCACGCCCATTTCTAGCAATGATCCCTTTGATAAAACATCGTTGATCTTAACCTTCTGTTGCCGACCTCCTAGATACGATTTGACAAGACCTAGAGCAGGACCCCGAATACCATAACAGTCAAGTTTAGAAAGCAGCGTCGAGTGATCAACGCAGTCGAAAGCTTTCGAAAGGTCGCAAAATACACCTAGAGCATCATGTGAATCTTCCCATGCGTCAAAGATGTGAGTCAAAAGTTTAGTCCCAGCGTCCGTAGTCGACTTGCCCTTCGTAAAACCAAACTGATTTTTATGTAGTATATTGTGGTCACTAAAGTGAGAAAGTAACTGGTCTAGTATGATCTTTTCGAAAATCTTGCTAAGAGCAGGAAGAACAGAAACCGGCCTATAATTATTGGGATCCTACTCCATCGGTGTGACAAATGTGATCCGACTACGAGCGTGACAAGTTTGATTCGGCCACGAGTGTGACAAATGTGATCTGACTACAAGTGTGACATGTGATGAGACCACGAGTGTGACAAATATGATCTGACAACAACTGTGACAAATGTGATCTGACTACAACTGTGACAAATGTGATCAGACCACAACTGTGACTAATGTGATCCAACTACAAGTGTGACAAATGTGACCTGACCACAAGTGTGACATGTGATGAGGCTACGAGTGTGAAAAATGTGATCAGGCCACGAGTATAACGTGATGACACCACAAGTGCGACAAATTTGATCGCACCTCGAATGTGACAAATGTGACCTGACAAAATTCAAACTTACATATACATCCCAAAGTTTGTTATAACAATATTCGTATAACGATTTATATAAAATATTGTACCCATGGCAAAAAAAAGATGCCACCAGGCATGCCGAGGGTTAATTTAACAGGCAGTGGCACAGATTACTACATACGAGTACTTACAGAAAGTACAATGTAGTCGAATTCACATTGCACCGAAATGCACTTACTTACTTAGCTTTATACTTAACTTACTTTAAAAAGAAGAAAGAAAATCATTATACTTACACTTCTTCTTCCTAAACATTTGCCCATGTTAAATTACACTTTCTTAAAATGGTCAGTATGTATTTTCTAACATTGTATATTTTTATGAAATTTCCTCTTATGTTTCTTTTACAGGATTGGCCAACGGCCCTATGTTCAAGACATTCACGTACCGTCAAGTATCGCTGACCGGTGCCACATTAGTATTCATATCTTTGATACTTACCACGTTCTCATACAACTTCACTACTTATCTGCTTTCATTCTCAATTCTTTACGGTAAGAATATTTCATTGTATTTGTTAAGGATTTGTTTTGCACTTCAATAGGATCTTGCAGAGTCTACATCATAATAGTTAAATCCTAATCCTAATCATAGCTAATATTAAATATGTACAACTATGTCTGTCTGTTACCATTTCACAGCTAAACTACTAAACCAATTGACTAAGACTTGAAATTTGGTACAGGGGTAGCTTATGGTCCGGGAAAGAACATAGGCTTCGTTTTATCCCGAAATTCCCACGGGATTGGGTACTACGCGGGTGAAACCGTAGGGCACAGCTAGTTAACTATATGCGGAGTGTTCACCGCATTTATATGCTTACCTAATATCTCAAGCAAAATCAAAATCGTGTTATCAAAATATTTAAATGGATGGGGTCTGTGGTTCATGCGATAACCTTTAATATTTCAAAACATTTTTATTAAGATTAGTATGTCTATCTTTTCACATTTGTTTCATATAATGACATGTATTTCAGGTGCCAGTTACGGAATAAGCAGTTCAGCAAATGCTTTAGCACTGAACACATATTGGAAAAACAGAAGAAGATTGGCCACCGGACTATCATGGACTACCACCGGTCTTGGCCCTATTCTATGGCCTCATATTATCACCGCTCTTTTCGCTACATTTGGCGAAACAGGAGCCATCCTTATCATAAGTGGTATTTCTCTACATGCAGTAGCTTGTGCCTTATTATTACAACCAGTTGAATGGCATTCCAAAAACCCAGTTCCGAAAGAACAAGATGAAGAAAAACTTCTTAAATCTGATAACAAAGATAATCAATTGCCTATAGATAAGAAACTAGAGAGTGGATACTTTAGTCAAGTGTCTAAGTTAAAAAACCTTAGTGCGTTTTCAAGTCAATATCTTTACAATGAAGATGATCCTATTAACCCAGGTTATGAGATAACAGACCCTGGTATACCTATGATGTTGCGAGCCAACGATGGATATTTCAGTTCGTCGAGACAGTCTAGAAGTAGAGTTTCTTCAAGAGATAATTCGACAAAGACATCTAGATTAAATTCTAAGAAACCATCCATGACCAATCTATTAGAAAATCGTTCCAGAAAATCTTCGACGTTATATTTGAACGAATCTAAAAAGAATTCGTCAGCTAATCTCGGTGCTTTAGCTCAGGAACGTGAGACATATAAGCCAAAACGTAAAACTTCTATTACGTTGAAGGCTCAAATTCCTGAATCTGAAATAGAAGACTGTCCCACACTAAAAGCTCCTCAGGATCTTAAAGCTGAAGAAAAAGCTGTTGTAGAAAAAATCGATCCAACAGAAGCAAAAAATATAGCTGACCGAGCAGAAAAACATATGGCTGGCAGTAAAAGCTTAAAATCGTTTAAAATGGATGGTCAATATGGAGAAAAATATAATAAAGATAATCATAGCAACATTTCGTTTAAAAATCTTAAAGTAGAAAATCAATACGGTGACAAGTACAACAAAGACAATCATAGTAATGTTTCATTAAAAAATAATAATAAGATAGATGGCCAATATGGCGACAAATATAACAAAGATAATCAAAGTAACATATCTTTTAAAGAAGATATTGAAGAGAAAAAGTATCTTAAAGATAATCACAGCAATCAATCAACGCGGACAAAACTAAGAAGGAAATCAAACAACTTCAATTACGAAAGTGAAGTTTTGAAACAAGCTTCATTGAAACTAGAACAGTATTTGAAAGAGAAAGAAGATGAGCAGACGGAGAAAATGAAATTGTTGATGAACAAAATTGATGATAATGATGAAAAAAACGATGATGTATTTGATGAAAACCCTAAAAAAGACCCTGAAGCTGATGACGAAGAAGAAAACCTAACATTTTGTCAGAAACTAGCTTTATTCTTCGATCTAGATTTGTTAAAAGACTTTACTTTTATCAACTTAATGTTAGGAATAACACTAGCTAACTTCAACGAGTTGAATTTTTCTATTCTAACACCTTTTATTCTTGGAGATTATGGTAAAACAAAGTCTGAAGTTGCATTGTTTATGTCACTTTTAGCAGGAATAGATATTTGTGTAAGATTCTGCGTGCCGTTCGTAGCTGGAAAAATTGGATGGGAGAATAATTCCTTCTTCCTATTTGGAGTTATGTCGATGGCTATGGGAAGAGTAGGTAATATATTTTGTTATATGTATAGATATTTGTGTCAAAAATTTATGATTTAAGAAACTAAGAATTTTTAGATACTTGCCTAAGTGTTCTACGTTTTCCCTTATGGACGTTCCAGATTTGCTAATTCTTCTCGTTTATCCCTCAAAGGAACACTTTTAGGGAGATTTGTGCCCATCTTTTATAGTTATTAAAACTATACCTTAACTTTCTTTAAAATTACCAAATCAGTCCAGATGATATCAATATTAAAAAAAAAAATATACAAATCGTTTGTTTCAGTATTAGCCTATTGCCAAGAAACCTGGGTGGTCATATTAGTAGCTGTCATGATAGGCTTTGGTAAAGGCCTGCGGACAGTGTTCATGGCACTAGTTATTCCTACACATGTGCCTTTACACAAGTTACCGGGAGCAACTGGGATACAACTACTCACTGCTGGGATAACTTACCTTTCATTGGGACCTATTGTTGGTAAGATAGCATTGCATTTGTTATTATCTCCTTCTTGTGGTAGAGCAAAATAATGCTTATCCCAGTCCACTATACTGCGTTTCGCAGGGTGAGTCCAAATGTATCCTCCCTCATTTTTCTTCTCCTACTTACCCCGGCCGGTAGGTTAAAGGCCGGTAGGTCATTCGTGATTCTTCGGAGTTGCAGGAACAGCTGAATGACGGCAGTTCCTAACGTGAATCAACTTGTTTGTCCTTTTCATAAAAAATATCCAAATCATTATCATTTAGATTCAGAATATATACGAAGTGTTATAGTAAAGATCGGCCCATTTGACTATAGGTACATGGAGAAATGTAAAAATAGTCAATGACATGTAAAGATATATTGATATTTGATTTAATAAGAATGGTTTACTCCCAACGGCCACCACTAAATCCGCCACCACTGGTGGCCGTTGTCATTAACCTTTTAATTTTTGTGTGATCGACCACAACAAGGGGCCCATTGCCAACGGCTCTAGTGGATGACAGTCACACCGATAGAGCTCGAAGGCAGCTGTGGGCTCCCCATTAATTATCCCTTTCAACTTAAATAATATTCATTTTACTTGCTCTTCCAGGGTGGATCAAAGACAATGCATCATCAGCTGTGACCCTCCATTGCCTAAACATATTCACTTGGCTCACAGCACTCTCTTGGTGCACAGAGAAATACATCAGGTCGAGAAGACAAGATAAACCTAATGACGATATAGTTAAAGCTTAATTTTGAATGATAAATATTTTGTACTTACTTTTAGTTTAATAAAATATTTTGTTAAAACAAATGTTGTTTGTTTGTCTGTACCAGATAGCAATGTTATCTTTAAAGTAGTAACTAGCTATAAATGGAAAAGTTTGTTTGTTTGTTGATTACAATCAGTGAAATTAACTCCGTGAGGAATATTTAAAGTAGTACCGTCATGTTTTCTTTCTTTTCTAGAATAGTTATGGGTAGGTCCACTGAAGTTTCCATTCCATCTTCCAATAAACCTTACCTATTTAAATACTAAGTTTAAAACTAAGTCTTCCTTTCCAAACCTGTCTATCACATATCTTATTAGAGTTAGTTTTTAGATTAACCAGAATTAGCGAAATTTCTATATTTTACGTGTAGCGACTGCTTAATAATAAGTGAAGATCAGTAATACTTAATGTTATTTTCAAGGGACTAAAATATAAAACTACTAGTTTACTAGTATCATAATGATCCGAGATATAACCAACGTTTTTTTCATAAAAACCACCGAATTAAAACGGTAACAGACATGCCAGGAAAGACTGATCCTTTGACAATCAGTCACTTAACCAATGATGCTGATTAACCCAGCGCGGTCATAAACGTAAGGGTCAAAGATGTGTCAGTGCACACACGTTAATAGGACGACCTACTACTGTGGATTTAGTTCAATAAAATTATAATACTACTGTGAATTATACGTGAAAGTAAATTTACAAACTGTTGACTATTTCTTGTGAATCGGTTTTTGGATTTTGAATAAGGAATTCACTGTGATATTTGGGTGTTTCTGCGTATAATTGTGTTTAATTTGTGGTTTTGATAATGTGTATGGTAATTAAGTCTTTTCGTCCTCTCTGGACTAATATTCATCAGTGAGTGAGCATTTGACATACAGTGGGATGGTACAGAAGTGTATAAAAAGTGGCAGCAGTGTACAAAAAGTGAATTTATTATTTATTGTTACACCAACAATATTATTTTTATAAATATGGTAGTTTTTAACTGATACAAAATATTTGAATCTTCTCAATTTCTTGTCTTCCTTGGCAGTTGTGTCAAGAGGTCCTTTGTAATTTTTTATCACAATTGGAAAATGTAAAAAAAATAATAGACAGAATTAATTCTTTGAAATTTAATACACATTTTTGCTCCTACGAAAATATCGATAGCAAATTTTCTGTCATCTTACTTGCATAACATTTTATGGAAAACATATTGGGATATTGCTTGTATTTTTGTGTTTCTAATATTAATAAAATGACAAAAATAGTATATTATCAAAACTAACCATGACCCATGGTTAGTTTTACCATGACCCATGGTTAGTTTTGATTGCATCCAGATCCTGTGGGAACTACGGATTAAACAAACCACAAATGTTTTCAATCAAATTCATAATGGAATGAAGGTGCAACAAATCTTTCGCCTTTGTAATATTAGCTTCATAAACACACGTGTTTTTTTTTAATATTACAATATTTTTATTATTGTAGGTAGGTAGATTAAATCTTATTTACCTCGGGTTAGAAATTAGTAAGGTTTTAGAAGGGCACACATAATTAATTAAATTATTAATACAAATATGTAAAACTAAACCACAGTTCAAGATTAAATCGCTAACCAAAATGTATGTCATTGGTGTTATCTAAATTAATCCGTATTATATTTATCTAATTACAATATTGCGTGACCGATATTATCAGATAAAATTGATTGTATTAAGCATATCGTAGCTTCTTAATAGCATATTTATAACAATTTAGTAATGTAACTATTGGGAAATCCTACCAGGTAATTACACATCCTGCTGACGCTTCAAAGTTGAGCGCGGCAGATTCACAAATTCTTCGCGTAACCCTGGATTCCTTCTAAAGAGAAGAAGCTAACTGTTATGAATTTATATAACCACCAGCGAATATCTGGCGTGAGCTATGAAATCTACTACGCCTAATAATTAAAAAGAAATGTCCTTTTTAATAGTATAAAACAATCTTCGCATTATTCTAGTGAAATTAATGTAGGTAGGTATATAAAAGACACAAATCAATTCCTGTGTTTTACATACATATAAGGATTGATAAATAAACTTATTACCTATGTACTTTTATAACAGGCCAACCAACGATTTCGCCCCTTTGACATTGATATGGGCATCTGTCTCGTTGTTTATCTTGAATTGACCTAATTCGTAAACATACAGTTTGTTATCAATTAGTAAGTATTAAACGAATAACAAAAATAAAAATAGTTAATATTTATAACTCCAACATTAGCTGCCTAGTGCCTACTGATACTTAGGGCTATTTCACGACCTTCAAGTAACATTACTCACCAAGTAACGTTAGCTTTGTCTCTTTCTTACTTTATATCAAGTGACAAATACAAAACTTTTGAGGGAACTTTACTTGAAGTTGGTGAAATAGGCCCTAAGAATCATAAATGTACCTTTAAATCGTAAAATCCTTTGAACAATAATTCATATTGCGAAACATATTTCCCTTTGTTAAGTTTCTAACAAGAAAATGAGCGTTTGTTTATCCTGCTGACTCGATGCCATTACACGTCCTAAGAAATCTTGGCTCTAAGACATGAATTTCCTCATATGTGATGTAGGTCTTTGTATTGCAACACAAATATCGGTCAGAACTTCTAAACTATTCAATACTAGCGGCGTCCCGCGGTTTCACCCGCGTAGTTCCCGTTCCCGTACGAATATGGGGCTAAAATTATGCTAAAAACCTTTCTACCGGGTCACTCTATCTATTAAAACAAACCGCATCGAAATCCGTTGCGTAGTTTTAAAGATCTAAGCATACAAAGGGACAGAGAAAGCGACTTTGTTTTATACTATGTAGAGATTAAATATGAATCTTTAGGGGCATTCTTAAATAAATATCTTTAATTTTAAATACTTATTTTGTACTATCAGTTTGTTGTTGAGATGAATAATACTTGAACATTTAAAAATAACATAAGTAATTCCAAAGAAAACAATGAAAGTGATTCGGTTCGGTTACAAATATGTTACAAAACTTGGACACGTACATTTGTAATTCTAATTAGTTAGACTTTGGTTAGATAAACGTGTATTTCGGTCACATTATGTCCACTATTAGTCCACAGTAAACATATAGTACGTGCGTTGAATCGATCGTAGTTTTTGGAACATTATATTAAATTAATAATGAACTCCGTATTGTGATAACAGGCGAATCCAATTGATAACAGCGAGACGACTTCGTAGATTGTTCATTTAGCAAATGTATTCCTGAGTTCGAATACGTATCACAGGTCAATAGTCGGTCTAGTGCCGAACAATATAAATAAAGTGATAATACAAAATGTGTATGGATTGCCAGTGGACGTTGTATTTGGATTTGTTTGTGATGTGAATAATGACCGAGATGAAGAATAAAGTGTCGACGAAGGTGCCTCCTGATGGAGGGTACGGATGGGTGGTCACATTCGCTTTTGCGCTTAATAATGTAAGTTATTACTATTAAGAAACATCTAGTTAGTAAGGTATTCTAAGCATGTAAAGTCACAGTATTAAGAAAGACTTAAAACTGGTAGAGTAGTCGACCGCGTACAGAGTCAAAATCTATAAGGTCATGGGTTCGAATACCAGTTATGATGAAAATTTTGAACGTTTCAACGGCATTTTGCATTAATCTTCATGTTACCTTAGTATCAGTTTCAGACAAATTGCAAGAGGTCACAATTAGACCTCTCAATGAGTCCTTTGTCCAAGCTGCAATAATTTTTCGTTAAAACTAATTTTATTTCATAAATAATATTGCACAACCAAAAATTTTCCCTTCACCCGTAGGTAATTTAAAATGGGTTATCATTTATTTACGACAACTGATGAAGAAAGCAAACTAGCGATACCTAATCGTGATAATATTGCTATTTGTTAAATGATATCAGAATATTATACAACTGTCTGTGAACTAATTAGACTAGTTACTTGCATTTTATGTTAATAATGCAATCTATACCTTTTCTAATTATTATTACGTTCCTCGTCCTTAACAAAGTGTTGGGTTCGATTCCTGCATCTGGCGATACATTTTTGTCATTTTTAAAAATGTG
Organism: Timandra comae; assembly: GCA_958496195.1. Lineage (NCBI taxonomy): Eukaryota > Metazoa > Arthropoda > Insecta > Lepidoptera > Geometridae > Timandra > Timandra comae. Next base: position 10,893,206 of record OY292359.1, read on the forward strand.
TATCGCGTTTGAGATCTTTGACACGCTTGAGGCGAACGTGATGATTTTGATTATTTTATTAGTGTCAAAGAGACCTGCAGTTTTTCGTGCAGCGGGCTTCCTTACTAGCTGATGCTATTAGCCGATGATTTGATTTGATTGTTAAATGTATTACGACAAACCACAAACACGTTAATTACAATACATTTTAAAACAATTGATACACATTAAATCACCAATAACCTTCTATTTCCAGGTAGTTGTCCTTCCTCTAATCACCAGCTTTGGACTCATACTTCAAAAGACTATAGAAGACAAAGACTTGACTGTCACCCAAGGAACGTTAGTCATAATACTCAATCACACATTCGGGATGTTAGTCTCGTTTCTCGCAGGACCAATACTCAGTAGACTTGGGTACAGAAAAGTAGCCGTAGGAGGGGCTTTGCTAATCTTTGCTGGTCTCGTTTTGACTGCCGTAGCATCAACCTTTTGGGTTTTTGTATTGTCTTACAGTATTATTAATTGTAAGTATCTGGTTGGTACTTTAATCTACACTAATATCATTTGATGCTTTGTTTACTTGTTTAAATAGGGTAGGATTTGACACTACTATTAAATATTCTTTAAAATCAAGAAAAAATCATTGAATACTTTTTATCGTCTTGTTTGAATACTTTTTATCGTCTAGTTTGTAATAAAACATAGGATATTTTTTTATATCAAGAGTCCCCTAGAATTAGGACAAAGCCTGGCTAATTTAATTATTATGCACGTCCATTTCTAATACAACTATTTTGATTTATGTTACAGCAACGGGTGTAGCAGCCGTAATGCTCTCCTTTACGTTAGCAATCAATTCATTTTTCAAAGAGAAGAGGAGTAGAGCAGTCGGCGTCGGCATGTCTTTAACTGGCCTTGGAGGTATTTGTATGCCACTGCTCATGAGCGCTCTAATATACGCATATGGATGGAGATATGCTGTACTGACTCTAAGTGCTATCTGCCTACATTCGCTATTAGCTGCTTGTCTGCTAAGACCAGCAAAATGGTATCTAATAACACCAGCAACTGCAGATGAGGTGGAACCTTTGAAAAAGGAAGAAAGTCCAATTGTTAATGGGGATGTTACTTCTTTGAAAAATGGTAAGGCACATACTTATGCTCATTGGATTCTTTGGGTATACTTTATATCTGCTTAGAAAGTTACTCAAAATACGAAAACTTAAATTTCAGGTCTAGTTTCACTATCAGACGTAGATGACTTAAAAAATGAAGTACATCCATCTAAAAGTTTGTCAATGAGATCTCTAACAACCGCCACAGGTCTGCAAGATAGAAACGCAGTATCACATCCGGACATACGCAACAAAAATCTAGAAGTATCACTAACCGATTCCAGATACAAGTGGTGGGAATCTCAAGAGATCAATCTCGGAAGTTCTATTAACATATTCAATGAGACAGATAATGTTAAAAAGGTTAAAGAAGAAATAGTAAAAGAAAGGGATGAGAAAGGAAGTTTTTTTAAGAATTTCGTCAATTTGTTTGATCTGACACTGCTATCTGATCCTGTCTTCGTGAATATAATCTTCGGGATGTCTATAGCTGCTTGTGTAGAGACGAATTTTTCATTACTCTTTCCAATTATTTTGAAAGATATGATGAAGTTTGAAACGAGTGATATTGCACATTTGATGGCAGTAATTGGGTTCTCAGATACATTGTTCAGAGTGGTGGCGCCTTTTATAGGCGAGTGGTGTCACAAGCCACCACGAGTCATGTATATGCTAAGTTTATTACTGATTATTCTTGTAAGAACTGGTGAGTTCCTATATTTCTTTTTATACTAATATTATAAAGCGGAAGAGTTTGTTTAGTTAAACGCGCTAATCTCAGGAACTACAGGTCCGATTTGAAAATTACTTTCAGTGTTCGATAGCCCATTATTGCGGAAAGCTATAGGCTATATATAATATCTATAAATATCGCTAAGATCAATATGAGCGGAGCACCAGTAAAAATGTTTCAAAATAGGGTTTTTTTTATTCCTTTTGAGAGTTTCCGCAGAGCAGGCAGCGAACACGGTTAAAGTTTCACTAAATAAATGTATGATGCAATTGTTGCCTTCCCTTAATTTATACAAAATTTTCTTTATATAGCTCCAGGAAAAACCTTCATTTAACGGACATCAAATAAATAAAAGTAAACTAGATTGCTAAAAAACTAAATGTTATTGAACTCTACTTGCTTATCGTTCTGTTTATTATTTTATGTTTCGCACAACTTAATAAATACGTTAAATACTTAGTAAAATATGATAAATACTTAACCCAAATCGATCAGTGGAGACGGGAGATGCGGACGTTTTTGTTAAATGGAAATCTAATCGAGTGAAAGTCTAATATGTGTTGTAGCCATTCTTTACCACTTAACTTTAGCTTATGAGAATTTTCGAAATTAGTTTTTAGTGCTTACTAACATTGTATGAAGGAAAGTTATATTTAGTGTACATTTATCATTTATTCTTTAAACATTTGTTCCCCTGAACCACGGATCATAAAACACTAACGCCTGAACTCAGTTTAAGATAAACTTACGTCAGTCTTTGCATCCTCACTTTGAATATACTTTTTTTTTTCCTGGATTTTCAAACTATCACACAAACAAACCTTGTTTAGACTAAAAAAATGTTAAAGATGGACGTTCATCATAAGGCAACTCAATTTAGTTTAATTTGATCTTCTTTGTATCGAATTTGAATCGTTAAAAGAGTGTTTAAAATCTTATTTCATTGTGTACGTATTGTTTGTAAAACATCGCTATTTTTATTTAGGTTCATCTAGCGATGTTTTAGTAATTTCAGTAGTAATTGTAGAAAATAAGGCCAGAAAACTTTCCAATGTCATTCGTCGAACAACTCACATGGGTATATTTATATTTACTTGGGGTATTAAAATAATAATGTACACGACATGTTAGTATAATGAATGACTAATTATTTGTATGGAAAACTTCTTAACAACACGTTATTGCGTTGTTTAATACTTTTCTTTTAAAAAGCTCTACAAGATACACTTACACAAAATAAATGTTTAAGAATTTTCCGTGCTCTATTTCCAAAATGACGGTTTTTCACACAAACTTTCATTCCCTTTTTCAGAGGTTGAATTTCCAAAAATCCTTTGTTTGTTCTCTCACTTGTTGTGAATAAGTATCGTATTTGACTTTTAAGATGCAAATATTCACAGACCTAGAAATATAGCATTAAAACTAAAACACTCAGGCAAGATAATCATATCATTGTTTTGTATCATTCCAGTGATGCTGTTCACCAACACGTTATTGGGTATGTTCTTTGTGGCCCTAGCTATAGGTATAACTAAGGGAGTGAGGACTGTGTATATGAATGTGGTCATACCGAGCTATGTGCCTCTAGAGAGGCTGCCATTCGCCTCGGGCTTGCAAATGTTCTGCAATGGTGTCACTATCTTCACTGTTGGATCTCTACTAGGTAATGTTTATAATGTTTTTGTTTTTACCAAGTTTTATAGGTACGGTCAGCGTCAGAGAAAAGGTATATAAAGGATATCTTTTATCTGAAGGTGACTGTACTAAGTGTTCAGTTATCAATTTCTATAAAAAAGCAATTATAGTTTATGATACATTGTCAAGCCAGTATCTAAGAGTTAAGGCCAGCTTGGTTGACTATAAGGCCTGATTGCCCTAATTCAGGGTAGGCTCCCCAACGAGGGGTTGGGGACGTATAGGAGCTAATAATGATGATGAAAGTTATAGAATAGATTAATATTACAACATTGTGAATAACAACGCAACTTCAACCCCTTATAAAAGTAAATTATAATTAGGTAGCAACAAATCCGTGTTATCAACTAAAACGTAACGGTAATATCTCCATTTTGTTATCATTATCAAAATATGATGTAATTTTAATGATACGACAAGGAAAATATATTTAGTAGAACACGTGTCTACCAGCTTAGAAATGAATGTAGACAGATTTAACTAACCGTAACTCACTAGTACAAAGGCTCCTCTGACATTAATATTGTTGATACAGAGAGCAGGAATAGGCATAATCGTCAGCTCTGAATTAGGTAGAGTTATTATTAATAATGAATAAGTGATAATATATATTTTACTAGCTGTGCCCCGCGGTTTCACCCGCGTAGTTCCCGACACCGTGAGAATTTCGGGATAAAACGTAGCCTATGTTCTTTCCCGGACCATAAGCTACCCCTGTACCAAATTTCAAGTCAATCGGTTCAGTAGTTTAGCCGTGAAAAGGTAACAGACAGACAGACAGAGTTACTTTCGCATTTATAATATTAGTTTAGATCACGGAAATTTTCTGCTCATTAAAATTATTGGGATTTAAGGCATATCCACTTTATTCTTTCGCTATATGAAACCAATATTACTACATAAATAATTTTACCTAATTCCGGACTCTCATCATTAATCGCTACATTTTCCTTATGCTCAAACCTAAGACAGGTTTGGAAAAACCCTACTAATATGAAACCTTATATGAATGGATGTGTGTATGTCTATTACTCTTTCAAGAAAAAAACTACTGAACCGATTAAGATGTTTGGAACAGTTAAGTTCTTTATAACGAGGAATAACAAAAAACTATATTTATATTATTCGATGTTTTGAAGTATAATCACTCTTACGGTGAAGGAAAACTTCGTGAGGCAACTTGAACACACCTGGGAGTAAATTCTAAGGTTGCGTGTGAAGTCGACACAACCCGCACTTGGCCAGCGTGGTCGACTAAGGCCTAATCACCCTAATTCAGGGTAGGCTCGTGCCCCTAGGTGGGGACATTATGTGAGCTGATGATGATGAACATTAATTTATATGGTTATTAATGAAATAACTTCTTGTTTTCCAGGTAAGGTTCGTGAGTCATCTGGCTCGTACCAGTTACCTATCGTAATATTAAATATAGTCACACTTTTAACAATCATCTTGTGGAGTTGTGAGTTCCTTTACTTTAAGTTTAAGAAAAAATCTACTGATGTAACTAGTGCTTAGTATATATAATAAGTTAATAATATATGGGATTTATGTAAATATTAAAGACTTTTAAAGATTATGATTATTTATTTACAATATTACATACATATATTTAGGTAAATATTTACAAATTGTTTAAAAATATTCGAGTCTTATTTTTGTAAAAATACAATTTTATGATTGTAAGTTATGCTTAAGTACAAATTATATTAACAAAACTAAACGGTTATAAAGTAAAAAGGTTTAAAATACTATTAAAATTAAATTCACTTTGTAAAGTCCAGCTTTGGTTATCTAATATCTACAATTAAGACTAAACACTTATACATTAATTTTGTGATCAAATTAAAAAGAGGAGACTTAGAAGTCAGGTCTTCTTAATTCATTCGTTCTCTTATTTTTAGTCTGTTCACGTTCACAGTCACAGATTATATATATTCCACAAATGCATCACTTAACACTTGTTTGAATTTCACTTGCGTGATCATAATCACTAGGAAACACAATGTTTTCGATAAAATATGATGTTATGCACATAATTAATGTTTGTGTCTGTTCACTGTCGTTGAAACCTGAAAAAACATTATAATTAGTTCCTATAATTAAAGTGCGTAACAATTCAGGTAGAGTTAAGTTTTATTCTAACTATTTTCAACATTTAAATAATAAAATATTTTAAGGATACACGAATTTTATCAAAAGAAACAGACAAAAAAGACAAGAACACATATTTTACGTGCTTAAAATGAACAGGAAGATTCAGAATAGTTATAAATATCTAGTAGTATTAATGATGATGACAAACAAAAATAGAGACAAAATTGTTTACACAAATGCAATGCAACTTAAGTAACTTGTACCGACTAAAAATATATGAAGAACATTACTTTCTTTTGATGCTGGGTACATCGTGTTTAAAATACATCTACCGAATATAATCAATGCATACAAATACAATTCGAGTTTACTATTGTATGGAATAATTTAAAATAATTAATTTAAAATTAACATCTTTACTTAAATTATTAAATTTTTACTAAACATCATCAACTAAGCCTATTGCTGTCTACTGCTTAACATAGGCCTTCCAATTAACCTCTATTGCGACCTGCGGCTGGTTTAATGTTTATTGGCCATATTTAGCAAGAATTCGATTTCACCCCACAATATAGTACGTACGTATTAAATTTGTATATAACTATGGAAGATCGAAAAGAGAAAATGTGCAAACTTACTTCAGTTACATCATAGAGAGCAAGTCTTAGAGAAGTATGAGAAGGTTCAGATAGAGAATATGTAATGATTAGAAATGAACCTCGTCTGAACTCGCGGACACTCTCGAGTCCGGCACGGATGTGCTGTTGTTCTCCAGTTCGTTTACTGTAACATAAATAATATTAAAATTAATAACAATATTACTTCTAAGATCTTATGTAATTTTCACTGGTCGTCCTAAATAAATATATAAATATAATAGCTATAATGGTTATAAACACTAAAGTGTAAATGTGATTGATTAGAGTAAAGCAAATTATGTTGGCTCGAAATTATACGATGTATAAATCACACAATTAAACTCGTTGTAGTCCACTTTGAGCGTAAGCTATTCAAATATTTACTTTATTATCATCAGCTCATACAATTTGTCCACTGATGGTATAGACTAAAGCGTAGTGTATTATGGTGAAAAATAAAAGATACTTGATATAGTTCAAAACTTACTGCTTTGGTACCAGCTTCTCGAAAAATCAAATGAGGAATCGGATTTCATGGACTCCACTTTCCCTCCCGACGTGAAGCCGAATGACGGTCGACTCATAAACCTTGGAGACCTAAACGGCAAACTATCCGATGTCGTAGAATCGTCGTTTAAATGCGTTTTCTTCGATTCGAAAGATTCTACATCATACCACTCTTTGGTAACGTTACGAGGGTCCCGCCAAGGCTTCGATGTAACCACATACACCTTCTCTTTAGTCAAAGGTGATATTGAAGTTTGTATTTTACCCCACGGAGCTGGTGTTGATGTAGTCGTAGTAATCACAGGTTTCATAGTAGTTGTACGAAACGATGAAGCTGCAGTGTAAATGTGAAGTTTTTGAATATCTTCATTTTCTTCATTCTTAGCACTATTATGTCTAGTCTTTAGTCTTTCGATTGTGCTGTACTCTTTTCGAGGCTTGTAAGATTCGTTATTATCAGTTATTGCATGTTGTATGCTACTAGACCCTTCGTGGTCAAAAATATCATAATAATTTGATTCAGTCACATAATTAGTTGGTACTGTAGTTGTGAAATACTCGTCAGGTATCTTTTTTGCATGTTTCTCACTACTACGTGTTCTTTGTGGCTCTTTAAATTTAGAATACTCCTGTTCAGTCCAATCATCAATTGTATGTTGTAGCTTAATAATGTCAAATGGAGGTTCTTTTACGTCATAGAGATCATTGAGAACAGCGGCTGCATTAATCTTCTCGGCATCATAATTTTCTGTTACGGTTGGCAATGGCTCTTCCGTAGTGGTTGTGGTTCCATAAGTACCATATCTTTCAGTATAATGTGTGTACGGTGTATCTGTATTTGACGGTATCTTTCTTGCTTGGTTTCCGTCATCAGCAGTTTCCCATCCAGAAGTATCTTGTTCAGAGCTTTGATCTTTTTTCCCAGTTGTGTACGGTACAATAATTTGCACAATTTTTGGCTGATAGTTATTACTGATTGAAGATGGTGGCGCTACATTTTCACTATAGTCAGTCCTACTTTCATCCCAAGCACTAGGATTTGGTATCTGAGGAGACGGTGTACTGGCAATATCATCATAGATTTCAAAATCTTTATCGTTTACAGGTGTGGATACAGCAATAACAAAATTACCAAAACTTTTATGGGGAGCGCTTGGTTTTAAATACAACAACGGTGAATCTATATTTTGTAAATTATTTTCTGTTCTGTATTTATCAACGTCTGCGTCTTTTAATCCCCTTAAATCTGCAAAGTTTATCTTATGATTTGTTGGGACATAAGAACTCTCTTTCAAATCTGATGGTATATCATAAATGTCGTTTCCTACATCTGAACCTGTACTTTCAAAACTTGAATCAGGTACTGTTTTCGTTGCAGCCAGGTGATCTTCAGATGCTTGTGAAGAAATATCTCTGAATTCATCAATAATAAAATGGTTCGGTATATGTCTAAACGCTTTCGTGTGATTACTGTTTGTCTTTAACTTGTCTATATCAATTACTGGAGACTGAATAAATGTAGTAGGATAATCTACTGAATGTGTGAACTCTGCCAGTGGTATACTTTTTGATACATCGACATTATTTGGTTTCTGTTGCATTTGGTTAATTCCTTGCAGAATGCTTGGAGGGAACGGTGAATGAACTGGTCTGAATGGCCGAGCATTAAATATTGGTGGTAAGGGAGATACGCTCAAATTCGGTAACGCCACTGGTTGTAAAGTATGAATATTTCTTCCTCTATTGAGGCTAAATGGTGCTGGATTGCTTACAGCTAAAGACATGTTTGGTGCAGATGGTTTTGAGTTTCCATTTGGTAACACCTCAGTTTTCACTTTCGTTGATTCAGCTGCCGTTGCAGAAACAGGGTACGGGAAATCGTATCCATAATTAGTGTTGGTAATGGGTTCGCCATAAGAATTCCTGAATCCTGTTGGTTCGGCCACCTTTGGCAACTGTTGTTCTCCCAATAGACTTGTGTGGTGTATTTCTTCAACATCCCTTGGAGGTGATAAGTTATTATTTAAAAGCCCGGGTTCGTAGTATGATGATATCGGTGGATCGTATGTCGTCACTGGGATTGGAGCGTCATATGCAGGTGCGGAAGTAGTATACAATAGAGGAGATCGATAGGTTGTAGTTGGTAAGTTGAATGGGGTTAAAGACAAGTCCTGAGAAGGTAAATAAGACGACAACGGTTGACCAATTGAAGTACTTGGTGTTCCATATGTTGTACTTGGTATAGAATAAGGAGAACTGGAGGCGATAAAAGTAGAACTAATAGGGCCTTGTGATGGCAGACCGTAAGTGTGAGTTGGACTAGGAGGTCCGTATGTGGAACTTATTCCACTTGTAGGATATTTGTTAAATAACTGAGAAGGAGGGCCATAGACCGCATGAGGAACTCCTGGGGTCAATTGTTGAGGCCGTTTTTCTGCATTTTGCGAATTATATGATTGCTGCTGGTATTTAACTATACTATCAGCTAGCGCAGTTGGGCTAGGCGGTCCGTAAGTGGGATTTGAATTCGGAATTGAATTTTGATTTAAATTTTTAGCTCCTACATTATATTTAAGTACTGGTATCCATGGCACTAGATTGCAAGGGTTGCAATCTTTTTTAACTATATTACCACTATTTAATGGGGCTCCATCGTAGCCTGTTTGTTGTGATGGAAACAGCCACGTGGAGACTTTTTGGAAGAGGGAAGGAGATGGCGTTGTTGAGAAAGGTTGTGGTGGGGGTACGAAATTGAAATTGTATTGTTTATAGAAAGGGGCTGGGAATTTGAAGTCAGCTGGGAATTGGGGTAATGGCTGCGGTGGGGGAGGGGGAGGGGGTGGTTGATAATGGTATCCTACATCTAGATTCTGTCTCTGTGACCTTCCCGGTCCCGTGTGGAATGGTACAGGGAGTATTTGGGAGTGGGGAGGTGGAGGCGGCTTCAGAAGATCACCGAACTGCGAGGAGCTTGACACGGAGTACGAGGTGGTGAGATCGCATCGACATCTTGCAAGCGCTGCGACTAGAAGGATCAGGTATATCTGGAAATAACAAAAGCATCTTCATTAGTACTGTAACTTTTATATGAATAAATAAGTGTTTCGTTATTTTTTAATGGTTTTTCATAGGAAAGACCACTACATAATGACCTTGATAAAGTAACTGTGTGTGATTCAAAACGGTTTAGCTCCCACGGGGATCATACATACGTTTAAAACATTTATCTGAACTCAAAATTTATTTCTGACTACAATACTAATTACTCGTACAAAAGAATTGTTACATTGTAAAAACTACGTCACTTTGATCTTTTGGAAATATAAATGTTAAAACACCTTATATTGTTAGAATTTAATAGTATTTTTGTAATGTAGATTACAACGAATTTCATAATTAGTTAGAAATTACGGTGAAACACAGAGAAGCAAGCCGAAGCTATTGTGGGCGTTTCCCACGACAAGCCATTCTTTGAACTTTTCTCTTTTCTCATATTGTTCTGTCGATGGTCTTGATCGGAAGATGTTATGTTACTAATTGTATTACAATATACAATGATTCCTATTAGAAAATCATCATGTGTTGTGAATGAGTTAATGACAACGTGTTCAAAATGTTCGCAATTGAATCGAAAATGTTAATACTGATATTCTTAGAATAAAACCTTCATAATAAGAAATAACTTTATTCTTACAATAATAGTGTTCTATCTTCTATAGCCTTCCTTGATAAATCAGGGCTAGTCTATTAGATAGACTAAAGCCAAAAGCTTTTTAACCAATACTTCCAGAGATTAGCGTGTTCAACCGAATAAACTTTATAAAATTAATATGGATTGTCATCGCCACCGTCACACTTCCATAATGACATGTCATACATTTGTATCAAAATAAATAACATAAACACAGTTTTCTTCTTCATATTGATATTACGCAACGTTGTTTATTCAACGACAGTATCCACGATTCAGGTTGTAATTGTTATTACACACACGGTCCGTAAGTGCATGATTTGGCACACAACAAACAAAATCGTCAATGATCAATGCGAAGCTCGTAACGGTCGAGTTTCGAAATTCAATTCAATTTTACACGCATACGCGTAACGCATCATTTAAATAATACGTGGAGTAAAGTGAAATTTACCTAATTGTTGTATGCAATACTTTACTAATAGATATGTTTGAGAGTGAAATGTACTGCAAAGTTAAAATTAAATAAAAGACAACCAAAATGCTACAGACGCTACTATGCAAACGGGTTGCAAATTAAATCATAAATCATAAACTTTATTTGCATTACTAAGTGTACATACATAAAGTTGTTAACATAATATACAGGCACTTAAAACTTAGTAGCCCTTGTCAGGCATAACAAATTTAATGTTAACAATAAAGGTTATTAACCAAGGAAAGTTATAGTACATGCAAAAACTTAATATTAGATAATTTTAAGTTAAGTATTTATAGAAAGAACAACATAGAGTTATATAACAAAGAATCTTGAATAAATAGCTATTAAATATGTTTATAATAACAAAGAAAAATATACCTATTTCAATAATATAATATTGTTTCTGTTGACAAATTATTAGACTGCCTCAAAATATTCATTAATCGAATAAAAGCAGTTTTGTATTAAGTATTTTTTTAACCTTTTATTAAATATATGGAGTTTATTTTCTGATTTGATGTTTGTGGGTAATTTATTATAAATTTTGATTGCCATATATTGTGGACTTTGGTTTAGCATTTTGATTCGTGAATATGGAAGGGAAAGTTTGTTCTTATTGCGGGTGTTCATATTATGGGTTTCGTGTATTTTAGTGAAGGTATTAGGATTTTTAAAAACAAAGTTACAAATGTCTAATATATAGATGGATGGTAGGGTTAAAATATTGTGTTTAATAAAATATGGTCTACAGCTTTGGGTATTATCTATGTTTGCTATAATTCTAATCAGTTTCTTTTGTAAAATAAATAGTTCATTTGTGTTGACACTGTTTCCCCACAACATGATCCCATATTTCAGGGGTGCGCCAAAGTTCACCTAAAATTTCAACTCCGATAATTGGAAATCCGAAAATTTTCTTCCTAACATTTTTTATCCTAACAATCGCAACTCCTAAAATCTTTGTCACTAATGTTTTAATTCCGAAACATTTGTTTTCCTATATTTTCTCAACATAACCATCGTTCATACTATTATTCAAAGTCATATCTTTTTTGTTTAGATTTATTTTTATTTATTATAATCAATATTATATACATAAATTTTTCGTAACTTTGTTTTTACATAACATGTAGGTATAACATATAACGCACGAGCCGAGCGAGCAAAACCAGAGTCCTGCTCCAATCATTCAGTCAAGTTCCAGTAACGAATCGGTCCTATTCCTAATTATTGGTTTAGGTTATGTTAGAACTGTGACCCCAACGCACGAGCCGAGCGAGCGTAGCGAGCGTGCCGCGGCAGCGGCCGGCGAAGTGCCAGAACCGAATTGGTCCTTTAGTTATGGTTATGGTAAACTCCCAGGCCATAAGCATAACCGTAAACGAGTCGTATAATAATCATTAAAACTATAAATATCATCTTCTACCCGTATATATTTTTTATTACACTTGGTAAATGTTTCTTTCTGAGCATGAGTGAAAATATTATGGTAAGTATGTTTAGGGATAAAAGCGTTATGATAAAAAACAGTAGGAGTTTAAATATATTTACATTAATGATGTTAGTAATTAAAATTTTCGGACACATCAGTGTTATGAGCATCGTCGGTAGCACTACAAATAGTATGAATTAAAACTTTAGGATGAAAATTTTTAGGAAGAATGATCATTCGGACTACAAATAGTTAGGAAAAACATTTTCGGGTAAAGAACTTTAGGTGAGCCAATATGGACCCCATATTTCAGCCATGAATAGGCATATGCGTAATATGTTGTGATGGCTGTGTTAGTGTCTGTACTGCATTTAATTTCGAATAGGGCATATGAATGTTTCTATTGGGGTGTCATTAATTGTTATTGCTATATTGAGACTGGGACTTTTATATGATTTAAATTGCATTATTTTGGTTTTGTTTTTATTAATTTCCAAGTTGTGTTCGTCGAGCCATTCGGTTATAATTTTTATATTGTGTTGTAGAATACTTATATGTTCATTGGATTTATTTTCGCAGTTAATTAATATTGATATATCGTCGGCAAATAATATTGGTAGTACGTTGTTGTTAATTAAAATTTTGGGTAGGTTGTTTATATATATTAAAAAGAGTATGCTTCCTAAGACGCTACCTTGTGGTATTGAACATTTTAGGGTTGTTATTTCTGAATTTATTGTAGATATTTGCCTATTTTGGTTGTTGTAGTTCTGTATCTGGACTATTTGTTTTCTATTTTCTAGGTAAGACCGAACCCAATTGTGTGCCGGGCCGCGTACACCACACTCGTATAATTTTGTTAATAGAATGGGGTAGAGAACTTTATCGTACGCTTTACTCATATCTAATAACAGACCTAGAACACATTTTTTATCGTTAATATGTTGTAATGCTGATTGGATGTATTTATAGACTGCTAATGATGTGGATTTAGATTTTCTAAAACCGTTTTGGCTTTCGTCTAGGACATTATATTTTTCTAAGAATGAGATAAGTTGTAGGTATATAGCTTTTTCAAATACTTTAGAGAATGTTGGTAGTAGTGCAATTGGTCTATAGTTGCTTGGGTCCGTTAGTTCACCTTTTTTATGAATGGGTTTGATTAATGATATTTTTAGTTGGTCCGGGAATATACCGGTATCGAAGCTTTGGTTGATGAGGAGTGTTAATGGTGTTGCTAGTTCAGCAGCGCATTGTTTGATAAGGAGTGGGGGAATTTCATCAATGCCGCAACTAAGGGTATTTTTCATGTTGTTTATGATTTTAATAGTTTGTTGATTATCTATATTTTGAAGATAAATTGTATTAGGTATAGTACTTATAGCTGGACGACCTAATTTATTAGAAGCGTCTGGGTTGTTGGGATTAATACCTACTGTACAGAAATGTTTGTTGAATAAATTTGCAATTGCCAAAGGTGATTTAATTGTCTCATCGTTTATTTTAAGACTTATATTTTTAAATTCTTTAGTTTTAGTTTTCCCAGTTTTATTGTTAATGATTTTCCACATGGTTTTGGTTTTATTGTTTGTTTTCTTCATTTGTTTTATATAGGTGTTACGTTTAGATAGTTTTACACATTTTTTTAGCATTTTACTGTATTGTATATAGTATTTTTTTGTAACTTTGTTTTCACTTTCATTTAATATAATTCTCAGTGCCTTTTTGTGTTTGCATGATTTTCGAAGGCCCTTTGTAATCCACCCATTTTTAGTATTTCTCTTTATCCGAATTTTTTGTATAGGGATATATGTATTTAAATTATTAAGAATTATTGATATAAATGAATTATAATTATCGTTAATGTTGTTGTTACTGTTTATAATATTATGCCAGTTAATCGTGTTAATTGCATTTTTAAAGTTTGAAATTTTATTAGTATTAAATAGTCTTTTATTAGAATACATTATTTTATTATCATGTGGTGATTCTTTATATTCACTTTCAATTGTAATATTTGTAGATTTATGATCCGATAAACCATAATCTTTAACAAAGTGTTTTTTTATCATTGGGATGTAGTTACTAAATATTAAATCAATGCAGGTTGATGTATTTTTTGTTATCCTGGTTGGTTCTTTAATTATTTGTGTTAAATTATATGTTTTCATAAAGTTTATGAGATCAATAGTTATTTTATTATTTTCTAATATATTAATATTGAAGTCGCCTCCTATTATTAAATATTTTTTTTTATTTTTTCGAATTAAATGATTTAACATTTTTTCCATTTGTTGGTAAAAAATGTCAATATTTCGATCCGGTCTATATAAACTTATAACTAAACAGTTTAAACTAGGAACTTCTATGGCACATATTTCTAAAATAGATTCTATAGAAAATTTAACAATATCATTTCTATTCTTAAACTTTATATTATTTTTAACAAACATACATACTCCACCGCCTTGTCGAGTATTTCTACAATAGTAAGATGCTAAATTATAATTTGGTATTGAAATGGATTCACAATAATAATTGTTTTTCCATATTTCGGACAATGTTAAAATATCTATATTACTATCTAATAAAAGCTCTTCAAGTAAATGTAGTTTGTTTCCTATGCTTTGAATATTTTGAAAGTTAATCAATTTTGGTACGAGTTATTTCAGGCTGGTGTGGGCGTAGATACTATTAGAATTAATACGGATTATAAAAACAGTGATAAAAAAAATACTTAAGTACCAACTGAATATACATACTCGTATATTCTGTAACAAATACATTTTTTATTTTCGATTTCTGACAATTAAGAAAGCGTATTACTGAGAATTAGAAACTCAGCGGGGTTGACATTATTGCATACACTAACTACTTATCATAGAATTTCCGTACAGTTTAGCTCGCTATTATTAGAGCTAAACATACAATTGGTAAGGTCAAGTCAATGAGCTAACCGCAGTCAGTTCGCACGCTCTTCAAAAAAGAACTTTTACTTAATTGCTAGCTAAAAAGCAACAATGCTTTCTTCATATGACATAAGCCGTAAGAGCTTCACACCAGTCGAAATTATATGAAAGTGAAAACTAGGTGAATCTGATTTCTGATTCTGGATTCTTTCGGTAACCAGTTATGTTTATTATCAACTCCGATTTATTGACTATCAAGTTTTTATTGATAAGTTGTATAAAAAATGCATTTTTGTAAATGTAATACTCGTGTTTCGTCTTATTTTAATTACTTATTATACTATATACTAGCTGCGCCCCGCGGTTTCACACGCGTAGTTCCCGTTCCCGTAGGAATTTCGGGATGAAAATAGATGTTGGCCGATTCTCAGACCTACTGAATATGCTCACAAAATTTCATGAGAATCGGTCAAGCCGTTTCGGAGGAGTATGGCAACGAAAACTGTGACACGAGAATTTTATATATTAGAAGATCAATTATATTAATGCAGTGACGATGACGTAGTTATCAAAATTACTTTATGTATGTGAAACTTGACCTCTATCCATTGCTAAACTCTCCATTAAAATACGCGAGAATTAGAATGTTTACTATATTTTATACAAAAACAGCCATATATTCTCACAAATACTAAAACAACATTTCTAATACAGAATAAATAAATATTTGTCTAGTACGCCAGCAACGGAGCACAATACTAAATTGTGTATCGCCGAGTGAATAATGGAACGGAATTCTATCTAAAGCAGTCAAATATCACAATAGTTTGTATAATTGAGATGTCGTGGATCAAGCGACGGACATCGTGAGACTCATTGTATGTAACCATTGATGTATAAAAAGCCCAAGATATACATTCAGAATCACAAAACCGTCTCCGAAAACGAGCGCACATTGCGCACATTTCGAAAATTTCTTTTTGATGTTTTAATTATTTTTGTAAGGTTGAATTTGCAGTAAAATATGTTTACAGTTTAACGATAATTTAACGTTCATAAACTAGCTGACCCGGCGAACTTTGTACCTCCTATCAGTCGATATTTTTTAAAGTTTTCTCTGCGTAAGTTCCATTTTCGTACTTCAAGGTATTCCTTTATAAACGATTTCGCTAATTCCTTTTTTAAAATATTAAAAAAAGAAATTAGCAAAATCCGTTCAATTGTTCTCGAGATTTGCGTTTATTTATTTAATTAGTGATTTTTTGCGGACAGTTTCGAGTGTTAGATGTGTTTGGGATTGTACATCTAGGCTTTTTGTACATCAATGTTGTAACCTGAGAAACTCGAAGCATCGTGATTCGTGACTCAGCTCATCATGACACCGGAATCATCCTCCGTTTCATAAAAATATTTAAATCTTAATAAATTCAAAAACGTTTATTATGACAAAAGGTATTGTGGAGTAATAAATTTATCTTATTGTTATGATGCAATATTATCTAGATCTTGTGATATAATATCCAATGGTAATTAACATAATTTTATTTATCACACAAGAATAAAGCATTTATTAGTGATCTTCACAAATAGGATATCTGAAATCATCATCATCATCATCATCATCATCAGCTCAATAATGTCCCCACCAAGGGAAAAGAGCCTACACTGAATTAGGGCGATTAGGCCTTAGTCAACCACGATATCTGAAATTATAAAAAGGAATCTCAAACGGCATTCAGAAATGTGACCGTTTACAGTGACCCCGAGGTTTATATTTCAGGCAAAAGAATGTTTCGAATAGTAGATAGGATGTTTAAGCGATAATAGCTCAATGAATAAGGTCTGTCGATCGAGAGGTTGTCTGGTCAATCCCCACTATATTGCTCTATATTGGCGTCAGAGACCAGAGAGAATCCTGGTCGTGATCCTTGTTCTATGGCGTGAACCCACTCCAGAAATTCATACTCAGCTTAGTTGGAGTGATAGACAAACTAATAGTAACGTGAAACCTACAAGCTAAAGCTTTACAAATATTATATCTGCATAATTTCTCACACATAAAATACACACCTTAACGAATGACCTTTTGTTTCGATATTCTGCTTTTGGTAAGCTAACGCCGATTACCATGAGTTTGAAGGTGAAAGTGTAGGTCCGATATCACGCACAATATCCATACAACTCGAGCAATGAGATCGAAAGTATATAAAGTTCCTCATGAATAAACCATTGAGGTTTCTACGCAATACATGTGTTCACTTGTTGGTCTACACGGGTATGCTTCTAAGGACAATTGGACTGCAATTTGGTTTTACGTAACGCACATTATGTTACGGAATTCGTTCTTACATGTTTCTTTATTGACATATTTACTTGTATGAATGTGTACTTTACCGTACACAGTGTACAGAACGTACGTATGTATGTTGGTACTTTTTATTTAACCCCCGTAAAAGAGGGGTGTTGTGTGTGTGTGTGTGTGTGTATCTGTCTGTCTGTGGCATCATAGCTCCTGAACGGATGAACCGATTTAAATTATTTTTTTGTATTATAAGGGACTTACGTGCGAGTGTTCTTAGACATGTTTGATGAAAATCGGTTGTTCCGTTTAAGAGTTATGGGGGTTTGAAAGTAATTGTGTTGGGGGTTTTTTATTTTTTTAAATTTAATTGTATTATTATCTATATTTATTTTGGGCTTTTCCCTGTATAGGTATGCCGGGAAAAGCTTTTAAGTGGGCTGTTTACCGCAATTAGATCTCTTTGATTTGTGCCGTTGTGTGTGTTGCGATATTTTTGGTTAGATTTTTAAGGGCCCTTCATCATTAATTAATACGACAACTACCGACGACGGTTCAACGTGCTCTCTGAAGCACAGAAATTAAGAATGTCTACATTACGTTTAATTGAATTTTGCGTTGAACAATTCACTTTATAGATTACGAGTATACCTATGTATCTTTATTATTTTTGAAATATGTGTCTGGAAATAAATTAACAACTATACTAGTAGTTAGTTATCACATCAATTTCTCCTATCTATACTAATATTATTAACAGGAGATAAAGACCATTATTGTAAACTACATTATTTGAATTAAATTAATTAGCACCTCCTCCTCCAATCCTGATATTATTTTATGTCCGTCTTTGGTCGTTTAAAGTCTAATCAAGTGTGCAAACAAACTAAGTTTCACCGTAGAGATCAATAGTTCACATATAAACATACTTTATGATAAACGTTTCAATGTTCATTCCTCACTCTGCTTTCTAAACTTGAGCAGTACATAGGAAGTGAGTATGTACATTAGGTAACGATTTTATGTATAAACGTCAACTCATCTCTTAATCATGTACTAATTTATATATAATTAAAATGTTTTAGTACGAAAGGAATTTAAATTTAATTTAATTTTATTGAATATCTTTTCCATTCACGGGACTATTAAGGAGTCCCGGTCTTTTGGAAGGCTAGTATGGGGCCAAAGCCAACACACGGAAGCCCTTTGACATATTTAATCTTGTGTAAAGGATGCACAATCCGGCGACTATCCCTGTATAACTCTATAAAATGCATCCAAGGACAGTCCCCGGTTCTGCTGGGACTATTGCAAATATATGGAAAACTACGACTGGGTTATGGGAATGGGATGTTTAATGGACTGGATATTGGGGAACTATGGGGACTATGACACCCGCCGATACAATGCTATAAACATGTACGAAGTGGCGGATGAAGACTTGCCAGCTCTATAACTGGGCCCCCCAAACAAGTCGCTCGAGTCGCAACAAGGGGGCAACATGAAACGAGCGGCTTTGAGAGTGGAGCAGACGCCCTGGGTTTTAAACCGCGATCCACTGAGCCCGAGGGTCCAGCTTCATGCTAAGCCAACTCACCACTTACGCAACGCCCCTCACTCTCCGAGCACCAAAGTGCTCTCGCGGGCTCCACTCCGGCCGGCCAATGAAGGCAAGCACGGAGGATATTATTAATATTATAATTATTAAAATAATAAATAATTAATATAGTCATTTTATGTAATAACTAGAAAATTATGTAAACTTGGGTTCACAATTGATTTATCTGACTATTATAAATCTAAAACCGCGTTGATTTTTTGTGAAACACTCTGTTTTGGACTTAGGATCAATCTTTATGTGATACAGCTGTTAATTTTTTTAGCTCACAAAAAGTGCATTCTTTTTGGAGTTAATTTTCTTTATATACGTAAGATAAACAAATAAATAAAATTTAAATTGTAGACCTACTTAATCTAATCTATACTTTTTTACTAATATTATAAAGAAGTAAAGTTTGTGTGTTTGTTAAATTGTAAGGGGTAATCTCGGGATCTACGAAATCGGTTCAGATTTCAAAAATTCTTTCACTCATGGAAAGCTAATTTTTCATATTTTATCCTGTATTCAGACGGGAACTGGAACTACGCGGGCGAAACCGCGGGGCGATGTATATTATAAACACATTTATAAACCTGGGTTTCAAAGTAAAAGTTATCCAACATAACCTTTTAATGACCAACATAACCTTTACATAAGTGATATAATTTCCCAAGTAACATCAGTACTCTGCTAAATAATTGAGGAAATTAGCTTAACTTTCGCTTATTTTTTAACATTTCCGAGTAATTTGGGGCCGGATGGTCAAATGTATCGTACGTTATTTTAACAAGTGATATATAGCTTAGGTAATTTTAATTGTGAGCTTTTACGTTACGTTAATTGGGTTGAACTTAAAAGAATACAGTAGGTCAAGATAATACAC
The DNA here is from genome assembly GCA_958496195.1 of Timandra comae. NCBI lineage: Eukaryota > Metazoa > Arthropoda > Insecta > Lepidoptera > Geometridae > Timandra > Timandra comae. The sequence goes on from OY292359.1 coordinate 10,913,268, forward strand.
TTTTTTTTCTGTCTCTAAATTACTAGCAGCGCGTCGCGGTTTTATCCGCATACATAAATCCCGAACCTGTGGGGAATTTAGGAAAACATATCTTGTTTTATTATTGGTGTTAAGTGACATCTGTTTTCAATCAACCCAATTTTATCGAAATGGGTGCAGTAGTTTTGGCGTGAAATAGTAACAAACTGCAAACCTCCATTCCGAAAAACTTTCGCGTTTATTATAATACAAAACTTTGCACAACACCCCCATTTATAAATCGTTTCATTCAAAATATGTACTTACGACGATTTCTCGTATTCAAGAGAACAATTGTTAATAACCTTCTCAATCATAGTCCTACGTCTACAATGAACTAATAACAATGATGTATCTCCGTCCTTATGTACGACAATTAGTAGAAACGTAATATGAAAGTGACTCGTGACCGGTTTATAAGTTCACGTTAACAATACTATTTGATGTTTGTTATTTCTTAATAATTAATATGTGGTGTGATTATGTGTCTGTGATAGTTGTACGGTATTATTTTACTCATTTTTAACCCCCGACGCAAAAAGAGTGTGTGTGTGTGTATCTGTTTGTCTGTGGCATCATAGCTCCCGAACGGATGAATTTCAATTTAGTTTTTTTTGTATTAAAGGGGACTTACGTCTTAAACATGTTTGATGAAAGTCGGTTAACCCGTTTAAAAGTTATAGGGGTTCGAATGTAATTGTGTTGGGGGTTTTTTAAATTTTTAATTTAATGTTATTAAGATTGTTTTTATATCAAAATACATACTCTGAAAGTCCTATTAGAAACGCGAAAGTTTGGATGTACGAGTATGTTTGTTACTCTTTCACGCAAACTACTGAACCGATTTAAGCAGAATTTAGTACTAGCAAATAGAGAATTTTCATCCCAAAATTTCTACAGGTTTGGGAATAACGTGGAAAAAACCGAGGGGCACATCTAGAGAAACATAAAGAGAGTCATAATAATAGGACTCTTTTATAAGCACATGTCAAAACATCCTATTCAAAATACAAAACAGATGAACGCAATCAGTATGATCAGGGTGGTCGTATACATCATAAAGACTTATAAGGATCTTGTCCAAATATAATAATAAAACCCGTTTCCTATTATTCGAATACAATCAACAAACACTTTCCGAGTGTATAAAATGATTGATTAAAGAGATACGAGTTGAAGACATAGAGGTATTATAGGTAGAGCAGGGTAGCCAGGTCTCCAGTTGTCCCTCGGTTAGAAAGAGAGAGACGATCGCGGTACCATGTAAGTGAGAAATTGAGCGACTTAAAATATCGGATAAGAATGAATTATAACAAGTTAGTAATTTTTAGTGCTGAATAATGTTACAATGTTTTTATAAATTATTCGTTAAACGACTCAAATGTTTGTACAATAATAGGGTACGCGATTTTCTCTCTCTTTCTAACCATCGGACGTTTCCGCTTACAGGCAGCCGTATGCCTTCCCTCTTAGAGGAGTAAAGCTTCCCAACTCTATCTATAATACCTCTATGGTTGAAGACCTTATCGAGACGTTTCTCGATAAGGTCTTCAACCATTCTCTACGACTCGATTCCTTTTCGGTAGAGGTCGACAGTAACGTTTCATTTAACAGACGGGCTTTTGTATGGTCTGTCATAATAAAGAATTTTGATCGGAACTGTATTTGTTCCGATTGGAAATACGAAAGTTAATTTGTTTTTTTCTAGTGTATTGGGCTAGTGTATAATATGTTAATGGAAATACTGTTTACATCACGGTTTTAATGCAAATAAAATACAAATCAATCGTAATTATTCAATCGAATCTTTTAAAAATATGTGAATCCGTTATATGGATAATACTACACAGTATGTAGTATTATCACTATAAAATTAACGTGAGTGAAGAGTTCGCCGTTACCAAAGTAGCTTTTAATTTTATGAAGGTTTTCATGCCTCGTAGGAAACGTTAAACCGCGTCGTCGATTTCAACAACGACAGTCCTAACGAGTACCATGTCTAACCAAAAAGCAACACAGTACCTGTATAGGACCCAAATTATAGAAATGTAATTGCAAAAACAAAACTGCCTATATATCTGCCCAACTCCCACCAAACGAATCGACATCTCAATTCAAAATCGCGGAACGCTACTAATCCGAAGCCCAATAAAAATAAGTGTAAAATAAGAGCAAACATTTGCCTCACATAACCTACAGCTGAAGAAATCGTCCGGAGCACAATAAGGCATTAAATAAACGATCGCAATGATTAAAACTAATGGGGAACATTGTGAATCGTGCGTAGGAAATTGGGAATGATCATTCATTTGATAGGGTGAAAGGTCTCGATAATGTATGTACAGCCTACACGACTCATATGTTACATAAGATAGTCACAGGTACAATATTTATAACAATTTGATTAATATACTCGTATCTACTATTACATCATTTGAATTATAACTTCGATTTGTAGCCGATTTGTCTGTGGTGGTCCTTCCATTTTTTGATTAGATTACATTAAACAAAACCTCTACGCACGCAGTTTAACCCTTTACTTACAGGGTGATTTTTTCAAGATTTTTCGGAACTATAAGAAATATCAAGTACTTATACTGAAAGGAGACTGATTTGATAAAATAAAAACTGCATCAACTGATTATTTTACAATCAACACTTCACCCAATAATGTAATTGTTTTTGCATAAAAATATTATGGCACCATTTGAAAGTATTGCTGAAAAGGATAATCTGGAAAGTGTTATGTGTGAAATCAACAAAGCCGCACTTGATCAGCGTGTTAGACCAAGGCCTGATTGATCACCCTAATTCAGAGTGGACTTGAGCCTCCTCACTGGAGACATTTGTATATGAGCTGTTGATAAATGACATAATACTAAGGCAAAAATAAGGATGAATAAGGAAGATGTTCACATTTATGAAACATTCTAAATACACAGTTTTGCTAACAGTCGCCGATCACAGTCGGTCCATCGCAATGACTCTGTTCCGCACTTTGTTCGCGTTATTACGTTACATTATAACAGAAACGTGAATGTAATCAGGAAATCTACTAAACATTTCATTTTGTCGTTTTTCTGCTAACTTTGTACAATATTATACGTTTATAATCTCTTTCTGGTGCTATTTAATACATGGTTTATGAATATATCTACAACTATAAGAGGAAAAGGAAAAAATATAGAGAGACAGTTTTGATCGGAATATATTTAACGTAAAAAAGTATTGACGTATAGAACATAATTACTATGTCAATATCTTATACGACTCAAGAATAAAACCGTTCAATTTAAGACAAAACAAACTTTTCAATTTACAATAGTGGTCCTACTTGAACCTGCACATATAGACTGTTTATCTTTGTAGAGACAATTTATTGCAAAACGAAAAGTCTTGTCTAGACTGCATTCAAACTGCTGTTTCATATTTGATTACTTTAAATAGTTAAATATTCTTTGCACGTTGTTTTCATACGTTAGTTTCAGGAGTTGAAGGTTAATGTAATCTGAGAAATTGCAGACGTGAAACTTTGAAAACTATTCTTCACTTTTATACTCCACACAAACAAAAAAAATATATGTATTGGGTTGAAAGACGGTAGTTATTTTACTTTTTCTCCTTCTTTGCGTGTCGACTCATATTTTTGAGGACCAGAATTCAGCAGTTATTTTACTAACCTGTATATTATACACAAAATTAACATTATATTATTTTGAATTTTTGGAATTATATATGTATCTTATTTAATTGTAGTATGTATACAGAAAAGACAATTCTATATGATTTCTGCGACACTACTCTGCACGTATTCATACACAAAACAAGACGAAAGTACAAACCAACAATGCGAAGGTACTTCAAATTATGGCACACGAAGTAATTTCATTCGGTAATACAAAGCAAAACAAAGATATCTAACAATTATATAAAATTACAAGTCTGCATGGGAATAGAGGTATTTTTTAGAAATAAACACTTTACATTGAGTGGTGTATCGTTTAATGTGTGAAATGCGCTTTCACGGAGGATTCTCAGACGTGATCTGAGAACAATGATCCATCACAAGACCAGTGACTCTTCACACTTGAACTTTACATTTTGCTTTATTACAATGTTAATTTTATTTGTTTTAACACAGTTTCCAGTTTGACCTCGAGTAACCTTAGTTGTTGTTTGAGTCGCTAATCTGGGGATTGTAATTTGGAAATGGCGTTAGATTTTAACTTTATCGAGTACTGTTTTATAAATGGGAGTGAATATATTACAATTTATTTCACGATTATTAACAAAAAAGCTATATAATTTGTAACGATCGATTAAAAAAAATATTTTACCAGTAATAGAAGCTACATATATGAATAGAAGCTATATATTATGATAAGCTAGTGTCCATAGCTATCAAGAAAGGTGCAGATCGAGGAAGGGATAGTAATTAACACAAGTAAAACCACTTGGCACACTAATAAATTAAATAAAAAGTAAAATTAAAGGAAACACGTTTGGGACAAACCAGTTTATCTTTCATCGAAAGTAATCAATAAAATATACAAATATGTATGACTCAGTCAAAAAATAAATATAGAAAATCTCGTGTCAAAATTATCGCTTTAGGGAAGCTAGTAGCCGGTAATGCGTTGAAATGGAAAGTGAAGCGTGATGCGCGGGCGCAGGCGACTCGTCTCTCGGATATGCGCGCACGCACGATATTACATACAGTTAATTGACCATTTACTAAATTGCAACCAGTTAACTGCAGTGTTTTTGTTTGCGTGTTGCTTTATGGGTTGACCTTTGTTCCGCTCTATTTATATTTTTTACACCTCAGCCATTTCTATTAAAGACACTTTACCGATCTAGTTGGAGGTTTGATTCCTAGGCGATGTGATAAATGTTAGTTTTTTCCAAAAGTTACTAAAGCAACATGCGGTTGCTTGAGAAACATAGGAAAAAACAAACAGTTGCGGAAATCGCCGTTGGATTAAAACTATAATTATAAACATAATCTATTTAAAAACTTGTTTATTATCTTGCAAGTAAATGAATCTTTAAAAAAAAGTGAAACCAATATACATTTTTAAGCGAAAGAATTTACAACATAATTATCAATTGCAAAAACCTTGCAGAAAGCAATGCCGAAAACATATTATGTAAATTACTTAATTCTTATTAATTTATTGCAATTTTGTATCGGAAAAGAAAGTTTGAATACTATTATTGATTAAACCTTGGTATTGAGAACATGATACGGACGAAGTTAATAAATATTGACAGTCCGAGTAGTTTACACTTGAGCACGTACCATTATTCAATCCACACATTTAGTAGATAAATAACGATGAAAGCTGATCTTTAGTTAAGGGGACCACTCATTTGAAGTAGAAGTTAAGGTTAATGATAATAATGATGGACAATGAAAACAATATAAAGATCGTTTGTTCTGTAACACATAACCGAGTAATTCTAAGATCCCACCAAAAACATTCTGTAAAAAACTAGCCAAGTCTCGATGGAGCTGCTTGTTTATCTCTAAAAAGTAATGAAATCTAGACAAACTGGTACCAAGTCTAAGGTTCCTTACTGCGATTTCTTTATTATTATAGTTAATGTTGTGTAATTTGGCCGTTGAAGGGTACACATGTACACAAGGGTACAAAACTGGGTGCTCCATGACACTAATGCACCAATCTGTCGCCAGAACCGCTACCCATTGACGATAGAAAATTGCCACTTGGAAAACGTTGATTCAATATCCAGTCAATTGTAGGCTTGATAAAGCTGCGTATTTTAATAATGTTATAACATTACGTGTAAACAAAATTGACTTGTACCTACTACTAACGTTTTAAACAATGTTCAACGGCCAAGTCACACAACATTAACTATAATAATAAAGAAATCGCAGTAAGGAACCTTAGACTTGGTACCAGTTTGTCTAGATTTCATTACTTTTTAGAGATAAACAAGCAGCTCCATCGAGACTTGGCTAGTTTTTTACAGAATGTTTTTGGTGGGATTTCATTTATTTTTGTTGAAACGTGTTTATATTGATTTCTTTTATTACATTTTCTGATTTGACACATTTTTTTCTTTAGGAGTAGTATTTTATTACTAAGCGCCCTGCGGTTTTACACGCGTAGTTCCCGTTCGCGTTTCCGTGGGGATTTCAGGATAAAAAGTATCCTATGTGCTTCTCCTGGTTTTAAGCTACCTCCCCACAAATTGTCAGCCAAATCAGTTCAGCTGTTTTAGAATTATCATTCCTGTTCCCATTCCCGTGGGAATTTCGGGATTAAAAGTATCTTATGTCCCTCTCCTGGTTCTATGCTACCTCCCCACCAATTTTCAGCCAAATCAGTTCAGCCGTTCTTGAGTTATAAATTCCCGTTCCCAATCCCGTGGGAATTTCGAGATTAAAGGTATCCTACGTCCTTTTCCTGGTTCTAATCTACCTCGCCACCAATTTTCAGCCAAATCAGTTCAGCCGTTCTTGAGTTATAAATTCCCGTTCCCATTCCCGTGGGAATTTCGGGATTAAAAGTATTCTATGTTCTTCTCCTAGTTCTAAGCTATCTCTCCACCAATTTTCAGCCAAATCAGTTCAGCCGTTCTTGAGTTATAAATCCCCGTTCCCAATCCCGTGGGAATTACGGGATTAAAGGTATCCTATGTCCTTTTTCTGGTTCTAAGCTACCTCTCCACCAATTTTCAGTTAAATCAGTTCAGCCGTACTTGAGTTACAATTCCCATTCCCGTTCCCGTATAATTCCCGTTCCCGTTAGATTATCCTAGTTTTTATAGTTTTCCCTTTATGTGGCCATTAAACCCTAACTCTGTACCAAATTTTAGCTCTCTAGGTTTATGGGAAATACTAGTTCTATTTTGATGATCATGAGTGAGTGAGTGAGTGAGTGAGTGAGTGAGTGAGTGTCTGTCTTAAATACGAAACTTTGCTTTCGCTTAACTTCGGAACTAAATGACCTACAGACTTGAAATTTTATTTTAAGTATGTGATTGTATAGCTTACTGGATGACGAAAATTTCAGCGTTCTAGTCCTATCCAGAGGTTCTCAAATAGGGGCCTGAAAATGCGGCGAAAGGGTTCCTGTAAAGGATGGTACGGCAGTGTTTGCTTCGCGCTCGACTTGGCGGGGGGCACTGCCGTGCCCCCAGATAATCTGTAAACAAGTTTTATTCTTTCTCTGTAGTATTATAGCCTGTAAGATCCCAAGAAAAAGGCCTCTCATTGACTTGTAGGTAATATTGGTACACTGAAGTAAGTAACACTCTGGCCTAAAACGTGTTGGTGATCACAACCCCTCTGTAGTTCCAGATTCAATTCTTGGGTCGACGCAAAAAACTGGAAGTTAAACTATGGAAATTTGAACGAAAAAAAATTGTGTACCAACTAGCAATAAGCCATCTGAATACGGCTCAAGTAAAAAAAAATAAGGATGACATTATAAAATAGAATACTTTTGCCCTAAAATACAAACAGAAGAAAAAAGATAATGATGCAGAAAAAATCTAGTTCTGATAAAAGTAGCTTTAATTACAACACAACAAATACGTAAGGAATGTTTGGTTGTTATTCAGTTAAATCTTTTCATTTATTCTCTCATTCAATTTATGGGCACCGTTCTAATAAATAGCTGAACTTGAACATATTTCTGTAACAGCTTCATTTCAATTAATTCAAACCACCTCTGTGTGGTCTGGTAGCTATGAGAGACTATTAAAATGTAATACCGTGAGCGCTGTTTGATTGAATTCTTTATATAAATAACTATATAACTAACAGCGCCCCGCGGTTTCACCCGCGTAGTTCCCGTTTCTGTGGGATAAAAAGTATCCTATGTTCTTTCCCGGATTATAAGCTACCCCTGTACCAAATTTCATGTCAATCAGTTCAGTAGTTTCGCTGTGAAAAGGTAACAGACATACAGACAGACAGACATAGCATTTTATATTACTTTGAAAACAAGTACTAGTTACCAAGATAATTTTTGAGAGGAATATTTTTGTTAAAAAATGTTTTTCGCAAAACTCTCTCAAAACAACCATATTAGTTAATGAGGGTGGAGAGATTAAGGAAAGTTGTATTAGTAACATATAGGAAACAGCTAGAGATTGGAAGTATCCAGCGTAGATTTATAAATATCTGTGTATTCTTCTGCATAAATACATCACTATAGTTATATGACCACAGTGTTCTCAAGATTCCCTATTTAAATAAAACTCTCACTGATAGCTAATTTACAGAGCAAATGCTATTTATCTAGAAATAGGAATGTTCCTACAGAATTTTAGTATCACAGACCTTGAAACTCAGCTGGAATCGAATAGTATGAATGAGTATACATGTAACACATCAATATTAATATCACCTACGATCGCGTGCTGTTTGTAAGTTTCCCAAACAAACCAGTTTTGGAATTTCTCTTGTATTTTAATGCGAACTTGAACTATTAGCGATGACGGTCGATGTTTGTACCAAAACATGTGTTACATCAATAATAATATAAAGCTGAACAGTTTATATGGAATGTGCTAAACTCAGGAACTACTGGCTCAAATTAAAAATATATTTTTTATTCGTGTTGGATTTATTTATCAAAGAAGGATAACTTATATATCAAGGAAGGCTATACGCTAATATTGAAAAGCATATGTTACATCAATAATAGTAATATTAAGCTGAAGAATTTATACGGAATTTAGTAATTTCAGGAAATAATATTGGTTCAAATTAAAAAAAAACGTGTGGATCAGCCCATTTATCAATAAGGCTACCTGTTACAAGAAGAGCCTAAGATCGGGCTCGTGAATTGGGAGAGGCCTATGTCCAGCAGTGGACTGAAGTAGGCTGATGATGATGATGATAAGTTATATATCATCACACTACGACCAATAGGAGTAAAGCAGTTGTAATAACGTGAATGAAACCTTGGAACACATCTAGTACAGTCAGCGTCAGAGAAAATATACCCTTGGGTGGCATACCAATGTGAGCATTACCACGGATCAAAAAATACTATGGGGGAGGTACCTTTTATCTAACGCTAACTGTACCTATGTTATAAAAAGTAGAGTAAGGGCCTATTTCACAATCTTCAAGTAAACTTATTTACCAAGTAAAGTTAGTTTTGTGGCTTTCTTACTTTATATCAAGTGACAAAGACAAAACATGTGAGTACGTACTCGGAACGTTACCTGAAGATGGTGAAATAGGACCTCAAGGTAAAAAATTATAAAAACGAAAGTTATTATTCAAATATTGGCCGACATGTAAAAACATATTATCGTATAAAGGGCCACTAGGGCAGTTATATAATAGTAAATTTAACCATAATTATGAGAATTTGATTACCTCATTAAACGGATGCACAAACTTACAACTATTAACTTACTTAACACTAATTACAACTATAAATTATTCAAATGTTTCCTATATGTTAGATTGCGTTCCGATTATAATATCGTAACATTTACCTGGTTCATTTTATGACTATGTTAGTTACTGATTGAAAATGTTTCCTTGTGATGTAACAGGTGTTGTGTATTAAAAGTTATATAACAGTCTTATACACTGATCATAAAATACTGTATTACTAAACCTTAACCCTTATTTGACAAACGACGTTTTTCTTTTGAAATAAAACAAACGGATTTTTGTCGTGGTTGTATTTCGAGGGTCCAGTGTTAAAACCCAATAAGTGACCAAAAATTCAAAATTGACTTTTTTGGTCCATCTTAATCGATTTTTTACGCTCTTTCCAGTGGTCTTATCCAATAAGTGAAATTCGCAGTAAAACTCAAGTTACTTGAGGTAATAACCCAATAAGAGACGGTATTTAAAAAAAAACTGAAAAACTAAAACACCCTAAAGAGATTTATCTGAAGAAATGATATTTTTAGCTCACGCTTAAACCACATAAATTTATTTATTTGTATTTAGTATTGAACAGATCTACCAAAATCACTCCATAGCATTTATGGTAATAACCATAATTTCTATTTAACGGGTTTTAGCTTTACCCACATAATGAGGAATTAAATAAAAACAAAAGGCAAAAACCATTATTTCCGTTTATCGGGTCCTAACTTTACTAGTATAGTTAAGAAAGTTGACAAAATTAAAAACTAAAAACAAACAAATGAATTTAACGGTGTTTCATTGTTCGATAATTTTTAAAACAAAAACGGATATGTTTAGTTATATGGATTTACTCACTTCGTTAAATATGTTTCTTCTAATATTGTTTGAGGAATAACCCAATAAATCATAAATGACCTACCTACAACTTCACGCGCCATTCATTCATTCATCGTGTCCGGTTCACATCTCCTCATATTTTGTCTCTCCAAAAAGTAGCCACCCCCACCGCACTACTAGAGGCCTCCATCAATTCCTCCATGGTGCAGGAGGATGGACACGCGGGGCAGGAGAGCAGGTGCGCCATATCTTGTATAGGGGCTCCACACTCGCACTGAACGTTTGAAGGGTCAATGTAGCCCCATTTGGCGCGATTGCTCTTACAGCGACCGACCTGGGTACGGAGTCTGTTGAGACTCTTCCAGGTTGACCACTGCTGCTCCGACCCCGGTGGCAGATGTTCACCCGGGGCCACAAAGTTTGGAGGAGGGGGGTACCTTTCCTTCCACAGCTCATGCCTCGATTTAATCATATTCCTATCTGAGGGTTTGGCGAGTCTCAGGAAACTTTTGCGGCTTTTGAGACGAACTGGAGGTAGTTGGTGTTCGAAAAGGGGTGTCTGCTGTCTGTTTCCTGTTTGTGTTTCTCTTTCCAGCAAGCTATCTCCCGGCGTACTTTTGGTGGTGCTATACCGGCTAATGGGTATAACATTTTCAAGGGAGTTGGTCTGAGGCATCCGGTTATGATACGGCAGGTCTCGTTTAGAGCCGCATCTACCTCCTTAGTGTGACTTGATCTATGCCACACGGGACTTGCATATTCGCCGGCAGAAAAAGACAGTGCCAGGCCAGTCGTGCGCATGACATGAGGTGAGGCTCCCCAGTGCGTGGATGTCAAGCGGTATAGCAAACTATTTCTTGACGACACCTTCAGTTTCACTTTTTTACAGTGAGTTCGAAAAGAAAGAGTTCGGTCGAGGGTTATTCCCAGATAGCGTGGGTATGGGCAGTGTTCCACGGGGGTGCATGAAAGGAGCCTCCACGAGGCGCACCTCGGTAACAGCTAGGCTCGGTAACGCAGAGTCTAGGCTGGCCAATCCTTTCACCACCATGGTTCACCCAAATCTCTCTCAACCCTCGATAAGATCAGCATTGACCGTTATATCCATTAACATCGAAGGATTTTTCGGCTGACAAATCGCAACTGCTCGCAAATATGTGTAGCACCTCCTATTGCGATATTCTTCTTCACGCGCCATTTTGGCAGATTGTGACGAGCGTTGCACCCGCGTACGTACTCCGCGAGCGTTTTTTTTAAATTACTGGGTTTAATCTTAGTTTAGTGCTTATAGTTGGTGTTAAATATTACGATGGGTGAACGAAGAAGAAAATTAATGCAACTAGCTTGCATGAAACCGCTAATATTAGGCAAATCCACACTTTATAACTATTTTCATAACGTTTTTTAACTAATCCATTTTGATACAATGTTTGAAAAAGGGAAGTAAAATAGGTTTTGCTTTATAGGTAGGTAATAATTGGTGTAATAAAACATACAATACCACTGATTTTTATGTACTTAAATGCATTTACCAAAGTATCTTTCGAAAGTGACGAAGAGTGACTCTAATCTTGTTTTTTCTATACTTTATGTTAATAAAACGAATTAATAAAATACAATAAATGTTTAATTTGATCTCTCTCTTGGGGTAAAACCCAATAAGTCATTACCTCACCTGTCTAATTTTCTATTAATGTAAAAATTATGTAAACTGGACACTTTAAAATTGTTTTAGTAATTAGTCTAATATATATTCTTCCACTTCAAATACTTATTGTGACGATATTATATAAATAGCATGGGTATATTTGTCATTAAACCTTAAATGTTGAATAACTCGAAAGTTGAAATTGCATACTTATTGGGTTTGAGCACTATACCCTCGATTTTGTTTTACATTTTCTGACGTTTCGTTTTTCATCTTAGTTTTCTGTGATCTGATCACGGGTTCTGTAAAGAATCCGAAACGTCAGAAAATGTAAAACAAAATATAACCACGACAAAAATCCGTTTAAGTGTTTTATTTCAAAACGACGTTTTTTTTAGATAAATGGTAAGTACTTAAAAGTAGTTAAACATGTATGAAAGATATGAAACATTGATTAACTGTTAAGTAATCTGAAAGATTGTTTCAAACATTCAAAATATTCATCTCAACTGGATTTTAAACCCAAGACTATGATGAACAGAAGTTACGCTTTACTAGACCAACTGAGTTACCGAGACCATATCTCACTTGTGATTAACTGCACCATTATTATATAAACCTTAAAAATACACTATTTCATATTTCCCTGAACAACTTAACTTACCACAAACAAGTTTTATATCTAAACACATTTTTACTCAAATTATTTACTATTTACAACATAATTATAGTTACGTGGTAAAATGGTCCAAGTCGACTTTAACGTCCCATATAGGGACGTTAAAGTCGACTTGGATGTCAAACAGGAGCAGTAAAATGAAGAATAAAAGTGTTCCATTAAGTGCAAGTAACTCGTAAACTTATACTTAAGAGGGGCGTTGAGCAGCGGCTTTCTATACAAACGTATTCCCGTGTTTCCTCCCGGGATAATGATTTTAGAGCAACATTTTTTTTCGTAAAGAGGCCTGCTATATCTATGTCCCTTTTTTATTTTATTTAATACTAGCTGTGCCTTGCGATTTTACCCACATAGTTTCCGATCTTGTAGGAATTTCGGGATAAAACATAGCCTATGTCCTTTCCCAGGCCATTAAAGCTACCCCTGAAACCAAATTTCAAGTCAATCGGTTCAGTAGCTTAGCCTTGAAAAGGTAACAGACAGACAGAGTTACTTTCGCACTTATAAAATTGGTAAGGATCTAGCAGGCCAACACTTTTTGAAAAAAATATTTGCTCTAAAGGCACTATCCAAGGAGGAAACACGAGAATACGTTTGTATAGAAAGCTGCAGCTTGACACCCCTCTTAAGCGCGAGTAAATCGTAAACTTATACTTAAACGTAGACGATAAAACTTCGTTTATCGCTTTCAAAATTCCTTCTCGACTAATACTAAAAGTTACTCAGACTAAGTAAATATCCTGGAGTGAGGTACATATCTTGGTGACTCCTTATCAACGAATGTACACAATGGTTTGGTGTTCTTTAAGCTAATGTTGTGAGAGAAAAGGTTTAGAGGCTCGGTTTTAAAAGGTTATGTAATTTGGAAGATTGTAGTATGTATTTTAAACGAGAGACTTATTTACTTAAAAAACCTTTGTACATATGAATCCGTTTATAATTAGTTATATCCGATTTGTTTATTCCCGACATTGAATGCTCTCCTAATTCAAAATCCTAGGACAGAATTTTCTAATTAAGTTCTATTAAAGCTGGTGCCACATAATGTTTATAAATAGAAGCTAAAACTGGTATAAAGAAGCCATTTTTAATAGATTACATACAGCTTACTAGAACAAGTATCAAATATTGAAAGAAAGAACCATCAAACATTTGGTAACAGAAATCACACTGTCCTGTCATTTTTAGCAACTCCCTGTAAATGTAACCAAAACACAGCGTTGATACTAGAACGTTACTGTGACTGTACTTGTACCAATAAAAGTACAAAAATACTCAGATAATATAGACGTCTCAATGAAGTAGTTGTGCTCACCTAACATCGTCAAATTACTCAATAAGAATATGAAATCCATACAAAAGAGACTCTAAAAAGATGGTTGATAACAGTCAAGTATTGCAGTTTCTAATTCATCTGAAAGTTTCAAAAGAATTTTCCAGTAAAAAGATGTCAGTTATAAAAAAAATATCAAAAAACATCACATAACGTAAAATTGGCTTAAGTAAATCATAATTATAAATTGTACTAAAATGCATTAAAATATTTTTTCAAAATAAGAAATAATTATTCCAAATAATAGTAATCAATCAATAAACACCAACAATTAATTCACCGCCAATGAAACAGACCAGAGATTTATACTGTGACCAAATGAGATTTCCATCTTCATACAACTTCGGACGCGAGATGTGAGATTGTAATCAAAACAAAATACTCATCGCGTTTCATTCATTACACGCGAGAGCTTTAATTTTATTCACTTTTAAAAGTATGTTTGTACTTAATTTGAAATGATTCACTAGTTCAACATTATTTAAAAAGTTCGACGTTAAAAAAAGTACTTATTATAAATAATACAATTAAAAAAATAGTTTATAGTTAAAAAGCAGTAAATAAAAAACATAAGGGATGAACTTTACAGGTAGGGATATGCTTCCTTTACGTAAACACTTTGTTAATCAACCATATTTTCGACTTGTTTTCGAAACATACGTCCTTTGAAAACTTGGACAAATCTCATTTACATCCAATAGAATTTTTAAAACAGAATATATGAAAATGGTTTCATTATTTTGCTTAAAATATAACAAAAAGTATTGAAGTATAACTCACCGGAGCGCCTGCCATATCTCCGCTTATCTTCAAAGGTTCACCTCACTGTCTGTATTCGATCATCACTCAACTTTCACCAGGACATCACCCAACATGCCCGTTAACTTCAGTCATCACACAATCATCAACAAATTAGTAAATTACTAATGATCAAAGAGAATAATAAATATAATCACTACGTTTTAATCTATCTAGTTGTAATCATAACGTGCGCGCGACACAGCGATGAATGTCGAGATGAAATAAAGCTTTCGAGTAAAGCACGATCAGGTTCCCACGTGAGAGAAATGCTCGCGAACAATGGATGCTGCGCGTGCTTTGAAAGGTGGGCAAAAAGCGAATGAGCGCTACCGCGCGGCGAGCGCTCCACGCCGCCCCGCCAGCACCCGCCACCGCCAGTGTACCTGCTAACCCATTTCAAATGATCACCATTATTGGAATTCAAACCCTCTCACTATCAATTTTAAGGTGGTACCTAAAAGGTAAATATTTTTTATTTTTAAGGCTTGGCCAACTTTTATTTACCTTTTTGACACAGCTTGGTAGAGAGATTTGATGGAAATATTTTTGGGTAAAAAGGTCAGATAGTGAGAGTATGATTGCTATTTTGCAGTTTGAGATGGTTATGATTTATGGCAAGAGATGTACTGGCCATTATTATCATCATCATCATTATCAGCTCATACATGTCCTCACCGAGGGGCTCGAGCCATAAATATATTGATACTAAATTGATATTGAAAAATAATTTTGGCACAATTGACGCGACTACAAACTTTGTACCACGTTAACTCCGGAAAGTCCCTGTCTACTTTCCAAATGAATAAAAGTAAAATAATTTCATCAAATATACTTTTACTCTTCCTAGCTACCCTTAGCTTTATAGCTTGGGTCACTAATCGTTTCATCCCAAAAAACTTAAAGAACAGGATTCTTCCTGGTTATGATCATTGCCGTACGTCATTATACACTTTTACTTTTTTGTAACTCTATAATCCGGGGTTGTAATGTTATTTTTTTTATTTTATTATGTTAGAGGTGCTCTGGGAGAAATAAACCTATGAGTTATAAGTATCCATTTGTCATTTGGAAGACTAGAGTGGGTTCAAAGTAAAATATTGAGAGATTTTCTTAAGTACCTAAAAATATTAAGTTTTTTGTTTATTTGTTCCATTTTTATAACTATTTTGTGCTGTCTATTGTGTGACCTCTATATGAGGTCTGTGGGGATCATATAATGATTAAGTATCTACTTTAGTGAGGACAAATTGTTGTTGTCTTTTTATCTCTTGACTGCTTTTAAATAAATCATTTTTCCTTTAAACTTTTCTAAAAACACAGTTATAATAGTAGTAGTATTATAGTAAAATACGTCTATTCCGTTATGTTTTTCGTTTTTTTTTTAGACAACAAACTGCTAGGTTTTTTTAACATTTCCCATTTGTTAAACTGTTCATTTTGCATATATGTATTTAAGCAGTAATAATCTACAGATATGCAGTATTATACGTAATTATATAAAGTATACTTACAAAAATAACCAATAATGTTACAATAAAATGCACCCACTTATGTAAAAGCTCATCTTCCTTCCGGTCGTCGTAAAGTAAACACCGTACATAGTTAGCTGCTGAATTGTATTCGAATTAATATTGTTTAGAAGCTGTTGTGCATTACAAATACCTCATTGAAAGTGACCGGTGTTCGCAATAACCCACCACACAGTTGTTTTTGGCGAAAAGTGTAAGAATAGTAGCTTAAATTAACTCGTTTTCTACAAGATACAGTAACATTGTTCTGTTGAAGATTCAAATTTGGAAATTTCCACTGATAACTGTGAGTGCAATTCTAGATTATTATTGTTTTGAAACTGCTAATATAAAGACCACTTTTGCAAACAGAGTTTGAAAAATACATTTTGACTTTGACATATAAATATTAGCTGTCAAACCACCAACATTCAGATAAAAAATTCGTTCAATAATACCACAGAATAAACAAAATTTATAAACCACAGATTATCATAGACTAAAGTTATAAATCACAGATAATAAATTTATAAAGCACAGATAAACAAAACCACAGATCGCAATAAATAATATTTGAGTCAATTCTGGTTGGTAGTAAAAAATTAAGAAACGGGAGTATTTCAAATTTAAATATAAATAAACCTGATACATAAAATGCCACCAAAAAGTAAAACATGCTCAGGATGTCGCAGTGAGATAAAAAACAAGGATTACTTAGACTGTCCGATATGTAATAAAACCTATGATTTGTCCTGTATAAATGTTGCTGAAAAGAAATTTCGTTCTATGACTTCTGATCAAAAACAGAAATGGTGTTGTCCTGAGTGCCAAAGTAAGAGGCCTAAAAATAATGATAACAACACTCCAGTGCGCAGCCTTATGAGCTCTAGTGCAAGGCCTCAAATATCTCCGGAAAACGATGAATCGAATGTGACCATACGCAGCGGTCAGCGCCGTGGACAGGATATAAGTACAAGTCGTCTCGTTGATTCAACTAACGACCATAAGCAAGGCGGTGAATCTGAAATGAATAAGAGTTTATTGCAAACAATAAAAAATGAAATTCGACAAGCATTCAAAACTGAGATACAATCTTTAATGAGAAGTTTATTCGAATCTGAACTTAACCCAATTAGGACACAATTGGACGCAATTGAAGCATCAGCCTCGTTCACAAGCGCTCAATTTGATGAAATAACTCAAAAAATGAGCAATATGTCCCAAGAAAATAGAAAACTTCGAAGTGAGTGCGAGTATCTGCGCAATACTGTGTCTGACATGCAGATGAGGCTCAATGTGGCGGAACAACATATGAGAAACTCAAACATTGAAATACAGGGAATCCCCGAGCATAAGTCAGAAAACGTTGTCACCTTGGTAAAACAAATTGGACAGGTAGTGTCATGCAAGTTGAATGATGAAGATATTCACAGTTGCTCAAGAGTGGCTAGCCAGAACAAACAAAGTACCCGACCACGATCTATAGTCGTCAAATTAAGAAGCCCTCGTTGTCGCGACGAACTTTACTCTTCGGTCTCCAAGTTCAACAAGTCAAACCCTCAAGACAAGTTAAATTCTAGCCACGTGGGTATTGCCGGTGAACGGGTTCCAATATATGTTACTGAGCACCTCTCTCCTGCAAATAAAGCACTTCATGCCATGGCTCGCCACAAAGCAAGGGAATTGGGCTTTAAGTACGTATGGGTCCGTAATGGCCAAATATTCATGCGTAAAGACGACTCTTCGCGATTCATTCATGTTAAAAATGAGCACACTCTTAATGTTTTAACCTAACTAGCTTTAATTGTATTTGTTTTATTATATTCATTATTAATGTTATAAATGGCTTCTCAAAGATTGTCAATATACTACCAAAATAGTCGCGGTCTGAAATCTAAATTTATGGAAATGTATAAAAATATATTATGTAATAATTACGACATCATTTGTCTAAGTGAAACTTGGCTTGATGACGATATCCAATCGGCAGAATTCATAGATGATCGCTACGTCACTTACCGTCGTGATAGAGATATGGTCTTTAAAACTAAATATAAAAAAGCACACGGTGGTGGTGTATTAATCGCTGTTAAGAAAACAATATACTCTGAAAGCAGAACAGATTGGCAATCGTCAGTCGAGGATATATGGGTCCGAATCAAACTTAGAAATAAGTGGCTAAATTTATGTACAGTATATCTTCCTTCCTATTTAGATATTGATCATTTTACACAATTTTTAGATTCTTGTGAAACAGTAATCTCAAGCTCCACTACTGATAAGTGCCTTTTCGTAGGTGATTTTAACCTAGAGGATATTAAGTGGACAAACAGTTCAATTCTTGAATACCATTCCTCCAAATCAATATATTTTTCTGATTTTTTCCAAAGCAATAACCTCATACAATATAATAACATTCAAAACCATAACCACAAAATTTTGGATCTTGTCCTAGCTCAGCAATCACTTAAATGCACAATCGTTAAAGCACAAGAAATAAGCAGAATTGATACACATCATCCACCATTAAGTTTAGTAATTGAATGTGAAAAAGTTCATACAACAGATATTAATAAGATTGAAAAATATTTATTCAATAAATCTAATTACAAAGCGTGCGTTGATGACCTAAATCAAATAGACTGGGATCTGCATGCCACTGATTTAAACTGCAACGATTTTGTGCATAAATTTTACGATTTACTATGGATTACTATAAATAAACACACCCCTAAAACAATGAGAAGAACACAAATATACCCTCTTTGGTTCCCCAGATCACTTATTAAACTTTTCAAAGAGAAAGATAAATATCACACAAGATACTTGAAGTATGGAAATCCGCGAGATAGTGATTGTTTTTCCCTACTTAGAGAAAGAACAAAAAAAGGGTTTCAAAGTTGTTTCCAAAGCTATATATCTAAACTAGAGAACAATTTAAATCGTGACATCAAAGCTTTCTGGAGATATACAAAGTCAAAAAAAGAATCTAATATTTACCCTAAGCACATGTATTACAATAACGAATACTCCGATAATGGTTTTGGCATAACTAATTTATTTGCAAAATATTTTTCCTCGGTTTATAATATTAACAAAAAAACCAAATTTGAAATAAATCAGAGTAAGTCCAATAACATACTATTCAAAATTGAGCTTACCAAAAGTGAAATTATGCAATCGTTACAAAAGTTAGATGTAAATAAAGGTGCTGGATCAGACGGTGTACCTCCACTGTTCATAAAGAAGTGTGCATCGGCACTCATTACGCCTTTGTCTCTGGCCTTTAATAAATCACTCTGTGAGGGGAGTTTTCCAGATCTTTGGAAGATGACAAAAATTGTTCCCATATACAAATCTGGTAGTAAGGAAGATATCTGTAACTATCGCCCAATTAGCATTTTGAATTGTTTTGCGAAGATTTTTGAATCATTAATTTTTAATCATTTGTATCACCTCTTCAAACCAATTATTAGTGAAAATCAGCATGGCTTTGTTGCTTGTAGATCAACAGCAACAAATTTACTTACATATACTAATGACATCTCCAATACTTTTGACAAAAAAGGGCAGTTAGATTGTATTTATACCGACTTTGCCAAAGCCTTCGATAGAGTAGATCATTATATATTATGTATTAAAGCAAAAAAACTAGGAATACATGGATCTCTGCTGCGTTGGCTAGAATCATATTTACTTAATAGGAACCAGTTGGTTGTTGTACATGGTTATGAATCAGTGCCGTTTGAGGCAGAGTCTGGGATACCCCAAGGCTCAAATCTTGGACCATTATTATTTAATATTTTTATTAACGATTTACTCGACCAATTCTCCAGCAACTGTCTTGCATATGCAGATGACTTAAAAATTTACCGTAAAATACAAACTTTAGAAGACTGTCACGTCTTGCAGTCGGATATTAACAAATTAACTGATTGGTGCAGAGATAATAATATGTCACTAAATATTGAAAAATGTCAATGTATTACATTTACTAAAAAGAGAAATCCTATAACATTTAATTATAAAATAAATAATACAGAACTAGGTCGAGTAACTGCAATAAGAGATTTGGGAGTAATGATGGATTCCAGACTCTCCTTCAAACAACATTACGACACCGTAGTAACGAGAGCAAAAAGGACACTGGGATTTATAAACAGAGTATCGCGTCCGTTTAGACATCCAGCTAGCATACTTACCCTTTACACCTCCCTTGTGCGAAGTATAGTTGAATATTGTAGTGTGGTTTGGTCTCCTTATTACGATGTCCATATAACTAAATTAGAATCAGTTCAGAAAAAATGTGTAAATCAGATTTGTCGACGTTTTAAATTACATAGAGAATTAAGTACTTACGAGGATAAATTAGCTAAGTTTAATTTAAAAAAACTCCATATAAGACGCAAACTTACTGATCTAAGCACTTTGTATAAAATTATTAACTCTAAGCTAGATACAACACTCCTATCTCATATTTCATTTAAAACCCAAAATAGAACAAACCGTAGACAACATTTGTTTTCATTACCAACAACTACAAACAATGTATCATTATTTAGCCCAATATCTAGAATGTGTACACTCTATAATGAATTAAATAAAGATTTAGATATTTTTCATAACAGCATAATACAGTTTAAAATAATATCAACAGCCTTGCTTACAGATACACCCATAGTTATTTGACCTATCAATAGATTGTATTCAAATGTTGTGCACGGTTGTAATCGATGTACAAATTTACTATTGTCTACTTATTTCTTTTTAATATTTATTGTTTTTTGATTTGTATGTTGTAACTGTGCCAAATTAATAAAATAAAATAAAATAAAATAAGCTCCAGAAACATCCCATCTCTTAGTATTCCATACAACTACATGATACAGTGAAACTGTTCAATTTGAAACTGCAACAAACGCGTATTATTTACTAAATAACTGACTTTCGCAAATATTTGGCGTTATTCTAAACACGTTCGTAATTCGAGGTGACTTTTACTTCAACTACACTTGTGTGTAAACTTACGTAATATTAAACTAATATGCGAATATTATTGAAGCATATTTGGAGCTTAAAAATTCATTCATCATCAGCTCATATTATAATGTCCCCACCGAGGGGCTCAAGCCTACCCTGAATCAGGTTTAGGCCTTAGTTAACCACGCTGGCCAAGTGCGGGTTGGTCGACTTTGAAAGCTCAATATCAATTATTAGCTCGGAGCTAATAAGCTCATTATTATCCATTTATTCAAATAAATATATTAAAAATATAAAGTCATAAAGGATTCCATACAAAAGACATCAACGCGCCGCGGTACACAATCGTGAAAGTACTCGCTTTCGTGAAAAGGTTTGTGTCTTGAAAAGAGCAGAATTTGTTAAATGATTCATTTTTATAATAGTTTATTTGTTTGGGTTTCATAGAAAGTGCTTTTTTTTACGAAAAAGTTATTGTATATGCAAAAGAAGATTCAAAATTAAAGTTCTACAGATCATGATTTTGAATTGATACCAAAATCTTTCAGTTCTGTCAACTCTTTTCTTACTCCACTTCATTTTTAGGATATAAATATTTTTCAGGTTTGACATAATAAAGGACAGACAGACAGGGATTACCCTGTAATATGCGAATCTATATATGATTTACCTAAATATTAACTGGGTACGTACTTACTCATACATATTAAGGCAATTGCACCACAAATATTAATCTAAGATATATGAATAAGAATGTACACCACATACATTACCGTGATAGTCTCACCTGCTTGTAAAAAGTGAATGAAAATCAAACAATGGTCGTGGAGAGTCGCTCCCACACCTCGGAATCAAGGTCAAATTTGTCTGGCAAATCATCCAAATACACCACAAAGGAACACAGAAAAAGAAACCATATTTTTACTCGTATAGAGTCTATAATCGCTCGGTGTAGTTGTCATACGATTGCAGTTTATCTCGCGGCGTCCCAAGGTAAGAGTCTGAGACCGTTCCCGCTGGTTATTGTCTTCATCGGAACACGCTTCTTTAATTACTACTTCCGCATAAGAAAGCCACAGAATTAGAAACATTCATTGATATTGACTTGATAAAGTAATTAGGTTTTTTTATTAAGTAATTACTAATGTATTTTATTTGATTTACATTTAACGATTTAACATACAATCTTTTTATTCATATTTAATAATCTCAACAATTTATGGAATGGTTGTTGTGTCATATTGTCAAAAAACGATTCCGACGATTTGAGATCCTCCTAATTTTTTCAAGTCGGTTAATAAAGGGTTGGACCTCCCTCTCTCTCCCTTATTTAAGTGGTATAACAACAAATCTTAATCTTAACAACTCTTAGTATAGTGAGGAGGAATTGGGGAAGCGTTATAACTACGCTTCCCCAATGCGTATTGATGAAACTCGAACTATTTTTGGAAAATTTGTCAACATGCATAGCTCGACCCAATGGAACCTGGGACTTCAGGCTTGGCAGGCAGATGCAGAAAGCACTAGACCTTCGAAACGTTACTACAATTTGTGTTGAAATAGTAACAAACATCTTTGTAAAGTAAATTGCCACATTATTGAATGTTCTGAAGAATAATGTGATGTGATAAACCTGCACATTATGTAGGTCTTGTATTTACTGATGCAGACACGTAATGAGGACAAACACAAGATGCAATGAATGTACTACATCTTCAAGTTTACGCAACTTTTGATAATGTATTCTTATATCAAAATGTTGTAATAAATACTTATGTACTTTTTTCCATCACTTCAATGTAATTACTCTATAGAACTAGCTGCTCTGCGTATAATCGTACGAGCCCAATTATTTTGTGTTCAAAATTTTCTTTTACACTTCGTCCTTTCCTTACTGTAATGAACACAGCTTTAAAGAATGTGGTTCAGATATACCGTGTTCAAAGGAAATAGCGATTTATTTCTTAGATCATAATATGTATTACACAAATATTTTTATTAATTAGCTTTAAACTAATTTATTTGCAAGAGGTTTTCCTTTAAGAGTTTTTATATCCTTTATCATGAACCTCTTTATACTAGAACGAGGATAAATGTCAAACTGAACCATAGATATTCTCTGGTCAATGTTGCTTCAGACATTACTTTGTACGTTTGAATGAATAAACTAATTTTATATGCATTTATATTAGAATGTTTATCTTTATTAACTAATGTTTTATATTCGGGCGCAATAAAAACATACCAAGTGCGTCGTGTAAACGAAACTTCTTACTTAGTTAATGCTTTGCCCGAAACTGACAGTCGCCTGTACAACATCGTGTTTCTCGGTAATGAGAGCACGGAGAGAAATGAATTTGTTCACGATAACAGGCGGTTTACCTGGCGACCGAACTCCAACACGTTGAAGATAATCGACGATGATGGGTACATGTCCAAGTTCAATGTAACAGAGGAGGACATCAAGAAAATACGTGAGGATTACTTCCGCAAATACTACGAGTCTACGAAGAAACCCCCAATGTTAAGCCTTTTGCCTGAAAAGAAGACGTCCCTGTACACGAATTTTGTCGAGCCTATTGATGTAAATGCAACATTATTCACGACGGAAAACAACTTGCAGTTCGCACGCAAATTGGCGTCGATTTTGATAAATGAAGTGCGTTACGGTAAGCTATTTTCGAAGCCTATAAAAAAACGACACAGGAAAAGAAGATTTAATAAAAAGAATAAAAAACCTTTAAACTCGTATAAAAATATGAAATGTTAATGAATTTATTTAATTTTAACAAAGAATTACATATTTTTTAAGTGTAAATACGTCTTTTTTAACTAACCTCTTCTATCCTCTAGCAATAACAAGCACAATACAGGCTCTTTATATCGGCTGTATAAACTGTTTACTATTAATAAAAGCATTATTATTAGATTTGTACGTGTAATAGTACGACTGTATTTGTAAGCGAGAAGTTTTCCCAAATTTGAGCTCACTAAATTGATTTCTATGAGTTTTTTAGCTGTTTACATCAGTAGTTCAAGAAAAAAATGCTTCTCTCTAATTTTGAAGATGAGTACTGGCACAAATAATGTATTTTTCAACACACTTGCTCATAAAGGGGCTCTTATTTGTGCAAAAACAGTTGAATAATGACACGTTTTATTCACTAGTGAGTTATAGATTGTTTTTTTAAATTGATTTCATTTAAAAAAAGTTTCGATACCAAAAAAATTGTGTCCATACATTTTAAAAACAAACTTCAACTATGTTTCCTTACTTTTGGTAGGTCTATGGTCGATTCCATTCATTCATTCATTCGATTTTTTTAATAAGTATATTCTTTTAGTCTTTGGCCGATCACCATAGTTGTGTTGGATGCGCGCGAATAGAAAAACTGTTTATTTATTAGCGAAAAATGATAATTTCTTCGCAAATGTGTTGAAAAACGTTGTATGGTACACGCGTGTATTGATGATTACTATCCTCGGCTATCTTCAGACCCTCGCCTGACGGCTCGGGCCTCAATAGCGCCTCGGAAGTAATCACCAACTTACCTCGCTTGTACCATAAATAACTAATATTATCCATCATATTTTTCATATGCCTAAGTGAGTAAATAACACAAACTAATTATTGCTTGCATAAATTATATTTCATAGAATATGTTTAATTAACAACTTAAAATAAGTAATGTAACAAATAAAGCGATATGGGTTAAATATTGTTGCTATAATGAAATATGTTATTAGTAACTATTTATAATTTTAATTTTACTACTTATTGAAATAATCAGTGTGGACTAACATTATCAATATTTACTAACATATCACTACAATCTGAAATATTCACAATTATTCCGTCAATCAAATGTTAGTTCAATATTACATTAATAACATTGTTGCAAAGGACTTTCTTTGCTATTAATATCCATTAGAGTTTACATACTTTTAAATTCATTCTTATCATACTCTCTAAAGTTTTTTAATAAATGAATAAACAAAAAAGTCTTAACTAAAATATAAGATCCAGAATTCCAAATGCAAAGCCAATTTCATTGTAATAAGTGTGCATTACATTATTACTACAGCAAAGTCGCTTCCGCGTCTGTCTGTCCCTATGTATGCTTAGATCTTGAAAACTACATACCGGACTTTGATGTGTTTTTTTAAATCGAAAAAGTGCTTCAAGTTAAAGGTTTTTAACATAATTTTATCCCCGGTCACGTCCCACGGGAGTGGGAACTACGCGGGTGAAGCCGCGGGGCACTTCTAGTCCAATATAATATACATTACTGCTCATCATTTAGCCACGCTGAATATTGGATAATATAATGCGCACTAAAGTGCGCACAGCGTGGCTAAACTTGTACTTAGCACTAATTTTTAGTTTGGATTAAAATCCAAACTAAAAATTAGTGCTAAGTACAAGTATAAGTGGTCGTACACACTTTAGAAGTCGGACTAAACACCGACGTCGCAGGACAAGTGTAAGTGTAAGAAATATAAGTCGAGTTCGAAGTCACATACACGCACAAATAATAAGTCTGACATGTCGTGTCTGAGGTGTCTGCAAACCTGCCTGCCGCTGTACAAGTGAACGTGGTACTAGTAGTACAATTGTAGTCCGATTCGCATAAAGTCGTGTTCGGATCGAAGAACGTATCGTCAGGGCATGTGTACGTAGTCTCTACAAAGGTTCCGTTGATTTCCACACATTCAATGTAAGTCGAGCAGTTTGTAGAGCTGGGATCGGCGATGTAACCGTCTGCGGTACACACAGATGTAGTTGTCGTTGTAGTTGAGGTATCATTGCATGTGTAGCTGCTTGATGAGGTACATTGCGCTGTGTTAGGATTAAACACTGATGTTGTAGGGCACACGTAGTTGTATGACAGGTACGAGGTGGTGCTGCTATCGTACACGCAGAGAGTGTAGTTCTTGCAGTCTGAATCGGAGATTGCGAACCTTCCAGCGCCTGTTGCGGTGCAGTTCACCTGGGCATCGACTTGCAACGTGATGCATAACGTCTGTGAACAAATAAAGATTTAAAGATACCTATAAGTAAGTATGTACTAAATAAGATGGAAAGATTTGATTAATCGTTTGTATTGAATAGGCTTCGGAACTACTGGACCAATTTAGAATTATGGTAGACATTACTTTTATCCCCATGAGATTGGGATTAACGCTGGTAAAATCGTAGGACGCTGCCAGTTTACTATAAATATTTGCCCGCAGGACATGAACATTTTCATGGTGCATTTTTGTTATGTTCATATGCAAAATCTTATAAAGTCCGATGGTAATACCAAACAACCGATTCCCGCAGGTCCGCTCCCTGACCATTTAACACCCTCCTCTCTGTACTTTCACACCTCTCTATGCTTTAATACAATATCCAAACTCACCATAAAGGCGACGATTATCGCCTGACACCCCTTCATGATCCTTCAATTTTAACACCAAGTCTCACCACAACCAAACATTACACTATAAATAAAAATTTACAAAATTGAGAGATTTTATACTTTAAGCTACAATTAAGCGATTATCCTCCACATTAGTGGATAATCTTTATAACCTACTTATCTCAATTGTCATTGTATTGATTTCCTTAATCTTCTCGTAGTATAATCCAACAATCCATATATTGGTACAATTCAACGTCTTTAAGTAATTTAGAGGTGTTTTAGTGCAGTTGTAATATTTTTTTGGACATAAAACATCACAGTAAGGAGGAATATACGTAATAACTGTGCTGATATCATCAGTGACAGAGAAAGACATTTGCCCTGCAGTCGGTTTTCCCAGGTTGATACTTTACTTTAGGTAAAACATATAAGATTACAATTAGCATATAATATTAACATATAAGTTACTGCATCATTCATCAGGATTTGTCTCTAATTGTGACGAAATGCAAGGTAGGACGTCAGTAGGATTGAAACACGATTGATGAAACACTAAAAGCAGGTATGATATTTCTGTATCAACCCCAATATTCATTTGTATTCCCCTAGAAATCCTTAAATTGTAGACATATCTTTCTACAAATTAAATTAAAATCAACGTGACATATTTTTCCTTATCATTCTTAATCTAGTACATAAGAAAGCACGAAATAAATCCTACCCAACCTTTACCCAATATACTCGTATAGGTACTTAAACATATTATACAGGGTGTCCCGTTAGTAGTGGACCAACGGGATGTGGGGGATAGGGGAGACCGTTACCTACCAGAATCACCAAAATTTATTGTCCTAGGCCTCATAGTTTTGAAGTTATAACGTTTTTTAGTAAGTAGGTGAAATTATCGTACTATGTGCACATTTTTCTTAATTCTACAAAATCTATTACTTATTTTGATGTTATTTTTATTCAAGGGCGTTAAGAATACATAGGTTTTTGTAATTTAAATCATTTTTTAGTGTAGTTATCATTAACATTAAAATTAATCAACGAAGCAAGTGCAATTGTTAAATTTCAAAATACTCTAAGTGGTATTTGAGCTGAGCTGGTGTAAAAAAAATGTATTGTAGCCTTGTGGCACTTTATTTTAAAAACATCTACATATCATAAGGATTACAAAAACGTATAACACTGTGGTTTCAAATGAGTAGTTTTTTTATTTTAACTAATATCAACGTAAAAGGGAACTTTTGAGAGAAAACAAAAATTCATTGCTAACTATGGAAATTCGTTTATTACTCTATTTATTTTTACATTAAGGGTTCAAAATGCTTTTCTTTAGCTCTTGTGCATTAAAACAACTTCGTATAAAGTCTTTTTGTAAAATTTTTTGGGCTCTTTGATGTATTTTTATCAATTCAGCAACATGATTGAAATTTTGTGATAACTCTCTTTTTATCAGAAATATTTGTCTCATAAACTGCTTCTTTGAGGAAACCCCATAGAAAATAATCCAAAGGATTCAAGTCGGGAGATCGTGGCCTATTTCATGGCCGATCGCTGGCCATGAAATAGTACCTTCGCGTCCAAACCATCGATTTGGAAACGTCTCATTCAAAAATTCAGTCACTTACCGTGAATAGTGGGCAGGTTCACCTTCGTACTGTAACATTCGTACGTGCTTCTTAACTTAACGAAGATGTTGGTTATGCACAAGGCCTGAAACTGCGCGGAACCACATACTCTCGCGTACTTCTTAACTTTATTCGAAGATGTTGGTTATGCATAAGGCATGAAACTGCGCGGGAGAGAATGTGGTTGCAGTACGAAGGTGAACCTGCCCACTATTCACGGTAAGTGACTGAATTTTTGAATGAGACGTTCCCAAATCGATGGTTTGGACGCGAAGGTACTATTTCATGGCCAGCGATCGGCCATGAAATAGGCCACGATCTCCCGACTTGAATCCTTTGGATTATTTTCTATGGGGTTTCCTCAAAGAAGCAGTTTATGAGACAAATATTTCTGATAAAAAGAGAGTTATCACAAAATTTCAATCATGTTGCTGAATTGATAAAAAAACATCAAAGAGCCCAGAAAAGTTTACAAAAAGACTTTATACGAAGATGTTTTAATGCACAAGAGCTAAAGAAAAGCATTTTGAACCCTTAATGTAAAAATAAATTGAGTAATAAATGCATTTCCATAATTAGCAATGAATTTTTGTTTTCTCTCAAAAGTTCCCTTTTACGTTGATATTAGTTAAAATAAAAAACTACTCATTTGAAACCACAGTGTTATACGTTTTTGTAATCCTTATGATATGTAGATGTTTTTAAAATAAAGTGCCACTAGGCTACAATACATTTTTTTTACACCAGCTCAGCTCAAATACCACTTAGAGTATTTTGAAATTTAACAATTGCACTTGTTTTGTTGATTAATTTTAATGTTAATGATAACTACACTAAAAAAATGATTGAAATTAGAAAAACCTATGTATTCTTAACGCCCTTGAATAAAAATAACATCAAAATAAGTAATAGATTTTGTAGAATTAAGAAAAATGTGCACATAGTACGATAATTTCACCTACTTACTAAAAAACGTTATAACTTCAAAACTATGAGGCCTAGGACAATAAATTTTGGTGATTCTGGTAGGTAACGGTCTCCCCTATCCTCCACATCCCGTTGGTCCACTACTTACGGGACACCCTGTATACTTAGATAGATATTATGTAGATACTAGAGTCATATAGTGTGTATGTTGTTATGAGTACCTATACCTATACCTATACGTACTTGTTTCGGAACTCGTGAAACATATCAGGGTAATGTTTGCATGAGCACATGGAACTAGTTATCTTATTTAAATATTCTAGGGATGTGCACACTCACGATAAAAGTATTTTTTAATGTAAGATATTACCTACGTCGTCGTGTGAAAAAGTAATTAAACAAATACTTATGCGTTATCAAATTACCTAAAACGATCATAAATATGTAAATTAACAATAAATTTGAAATAGGATTTAACAATTTAACAACAATGTGAGTGAATGAGTGTGTGCGTAGTTTCTGATACCCTAGATACAAGTTTCGAACTTAGGGGTCAGATACTATAATGAGATGATGTAGTGAATGATTATGTTATGTTTAATATTATTGTCAGTTATATTTGTACAATTATATTTTTAAATGAATTTCAATAAAAAGGATTTAAAATACCAACTTACTATATCCTAGTATCCTAAAAAATCTTAAGTTTATATGTTTTGCTTGTTGTTTAAATATTTCTTAAATATTTCTACGTGATAGCTCAATCACGAGAAAACGGCTTAACTAAGGCTTAACCGCGTCTTATCGGATTTGTATGACATTTAGTACTCAATTTATTGCATTGTGTTGCCAAGTTTTTAAAACAAAAAAGGCAGGAATCATTTTCTATGCTTTACACACTATTTCGGGCCACTTTGGCCCCTAATTACTTAAAATTATCAGCCATTCAAGACTCTCCTACTGAACAGATGTCCCGGAGTGATGAGTACAGAACAGTATTGTATTCTTGCTGTTTCTGTTAGGGGCAGGCGTGTTGCTTACTTACTATCCGTTGACCAGCTCGTTGGTCTTGTCACTTGATCAAAAAAAATGTATAAAAAAATCTATTTGACTTGCAATTTCGCGTCTAAGATCATATTTTTAATTAGAAAAAATCAATCAACTAACTTGAGAATCAGACTTATCCTTTTTGAAAAACATTTAATTACCTACTCATTTGTTTTTCAAAAAGAATATCGATAATTTTCCTATTATTTTCCCATCACCATGGAATAGTTAGTCGTATAATAGTTGCCTCTCATTCTTTGTTTTTATCTCCACATCATATCAGAGAGCATTAAAATAAAGTAACACACTCTAAAAACAAAGCCATAAAACAAGTGAGTAATACATTTCAACAGGAGTTTTATAATAAATACTTTGTAAACGGTATTTTAGTTAACATTTCTGTGAGATACGCTTGGTGGACTGTTTCCAAAATGACGCACGTTTGTGCTGTTCTCATACTTTTGATGGTAAGTTGCTAAGAACGAAATATGGTCCATAATTGTTCAGGTTATTATATTAATAATATGTTTTTTAAAATGTTTTGAATTGTATGCTACTCTATAAACAATCATTTACAACAATAGATATTTATTTATTTCATATTCACACAAAAATGGAGGAGCAACTTAATGTTAGGTAGCATTTTCTGCCAGTCCCCAATAAATGTGAGAAAAATTGGTGGGTTTTGCGTCAATATTCTTCAGTCTTACTGCTGTGCCAATGATTGGATTAGGTTAATCTTAAGTTTATATGTACCATGTACCTATTCATTATTCTGTGTTTATACCTACACGTAAGAAGTCGAACCCGCTGTTTTTACGCTAAGATCTTTTAAACTACCTACAACGGTTTTTAAAACAGTTTCAGCGATAGATAAGTACAGAAAGTTTCGTAAATCACATTGGATTTGAGATTAGCGAGTAATCAAAAAGAGTCTTATCTGTCTATAATAATTAAATTAGGTAAAGACTTATGTTCTCTAAATAGCTAAATAAGTAACCTGTTAATAATAATTGGGTAAGTATAGATTTATGTTATCTAAATAGTTAGGTACACATGTTACCAAAGTTTCATTAAAGTCAGCTTTAACTTCTTAATATTTACCCACACTTCAAATCTGCTAAGTAATAAATCTGATAAGTACTAGTTTTAACTGAAAAACTATTAAGTATGACTTATTATTAGCAGACCAATTTCCTACCCTTGGGTAATATGTTACCCAAGGGTATGATTCTTCTCTGCACCTTGTCATTTGTCAAACAACTGCATTTTTCGTAGTCTCATTAAGCTTAAATAGATATAATTAGGTATGTAGGTTCATGTTTGGTGCAGATGTTCCATAAAACCAAGAATAAAAACATAAGACACTTTAGATCCTAAAATTATTAGGCTTTACGCAAGTAAAACCGCGGAGCATTGTTATGTAGTTGATCGTATTGTTAAACAAAAGTTTATCTCGGGTTAGTAATAAACTAGATGAAATTGAGATTTTCCCCATACACTTAGGTATTTATCTCATTTAGATAAGAGAAAATAAAACAATTTATAGCATTAAACCTTTTAATTACAGGGATTATGGCACTGTGTGAGCAAGGCCGCAGAATGTTCTAGTCGTGGAAGATTTCCAAATAATGACGCAGAGCAATGCAGAGGTTATACTATGTGTTTATTGGGGGGATCATCCATCTACACACAGTATAAATTGACGTGTCCCGCAGGCTTCGTGTACAGCCATGTCGATCAACAATGCACTAACGTGACCTCATACCAATGCGTTCCCAATTACACATGTAATACTACTGGAAATTTCGAGAATACAGAAAGCGAAGACTGCAAATCGTACATCGCCTGCATCAGTGGAATCAATGAAATTGCTACAGCGAGACAAATTGAATGCCCTCCTGATCAACTTTTTAGTCCGATTGAAAGTGCTTGTGTAAATAGCACAAGTTATGAGTGTAGCAAAAGTATAAAACCAGATGAAAATATTAATAATACTTTTGATCTTTCGATTGGTAATAATGAAACTGTTCATGGGACTGTACAGTTTTCCATAAGTGGTGGGGAGGCTATTGTTTGGTCCAAATGTGTCAATGTTATCTCAATTGTAGTAATCTTATGTTGTTTATTTTAGTGTTTTCTAAATATTGTGTAATTTTAAAATGTAATGTTTATTTATAAGTAGATTATGTTCTTACTTACAAACTTATTAAGTAGATATTTTATGAAACCTATTATAAGTAATTTTAAGAGTTTTATATTTAGTTTACTTACCTAGTGGTAGTATCTTCCTTCTATGTCCTCCATCCTACCTATACCTATGCGTTATTAGTAAATAATTACTTATACATTTTAGTAGGTACCTACATATGAGTAGGTACCTACTAAAATGGATTTGCAAATAATTGCGCTTAAATAGACCATAAATCGACCTATTACCTACAATACAATTCAGGTATACTTAGTATAGGTAAGTATGTCAATTACAACTTTTAACTCGAAATTCTTCCTGTTTCAACGAAGTATAATATCGGCGTAGAACAGCAGATAGTACTTAATCGATTACATGTAGGTATGTGAAAACGAACAACGAAATAAGTAAGTACTTACTTAATAAATATTTATCCTTGGTTATAATGGTAAATACCTAATTCATTGATAATAAAGTGGGTACAAGGCTATTCATCGATTTCGAAACTTGTAAAGATCGTAATAATGTGTACTTTAAGTAATTTTTTATTCGTAGCCCTTCTGAAAAAAGACCCGATATATAAAACCGTCGAGGTAATGTATGGAATCTATATGCGCCACGGATATTTGGGGGATATGTACAACCTATACCTCGGGGCGCTCTAGACCCAGAGGAGATGCAGATTTGCAGAAGAGTAAAACACTGGTCGTGTCGCGAAAGAATCCAATTAGACTCTCGCAATCCCAGCCCAAAGAGCTGAAATGGCTCCATGAGGTTTTAGTGACTATTCCGTAACCCGGTGGCTGAGTCTTACATACGAGTTTGTGTTGTACCAAGGAAGTATGTAAAATATATTTGACACATTTGACAAAAGTCACTGTCGATAAAACAATTGACATAAGAATTATTTGAAAGGCGAATGGAATTTTGAGGTTAAGTTATAATCATTGAAAGAAATGAACTTAACAAAATAATAAAATAAAATTACTAAAATTAAATAATAAACTTAAATTTTGAATGATAAAGTAATTAAATTATAAACCCGTTATAATGTACTCAAACATAGTTAATCAAAAGTAAGAGCAGAATTTTATTTCATAACACTGGACCAAAATATTACTAGAAAAACATTAATATTATTGTTTATTTTGTTCTAATAGGCATTGGAAAAGATTGTCAAACCTGTGCCGCCGCCTTAGTACTCTAGAAGGACAGAAACTGCCTCAAACTAGCGTGTCTTCAGATGGTATATCACCGCCTCCTAGAATCCATAGATCATCTACCGACATCCTTCAAGCACTAGCGGCTACTGTTGGACCTGACCCTACTGCTGCCCATTACAAGTACGTGTAGTCTTTTAACATTTATTCCAAAAAGTTTTATGTGGAGATTCACGGAATAGAATGTAATTTACTATTTAATTTAACTGTAAACAAAACATAACCTTTACATTTTATGAATTATTATTTTTTGCAAATCTAGGTATGAAAGTATGTGTACAGAATGAAATAAAATTGATTATCACATTCAAGTATATTCTCTGGACACTAAACTTAAGAGAAGCGACTCTACAACTCTAGTTTGATTTACTAGACAAAAGCAAAATAAGTATTATAAATTAACATAAAAAAAAGGTAGCACTCCGGGAGTGCCGGCAGAAGTGAAAACTTCAATATTAACGTTGTGTTTAATTATAAGTATAAAAGTACTATCATTTATGAGGTAGAATACAATGTTTATTTATTGCGCTATCGTACACAAATATGACAATTTATATGTTGTTATTTATAATATTATATCGTTATTTAGATTGGAAGTTTCGTATTCCAGTAATACAACGGATTACAATCGCTGATTGTCAAACTGACTGGTTTGAATGACATTACTAAATAGATACAAAGCAAAGAGGTTGTTTACGATCTTACGCTTTTTCGATCAGCATCACGTGACCCTGACGCGAGTTTGAAAGTTTTTACCCATACAAAAAAAGTGCTCAGCGCCGCTAAAGAAGTTTTCACTTCAAAAACAATATTGATATTTAATTAATTATCTAACCACATTTATAGGTTAAAAGCATTTTTAAGTATCACTATACCAATAAAACCTCAAAACACCTAATAATCCCAACATTAATTTAAAACTAAAACATTCCAGATACCACGATGATCCATACCTCATACCGTTATCCAACTTCCGTAAGCGAGCCTATGCCCTCTCAGCCGAAGCCGGCCGGAAGGCAGCCACTTGGATCCGAGACGAGCACGCTGAATGGTTCACTACTAGAGAATGGGACCCCCAGAGCAAGTTGAAGACGCCATACTTCAACGCCGACCCCCATATAGATGCGTTCAAACCTAAACCTATTTACAATGATGAGAGTAAGGTAATTAATCTATTGAGTTTTAGAGTATTTTAACTAAAATTTTAATCAATTAATCCTACTAATGCGAAAGTTTGTATGTTTGGATGTTTGTTCCACTTTCATGCAAAAACTACTGTATCGATTTTGATTTGTGGTACAGATGTTCCTTACAACTAGGAATAACACATACGATACTTTTTATCCCGAAATTCCCATGGGATTGTGTATAAGTAATTGTATGTTTTATTGTAACTTTTTGTAGTCACAAATCGTACCCATAGATGGCGCTGTTACTTAATTTTTTTAACACGATGGTGAATTGTGCCGAGATTGTATGATACTACGAGCTACGCATGCGCACGGGAGCGGGTACTACGCGGGTAAAACTGCGGGGTGCTGCAAGTGGTTAATAATATTAAAACAATAAATTATGTAAAACAAAGTTGCTCCTGCTTAGATCTTTTAATTAAACTATGCATTGGATTTTAATGCAGTTTTAGCAATAAATAGAGTAATTCAAGGGAAAGGTTTATATTCTTCTAATATCATAAATGTGACAATTTTAAATGGAAATTGATATATTTTTATCAATAAATTCTAGGTAACAGAGGAAGATCTAAAATACACAATACAAAACGCGTTAATAGAAGATTCAGTTAAAGTTTTCCAACTGCTCGGAGGTGTGGACAATGTGAATGAGGAGTTGAAGTTACAGTTCCTACAATTATTATGTTTCTATAATGAGAAAGAACCGGATTCTCTGGACTGGTTGGAAGAGAGGTGGTTTGCGGCAACTACTAGGGAAAGGCACTCTGCTACTTGGAAGTAAGGATTTTAAAACTATACACAATCAAGCAAGTTATACTATACTTAATAATATGGAGATGCTGAT
This sequence comes from Timandra comae, assembly GCA_958496195.1. NCBI lineage: Eukaryota > Metazoa > Arthropoda > Insecta > Lepidoptera > Geometridae > Timandra > Timandra comae. The sequence goes on from OY292359.1 coordinate 10,948,912, forward strand.
TTTATATTGCTGTTTGTTTATATATTTAAACTAGCTGTGCCCCGCGGTTTCACACGCGTAGTTCCCGTTCCCGTTCCCGTGGGAATTTCGGGATAAAAAGTATCCTATGTCCTTTTCCTGGTTCTTATCTACCTCCCCACCAATTTTCAGCCAAATCGGTCCAGCCGTTCTTGAGTTATAAGTGGCGTAACTAACACGACTTTCTTTTCTATATATAGATTGTGTTTGACCCACAGTTTTGCCTAAAGAGTTGTTCAATAGTAAATTGTTTAATAGCACCTACAGTCTTACCTGCTATTTATAGTTTTCTTGAATTATCTGTGTGCTAAATTTCAGTGTAATCCACAAACAAGTCTAAACAAGCCTATCATTTTTTAGTTCAAAATAAAAAATCTTATATTTTTAGCATTTGTTTAAAGAAAACTTATTTTTCCAGAATTGGTGGGTTAGCTGATAAGATATTCACCTCTATGGAACCCAAAACACCAGAAGCATACTGCGCTATTATACAAGGAATGGCGAAATACTATCAGGTAATTTTTTATACAAAAATCTCTTTCTCATCACTTATAACTTGTACTCTTTCAATTTCAAAATATAAATATAAATTATTTATAAAACTAGCAGCGCCCCGCGTTTTCACACGCGTAGTTCCCGTTCCCGTGGGAATTTCGGGATAAAAAGTATGTAGTTCTTTCCCGGACCATAAGCTACCCGTGTACCAAATTTCAAGTCAATCGGTCCAGTAGTTTAGCCGTGAAAAGGTTACAGACAGACAGACAGAGTTACTTTCGCATTTATGATATTAGTTAGGATTTAGGTCTCAAAGAAGTATTTATGAATGACAAAAAACTCATTTAAGAAGATTGTAAATAAAAAAACATAATTATATGAACAAAATGTGTCTTCTTTCTATCAGTTTTATTACAGTTTAATTAACATTCAGAGCTTCTTTGAAAATTAAATATATTTTTCGGAACCATAGGTACACCAACCAAAATCATCACAAAAAATCACTTTCTAAATAATAAATCTAAATATTATTTGTTACAGGCAGAAAGAGCAGACTTATTAGCACGAGAAGCTATAGACAAAGGTATACCGCTGTCTACTGGTGTCTACAACGCGTTACTCAGAAGTGTCGGGTTTCTGAAGGAGGGAGTTGCTTTACGTATCGAAGCACTGAAGGCTTTGTTGGGACAGATGAGTGAACAGGTAAATATAATTTAAAGAAATAAGAATATACTTATTTAAGCCTTTGATTTTTATTAGGGAAAGCAATGGTTCAAAACTTTCTAATGTAATTCTAATTCGCATGAATGCTATACAAAGGTGCTCCATAACCGGGAGCATTCGCGTGTATTGTAAAGTTACAGATTCGTCTTTGAGCATTACATTACAATAATACCTCCCTGACTAACAAGAATTCGCGTGTAATAATTACAAATTACAATTAATAAATTACAAGGTGCGCATTGTAATGCTCAGTTCTCCTCCTTCACCGATGTAATGCTCAAATCTGTAACGTTACATTACACGCGAATGCTCCCGGTGGAGGAGCATCTTAAGATTTCACACGCAGGGTACATGGATATTTTGTAACGGACGAGTGTAGAGAAAATTAGAATCGTGATTTGTCGATAAAACAACATATTTTGCCCTCCTAAAGTTTCTGACATCGGTACCCGAACACCCTGTATATTGAATCGGCTCCGAAAGTACTGAACCGACTTAAAAATTAAAATTGACAAATCACGATTCTAATTTTCTCTACACTCGTCTGTCACAAAATATCCATGTACCCTGTGTGTGAAATCTTAAGATGCTCCTTCACCGGGAGCATTCGCGTGTAATGTAACGTTACAGATTAGAGCATTACATCAGTGAAGGAGGAGAACCGAGCATTACAATGCGCACCTTGTAATTTATTAATTAAAAATACAGAATTCGTGATAAATATTGTATTGTAACATAAGATTTTACATTACTTTCAATGTAAATCTTCCACAGGGATGTAATTTACATGTATATTACGTAAATCCACTGGCCACTTCTTGTGTGTGGGTTTGGCCTGCACCATGGGTGAATAATAAAAAATGGTGATTCCTTATGGTAACCCCAGATATTTCCACGTACTGATAATGTTTCAAATATAACATACAGATTAACTTTTAGGGTATAGCCCCGAACAACGAGACCCTATCATCGTGCCTCAAGTCTGTATCGGCGTGGGGCGGCGGGAAGCAATTACAGCAGCTCGCTCTAGAGCTGGTCGCGGAGTTCAAGAAGCTGGGAATACAGCCCGGACTGTCCGCGTATTATTACCTGCTGTGTCTGTTTTGTAAAGAACGTAAGTATAAATAATTACTAATTACCTAATTACTCTTTGGATATAATTAAGTACCTAATGTATTCTCCCATTTTCGTACTACATCGTCATCGTCGATTTTTGGAGCCCCAAAAGTCAAACATTTGTTTCAACCAAAATTTACACGTAAAATATTGTCACTGTTTAGTTTACCCATGCAATGAATAAATAGATAACCAGACATTTTAGTTTGGTGGTGGTGCAAAATCGCAGTGCGCAGTTAGGTATCCCAAACTTTTATACCATAAACGCGTATATTATCCCTAAGGCAAAATAGGCATGTGCCGAGGGACACGAGGATACAAAAGAGCGCGAGTAGAATTTTCTAGGGCGGCAAATTAAAAAGAAGCGGCAGGTCATTTGCAGGGGCGGCAAGAATTGAACTGCCTACTAGCGCTATTTTTTTTAATCTGCCTCTGCATAAATGATATAATAATAACAATCACTCATAATAATAAAGTAAATATCTCACAACTAGGTTTATTACCCATATCTAGGGTATGAAAACAGATAAATATGACATAAATACTCCATATCCTACTAATATTATAAAGGCGAAAGTTTGTATGTATGGATGTTTGTTACTCTTTCACGCAAAAACTACTGAATGGATTTTAATGAAACTTTACAATAATCTTGCTTATACATCAGAATAACACATAGGATACTTTTTATCCCAAAATTCCCACGGGAACGGGAACTACGCGGGTGAAGCCGCGGGGCGCTGCTAGTATTAAATAAACAAGAAATGTGAATCACAATGTTAAGTATTTCCGTTTACAAATAAATGAGAAATATGCCTAGTAATTAAAAAACGTCATTTTTTCTAATAAATTGTTTGTGAAAGATTTAGTGAAATTCCAAAATTGATAACAATGTTTTCTCATCACATATTTTGAGTTTGAATCATACAGATTAGGTTTAATAATAAAACAGCATATCAAAGTTCCTTGTGTGTACATACATACACCCCTATTTTGAAATTACGATACTTATTAAAATCAGAATATCTGTAGCAGTAACTGAATCCATATATCCAATAAATATATCAAAAATGATAGTCGATTACTTATCTTTAAAAATACTAAATAAATGTCGTATTACCAGACGGCACACTAGCTATCAAGTATTCTGTGACGGCTCGGGTCGATGACCGCGCTCAGCTGTGTATCGCAGCGTTCGCCTGTTGTTCGGTGTACAATAACAATAAAATTCGGCGGGATTTTGAAAAACTTTGACTTATCATAACTTTTTAAATAAAAGCAAAAGAAAAAAACTACCTTCACTATTATATTGTCACCCGTCGTTTACATTAGCTGTGTGATTAAGTATCTCGAATTCAAAATAGCGGTGTATAATAAACCTTAAATATAGTCATAATAAACCTTGGCCGTTTAAACCTTTGTTCGAGCGACATTATCATAAACCGTCTTTAATTATAAACTACACACATCAAAAGTGTCTAGGGATCAACATATATTTTTGCAATAACTTTTCTCCTGATTGATATTAATTAAAATTTTCTTTAAGGATTCATCAAATAAAGTGTTTTCGTTTGTCACAGTAACGATAAACCAAGTCACCTTTGCATTAATAAAGAAATTTGCCATTTTCCTAATAAAGGGATTTTTGACATTTGAACCACTAACATTAAAGTTCGAAAAAAAGACTGAAATAACAGTTTTCTTTAAAATTTTATTGGGTAACTTAAACAATTAATAATCCGTGTTTCTACCGCGAACACTAACAACACAAGAACATCGGTTTGGCATACTCAAAATGAGTTCATCCAAATCACGCTGTAGAATGGCCGCCCATGTTCGTTGCAACAACAAAAAAAGGTCTTCTTGCGACTGGATACCCTCCATATTCGGCAGAGCTCTTCTCTGTAGCATATCCCATGCATGCTCAATCGGGTTCAAGTCTGGCGACTGAGCAGGCCAGGGCAGGACATTGATGTTAGCTGCGGCGAGAGTCTGTCTTACAACTCTTGCGGTGTGCGGTCGTGCATTATCATGCATTAACTGAAATAAGGGACCGATTTGCACTTGTAGAGGAACGATGACGTCTGATACAATCGTCTCAGCATAAATTTGAGCGTTGAGGTTGCCTCTGATCCAAATCAACTCAGTTCTTCCGCCGATCCAAATACCCGCCCATACCATGATGGTTCCACCACTATAAGGATGGACTTCCTGGCAGGATTTTAATCGCTGTTGGCGTCCAGGGGTTCTCCAGTGTCGTATACGTCTTGTATCCGGTCTCATACCAAAACGAGACTCATCAGAAAAGCACACGAAACGCCATTGTTCTTCTGCCCAATTTCTGTGTTCAAGAGCCCATTGATATCGAATCCTACGATTGTGCATTGCTATAGGTGGTACCCGTAGCGGTCTTCGGGAATGAAGGTTCACTTCATGCAAGCGGTTTCTGACTGTTTGGTCGCTAATTAAGTTCCCTGAAGAGTGATGAAGCCGCACGGCTAACATCATGGCGGTTATTGTTGGAGCTCTTCGAGTTAAGATTTGAATGTATCGGTCTTGTCTCCGTGTGGTGCAGCGATACCGTCCTCCATGGCGCTCAGCCACGGTACCAGTGCTTCGGTAACGTGTCCAAAGTCGACTGATAACACTCTGACTTGTATTCAGAGCTAAAGCCACAGTACGTTGCCGGGAACCAGCTTCTATCATTCCCACGGCTCTGAGCATTTCTTCCCTGCTTAAATGACGTCGCCGCTCCATTATAACGTTGGTTTTAATCAGTAGTAGGGAAACAGTAGCACTAATAATGTCTTCAATGCGTTGTATGTTTTTATAGGGAAAATATTGACAGCTGATTTTCATCTTTTACTCGAATTTGATTCACAGTTCCTGATTCAAATTATGAAATGCACCAAAAAGGATCCATATAAATTTATAAAATCATAAATTTATTACAAAGCCACATCTCAATCTCAAGAAATCCGCATAAAAATGCTTGATCCCTAGACACTTTTGATGTGTGTATTAACTAATAACATAGTAGTTATAGTACAACAAGTCTTTTCTTATTTATTTTCTGTGACATATGGATTTATCTGTGTAAACCCTTATTCGGAAGCACACACAAAAGACCCAAATTAAAGAAGACTAATTGCGGAGAACTGACCACGTACGAGTACCCTTATCCTGTGTCAATTTTGCCCCTATATAAATGAGCCCTGTGATCTCTAATCTAATCCGTTCTTTTGACCAGTTTAGCGAAATTTAAATATTATTAGATCAAAAAGCTAAGTCAAACTCAATAATTATACATTCGTTATTTGCACAATAGGGGTTAAACAACCCCAAAAATCTGACTTAAATTCTAATAAATATTATCCTCTACAGGAGGTCCCCGTACCGACATATTGACATCAATCCTGACCGACTTGGAGAGCCGCGAAAACTTAGTACCGAAGGAAGCCACTGACACTAACTTCTTCATCACCGCGATGGGCGTTTGTAGTGATCATTTGCAGGTATGGCTTTGTAGGAACCCGCTCAAGACAAACATTTGTGTGTATTAACATGTCTGTCTTGTTCGTTGGTGTTATTAATTTATTCTAATTTTTGCAATTTTTGTAGGTACCAGAATTAAAAACGATACTTATTTTGCAGGACGTAAACATGGCTGAGAGATTACACATGTTACTAATGAAGGGCGACAATTACAAACTAGTGGGTGACGCTTACAAGGAGAGCATATATTATAGACATTTTGTGACAGTCGCTTGCAGGTAAATATATTATTGAAAACCTACTCGTTGTTAGATGGTAAAAGAAAGATAGACATCGAGATAGGTTTAAAATCTCTCCTAAGTTAGTTAAATAATTAATATTTTACGAGTCATTATTATAGCTTCATCTATATGAAAATATTTGAGTTAATTTACTACTAATTTTTCTTTAAACTTACTAATTTATCTTTCAAATATATTTAATCAATATATAGACATCGGTGGCGCAGGGGTTAAGACCGTTGACTTCTGATCGGAAGGTGCCTGGTTCGAACCCCACCAGTCCCGCCACGTACCAATGTGTTTTCAATTTTCGAATTCATAAGTACGTTAATTTCGACGCTCTTATGGTGAAGGAAAACATCGTGAGGAAACCTGCACACACCTGGGAAGAAATTCTAAGGTTGTGTGTGAAGTCGACCAACCCGCACTTGGCCTGCGTGGTCGACTAAGGCCTCATCACCCTAATTCAGGATAGGCTCGTGCCCGTCGGTGGGGACATTATATGAGCTGATGATGAATATATACTATTTTCAGTGTAGATAAACAAACTAACTACATTATATTGTTTTATTTAAGTATATAATTGATTTTTTTACCATACAGGCAAGCATCGTTTGAGAGAACAACAAAGCTGCTAGACACGCTGGTACCCAACGTATATGTACCTGAACCTTCTGTTATGGAAGAAGTGAGTATAACCAATAAACTCAATTAAGATGACTATTCAATGAAAAACAGAATTTATCACCTAATTTATAGTGATCATTTTTGTATGTAACAAATATTAAATATCTCTAAGGGCCTATTTCACCATCCTCAAGTAACGTTCCGAGTACTCACATGTTTTGTCTTTGTCACTTGACATAAAGTAAGAAAGAGACAAAACTAAATTTACTTGGTGAGTAACTTTACTTGAAGATCGTGAAATAGGCCCTAAGTATTGTTTTATGTGCGTGGGTTTATGTTTTTGTCTTGTTCTATACACTAGTATCGGACAGATTTATGCAATTAGACCTCTGTACTGTAATTTGGGCCCTTTGAGCTTTATCAGACTTTTGTAGGCTCTAGTTACCCACAACTAAGCAGCATAAAAATAACGACTATCGATTATTTTTGTATGACAACCAGCCCCCCTAGCATGACTGTGCGTGATAATAGTTATTTGTTATACAAGAGTGCAAAGTTGCTTTTTAACCGGGGCTCCAGTTGAGGACCGAGCCAGCGAAGGATTCTAAAATTGAATCACGAGCGCAGCGAGGGATTCAAAATAAGAATCCTGAGCGTTAGCGAGGGACTCAAAGGAGCACAAGGTTAAAAATTGTTTGCACTCGAGTGCAACACATTATTTTTCATCCCCCCTCAGCGAGGAAATTACTAAATGGAAACATAAAACTAATCACAATATTATATGAAAAGAAAATATCGCGCGCAAAGCAAATTAAAAATAAGTAAGTCTTGTACACCAAGAAGGTTCCGAGTTTTAATTTTAAATAAAAAAAAAGTTATATGATAGTTTGTGAATTCAAAACATCATCACATATTAGTGCACACGATGTTCTAAATTCAAATTTACTTTAACCTCTAGAGCGCAAAAACGACTTTTACTCCCAGTTATCGAAAATGCCTTGGGTCCTGCACGGGCTGTCACAGCGACCCCGATACTTTCCACTCTTGAGATTAAAATCGTCTTTTACCCCCAGTGAGAGGATTAAAATCATACTTTCCGAGCTAGTGGGATGAAAAATATAAAGACACCACGAAATAATATCGATTTCGCGAGCATGACCAAATGAATTATGGCGTGGTAAGATATGAAAAATTAAATATGGCGGCTATATTTATTATATTTTGACAGTTGGATGTCAAAATACCTATATCGATTTCGCGAGCATGCAAATGTCATAAAATTAATCACGTGGTAAAATTAAATATGGCGGGTATTTTTATCAAATTTTGACAGTTGGATGTCAATAAATCGCTGTATCTATCGCGTTTTCGAAGTCATGCTAGCCTAGCTGGACTAACGGCTTACTGTAAGGAATATCGATAAAGAATAAAGTGCTCATATTTAGTTGTAAGTTTCCACAAAATTGTGCGAAATAATTTTATATTTTCCTTGTACTAGATTGTAAAGATGTTAGAGGTAAACGGTAATGGCGACCGCTTGGCGCAGGCGTGGTCCCAACTTGTTGTATTTGGACATGCCAAGAAACACAACCTCGTCGAGAAACTACTGAACGCCATGTGCAACTGTTATCAGTTGCAAGGTAAGTTGTGTTGTTATTTTATTCCACTGATTAACAAAGGGGGCTGTTTTTTTTAAGTACCTTCTATTTGTTTTTAACCCCCGACGGAAAAAGAGGGGTGTTATAATTTTGTCGTGTCTGTGTGTGTGTATCTGTCTGTCTGTGGCATCATAGCTCCCGAACGGATGTACCGATTTCAATTTAGTTTTTGTATAAAAGGAGACTTACGTTGCGTTCTTAGACATGTTTGATGAAAATACATGTTTGATGAAAATCGGTTGACCAGTTTAAAAGTTATGGGGGTTTAAAAGTAATTTTGTTGGGGGGTTTTTTTTTATTTTAAATTTATTCCCATAATTATATTTAAATACCCTCACTAAAGAGACAAAGTTATTTGAATACATTAATATTAGGAACTACTAAAAGACAATGCCCACGGGGCTATGGACAAATGTACTGAATTCAACATTGTTGTGCCGTCATGGAATCAACTTTAAAATAATCGGAAACATGTCTATATACTAATTTTTAAAAATCATAACAATCTACAATGGGGTTTCCGAGATATTTACAAAAATGTAATAACTATTTCGAGGTTATGTTTGAACACAAAATCAATACAAATAAGCTAGAAAGGGACTGGACGGGCTCACTGCATTTGAAGTACATTAATGTAGCATTTAATCTGTCTGGTGGTCTATAAAACCAAGAAATTACTGAGATTTTGAGCATTTTCTTACGGTACTTCAGAATCTAAACTCTACGCATTAACATACATACTCAAAACCTACAACCTCTTTGGAAAAAACATACTGGCCGTCATTTGATATTGTGTTATGACAGGCGGGTAATAAATGTGAAATAGGGTTGAACCCGTAATCAAAACATTATCCAATACATTCGATTTATAATAATCGATTTCCGCAAATCAGTCATTGAATTGAAACCGCATCAATAAACAATTATTTAGATTTTGAACATCTTGGTACGGGACTTCAAAATCTCCGTTTCAAAATGCAAAGCATGAAAGCAATTGTTTGATACTCAAGTGCTAAATGTAATTATATCTAATCTTACCGAATACCGTACACAGTATAAATTGTGGTACATATCGTGATATAGATGTATGAAATATGGTCATGTAATGCAGGCAAGTAGGGAGGATGAGAAACAATTACAAATTAAAATAAATGAAACAATGATTATTTCTGTAACTGTGTGCGGGTTCTATGGCCACAGGTAAATAAAACACCGTTAATTTGAAAAATATGCCAGCCGAAAATAAATATAATAAAGTAAAATAACCATACCTATCAAATATCAATGAAAATAATAAATGTATACCTCTTAAATAATATCAAGTTCTGCGGAATTAAAGAAACTATGTTTTAAAAATATTACATAGGTCCACCTATTTTATTAAACATACTTATTTAACTTGAAACGTATTTGTATTAATATATCGAATAAATCATACAATCAATATTATTATATTTTACGTAGGCGTAAGAAAATAGACATCCCTAGTACTGACAGGCATAGAACAAATGGCGTACTATATCGCCGGAAACACGAAATTACTAATTATTTTTCAAAAATAAATCCCCATTGTAAAAAATGGTTATGTCTTATTTAAAAAATATATTTTTAATTTAGATATTTTATGATGTTTAATTTTTTGAGGCACAACACATTTTGGAGGAGTACCGTCCACGGGCAATCTCTTTTAAGTTGTTTATTTTTTTCAATAAGTAGATCGTTTATTGAACATATCCCAAGTAATCTGCGGTAAACACTGGGTTATGAGAACTTTGCAAATATGTATAATTGTACATACCTATTTATTTAATATAGTTACACCAATAGTATTTACACGAAATATTCTTGTAACGTTACAATATACAAAAAAAAAATATTACGTTATTTAGATGAGGAAACCAAAGCGAAGATGCGCGCGGCCGCCGCCGACATCTTGAAGTTCGGACAAACAGTAGAAGAAAATCAGGAATCCAAAGACCTGAGGACACCTGTCACACAACAGTATGTATTTTATAATATACTAATTGGGACCCGCAGAATTACCCGCGTGAATTCTATTTTCCGATAAGTAGGGCGAATAATTCTACTTTGTTTTACCACATAATGCGACATGATTAGGGTCGGACTGGCCATATATTAGATATGGAGCACGCGGGCGGTCCGGCTCGTGCAACCTCCACGCAACGCCTCGACATCTGCCGGCCGCTTCTGGCTCTGTCCGACCCTGGACATCATTATTATCAAAGGTCTCAAACCTTATTTTGGAGCAGTTCTCAATTCAAATTCTTCTTCGAATATTAACATTAAGACTTAGAATGTAACATATTTTTATTTAGTTACATTAAGCTTTTTTTTTAAACTATCTAAGAATACATGCCTATATAAGACACCACAAATATGTATCCATCATCCCAGGCTATCGGGCCCCGCGCTATCCGCTATCATAGAGATGTGCGCGGCCGACCCCACCGACAGCTCGTGGGAGGTGGTCCAGCGCGCCGCCGGGACACTGTCCGCGCGCGCGGGGGGCGTGCCCGCGGGCCCCGCGCCCATAGCCGCCGTGGCGAGGGAAGCCGCGGGGAAGGGACAACACGCTGTGGCCGCGGTTAGTATACATACATATAAAGATGATACACATAGATATTTAAAGATGATATATCTGATAATCATTATCTCCATGTCAGCCGCAATTTTTCATCCCCTACTAAATATAAACCATCGACAACATTACGTTATCAAAATACACACATCAAAAGTGTCTAGGGATCAACATATATTTTTGCAATAACTTTTCTCCTGATTGATATTAATTAAAATTTTCTTTAAGGATTCATCAAATAAAGTGTTTTCGTTTGTCACAGTAACGATAAACCAAGTCACCTTTGCATTAATAAAGAAATTTGCCATTTTCCTAATAAAGGGATTTTTGACATTTGAACCACTAACATTAAAGTTCGAAAAAAAGACTGAAATAACAGTTTTCTTTAAAATTTTATTGGGTAACTTAAACAATTAATAATCCGTGTTTCTACCGCGAACACTAACAACACAAGAACATCGGTTTGGCATACTCAAAATGAGTTCATCCAAATCACGCTGTGGAATGGCCGCCCATGTTCGTTGCAACAACAAAAAAAGGTCTTCTTGCGACTGGATACCCTCCATATTCGGCAGAGCTCTTCTCTGTAGCATATCCCATGCATGCTCAATCGGGTTCAAGTCTGGCGACTGAGCAGGCCAGGGCAGGACATTGATGTTAGCTGCGGCGAGAGTCTGTCTTACAACTCTTGCGGTGTGCGGTCGTGCATTATCATGCATTAACTGAAATAAGGGACCGATTTGCACTTGTAGAGGAACGATGACGTCTGATACAATCGTCTCAGCATAAATTTGAGCGTTGAGGTTGCCTCTGATCCAAATCAACTCAGTTCTTCCGCCGATCCAAATACCCGCCCATACCATGATGGTTCCACCACTATAAGGATGGACTTCCTGGCAGGATTTTAATCGCTGTTGGCGTCCAGGGGTTCTCCAGTGTCGTATACGTCTTGTATCCGGTCTCATACCAAAACGAGACTCATCAGAAAAGCACACGAAACGCCATTGTTCTTCTGCCCAATTTCTGTGTTCAAGAGCCCATTGATATCGAATCCTACGATTGTGCATTGCTATAGGTGGTACCCGTAGCGGTCTTCGGGAATGAAGGTTCACTTCATGCAAGCGGTTTCTGACTGTTTGGTCGCTAATTAAGTTCCCTGAAGAGTGATGAAGCCGCACGGCTAACATCATGGCGGTTATTGTTGGAGCTCTTCGAGTTAAGATTTGAATGTATCGGTCTTGTCTCCGTGTGGTGCAGCGATACCGTCCTCCATGGCGCTCAGCCACGGTACCAGTGCTTCGGTAACGTGTCCAAAGTCGACTGATAACACTCTGACTTGTATTCAGAGCTAAAGCCACAGTACGTTGCCGGGAACCAGCTTCTATCATTCCCACGGCTCTGAGCATTTCTTCCCTGCTTAAATGACGTCGCCGCTCCATAATAACGTTGGTTTTAATCAGTAGTAGGGAAACAGTAGCACTAATAATGTCTTCAATGCGTTGTATGTTTTTATAGGGAAAATATTGACAGCTGATTTTCATCTTTTACTCGAATTTGATTCACAGTTCCTGATTCAAATTATGAAATGCACCAAAAAGGATCCATATAAATTTATAAAATCATAAATTTATTACAAAGCCACATCTCAATCTCAAGAAATCCGCATAAAAATGCTTGATCCCTAGACACTTTTGATGTGTGTACTTGCAAAGCGATTGCATTTTTAAAACACGAGAACACAGTACTTTTAGAGTGATAGAGTTACTATTAGAATGGTACCACAATCACAAAATATCGATGTCAAATAAAAACTACTACATTTCGCATCCTCCCACTTCTAATCCTCTTCCCTCTACTATGAATGTCTATTATTCCTCACAAAACCAGCCAATTACGATGCTGTTATATTTGTTTGTCCCCAGTCCCTAATCTCATACCTAGCGGAGTGCGGGTACGAGGAGGCCCTATCAGCCAGCCAGTCGGTGCTGGGCGCGATGCTCAACCGTCCCGCGGAGGAAGTCCAGATGTTGCTCCGCGAAGACCCCGCCAAGTTGACGGCGTCCATGCAGCCCGCCGCGCTCGCCGTGCTCGAGGCTTATCATATGTGAGTTCATTATTTATTCTTACAATATTATATTGATAACAATTATGGTAACAAGATATTCTTTAAGAAGTTTAGGATAAAGACTAGGGTCACTTTTCAGAATTTGATCATTATTATGGCTACCCGTGGTCCAACGGAAAGCTTTGTCCAACTGGATGAACTGTAGCGACATCGCACATGCGAACTAAACGTCGTGATTTAAGCAAGAGAAATTTACTGAGCCATTGACCTTATATACGAAAGCCCGACTTCAACCGTCGAGCAGCTGCCCACCAGACATAAAACCTGTCTGGACGGAGGATCCTCCGTTTTCAATGGGGATTCCCAAAGACCACGGGTTACTATAGAGTATAGATAAACAGACTGTTGCTACTAATCCAATTTGGGCTATACTAGCAAGATATTTTTTCTCGGTTGTTCTGTTCAAAATTCTTTAAATACAAGGTCAATTCAAAGCTAGAGTATTTTTCTGCCTGATCTAAATTGATCCTATGAGTACCTTAGGGATCCTATATAAAGGAAACAAATCTTGTAACTCCAAGGCCTATGGATAGTGGTCTATAGTAAATATAATGTCTATAGATCAGTAAATAAAAGCTGTTGTTTTTCCAGGGCTAAAACCGGCGGTCCGTTAGTCCACGAAGACTCGACAACGAGTTCTGAGAGCGATAGTGAAACGTCCTCCGACGAGGATTGATGTGAAGTAGGTACTGTCAGTTACACACCGCTGTAAGATTACTAATAAATGCATTTAGGTTACTTTAGTTCTTGGCTTTTATTTATATTTCTTTTCCTGAATTTAGCCTTATTAGTCTTTATTAGATGGTTCACAATTTTATTCGTATAAAGGTATAAATCGATAGCTGACTGCAGACAGCAGCAGCAGACCACACGTCGCGGCCTAACGTCATCATGACACTTCGCCGTCTGTTGCTCGGCGACGCGAAGCTAGCTTCATGTCGCCCACTACGAATGTAATTTCATAGAAATACATACAAACCATGTAGTGGTATAGTGGCGCGGCGTCGTGTGGTCTGCTGCTGTTGTCTGCAGTCGGCTACCAACTTATACCTTTATGACGTCTTTATCAGAGATGGTGCAATGATACAGATTGATCATTGATTTCGTATTTTTTTTCCTTTGAAGTTCCAATTATAGTCATTCACAAGTGAGTACTTACATCGACATGTGATCCCAAGGGCTTTTCTGGAGTAGGATCATTTAGAAATAAATTACAAGTCTATCGATATAAAATATAGTTTAAAAGAACTACGATACTTTGAAAACTTATAAACGAGAACATCTATAACCTTTTCCTCTTTCAAACTAAAAACAAGATAAATGACACATAGACCTCTAATATTCTCAAAATGTAAAGTTCAATATACTCCAAGTTACAATACATTGCACTCGCGGTTGTAAACAAATATTGTTATTATGGTAATCACATTAGGACGATTCGTCACATTTCACGCGGCAATTGAGATGTTTTTGACAACTTGATTCGGCAAAACAATGTATTTTCATCTAATATTAGATGTGTGTATGTGTGTGTGTTTGAAATCCTTTATTTTAAATGGATTTTTATAGAATATTAAATATGTATGTGTGAGATTTTAGTTTGTAGTATCAGTAAATCTTATTTTAAAGTCTGTCTGTTCTCTCATCGTGAGAATTGGTGCAGTAATAGATTATCATATAGGTAGTCATAGTAACTCTACCAGCTAGGTTTAATATTTCTTATTATTTTTCAAATGGGCTTAGTATTTTCAAGGATTTGCGCGTTCATACAAAGCACATATCTTTATATAATATTGGTACTTATAGATTATATACATAAGTACACAAATAAACCAAAACTAAGGTAATAGAAGATGAAAGTCCGATATTTGTACCAGTTACACACATTTAAACTAGTATTTAGTGATAATTGAAATACAAATCAATTCTTAGAGAAGGAATATGTTATTCTTAAAAACATAGGTACTTACTCAAAAAATAATATACCGTTAAACTAGAAGTTCCTAAGAATGTGTGACACTGTAGCATTGGTCTCATTTCTCCATATTGTCGCTAAGTGATGTTAAAAACAATATAATTGTTGTACAAATGAATGGTTCAAAGAAAGTTGGGTATGACCGTTAGTCGGGTTTGGACGGCGCTGGACAACATTAGTTTCAGAAAAATGTTTGTTAAACGAGTTGAAATTGTGTTTTTATTGGTAAGTTTTTTTTTTTTTTTTTTTTATTCTTTTGGTTTTTGTTTTAAGTACTTATATTATGTGAAAAAATATTAGACACATCAATAATATCCTAAAAACCTGATGTCAATAAAATGTAAAATCCTTTGGTGTGACTTATTTAATAAGTACCTAATATTGTAATTTAGTAATGTTTATAATTATTTTCAACTTAAATGCATCGGTTATTTCATCAAAATATTTCTTGTTACATCACGCTAGATTATCAACTTATTTTTATCTCTGCAAATATCACAATAAAATCACGACAGTCATCAAAGACCTACATAGATAAATAATTACATACATTTAATCCATTTTTACAGATAATAAACTATGGCGTAATCGCATACACGCCTCAAAATCTGGACTGCGGTCCTTACGGATTCATATGTGAGAGAAATAGAGTAAGATTATGTGAGGGAGAAAACTTGTTCGGTCCAGCTTTCCTCTGTCCCCCAAACACAATTTGCAATGAAGATACAAGCGATGTTTGCGAGAACGCAATCAACTACATCGACTCTACATTCACGAGAACTATCAGATGTACCAGAAACGAAAGAATAGCTGATCCCAACGTCCCTAACTGCAAAGGATATATCCTCTGTATACCGAACAAGAACAGATTCCAAGGCATCAAATTCAAGTGCTCTGGCAACACAATATTCAACGGATATACTAGAACGTGCTCAGCGCCAAATAAATACAAATGTCCGTTAGTAAATACTACGAAAATTGACCCAGAAATATATGACAATGATAATAATAGGAGATATGATACTAATATTCAGTTTGGTGATAATAAAAACAGTCGGATTGGTATAGATTGTAAGAATTACAAGTTTACAGTGACACAGGATAATAATCCAGTTCGTGCGACTTATTTCTGCCCGTCTAGGCCTGTGCGCGGCGAATCAGCTATTCGATGCACGATATTTTCCAATCAATTTTGTATTACATTACAAAAGGATGATCGAGATCAGTTTCTACAAGAATCTGCGTATAGAAGACCACGGAACTGAGTTTATTGAAGGAATTCTAGTTTATAATGTGACATACTTTTGATTCAGGGATTTTATTTGCGGTAATTTGCGCAATCTTATAAAATAGTATCAGTTATGAGATGTATTCTTATAAAAAACCTAAACTAAAATAAAGGTTCAGTAGCAGCTAATATGTGTATGATTACTAAGTAAAAATCTATAGGCATACGTTTATTTGTCACCTATATAGGATTTGTTAATAATCTAAAGAGTAGCAAACAAAAATAACAGAAAACTGAGTGAATGGAGCTGAATTCTTACTCTTATATTGTATAGATTTATGTATAGTAACTAAATTAAATAATAAAACAAAAATAATAAATAACAGTGTTTTATTTCAATATCAAACATTAAAAATAAGGTTAACAAATGAAAGCAGTTTAAATAAACAACACCTAGTTACACGTCAATATAATGCGGGTATTCTTATCTAATTTAATTTCACATGCAGTACATATCTATTTGTTAGAATTACAATGTAACCTACGTAAAACTTAGTCCTATTATAATAATAATAACATGTGATATTTGAGATAACATCTACGAATCTATGTACAGATAACTAAACTAATAATGTGATAAGAGATATATCTAGAGCTAAATTTATGAATGAAAAGGTATTACTTTGGCTTTCTTAGCTATCCACAGCTCAACCGATCTTCAAGGAAAGTATAGAGGAATTATAGCCTGAGAATTTTGCCAATAATCTGCAATTATAATCGGGAATATTCTCGTGAAAAAAGTGCAAAGTGCGAATGCGTTTGTCAATAGTTATTCACATTCATAACTATCATCTTCTACGCACTTTTTCTTATCTTTGTGGAATAATTTGTCGCTACTACACTTTTTCCTTTTACGTCTAAATTCGTTATTGTCATTTTTCTTACAAACGTAATATACTCTGCAATCGTTAGGGTCGGCGAACTTGCCTTCCTTTTCACATTGAAATGATTTTGATTCGTCCTTCTTTGATTTTGAAACGCTTTGATCACTTGAAGATGAGCTACTAGATGAACTATCACCGAAGCTTTTACTGCTTGATGACGTACTACTAGAAGAACCATCGCTGCTACTTTTACTGTTAGATGATGTACTAGAAGAGCTATCACTTGAACTTTTACTTTTGGATGATATACTACTAGTACTATCACTGGAACTCGATTGTGTCACATTAGTATTCAATTCACACACAACGGAAGTTTTGTTGAGGTAGTAACCGTTTTGACACTGTAATTTATACCTAATAAAGGCCCCCGACTTATTCTTCATGCATATGTAATAAACATTATCATTCAGATAATCACTGAACCGACCGACGGACATGCATTGAAATTGGTTATTTCTGACACAGTGTGATAAATTTTTAGTACACTGCTTTCTTAAATCGCTGAATACTGTGTTGTTTGGACATATGCCTTCGACCGGTTGCAGTTTTCCTATACAAATGTAGTATTTTCTGCAATCTTTGTTGTCTGCGAATCTACCTCGGGGCATTTTGCAAATAAAATTGCTTGGCTCTTCATTCTTTTTATTAATTGTTGGAATTGGTGTAGTACTAATAGCCACAGGAGGTTTAATAGATGGTTTGGAACCTTCTATAGGTTCCTTTGCTTCGGGAGCCTCGGTTTTTGTTGCGTGTTTAACATCTTTACTACCCTCTTCTTTCTCTTCTCCTTCTGGCTTCTCTTTAGGCTTGTTATCTTTGTTGGATACTTTTGTTTTATAAAAATAAAGTTTCTCTAAATGTGCATTCACATTTTGCACATCGGATTCGGTGAATGCTGTGTTTTCTACAGTTACTACATCATCTGCCAACAAGCTTGGAGTTGTTGGGGTAAAATGTTTGGTAATTTCAATAACTTCCATAGGATTAGTTGTAACACTTGATACTTCTTGACCGTTGTTATAATTTGAGCCAGAATTTTGATCCTTTTGATTATTAATATTTCCTATTTCGGAATATGATTTCGTTGATACTTTTACATCAGACGTTGACGATACTTCTTGACCTTTGACATCTCTTGAGCCAACAATTTCATAATTTAGGTTATTAACACTCCCTTTTTCAGAATATGACTCAGTTAAAACTTGTGGAACAGACGTTGATGGATTAGCTTCATTGTTTATCTTCTCAACTTGTATTTCACTTACTTTTACCGGTGGTAATTGACTAGTAGTTTTTATAACATTAATATTTCCTTGGTATGTATTCAAATATGTGTCTGCTTCACGCTTTATGAAACTTTCTGGAACAAATTGTGTTCCTTTATGTTGATTGTTATTATTATCGGTGATGGGTTGCGTTTTAGTTTGGTCGTTAGTTTGTTTTATAGTCGTATCACTTGCACTAATCATTTTGATGGTAAAATTATTTTCATTATTCAAGTTTGGTTTCGGAAATATGTCTAACACAGGTGCGTGTTTATTTTCTTCAACGTTCGCAACATTAGCATTTGTATTTACTTCTCCAATATTTGGCGTAGGCGTTGTCGTAAGCATTATAACTGTTTCATTGTTTTCCAATACATTAACTTGTGATTTGTTTGTAGAAGTAGATGTATAGTTTTCTGTAGGCTTTATAACTTTGGGATTTGTATTAGATGAATCAACTGTATTCAATGACTTTGTTGTAATTTGTTTATCAGCGCCATTGATTCCAATATTTGTTGTATCTTTAACATTGACATTTACTGCATTTGTCGGTACTGGAACAATTGAGAGATCTGGATATGTACTTTTATTTGCTGATACTTGTATATTGGCATTATTTGTTAGATCAGATTCGACAGTTCCGCTGTCCACGATTTTTTTATTCTGCTTATTATGAACATTTGTAGCCAATGGATCAATGTATCTATCTGTTTTTGTTATAATGTTTGGGATATTAGTTGGTGCTTTATTATCGTTTATATTTAGTAATACATTAAATGGGTTGACGCCTCCCAATACAGGTGGTGTTGTTTCGTAAGTGTTCGTATCTTTTTGTGAATTGTAATCTGTTATTGAGTCTTTTGTGGGTGGCAAAGACGTAGTACTTAAAAAACTTAAAATGGGTACATTATCCGTTACGACACTGAAGATATTTGGAGATTGCGTATTTATCCCAATTATAGATTCTGTAGTCATAGGCCAATTTGAACTGCCATGAATATGCCTTATCGCGTTTTGGACATCAATATGGTTTTGATCAGATGGATGGTTAGTATCAGTTGTTAACGAACGGCTGTCGTAGTTCATGACGTTCGATGATGTTGTAAAACCAATATTAGGTCCAACAGAATCTTGTGGGCTTTCTGTATTGGCAATTACTTTAATATTATCCTCAACTGTATTTGGTCCAGTATTGGCATTTGTATCTTGTGAATAATCCTGTGTTGTCAATTGTACCTCTCCTATAATACTTGTTTCTACGTTTGGATGTTCGGCTTCCGCATTTGTGTTCAATATTGTAAATGGCAAATATGAGTTAGCTGCAGATGGTTCTACACCAACATTTGAATCAATATTTGCGATAGATTCCGTTATTACAGGAATTCTTTCAGTATTAACATTGTTGTATATTTCGGTAGTTTGCGACTCCATTGGTTTTGGTTTTGGCGATGTAATTGCAGAATTTGATTTACTTGCACCAAATTCACTGTTACTGTAATCATTTTTGATGCTTGAACTTTCTGCGTTATAATTATTTGCCCCATAAAAAAGAGATTTTGTTGGTAAATCGTTTCTTTCTGAAGTGGCTGGTAATGTACGCTGTGTAGATATTAGATTTATTGTTTCTAAGTTATCAGGTTTGTATTCTGTGTTGGTATTGCTTGTATCAAAATTATTAACATTTGTCCACAAAACATTTTTATCTTGTATGTTTTCAGTCACAGGTACATAAACTTCAGTTTTTAAGTACACAAGTTCTGGGGGATTATTGCTTACGAAGTTAAAGTTAGATTCTGTTGTTTTGGTTTCTACAGCTGTACCTGGATTATTTGATGTAGATAATTTCATATCATCTGTCATACCGTATAAAGGTAATGTTGATACAGGCTGATACAGGAATTTAGTGGTGGAGTCTTCATTGATGGCAGAGTGTTCTGTTGCAGAGATATTATCAGACACCATAGATTTAGGTTCTTGTGGTTTACCTTGGTCTATATTAAAGATATCTGGTACAACATTTACATTTTCAACTGGCACAAAAACAGGTAGATCGTTATTATTTGTTTCTGTGGGAACTGATAAATCAATCTGATCTTTCATGACAAGTCCTTTATCTGTTATGATTTCTGTAGGATTTGATGTCCCATCCTGGGTATTTAAAGATCCCTGGGTTGTTAGAGACGCTGAAGGTTCCGTTGTGATTTCATTAAACATATTATATCTTTCCGTTACCTCTGATACCATAGCATTGGTAGATGGTAATTCTGGAACAAATAAATTAATATACGGCAACTGGGGAACATTAGTTTCCGAAAAGCTGTTACTTATGTCTCTAACATTCAAAGCAACAGTTTCATCTTTAGTTTTATGTGAATTATTCATGTCTTCAACAGAAGGCTTGTCAGTTGTTGCCACAGGCAGTGAATTTGATGACATATCGTCTTGCACATCAGTAATTGTGGTTATAGGATCAGTGACTGTAACTATATTCTTCAAAATATCTGTAGCTTCAGCAATGGTAGAGGTATCAGTTGTTATTGATGGTAATGATGAAATATTCATTTGATTTTCTGTCTTATATGGGTTTGAGTCGGTATTTCTTTTAGTATTCATAGAATCTGTTACTTCTAAAGTTACTGGAGCATTAGTAGTTTTTTCAATATTCATACTACCTTTATCTTCAAATACTACAGACGCATCAATAGATATCGGTACTGATGGAGTATTAATTTTGTCTGTGTTTTCTACTTTAGAATTATTTGTAACTTGCAAAAATGTTGGTTCAACGGTAGTTTGTGTGTTGTTTGAGCTACCTGTGTCTTTTACAACTCTAGAGATGATTTCTAATATTGGTGATTCGACCACTAACGTAGTATTTATTTCTAAATGAATAACTGTTTCTGGCTTCTTTATGTCTTCAAATAATATGGGGGCGTTAGTAGTATCTGTGATGTTTGCATCAATTGTTGTTGCTGGTACTGGTGAAGTATTGATTTGATTTTCTGTTGTAATTATTTTGGAGTCGGTAGTTTTTCTTGCTATATAACGATTAGTAACTTGTAACAATGGGGGTTTAACAGTAGTTCCTGTATTGTTTGCGATACCTGTATCTTCTGCGATTATAGAAGGGTCAGTTGTTAATTCTGGCACTGGCGTAGTATTGATTCGAATTTCTGCAGTATTTGTTTTTGACTCAAAACCTTCAACTAACAGTGGATTGTTTGTGACTTCTGAAAATATTGTTGCATCAGAAGAATCGGCAATGTTTGAACTAACTATATCTTCTGAAAATATGGGTGCATCAGTAGTTGTTGTAATATTTGCTGAAATTACAGATGTCTCAGTTGGTACTGTTGGTGCTGATGGAATATTGATTTGATTTTCCGTAGTGCTTGTGTTTGACTGCGGAGTTTGTTCTACAATAGAAACATTTGTAACTTCAATAAATATAGGTGAATCGGTAAAATCTGTAATATTTGGGGTACCTGTATTTTCCGAAATTAGCGAAGTTTCAATGGTTTTTTCTGATGCTGATGAGGTATTGTTTTTATTTTCTTGGGTATATATTTTTGAGTTAGTAATTTCTTCTCCTATAAAATTATTTGTAACTAAAAATGTAGGTGCAGCAGTAGTTTCTGCAATATTTGTAACTGTTTCTGCTGGAGGAATATATGAATGTGTTGTTAATTCAGGCACTGCTGAAATTCTAGTTTGATTTTCTATATTCTTTGATTCAGTAGCTACATCTATCATAGGGTTGGTTGAAACTCCTAAAAATATAGGTGCATCAGGAGTAGCTTCAACATTTGAACCAACGGTATTAATATATTCAGGCGGTGGTGAAGTAACTACTGCACTTTCTGTAGGATATGCTTTTGATTCAACTTCTAGATTTGGTTCCTTCCAAATAGAATCGGTTGTAACTGTCACAAATGTAGGAGTATTAGTTGCTGTTTCCTCTACTGATAAAATAGTAGGTTGTTCAGATATAACATTTACTGTTTCATTTAATGCTGTATTTGTGTTTAGAATAACAGAACTTTCTGTTGTAACTATCAATTCAGGTTCAGATGTGACAGCAGAGTTATTAGCAATGACTTCCGTTTGAGCTGTTACATCAACATTATTTAAACTTCCTTTATCTTCTAATAGTATTGTATTAGTTTCGGTATATGTAGGTGTTGTCAAAATAATATCTATTTTATTAGCGCCAAGCGTTACTGGATTAATGATCACATTACTTTCTGTATTTAAATTCGTTGTAGCTTCGTTTAAAGGTTTATTTGTAATGTTTTCTATTTGATAACTCTCCGTGTTTGTTGAGGGAACTTCGTTAGATGATACATAAGTTGATTTCGTTGATAATGGTACATCCGTTGCAGTAAATCCATCAATTGTGACTTCCGTAACATCAGCATTTACGTTTATAATGGATTCCGTGCTCATAGATAACGTGAGATTTTCAGAAGTCGATTCAAGTTGCATTGAACTTGTCTCATTTGGAACACCTGTTGATAAAACTTTCTCGCTATGTACCGGAATAACAGTAACTTCCTCAAGTAATTCTATTCCACTTTTAATAAAACCTTGATCATTGCTAATATTTTTTGTAGTTAACTCAGTAGCATTTGTAGAAGTAGCGAACGTAGTATAACTTGTTGGCACTGAAGTTGTTATCACATCAATATTTGCATTTACAATGCCCTCTAGATTAGCATTAGTTGTTGTTGGAAATTCCTCATCTTGTGTAATGTTATTTTGATCAACATATTTGTTTGTTGATAATACATCATAAGTTGTTGTGGTGACGTAATCATTATTTGTGAATGCTAATTGTTCTGTTGCCGAATTCGTATTTGATGAGATAATAATAGTTTCATTTATATTTTCTTGTGGCTTTGTAAACTCGTACGCATTTGTAGTATATGGAGCTTCTGTTGATAACACTGTTGACTCATTAGTTAAATTGCTGACTTGGTCAGTTACTTTATTGTCTATTGCAGTGACATCTTGATAAATTGTAGTACTTTCAGGTTCAAGTGTAACTGTTGCCTCACTACTATTGCGTACATCACTAGTATTTACGTCATTTGTTGTATTAACCTTGCCCGTTTCTATAACAGCAACTTTTAGGAAAATTGTAGTACTTTCCGGTTCTGTGAACGGACTTAGTGTGACTGTCGTTTCACTAGTATTGTTAACATTCGTATTTAAATTATTAGAAATGTCTACTCTTCCAGTTACTTCATTCTCTATTAAAGTAAATTCTTGAGAAATTGTAGTACTTTCAGGCTCTGCAAGTGAACTAAGTGTAACTGTTGATTCACTAGTATTGATAACATTCGTTTCTAAATCATAAGTAATGTTGAGTTTCACATTTACTTCATTGTCTACAGGAACTTCTGGGGCGATTGGAATACTTTCAGGTTCTGCGAACGGACTAAGCGTAACTGTTGCTTCACTAGTAGTATTAACATCGGTATTTAAATCATTTGGTGTATCGACTTTGCCAGTTACTTCAGTCTCTATTATAGTAAATTCTTGAGCAATTGTAGAACCAATTGTAGTACTTTCAGGCTCTGTAAGTGAACTTAGTGAAACTGTTGCCTCACTAGTATTGATAACATTTGTTTCTAAATCATTAATGTTGTTGACTTTCACATTTACTTCATTGTCTACAGGAATCTCTGGAGCGATTGGAATACTTTCAGGTTCTGCGAACGGACTAAGCGTAACTGTTGCTTCACTAGTAGTATTTAGATCAGTATTTAAATCATTTGGTGTATCGACTTTGTCTGTTACTTCATTGTCTACTACAGTAAACTCTTGTGAAATCGTAGTACTTTCTACCAAAGTAGTCAGACTTAGTGTATTGAATTGCTCAGACGTTATAACGTTCGAAGCTTCAGTTGATGAAGTAATTTCTTCGTTCACTATTTGAATAGCTGAAGTAGGTTCGTTTGTTTCGATAAATGGTGCGATTGTAGTCACAGGGAATTCGCATTCGAAATTGTTGTCTGGATGACAAACAGTGCTTGGCGGACAAGGTATTATGTAGTCATCTATAGTACTTGATATGCCTATTCCTAGGTCAACGCATATCATGAAGTGTGTCGAGTTCAGGCAGTGGAATGCTTTGCCATAGCAGTCGTAGTTCGTTGTAGCTATTGACGGTAATGTCAGTAGAAACTGAAATGAAATTGGTTTAGTTAGTTTAATGCAGGTGCTGAATTTTTCTTTGTTTATGAAAAGGTTTCTAAACATTGAACATGTTTTAATAATACGAGCGCTTTGAATAACTATTGAAACTAGTATATTTCCCGCGTTACATTTAATATTGACTGTGTCCTGCGCTTTATCCGCGTAATTCACGCTTTATCGCAAATCCAACGAGAATTTTGGAAGTTTCCTACTTTTAATCGAAATAAAATTTAACATAAATCGGCTCAGTCGTTTCGGTTCTTATTCATAACAAACAAACGAAATAAAAACTTTACACTGTATAACATAACATTAGATTAAAAACTATGTTTCGTAATCTAATATATAAAATTCTCGTGTCACAGTTTTCGTTGCCATACTCCTCCGAAACGGCTTGACCGATTCTCATGAAATTTTGTGAGCATATTCAGTAGGTCTGAGAATCGGCCAACATCTATTTTTCATCCCGAAATTTCCACGGGAACGGGAACGGGAACTACGCGTGTGAAACCGCGGGGCGCAGCTAGTATTCTATAAAATCTCTCCTTGGTTATATTATATGTTATAATTATAACGCACTGCGTCTGTACTACGTCTAAATTAGATCCCTAAATCCACAGTCATTTTAGTATTTTTTCGTCGAAAAATATATTAAAAATGCAAAAAAAAATCGAATATAAATCACGAAAATACCGATTTTAGTTTGCCTTAATTTTCATTCAATTCAGCCGTTCTCAAATTAACAAGTTATTCACTTACCAAAGTTAGTATCTATCTATTTAATTTCTACTAAATAAACAATAGATACAGATGATTTTAACAAAAACTTTTTAAATTACTACAAATAAATAAACAAAAGATACTCACCAAAAATAAAATTCCTCGAAGGTCGTTTTGTTGTATCATGAAAGCCATAACCAATATTCGTAGCACGAACTTGGCTACTTTCAGTCGTAGTATCACAATCGTTTATCTCGCAAGGGTTTCATTAGAATGCCTCCACTCTGTGCCTCTCAAATAATTTTAATGATATCTGATTCTATTGTTAGCACAAGACGAGTCACTCATTGCAAGGTAGATTAGGGTCGACGTTACACAAATAAAGTTGACACCTTATTTCCTGCGGCCTTATTACGCCTTTTGCTAATTTTATCATGATACATTAATGTGATTAAAAGGGAAAATATAAATACTTAGTAGTAAATATATGCAGTTGCTGAAATTCACTCAAATATCTTTCAGTAAATGTCCACAGCGAGGTAGAAACTGTCTCTCAATGATGATAAAATAGCACAAAGAAAAGTTTTATAAGTACTTGAGTCACCACGATTGTGTAATGTATGTTGGTCTGGTAGTGTGAAACTCTTTGTTTAATCTGCATAGCTATTTCTAGGAATCGAACCCAGAATCTCCGGTTTCACACATGCAACTAGAGCGACTAAATGTTAATTTAGCATATTTGCTACCTGTGACCAAGCTTGCATTGACTTAATTTTTTTTGTATAAACGTTTCTATCTTCGAAATTCACCTGTATTAAGTTAGAAAGCAAACTTTATCTAATGATTTATTTACTTACTCATAAGTGGACAGAGTTCCACAATTAGACCTCTCTGGTTTGGATCCTTTGCTTATCCGAACATTGTGACCGAATAGACAGCATGCAAGCAAGTAAGCCGTGGTTGGCGCGCTTCTACCTTATCTAAATACAGAATTTGATTCAAAAAGTAAACCTTATTGTATAAAGTTATTTCTTAATTATAATTTCAAAGTTACATATTTATTATTCTAACTGAAAAGCAAACTTATTGTTTTAATGAACGATTACGCCATAAACATATCAATTAGTTTTTATCAACGTAAATATTTGTCAAACAACGTTTGTAACTTGTTTTGTAATGAGATGAATAATATTTTCATTAGTAACTATCTGCATTGGGCTGAAATCTCTTTGAATTAGACTGATGTTTACAGAGGCATTTGATGGGAATTATTTTAAGTTATATGAACGGGTTTTTACCGCGTGCGATAATGCATTAAAATGATAAGAAAGTTTAAGATAACAGATATGTACCAAACTACCCTTATATTACGAGAGAGACATAGATCACTTTATTCATAATTAAATACAAATTCGAAACAATAATTAAACGGACGACTGTTGGTTTAGTAGATTAATACTAGAAAAAATGTGCGAATGAAAACTTAGCAGACTTATGTGATGTTAAAAAAGACGAAAAGGATTGTCGTATAGATATAAAATTTATTAACAATTACAATATTTACTTACATATTACAATAAATTATATTATCGTTAAGCATTTACGTAATGTGCCCCATTGTAGTATAACTTTAAGTGTCAGAGCAACCACCGCCTACCGAAATCGGAAGATCTCACTTGATTCTCGTAAATTGAAATCGCAACTATCACAGCCCAGATTAGAGTAATAACTGACAATGTCACTGCATAAATTAACAATAGCAATTGTAGTCCGCCTTCTTGATCAACAATAAATGATACTCCCAAAACAAAACAGGCTAGTAAAGTTCCTGTTACAGTTTCTAATGGACTGTGTATTTTCGGCCATTTTCTTGAGCCGACGAAGTCTTGCACGGCGGTCTCCCAGCTGGAGGAGATGGCGCCGTGCCCGAAGCCGGCAATGACGATGCCGATTGAGAACTTATCGTAGTTGTTTGCTACTGCTAGTACTGAAACAATAAATAATTGTATTTTCATTTTATTAACGTTACCATTTGCCCGCCGCTTCGCCTGCCTGATAGGTTTTGCCAATCAACTTAGATTGCCACTACGCCGCTACGATATCAAAATTTAGAACATTTTTAAAACGCATGGCAAACGCATTTTAGTCCGTACTTTGCAAATATTTATGTTATGTTATTAGTGCAAATAGAATAATGTTTATGTCGTTACGTAATTTTAAAAAAAACCATGAACTATATACACCCCTATTTTGAAAATATGGGACTTATTAAAATCAGAATATCTGTAGCAGTAACTGAATCCATATATCCAATAAAAATATCAAAAATGATAGTCGATTACTTATCTTTAAAAAATACCAAATAAATGTCGTATTACCAGACGGCACACTAGCTATCAAGTATTCTGTGACGGCTCGGGTCGATGACCGCGCTCAGCTGTGTATCGCAGCGTTCGGTGTAGAATAACAATAAAATTCGGCGGGATTTTGAAAATCTTTGACTTATCACAACTTTTTAAATAAAAGCAAAAGAAAAAAACTAACTTCACTATTATATTGTCACCCGTCGTTTACATTAGCTGTGAGATAAGGTATCGCAATTTCAAAATAAGGGTGTATATATTAATTTTGTTACAGTTAGTCTTGTAGATAGATTAAAATCTTACCAAAATAAGCAGCCGTCGAAATAATTAGGCCAATCAATGCGATATATTTATAGTTTCTCTTCGGTGTCTGTGCGAGCCAAGGAGTGGACAACAGGAAGCAAATCCAAGTGAACGCATACAGAGTCATCAGGAAGTTTGTTTCGGAAGTTGATATTTTAGACACCATTTTTGTAGCCATTAATTGCAACGCCGCTTGTGGCACGGCTGTCGTACTTAATTTAACGAATGCTAAACACAGCGAAGGGTAAAATCTCCAACATGACAAAGATCTTGTTAATGGCTTTATAAATATATCGTTGACATTGTACATTAAATACAACATCCTTCTCTGCAATCTGTAAATCTTGTACGAAGGCATCCACATTCTCCTCCTCATACTCGCGTAAGCTGATTGACATCGAAAACTGAATGAATTAAATATCTTCTCCCTCTGTATATCAGTTACAGGCGATATGTTGTCATACGTAACCTCCACCTCGGCGTAATCTTTCGTTTCATAAACATCTTTATCACTTTGCGAATCTCTCCTAGATTGATTAGATATACAATCGTCTAGATTGTCTCCTAACGTACTCAGTCTTTTAATAGCGACACTAAGTCTATTCTTCCTGTTATTTTTTTGTATTCCAGAACCTTCGTCGTCCTCACTGTCTTCACTTTCCTCTGGTATTTCTGGTAGTATTTCTACGCCAAAAATGTTTCGTCTCTTTTCCTCAGGGCTTGGTGGAGGTGTTATAGTTGAATGTACTTCCTCATTAAGATCATTTACATTGTTATCACTGTGTAGGTTGTCATCTGAAGGGCTCTTCCAACATTTTTTGCTCAAATCGTGCAATTGAAGTTCGGCCGTGTAGAAACTATTATCGATGCCATCATTGTTAAAAATTGCGTATGTTTTGTCACTATATCTAGAGAATGAGACTGGCCTTCTGATTGTGTAATCAACTTTTAAAAACAAAACAGCAGGCAATGTTTGAATCATGATTGCGCATAGAACAATAAACGAGTTTTGGTATCCATATTGGTTAATGATTATACTAAGAATATGAGGGAATATTGAGAGTCCGATGGCTTGACCAGTGAAGCACAATCCTCGAATAATCCCAAGTTGAGTATCATATGTATCGAATATTACAGCGTCTACTTGTGCTGATATTAACGATGAACCGAATCCTGTAACAACAATAAACGTGGTTAATTTTTCTAGCATATTATACAGATAGATAGACATTAAAACAGAGATTACAATTAGGGGTCCTAACTCAGTTATTGTGAGGGCAAGTGTAATCGCAGTTCCTAACTAAGTATCACCCTTCCATTCTTATCGGAGATTAACGTGCCCCGATCGCCCTACATTCTAGAAATTGGCTTACTACTACTAATGTAATAGAATGTCAATACTCCAAATATTTAGGGCATTAATTTTTAAGACTTAACTATCGTGTATCATAGTATAATCGCAATTTAAATCTGACAAACTGTACATAATATTTTGTTGTTCTCACCTCCAAGTATACCATAGATGTACGGATGCAGATACAGAGGTATAAAGGCACAAGTCAACAAGCCGATGACTATAGCGAGCAGTCCAAGAGCAGCCATGACACGGAACCCAACGGAACCGCCCCACGAGTCAGCCGCTTCACGACACCAACATTCTGAAAGATAGACAAAATAATAAAAATATTAGGAGTCCTTGAATGCATAATTCCGGGGTCTCAATCTACTAAGTAATGATCGTACTTAATTTCATTTAAATCGATCGTACTAAACATGCATCCCCATTTTCACCCCTTTGCGTGATGATTTCTGGGATAAAAACTAGCCTATGTACTTCCCTGTTCTCAATCTATTTCCATGTGCTAAACATTTAAATCAGTTCTTTGGTTTAGGCGTGAAATACACAGACAGAGTTAGGTACATCATCGTAATTGTATGAAGTAGTAAGTATTATCAAATTAAGTTAGTAGGTACACTCAAAATTTTGATATGGTTATTGTTTTTTTTTTCAGTAAACTTTCGTTAACTATCTTATAAGTATTATTTTCTTACGTGTGAGGCTGTAAATGAGGATGAATATCGTAGGAGTCGACAACCCCAGCCATACTGGTACACCCAAGTCAATTTGATGGATCAGCAAGACGCCGTAGGATAGCACCAACGTTGGGATACAGATCTGGAAAGAAATTGAAGAAACTCTATGATGTAAAATGAAACAAAATGTTTCCTCTAGAAGTCTAGAGGCATTATCCAGAGAGGAAAGACGGGAATATGTTTGTATGGAGAATTGCGTCTCGACTCCCGTCTTAAACTAAGTACTTATGTACATAATTGCTTTGTTATAACCCTAAATTGCAGAATGGAACTACTATATCGGACATGGAACCAAACCGGGCTGCCAAAAAGGGGGTTACGAGTTTCGATTCCCATGAGAAGTTCTTTAGTTGTGATCTTGATCTACAAATATAAGTATGTGAAACAACGGGATGTTAGTACGTACTTATTTAAGTCGAATCCCTCGACTCCACATACTTATAATGACGTACGTTTCGTTTAATAATAAAATTGATCTACAAATGTTTACATAAATACTTACATACCTAATTATATTTATTGGTCTGGGTGAGTGTACCCTAGATGCATGTAGGGAATGAACCTGGTTAGCTAAATTATCGATAGGGGTAGGTATTTTTAATTATAATCTGCAAGTAAATAACTATGCAGTTAAGGGGCTCTGAGATGCCAAATGCCCGTTTTCGGAAGACTGGTTATAATATTTCTACTATTAGTACAAAACTATTTTATGTATTATATGCAACTTTGGTTCTTTAACTAAACTTGACCCGCACCGAAACACGATAGCATTACATTTTCTCGATACATTTTCATTTTGAAAATTGTGCTTTTAAAATTTGTTTTTGCGGTCTACGTAAAAAGTATAAGAGCTGGTACCACGAAACTTCGAATACGCTTAGTAAAGATAAATAAATAAGTCTCACCCGAAAGATTTTTTAATCATTAAAGCTTTTCACTAATCATTATTGAATTTCATGTTTTTATCCAGTCTTATTTGAGCCGTTTCGAGGTTGTCATTGCGCTTCTCTTTCCTTTCAATGCAGTGCGACAGTGACCGCTGAGCGGTGGTGCTAGACGGACGTGTATCACTTCTCCTCGTGCTCAATGCTGTTTTTTTTACATTGCTAAACAACGGGATATGAATAAAACTAAGATTTTAATTGCCTGAACTACATTACTATAATATTTCGTGATGATCAGACAAGCGGTACTCTATATAACATTTTAATATTTCAGACAAAGATAAAAATATAAACACCGATTGCACAATCGTCAACGAATACGAATGAACTATAGATGTGGCACTTATTTTCTTTCCCTTTCGTCATGCGCCTTTGTCTCTTTCATACATATGTACAATTTACGCTATTTTTGAGAGTCGCGAATGTTGACACGGCACGTCTATAATATTTTTTTCGAGTCGTTGACAAACTTTTTTTTTTTTTTTTTTTTTTTTGGTGTGGCACTTAGCTATGTCTGTGTGCCAATTTCAGGTAATAAAAGGTAGGGAAATATTTTTAACGGAAAATATCGGAGAGGAAAAGGAATTTTGTGAGGTTCAGGAAAGGATGTTTTATATATTATTATTTTTAAGAAAAATAAATAAAATATATATAAATAAACATACACAAACTAAATCTTTATATCATTTTTTAACATAAATGCAGATATCAAGTTATAATATTCAATGGGATTCATTACTAAACAAGAAACACAAGTAGGAAGGGAAACATTTTGGGAAACAAGAGAACGGAGAAAGGATGAACGATCATGACGGGAACAGGAGAAGAATATGTGATCCAAAGAGCCAACATCATCTCCACATTCGCAAAGGTTACTATCCACAATATGCAACTTAGCAAGGTGAGAAGGAGTACAAACGTGACCAAGCCGCATGCGAATTATCATGCTTGTAATTAGTTTAGAGCCTTTTATTTTAAAAAACCATGGTTTGACTGGGACTGAGGGCTGAATTGAGGCATAAAGCTTGCCCTTTACTTGAGAGCTCTCACTCCAAAGAAGTTCCCAGGAGTGTCGAAGATAATCTTTAGGGAGGCTGACAAGATCATGGCAGAATTTTTTATAAGGGAATGTGTCACCAATCTGCACCGCTTGTTTAGCTAGTTGATCAGCTCTTTCGTTTCCTTGGATTCCAGAGTGACTTGGAATCCAAGCAAAGTGTACCGTGTAGTTTCTCTGTATACATTTGTGCAACTGTTTTCTTATGTCAAATACAATGGGGTAGAAGGGTTTCATTTTGAATGTAAACTTTTCAATGGTTTGTAACGCACTTCTAGAGTCACATAATATGAGGACATTTTTAAGTTTAGCAATTAAAACGTACTCTAATGCTTTGAGCAGACCAAAGCATTCACCAGTGAAAACTGATGTTTCAGGAGGAAGTTTTACCATCTGAATGACTTTATACTGAGAATGAAATATACCAACTCCCACACAGCTAGACCGGGTCTTTGATGAGTCCGTAAAGATATAATGAAAGTCTATCCAATTTTCGTCAACGGCAGCATTAAATTTTATGTCAGCTCCTACATCACTTTTTTCTATCCCTAAATTATAATGCACTACAGGGGAGATAAGTAGGGGTTCAAATGTATTGCACTCAAATAAAGGAAGAGTAGGAGACCTATGTGTACTCGCTGGTATAGAATTAAACTTCCTGAGACTTTTAACTAAACACGGAATATCTTTGTGTCGCCAATAGGATGAAGTTTGAATAAAATAATCAAGTTTTATTAATTTTGAATGAAGCAAATGGTTAGAAAACTGCATCGATTTAAATAAAAATCGGTCAGATAGATATTGCCTTCTCAGGTGTAATGGAGGGTCACCTACTTCCACCTGTAAGGCATTTAACGGACTTGATTTCATGGCTCCAGAAATGATTCGGAGAGCTTTCGACTGTATGCTATCTAACTTTTCAAGACCCTTTCTGTTACCATCTTCAAGGAGGAATGTTCCGTAATCAAGTATGCTTCGGATTATTGCATTATAAAACAGTTTTAAACTAAAAGGGTGTGCCCCCCACCATACTCCAGAAAGACACCGCATCGCATTCAGTTGACGTTCGCATTTTTCAACTACAAAGTCAAAATGTTGTTTGCCAGAAAGTGTTTTATCTAAAATCAATCCTAGAAATTTAACATGATTTTTCACAGGAAGGTTTATGCTATTATAAGTAACTGTTGGGGATGGAAAATTACGTTTTCTTGTAAAAACTACTACAGTGCTTTTTTCTATTGAAAGACTTAACCCATTAATTTGTAACCATTGCTGTAAAAGACTTAGGGAGGCGGTCAAAGCATCACATGCATCTGATATGTTATTGTGAGTAGCATAGATTAAAAGATCATCAGCATATTGTAAAACATCAGCAGATTTTTGTAGAGATGATTCTAGATCATAAGAATAAATATTATAAAGCAAAGGTGACAATACTGACCCCTGCGGAAGGCCTTTGAACACTGTTCTTGTTATTTTCTTATCACCGCAAAAAAGAGAAATAAATCTAACTGATAACAGATTTATGATAAACCGTATAATCAAGGTAGGGACGTTTAAATTAATTAGTTTGCGTTTAAGGACAGATATAAGAACATTGTCATACGCACCTGTTATATCTAGAAAAGCGCCAACAACCGACTCGTTTTTTGAGAAAGCTATACGAAGGTCAGTGGTAAATACACTTAAACTGTCAGTTGTGCTTTTTCCTTTACGGAACCCGAACTGACTGCCTGCTAGTAATTGCTTGTTTTCTATATACCATTCTAAACGATTTTTAACTAGGTGTTCTGCAATTTTAGTAAGAACTGAAGATAGCGCAATAGGCCGGTATGATGATATATCGTTTGAATTTTTATTTGGTTTGAGGATCGGTAAGATTTCTTGGGAACGCCAGGATTCTGGAATATTTCCAGAAGCTAAAATGGAATTAATTATTTGTAGATAATATGATATTGTACTATCACTACAATGTGATAAGAACGAATATGGAATACCGTCTTCTCCCGGGGCAGAGTCTTTTAAGCATGTTAATACCCCTTTCAATTCGAGCAACGAAAAGGGAGAATTCAAAGATGAATTATTATCAATATTTAAAGGAATAGAGTTGGGGTAGATTTGATCATACTCTGGAGCTGATGCTGGAGCTAATTTGTCAAGAAAACTGTTACTAAGAGATGGAGGTAATTGTGTGAAGGAAGGAGTATCACTAAAGGCTTTTCTAAATCTCTTAATACTGCGCCAAACTTCTGACGGGCATGTGTTGGGTGATAAAGACATACAGAATGACCTCCACCCCTGAAGTTTCTTATCTCTCAGAAAAATCCGTGTATCTTTAATAATATCTCTAAGGTCGTCCAAATTTTTATCTGACATGTCCTCAGCATATTTTTTTTCAGCTTCCTTTCGCTTCCTAACTGCATCAGCACACGAAGAGTCCCACCATGGGGGCATAGGAATTTTATCGGAAGGAATCTTTTTAAGAGGGAAAACTTGATCTGCTACTTCTACTAGGCACATCGCTAAAGCTTTTGAGCAATCACTTTCTCCACCCTGAGTAATTTGTGGGAGCTCAGCAACTTTAGCATCAACAAGTGTTTTAAATTTATTCCAGTCTGCGTTTTCGATTCTATACTTTAATCTAGGAAGTCTTTTCGGTATTGTAATTGATTTTACTGAGGAAGTAATTACTAAAGGAAAGTGGTCACTTCCAAAGGTAGAAGAGTAACGGGACCAAGATAAAGATGAAGCCAATCCAGGGGAGCATATGGATAAATCCACAGCACTAGCACTTTCACCTGCATTAGTTCTACGAGTAGGTTCGCCATTATTTATAATACATAGATTATGATCGTCTATAATTTCTAATAGACGGATCCCCTCTCGTTTTGTCTCACCACTTCCCCAACACTGATGGTGACAGTTAAAATCGCCCATTACTAAAAATGGCCTACGAAGGGATGACAACATGTTGCTAAGTTCTTGTAGGGCATTGTTATTAGCAGTAGGAATGTAAGTGGAAACGTAAGTAATATTATCAACATTTATCCCAACAATATCAATATCGGAACATGAAAGGAGAGAAACACGGGAAAATGGGGTATTATTTTTTATCAATATGGCCACACCGCCATATCCGTCAGCTCTGTCATTGCGAATACAAACATAACCGGGAATAGCAAATATTTGATTATTTTTAATCCAAGTTTCAGATAATGCCACAATCTTTGGTTTAAATTTATTTAATAAGTAGATTAAGTCAGTTTTTTTAGGAATTACTGATCGGCAGTTCCATTGAATTATTGTGTCCATCTTTTTGGTTTTTATGTAATAATAAACTACTTATTCGCTCTACGTGGTACGGTTCAAAAGATGTATTTTTATTTAGTAACATTTTGATAAGGTTTATAATAACATCAACAACCTGCTCATTCTCGTTCTGTTTCATTTTCATTTCGGAATGTTCTTTGGATAAAGCACACCCATTTGCCAACGATGGAGGTTGAAACTCCCTAAGAAGGGCGTTATGAGCTGCTCTGTCATAACCTTGTGCTGACTTGGGAGGAGCACGGGGTTTAAGAAAGACTGTCTTTTTATATGATGAAGTTGTGGGTACAGGTTGTGAGCTGAAGTATGAATTATTATTGGTGTGAGAATCATGAGATGGAACAGATGTGAGAACATTAGCATAGGATTTTGAAATGGCTGGGTGCATTTTGCTCGCTTCTGCATATGAAACACAAGAATGAGCCATAGTGTGTTTAATGTTTTTTTGCCTCTGAAACTCAGGACAAGTCTTATCTGTAGCGTAATGAAATCCAGAACAATTAACACAAGATGCAGAATCCTCTTCCAGTAAACAAGTTTCACCTGAGTGATTTTGACCACATTTAAAACATCTTGGGGCAGCTGCTCTGCATTGATTTTTAGTGTGGCCAAAACGGCAACAACGGAAACATTGTATAGTGGGATATATATAAGTTTCTACTGATAGTGCATTATAACACATATAAATTCTTTTCGGTAGAGTTTGGCCATCAAACGTTATAACTACTGTTTGGGAGGGTTTCCAGGTATAGGATCCATTTACTTGAACTTTGTAGTTAAGACGTCTAACTTTCAATATTTTGCTTATGGGAGTTGATATATTTTCAGCAATTTCTTCCTCACTCCATTCAGATGGGATACCCCGGACCAAACCCATACGTGTGACGTTAAAAGTGGGTAGAAATGCTTTAAATTTGTTCAGAGACAATAAATCACTATTGATAAATACGTTAGCAGCCACAGGTTTTGTAAAAGCTACAACACACTTATTCCTACCAATTCTCTTGACACTGCCGGGAACAATATTCATAAATTTGTTATTTTTAAGGAAATTTCCAAACGCAATAGGGTGAAGAATGGTGCCACTGTTTTCAGTACTGGTAATACGCTGAACATGAACTATGTAAGGCCCTGTATCGGAGGCCTGGTACTCCTTCCTACCTACACTAACTGGTTGGGAAGTTTGATCTGACGGTAAAGTTTGAGAAACAGAAATTTCAGAGGGTTGGGAATGTGGAACTGGTGTATCATTATTTATTAAGGAGTCAGATTTAATTTTATAACGCCTTTTACGTGAGGCCCTGACTTTACCTGAGGCAGAAGCATCAGTTTCCCTTCCACTTGCTGTGGCTATAGACCCATCAGTGTCCATACCACTCATGTCTAAATTAGTTGTTGATATGGTAACATAATTACCTACAGGGGGACTTAAGCCAGGGCCTAAATCCCCCACATCTGCTATAGGCGGGTCGTTCATACGACCCTCAAATAGACTTCAACTATGCTACAAATATTTACAAAAACTTACCTAAAATCAGGAAAAAATTACACAAATATAATATAAGATACACTACAAAGAAAATATATTTACATAGGAGCCTCAACTGAACCAATTATCTACTTAAAATTAAATAATGAAAAATTGCCAAGAAAAAATACACCCGGTCAAACCGAAATTTCCCGCGCTTTTTTCGTTGACAAACTTCCAGAAGATTTTTGACACTAGCTATGATAACATAAATATAGTAAAACTAAGTAGTTTGTCCAGTACAGGACAAAAAAAAATTGATGATCCATTTCCATTTTTATGTACGTGTAAATTTTATTATTCGGATCAGACTTTATGAAGTTATGATGGGTACAAAAATTGACAAAGTACCTATGAAAAATGACACGGTTTGACCAAACTGTTCAAAGTTTAGTCCAATCAACTCGTTACTGGATTGATTTAAAAATACTTACTTCAGTAATGTAAAGTTTTACTTTCAGTATTATTTTTGGATTAGGTATATTGCCTATCAGGTACTTGAAATCAGTAGTTCAATAAATTCATATAAATAAATAAATGTAATATCCTAATAGACTTTTAACAAAAGCCTAATAGAGTAGGCTCAAGTCGGTGAGGACATAATATGATAATGAAAAATATTGAGAATGTTTGTTTCTTATTATATCATTAATTGTCTTTCGCGTATTAAATTCTTGGATACCTGGTAAATTGAACCTGAATTTTCAAATTTTATCGCATTAAAAAACAGAATGCACGTGGGTGAAACCGAGGGGCACGGCAAGTATAAATACTCAGTTATACTCTGACACATGATTATTGATTAGATAACCGTACGGTTATCTAATCAATAATCATGTGTATAATCAAGAGACAAAGCTTCATACAACCTCACGAATCGGTTGCCCTGCTAAACAGGCACGTAGAGTGGTTTTTTTTATTGATTTTCTTCTTTATTAAAATTTATCATTATGAGTATACAGATATTAGTTATTTATAGTACAAGTTTGTAAAGTTGGTGCTTACCACCGAGGAGCTATTGAGGAGGATAGCCGAGGATAGTAATCACCAATACACACGTGTATCATACAACGTTTTTTAACACACTTGCGAACACAATAATTATAAAATACAATTTTCGCTAGTAAATAAACATTTTTCCTATTCGCGCGCATCTAAAACAACAATGAGATCGGCCATAGACTAAAATAATATACTTATAAAAAAATGAACGAATGAATGATTTGGTATCGAAACTTTTTAAATATGTAAAAAAGCAACTTAAAAAAATCTATAACTCACTGGTGAGTAATAGGTGTCATTCTGTGCCTGATTGCAGAGAAATAAGAGCCACTTTATGAGCAAGTGTTTTGAAAACATATATTTATTAGGGCGAGCAAAGCGGAGTCCGCCTGGCGGAACAATCTATTCAGTTTTGTGGTCCATTTTACGTACCTACTGATTTGATATTTGCCATAGTTATTAAAATTTGTGTTTTTATATAATCGTTTAAATACTCATTTCAACACACTTGCTCATAAAGGGGCTCTTATTTGTGCAAAAACAGTTGAATAATGACACGCTTGATTCACTAGTGAGTCATAGATTTTTTTTTAATGGTTTAGTTTTCAAAAAAGTTTCGATACCAAAAAATATCGTGTCCATACATTTTAAAAACAAACTTCAACTATGTTGCCTTACTTTTGGTAGGTCTATGGTCGATTCCATTCATTTATTCATTCGATTTTTTTTAATGAGTATTATCTTTTAATCTATGGCCGATCACCATGGTTGTGTTGGATGCGCGCGAATAGAAAAACTGTTTATTTATTAGCGAAAAATGATAATTTCTTCGCAAATGTGTTGAAAAACGTTGTATGCTAAACGCGTGTATTGATGATTACTATCCTCGGCTATCTTCAGACCCTCGCCTGACGGCTCGGGCCTCAATAGCGCCTCGGAAGTAATCACCAACTTACCTCGCTTGTACCATAAATAACTATTATCTTGTATTGAATTTCCATATTTTACATGCCGCGGGTTAAAGGCAGTCTTGGAGTGATTAAAAACCTTGCGAGACCCCACAGAGCATAGACAAAGTCACGTTTTAACTACCTAGTTTTATTTTTAAGTATCGTTCATTAATTTTACATTTTTGTTTGCCAATCTCTGAAACTAAAATTGGTTTGATTGTTGTCATAGAGCACTTTTATTATTTGACAACCTTGCCAAAACAGGTAATAATTTTACACGTTCTTATGAAGCTTTGTCTCTGTACGGTTATCTGCTCTATTTTTTAGGCTTTAAGCTATTCGAAATGTTAGGCTCGCCGCTGACTGTGATTTTTTGTCACTAAGTCGAGCGCAAGAAAAATATATGTAAGCTATAAAGAGTGCGCTCATTATGGTAACGTGACAAATAGTTCCAGCGATATGAAACATGCTCACTGGTGTGACTTATTGTCATTCGGCCGGCCGAATATATCGTGTACAATTTTCCTTATTATTATCATTTGCATTATATAGGATGCACCCAGTAGCGTTTTTATTTTCGTTTCATTTTTCTTCTACGTATTTCAAGAGGACTACGTATATCAATCACGACTACCTCTTTGAACCCCATAACAAAAATTAACGCGATTTGACACCCTAGATAAGATTCAGTATAGCGCATTGTGAGTGACAGCAGGTGATAGTGATAAAAAGTCACGGCAACAAAACATCATAGTTAGCGGCGGGCCTTATAATTCAAAACATTCTGACAATAATCATTTTGAGATAAAGCAGTTTGTACAATTGCACAATCGCAGTCACGACGCAGGGGGAAGTTAGACTAGATCTTCCGTCCGCCACCCGTCTGCTTCACCCCCTCAAAAACCGAAATTTGACTAGTAACCTCGCCTTAAGTTAGTAATTAAACTTTGAAGTAAATAGTCTAACCGCAACAATCAACGCCGGGGAAATCACTTAATGACAACGTGATAATCACGAGTGAATAACGAAAATACAAACTTTTGTTAGTACTATGTACTTAATTAAAAATAATGGTTTAACTAAACGCTTAAGATCGAGAGTCATGGAAGTTGTCTTTGTCCAACTGTGGGACAGCAATGGCTAATATACATAACATAATCATTCATTGCCTCATCTCATTACAGCAACTGACCCCTAAGTTCGAAACTTGTATCTAGAGTATCAGACACTACGCACACACTCATTCACACATACTTACCTAATAACTAAAGGCTAAGAGAATTTGTATGTAGGTAAGTAGAGTTGCTCCTAGAGAATTTGTAAGAAGATAATGATAAGTATCTACCTAAATATACCATTAAGTATACCTAGGTAGGTATTTACCTATGAATCTCAAAACGATAGGTTCCTATTCCTAAAATACCTACATACATACTAATATAATTTAGTAATTACTTATGTACATGTATTTATCTATGTAAATACATAGGTAGTTAGGTACTATCTGTCAATTATATCTTGATTGATTTAATAATCGTATCGCCTGCAATATGAAACATGTGATTTTTTTCTTAATTTAGCATTAGACTCTTATAATATCTCTTAAAATAGACATAAGTACTAAAGTATATAAAGTGTTTTATTACCTACAGAGATATTGTTTATCTACGTTTCGGAACACTCCGTTGTAGGTACTGTAAGTAACTCACTCCAGTCTACATTTTGTACCTATGGTATAATTGAAGTAAGTACCTACTTATATGGTTGTAGTAACTACTTAGATATCTACGTACGTTTAAAAACACGACCGATAGTAGAAGGGACCAACGCCACGACGAGCCCCGCGTCCTCTCATCAGCTTCCATCTATAGTATTTCTTTCCTCTTCGGTCTATTCATGGTCACTATTACGTACAACACGATAACTTCACCGATCACTCACTAAACATGCCTGATTGTATAGTTAATTATAACAAAACTGGTAAGAGAGCATGTCGACTTATTGACAGGGTTCTATACATCGGCTACGTTATCAGCAGGCCAGTAAGTACCTAATACGTAGTTGACTTTGTCTTATCTTATCGTTTGAAGAAAGAAATGAATATAAGTACTACTAATTTGTTATTGAATTTGTTAGTTGGAACTTGGAATATGTGTAAAAAACGTGCGATGCCGTACCAACACTGAGTAAATAAACGTGATGAAACCACTGGTAGCTCATTTTGATAAAATAATAGATAGGTACCTACTCATACCTATAGATATTTAGATCCTTTGAAAAAATAAAATAAAAAAGAATAGTATGAAACTGAGCACATAGCTTTAACTGTTAGGCCGCACCATGGGTCAAACGTACGGATAGAGGCTTGATTAGGAGGCATTAATATCAATGCCCTCTAATGAAAGGTACCTACTTCAAAACTATTTTAGTAGATATTACAAACAGTTATTAACTCTATAGTTTCCTTTTTCCAATTTAGAGACAGAAAACCGTAAACGGTTAAAAATAAATATACGGAACCCCTAAAATGCAAATATTATCTCCATGGGTGCCCTAATTCTGAGGTGTAATATTGACAATGACATTTACATACTGACTGACATCCGGCTAGCGACTGTTTGACAGATGTTTGTTTTTAATTTTACAAAAACAATTTGCATTACAAAACCTGAGAAAACAGTACAAATTCTATTTTATTTTAATGTGTAAAACAATACATTTTATACAAATAAAATGGTCAACCAAGAACTACTTCAAGAATATTCCGATTTTATTCGAAATTTAAAAAAACAATGTACAGAAGCTGGCATGTCTGAAGATGAATTCAAAAAGTTATATTTCGAAACATTATCGAATTTAGAATCCGCTGAGAATACTTCCAATCGTAGATCTAAAATACGAACGTTTACGTGCTGTTTATCAATATGTTTATTATTCATAGTAATAATTTATAATTATAAGTCTGTGTACAGTTGTATAGCATGTAGTGTCCAAGATTATATCTATCCAGGTTTAAGATTGTTAAGGAAACTGTCTATTCCTATTATTTCAATGTTTCCGTCGTTAACAGGTCAGTATTTTGTAACAAAAATCTTCAACAATTTATTTACTTAATAGAACATACTTGTATGTACTATATATATTAACCTTACCTACATGTTTTTTTATATTTTACAGAATTATATCATGAGACATGTCTAATACAAAATCCGTTCTTCAGCGTGGTCGACATGGATTGCTGGCCGTGCAGCTCTGTCAGTAATATAAGACAAGTATATGACCCTAAACCAGTCAGTGAACAGAACACTGCACCATTTATTTATCAGGTAATATACTCAGTCTGATACTTAGTTATAATAAAAAGGTTAATTAAACCTATGTTAAGAAAAAAAAAATTGAATAGTACAAAGTTAGGTTTATATTATACAAAACTATATAGAAAAAGTGAGTTTAATCTAGAGTATAATTTACTTCCAAATTTGTTTATTGTCATATTATATTTATTTGATCAGTCTATTTCATTAAATATTCATTTGCAATGAGAATATTAAAAATAAGTTTTATTCAACAGACTGACCAAAAAAATATTGATCTAGAAACATTGCAAGACTTATATAAAAACAATCAAAATGCATTAGACAAAGAATTTACAAAGATATTAATGGATAACAAGTTTAATATACAACCAAGCGAAATGTTTTCAAATATGCAGAATGGAGAGAAACACATATATTTTTGGTAAATAATAACTAACTAAATAACTTTCTTAAACTACGGCTAACTTCCTGGAGTACCTAAGATGGTTCATATAACAACATAAGCAGAATACTGTCATATCTGCTATGTAAATTAAAAGTAGCTTGTGCAGCAGTATGTATTCATTATCCAGGTGGCTAGACAATGTGTCTATCTCATTAAAAACACCTTCCTTTCACATACCTATAGTCAAATCCCTCCACTAGTTTTTGCCACATTTGGTGGCCTTCAATATCCTGCAAAAATATATTAATATAAACAATGCCATATGTTTCGTTTAATTATAAAACCTTCCTATCAATTAAAATATAAGTATGTACTAAATTACCTTTTACTTACTTATTTTTATAGGAAATTCAACACAATGAATGCAGCTATAATATTACGGCATATTATCTCAAGACCTAAAGTAGTACCAAAGTTTGGTCAAAGCACTGAAAGATATGTGATAGTGGATTCAAGTCAGGAACAATTTAGGATACCTGATACGGAGTGCAGTTTCTCATTTCTAATAGCTTTGAGTGGTGCAAGAGTTGTTACTCTGACTCCAGCTGAAGAATGTAAACATGAGTGCAAATCTTTGAAAATTGAATTGAAAGAATCATATTTATGTAAGTATATGCCCTACCTAGCAATATTTGATAGATATAAGAGACTATTTGCAGTATCAGCTATGAATTGAAAGAATCTTATTTATGTAAGTAAATATTCTGCCTAGCAATTTCTCATGGATATAAGAGATTTGTCTGTTATGTAATGTGAAAATAATGATGTACCTAAATGAGATCAGATTTTAATTAGTAGTTGGTGAGGTAGCCTATGTTACTCAGTGATAAGGTCAATTTAGTTAATGAATTTTGTTTATTGGATACCTAGGTTAGGTATATATTTCATCAATATTAATCTGTATTTGTAATTATTGTTTCGAGTGTGGTATGCTATTTATTTTTGTTTCTTTTTTTCGCAGTGTGGTACAACTGGTGGTATTGGAGACCAGTTGTACAACAATCACCTGGAAATACGACATTCATTGCACATGTGGGATCATACTGCTAACATAAACTAAAGCCAAAGTGAAAAGACAAAATAATGGAATGTACAAAAACCATTTTATTAACATAACATAACCAAATTAAATAACTATAAAACAACCACTTATTTTATTCGAATTTCTTCTTGAGTGTGTCTTTGAGGAACACTGGCACAAGTGAGACGAGTGCAAAAATACTGAGAACTGTCACAGAGGTCCATGACCAGGCGTCGCTGGTCGAGGTCAGAGTGTGCAGCGTTTGA
The DNA here is from genome assembly GCA_958496195.1 of Timandra comae. Taxonomy (NCBI): domain Eukaryota; kingdom Metazoa; phylum Arthropoda; class Insecta; order Lepidoptera; family Geometridae; genus Timandra; species Timandra comae. The sequence continues at coordinate 10,992,999 of OY292359.1, forward strand.
CCTGCTTGAATGGCCACAAATGACGGTGGAGCCACACCTGGAATTTAAAAAAGGAAAGATGCATTATAGAATTCCATTATAAAGACAAAAAAAAGTTACTATGACTAAGTTCTGTCTCACCTATAAATGTTCCTAAAGCAAATGGCACTAGCGGCACCCCAATAACAGGTGCAGACATATTAATAAACCAATTAGGTAAAAACGGAGTCACCCTCAAAAATATTATATAGTTCAATAAATTGTCTTTATGTTTTTCTACTGCGACAGACCACTGAGCTGCTCTTTCTGGGAAAAACTTTCTAACCAACTTCTTTCCAAGGAGGTTTGATAGAAAGAAGCATAGACTTGCTCCAATTGCTGAACAACAGCATACTAACATTAATGCTAAATAAAATGGAAATAAAAACCCTGAAAGTATACTCAAGAATATAGATCCAGGTATTGCAAATGTTTGCAAACTGTGGTACTGCTAAGGAAAATTATCATTTTATTATTTTACCTGTATGTTAATACACAGATTATTTTAAAAGGATACAATATATAAACTAAGAATACTCCAAATAATACTTCATAAAAATATTTGTCTTTATAACGGTCCAGTACTAAGCCCAAATTCTTTGCATCTTCAAGATCCCATGGTAGATGTAAATGTTGCTTTTCATGGCTGAAATAATATAATTATTATAAGTTATTGTATATTGTGCTTTATACACCCTTATTTTGAAATTGCGATACCTTATCTCACAGCTAATGTAAACGACGGGTGACAATATAATAGTGAAGTTAGTTTTTTTCTTTTGCTTTTATTTAAAAAGTTATGATAAGTCAAAGATTTTCAAAATCCCGCCGAATTTTATTGTTATTCTATACCGAACGCTGCGATACACAGCTGAGCGCGGTCATCGACCCGAGCCGTCACAGAATACTTAATAGCTAGTGTGCCGTCTGGTAATACGACATTTATTTGGTATTTTTTAAAGATAAGTAATCGACTATCATTTTTGATATTTTTATTGGATATATGGATTCAGTTACTGCTACAGATATTCTGATTTTAATAAGTCCCATATTTTCAAAATAGGGGTGTATAAGTATATAATACATAATATATATAATTATACTCACTCTTCGAGGTCAGGAAACTGTCTATATAAAAAACTTAGAGCTAATATTGAACTAACAAATATTATAACTACTAATACTAGTGCTTTGGATGTCGACAAACTGTCTTCTTTTTTTGGTTGTGTGGTTATCACATCTGAAAATGAAAGAATAATTACAAAGAGAATTATAACATAACAATCACACTATCATCTTCATATATCTAGGGTATCAGAAACTATGCACACACTAGTTCATACACACACTCAGACCAAGACAAATATTTAATGAAAATAATAAAGCAATTTGTTTGTAATTATCAAGCAAATGGAGTAGGTAATACAGGATTAAAGGGATAGGTACTTTGGATGGGATAGTACAGGCCAACACAGTCGGTCCTGAGGTTTCTTATTCTCGGCTTTATGATGGTAGGATGAAGGGTGTTAACAGTGGATGAGACAGTGGCATCTTGAACATCACCTGGAGTCTGCTGCCTTTGTGTACGCGTCCGTAGTTCAGGTGATCCAGACCTCATCATTGATATCTAAAATAATGTACCATGGAGCTACAATTAAAACCACTTAATAGAAAAAATATTCGAAAAAAACAATAACTTACTATTATGCGTAACACTGTAGATTATTCTAAGCTATAACAAAAGAATATAATTAATCAATGAGTTGGTAAATTTCAATCCAATCGATCAGTAGATTTCTGATCGTAATGATATGTGTAGTTTTTCGAATAACACAAAGTAGGTTACTTTTTGGATGTAGCAAACAATAATTGGTGTATACTAGAATTACGTATACAAAAGTTGTACACTATTTTAATATTAAAATTATAATAATTCGTACTTTGTTTTAAAAAGATCGTCACATTTGAATTGAATCACTCGATTACCTTGATCAAATTGTGATTAGTGACAGTGACAGCCAGCACGACATTGACATGTATGACACCCAAATAAAATGACAGATATAATTATTCAAGGGACAATGTATATTTCTCATTCACTATATTATTAATAAAATTTCTAATTAACGTAACTACATTTAATTTAAACAGCAAAAGTTAAAAACGTACAAGTCTCTATAATAAATAAATGGAGCGACTACACATTGTAGTATAGTCTGAAAACGATGAAGCGGAAACGGAAACATAAAAAATAATTTTGAAAGCGCGGTAAAAAGAAGAAGGGCTTGCGGAAAAATACTGAATTAAGTAAGTACATAATAATGCATGTTGAAATGGACTATTATTTTTAATTATGAATTTTACTTTTTGTCTATTTTAGTAAGAAACCGATGGGGTTTTTTATAAAATAAAATTGACGAAAATAACGAAAACTCAATCTTAAAAATTAGGACATGACATTGATTTTTAGATTTAAAAATCTACCAGCGATTCATAAAAATACTGGGTAGCCTTCATAAATAATATTTATGTCGTACTGTAAGTAAACATTAAACAGTGCCAAATCCGAGCGAGCGTCCTGCGTAGGAGGGACGGGGAACAACCAGAGTGCGATGATCAGACCAGTGGAGTCTCGAACTTAGAGCGCAACGCCCGCTCCGAGGCGCGCGCAACACAACGTAAAAAAGTGTTTAAAAACGTTCTCTAACCGCCAAGGAAACCATCGATCATACTAATGGGTGTAAAAATAGTACCCCGGTTAACATTATGTGCTATTTACACGATCAATGTGAAATGAGTGAAAGTGTATAATTTTCTATCGAGGAACTTACTGAGATGCGGTCTTCAGACACATAGATATTCTACATGGTTTTAAGTAGAAAGGTACGTGTGTAATGTTCGTTTTAGAAAGTTAAAGTTTATCAACAACGGCTTTCGGCGATTGTGTTTTAATGAGAGCTTTTATATTGTTTTAGTAAGATAAAGAAAAGGTGATGTATATATTTACCTCGATTTGATTTAAAAAAAAAACTGCTATGCGTAAGTATGTTGGTAAACATTTTCTTTGATGGATTGACCGATTTTGATGAAATATTTGAGTAACAGTTAAGAACATACTTACATAGTTATGGATGGTGTCACCTGGGGAGGTTCTGAAATAATAGTGGAGTGACGAAATCGGAATCTATCCATTTTTTTTAACCAATGTTCAATGTAATAAACGCAATGAAGTTAATTTAATGCGTTTCTAGCCTTGAAGTAATCTGTTATTCTAACTCGTAGTGATATCGTCCACAGGTAATGCGAATAAGCATCCCGTGGGTGTGCGTCGCGTTGGCAGCAGTAGCGCTGGGCAGCGCGCGCGGAGCCACTGGGGCGCGTGGGGCGGTTGGGGCGAGTGGGTCCAGTGAGGCCAGTGAGGCGAGTGGGTCGGGCGGCGTGGCGTGCGAGCGCGGCCGCAACTGGTGGGACCGCGAGCGCGGCTCGTGCCAGCCCTGCACGCGCTGCGACCCCGCGCGGCACCTCGCCGTGCTGTACCCGTGCGAGGTGCACCGCGACACCGTGTGCCACTCCCTCTACAATGTCCGCCTGTGGGCCCTCAACCCCGCACAAAACGACAGTGAACTCTCTAGTGACGACGACCAGTACTACGACTATGTGGACTACGACAGTGAAGTGGACGTAACTGACCAGGATGAGGCCACGTGGGACCTACAAACGTTAAGCCTCATTCTGGCTATCAGTGGCTGTGTTGTGTTTTTCGTAGTTGTGCTAGTTTTATCGCTGTATCATGCGAAACAGTGGAAAATTTTGAAACGAGCGCTGAAGTCAGGTAAACATTGTTGTTTAGATATTTAATACCTATCTCCTTATTTAATCACTTTCATAAATTGTACTATACCATAACCCATAGGCCGAATTCTTGAAAAGAGAGAATCAGAAGGTCCCAATACCCACTTACCAAGTAAAACCCAACAATTTCTAACGCACCCCATGCTCTGGGTCCATCGAGGATCGCTAGTGCACTCTGTGTATTAAATTTTCTACTCAATAGGTAAGTACTTACCTAAAAATAAGAACCTTACTTTCCTCGAAATTCGCTGCAAAAAGAAACAGTTGACCAAAATACATTGAAACTTGAAAGGCAGAAGTTAAACACAAATAACGCCTTAATATGTAAACAAACAGTGTTTGCGCGCGCATTTTATGTACACACAAGTTTTATTTATTCAGGACGATTGACGAGATCATGCGACCTCCGTGTAGTTTGTCGTTTTTATTATCCAGCCAATGTTGTTGACGCTCCCAGAATATAAACAGTTTACAAGAAATTCAACTTATTTAACTGACTTTCTGTACACGATTATGTTAATCGTATTAGGTATGTGAATTTATGTGATACTTATTCCCTTTTCACACACGTCTTGTATTGTATCAATCGAAGTACTTATTTTGAAAAGAGAATTTTAAACTGTGGGCCGGTATTTTATTAGTTTAGATTCTTGTTTTGGTTGATACCATGGAATCATGGAATAACAAGTATTTATTCTAATTGACCAATGCGACCTAATGCGACAGTATTACTGGATACAAGTTTTATTTTACATCTAAGACTAAGATGATAAGCTTATTAATTAACGCGGTAAATCTAAGGAAACCGTGGCGCATAGCCAAACTGTATAATATTTTGGGATTTCCTGTTAGTACCTAACATGTCACAAAACATAAAATAACGTAATTACATATCTAAACAAGGCCTATAATCCTACTAATATTATAAAGCCGAATGTTGGTGAGTGTGGATGTTAGATGTGTGGATGTTTGTTCCTCTTTCACGCAAAAACTACTGAATGGATTTTAATGAAATTCGGTACAGATGTTCCTCATACCTAGGAATAACACATAGCATAACTCTTCTGTCGCAAAATTACCACGAGATAGGGTTCCACGCGGGTAAAACCGCGGGGCACAGCTAGGGTACCATACACAGAAATATATGTAAGTATTTCATGAAATGTCTCTTAAAACAAAATTTTAATACCTAACTGTAGTAGTTGTAAAACTACTACCAGAGTAATCTGCTACATTGATTCCGCTCATAGCAGATATTCGGTTCATAAAAGTCCCAATTTCCTAAGCGAGGTCGGTTGCCCCGCGTCATGTAAACAATGCGCGTTGTTTGTACCATGTGCGTTACTAATTTTGACCTGGCTAGCGACCGCCCGGTAACAATAGCTAACGGCTTTTTGTTGCATTTGTTTGGCACCAAAATTAGAGCTATTAATGACGCCAAAACATTATTGGAATTTGAGAGCATTGCTTTTATCTGATTTAGATCTATTGATTGATAGTGCCCTATTAATTAAATAGGCCGATTGTTCTACTTCAATCGATTAGAACAGTTATGATCGATTTGTGTTCTAGAAGCAGTATAAAACATACATATCCATATAGGTTCTTCTAGGAATTATTATAAAATAGCTTTACGAATTCACTTGTGTTATTCTTGTTATTGCTCTGAAAGTTACAGGACAAATACTATCTCATGAGTTAGAAGCAAATACGCCTGTACTTAAGAGCCGTGATCTGCCGCGCGACAACTCAAATTTTCACTCACACAGACGCGCACGCGTGTCCGCATGCACACTGTCTATGTGGTGACGGCGCGCTCGCTCTGAATACTCCGGCCGAATGGTTTTGATCCATTGGAAATTATAAATTGTGTAAAAGTTATTGACAAAAGTAAAAATACGAGTATATTTTTTTTACGATTCATAGTAGGTAGTATATGATTAGATATAATTTACGTAATACCTTTCGATTCGATATTCCATTATTCACAACAAGGAATAATGAATAAAACAAATACTTAGTTTTTTGTTTTTAAAATAAGACATGATTTTTTTTTGGTAAGTAACGAAACTTTTTAAAAACAAAGCAACATACGAGTAAAAAAAAGTCTATAACTTACTTGTGAATAATATATTTTTTGCCATAATGGTATTGATTTTTCATATACTAATTGCAGTTTTAGTTTTTATTAAAATCGCCAGCAATTTTCGATATTCCTTTCCATATAATTTCGAATATCGTCTACCACGCCTACTTGAAAAATGCATTCTCTGTATATGTACAACATATATTATCGGGACAACCTTTTAGCGCTAAAAGCAGGACTTTCTAAATTATTTCGTTTCCGTTTTTGTTAAAAAAAAACCGACTTCAAAAACTAAAAAGTATAAAATAACAAATATTTAATGTAATACCTCTTATGCGATGTAGCACATAAATAAAATAAAAATGCGACCAACCCAAGCGGGCAAACGTTCGTTAACGGTCGTCTCGAATTATAGTTTTGTAGTTTATTTTTCTAATAGTTTTATTTCTTTAAGGCTTGGCACCGACTTCACACTTATCAATAGGTAACATACACACAAAGGTATTAATTAGCATCGCATAAGAGGTGTATTAAATTAAATATTTGTTATTTTATACTTTTCAGTTTTTGAAGTCGGTTTTTTTTTACTTTTGAGTGTCACAACCTATCTGGTTGTAAAGTTCTCATCGATACAAATTAATCAAGCCCAAACACGAGGTAACTGCTGTTAGTCGTTGAAGAGTTCCCTCGACTATCTTCCAGGTGCATCATCAGATCGACTTCAAACCTTCATTTAATTATAATGCTTTAAGATAATTAACGAAAAACTTAACAAATGCACTAATCACCCTACGATTTTCTAAAGTTCCTCTCAATTTCTCTAGAATGCCATCATTAGATCCTGGTTTCCTTGACATGGGACCAAACGGCAAGTCCATTCTTTTGAATAAAAAAAGAATTTTAGTAATCGGTACAGAATTGACGGAGATATCGTTGAACATATTCATAAAAAAAAACATACCGGCCGAATTGAGAACCTCCTCCTTTTTGGAAGTCGGTTTAAAATAATGTTGTTTTATTGCTCATTATTTCTAAAACATTATTTGTTATCATAAATGTTAATATTTTTTTTTAATAAATAATTCAAATTATAAAACAAAAATTATTATCGAGTATCAAAACATGTTGATGAGTTATCGCATAAAATTCGTACGCGCCGCAAAGGTCAAACGCTCGGTAGGAGCGATACGTCCTCTCTCTAAAAAGCCTCGCGGCAGACTGATTTGAATTGTTTCGTGCGTCCGATTTTATAGTAGTTTTATGATGATTTTAAAATATTTGTAGAAAAAAAGACAATTTGTTTTAGAGATTTTTTTTTAGTATAATTGTTGTAGAAAATATTCTTTTATTATTTGAGGTAATTTTAATAACGTTTTGAGCATCATTTATCAACGTAAATTACGATTTTCTTGAGTGTGATTTTTACAAATTCTAACTTTATATTTTTTTCGATTTCAATAATAATTATAATAACAATTAAATTTTCCTATGAGTATTTCCTTAATAAGGATCTGGACTTTAAGTTTGTTTAATTTTTAGTGCTAAATTGGTCGAATTACTAGAATCCGAAGGCATGGAAGTTAATGCTAAAAGTGAAATTCAGAAAACATATGTTCAGTTTTCTTGATATATTTTTTAAGTTTTCTGTATAATATTGTTTTTCTCTGAGTATTTTTTAGATGACAATATTTCCTTTAATTATTACCTAAAAGCATGTTTATAAAATACGCTTTTCATATAATATGACTAGATCAAAAAGTACAAAAACCGTCAATTATCGAGTTTAGGGTCTTAATTTTATCGAAAACGACCCCATAGTTTTTAAATGTAATAGGAAGTAATTATGAAGTAACGTTCTAATCGCCCTGTAAGAACAAGCAGTAATAAATGGCTTTCCAAATGCAGATGTGCAAGATTTGACTGCCAAGCTGAAGTTAATGGAGACTGGGGGTGAGACGCCGAGTGACACTGTAGTCTCCAGCGACCATCATATTTATTGCAACATTCACGCCGGCAAGGAAACTTTACTTGGTAAGTGGAAAAATAGGCTAGGATTTAATGGAAATAATGGAGTTTGCCTGTAAAATCCCACTTTGGGGCAAAAGCTATCTGACTTAATACGGGGATGAGGAATAGGCGTAACCACCACGCTTGGCCAAAGCAAATACGAACTAAATCCGCTACTGCACTGTCTGATCATAAACTCTGAAACTGAGTAGTTCTTAGTAAAGATGGATTTTCATACGGTTTTCCTAATGAATAGAGTTTCATGAGATGTATTCTCGAGGTCTTAAGAACTTTGGCAGAAATGTATGACTATAGTAAAAAATCATGTCGATTGAGGGCTTTAGGTGGCGTACGACTCGTAAATCAAGAGTTTTATGAAATCAATTTACTTAAGTTACGCTTTGCTAGCATGTTAACCGGTAGGTATGTATATTCTTCAGCAGAAAACTTTTCCACGACTTATTTTTAACAAAGAACCTTTGGTGTGTTTATAATAAATAGTTCGCTGTTAAGTATCCGTCAACGCATTGCTAAACAGTTATTGAGGCGAAGAATGAATAGAAACAAGGCACTTATCTATTCGTTAAATTGATAGATGTTGAAAGAGTTTTTTTTAGATAAAAGTAACAGTTTTTTTTCAAGAGTGTAGAGCTGTTTTGTTTCTTTTTAAGTACCTAAGTACTTACGTATTTGAAATTCAAATGTTTTCTTTAGGCATACATTTTCCTAGAAAAGTACTTAATATTAATACTAGGTACTAATGATCAAACTAGCTGTGTCACGGTTTCATCCCGTGTTTTTTCTTTTATAACGGAAGCCTACGTCATCATAACTATTTACGTGACAAACAGCGCAATAGGTACTTTCAGTAGATTGAAATTTTGAACTATTGTGTGATGTTTGAGCAGTCAGTGAGTCCAGTAAATAACAGTTGCCTAAGTACAAGTCCTTAAATAGGATAATTATTTATTATGTAATGTTTAAAAAGTATCGATTATTATGAGATGATCCTCCACATATCCATTGGTTGCGTTACCGTAGCGTGCGCAGGCGCACGTGTGTTCATTATCTGGTTATTTGTAATGCAAGCGAGTCGCGCGAGGGCCGCCCGGGCTTCCGCTCCGAGGGCTTCACTAGCACCGCCCGCGCCCCTTAAGGACCACTTCCTGCTAACATTGATTTTTGACAACTATAAATTACACTTATCGATATTATTGATGGCGGGTTGGAAGGTTTTTGAACCTCATTTTATATTCTTGTTGGTTAGTTAAGTAAGTATCTACTTACTTTGGACTAGATTTCAAAGGAATTTAATTTTGATAGGATAGAACTACATTACTTATTTAAAATTTGGCCTAGGTCAAGAAATTAATTGCTCACTTAACAATACGAGGAATGATAAATAAGTAAGTATTCTAATTAAATTAACATGGATTATGCGTGAATATGTTCGTTACGCAACGCATACACACAAAACCTAAGTATAACCTACTTATAACTCGTAGGTTATACATATAAGTAAAGTATATCAGAATATGCCATAGGATCGGGAAGACGAGTAAAACAGCGTCGACTAACTATGTTAGCCAACGGCATTGGTTTACTTTACCAAAGTAACATACAGTGGCCACATTGGTTAGGGTCTATCCACTCAATTCGCCTCACGTATGGAAAGTCGTGAGCACGCACCGTTACTAGACGATACTAATATAACTAGAGAAGAGGGGTCGTGGTCAATAGCTAGGAGTAGATATTTATATGTTTAATAAAAATTACAAAAAACCGCCATAAGATGAATACGAGTAGGTATATAACAACGCAATAAAGTATCTAATTTAAATATAAGTTCTTACTTAGTTAAATAAAAAAGGTGATACTACGAGTACTTACTTATAAGTACTTAACTGATATTTTTTGTTGTACTTACCTACCTATACTCGTTAAGTTTGGTTAGGTTAGGAATAACATAAAATCGGGTGATATAAATTATTGTAAGTGGAACATCTGTAAAGCAAATTTTCATTATTTCTAAGTAAGTACCTTAGGTATAACTTTCGCGCGTTTTAATTTCTTCTCTCGTTCGCTTGAGTTGTTAGCCTAAGAAAATGAAGCCACACCCCAACTAGGTACAATGTTTATATTATATTTAACAGCAAATCTCTCAACTCAGCAGGAAATGTTATAGTTTCACTGTTTTGAAATTGGTTATAAGAATAGAATCCATCGGAATCGACACGGGGTTTGTTGATCGTAAACTCAACATCGATCGATCGATCATGACGTGCGGCAATATTCTCAAATCAAACTAAAGTTTCCTATATCTTATGACTAGCTGTGCCCCGCGCTATCCTATCTCTCAAGTTGGATCGAACTGCACATGGTGTGCGAATTTTATTATAATCGGTTAAGTTGTTTAGGAGTCCATTGAGGACAAACATTGTGACACGAGATTTATATAGGTAAGTATATTAAGATTATGAGTAGGTGAACTTTGAAATCATAAGATATAGACATATCTACATATTTAACGGCATTTACGTGACTTGCGAATTTATACTACTTACCCCTTACCTACTGCGATTCAAAGAAAATATGCTGTGATTGAAACAGATAAGTACCTAATTAAGTATAAGTAAGTTTAACCACCCGTGGGTTTACCATATCAAAACTATATAATACTACTAAACTACATATTCATTTTGAAATGGTAGCTAAGACTAGTTCCCTCTCTTTCTTTGGAAAGGAAAACTTATTGATAAAGTCTTGCGCAAGTCAATAAGAAGCGATGCAATAAAAACGCAAATAATAAATTACCCTGAATATTTACACCGATGTTCTTATTCAATATTACACGTCGTGTTCCTCATTAGCATTTGATAACAAACAATAGATAAAGCGAACAGGCAGAGCCACTATGGGAACACACTGACAGACGTTATCGCTTCTGCGGGCAGAATAACAATTGGCAAGTGAATTTCCTTTCCTTTTGGGACTCCGGAAGTTACTTCGGAGAATGAACTCGTGTGTTTGTAATTCGGAAAGCATATATTGTACTAGCAGCGCCCCGCGGCTTCACCCGCGTAGTTCCCGTTTCCGTGGGAATTTTGGGATAAAAAGTATCCTATGTGTTATTCTGATGTATAAGCAAGATTATTGTAAAGTTTCATTAAAATCCATTCAGTAGTTTTTGCGTGAAAGAGTAACAAACATCCATACATACAAACTTTCGCCTTTATAATATTAGTAGGAAGGTACTTACTTCCAAGTTTATATGGGAAAAGGTGTTTGACGGATATCATTTAATTATTCCGTAGGGTCATTGTTTTTAAAATCTAGATTATTTAATTTAGGTGTCTCTTTATTTCTCTCTCTGAGACGACCCTAATTGCCAAGTCTTCAGCATATGGACTGCCTAAAATAGACGGGTTTGATCTTGGTTTCATATGAATATATGGGTGGTGGTCCATGCCAATATTTCTGTCTGAATGTTTTCGATACTAACCTTAAAATTAAGTAGTAAACGAATTGAAATTCTCCTAATCTTTAAGTCGGCTAGAAATTTACGTTAGTACACTAAGTTACAACAAGCCATAACTTTTTCCTTTTCTCACAAACGTACTCCAGTAACGTACTGCATTATAATTAGATCATTATTTAAAGTTAATGCGCGTTGTTATTTAGAAAGTAGACTGCATTCAACGCCGCCAGTAATAAATATCTCATCAAGTGTTCCGACGACAGTTTGAAGACCAAATGATTCATTATGTTTATGTACCGAGTGGTCCTATATCGAGTCTCGTAATGATAAATTGTCTGTCTCAGTTACCAGACGGGAACATTGGCGAGCGTTTGAAGGTTAAATCAAATTGAAGCAGTCTGTTGTATCATTTGCGTAGATTTCATGCTTCCTAGAACCAATGAACGGAACGCTTGGCTGAACGCACCACAATGTTGATACTAACGCTTCTAAATATATCTTAATAATTTGTGGAACTCTAAGATTGTTGGCTAAACTAACTAAGTACTAAATTAATTGTAATTGAAGATCTGGTCACGTTCCTAACGTTCTGCGAACTGCGCAAATATTCACGAGTGCATTGGGAACTTGGTACATCAGTCTATTCTATTCAATTGGTTGAGAATCAATCAATAACAATATCTAGGTACTTACTTGTAAATACTAGAGACGAGCAAGTAAGTACTTACTTATTACAACTAATATGCTTTTTTAATAAAGTTTTGCAAGAGCCAATGTTAACCCCTATAATATGCTTGTCAGGAGTGGGTTCACGTCATTAGTTAGTGCAATAGGTGGGCATCAAAGTCACGACCTCACGATCACCTTAGCCATTTGACTAAAAGAAGGACCACCCTTCTATTTGACTGGAGCTTTATTTGTCTAGGATTAGTATTGTTGCAGCAATAGTTTAATACCACAATACCTACTCTGTAGTATTTTATAGAAACATACGTAAGTATTCGTATTTTATAGTTTTGCAATGTGATTAAGTGCATGTGGAATGCCTTATTTTAATTGATTGAATACCATTTGAAGCTAATTGTTTTATAGGAAACTATTAGTTCTTCTTAATTGATACAATACATTACGTATTTGTAAATACCGGCCGAGGTCACTACCTGCGTGGGTAGAATCCGTACGCGGGGCGAGAATCCCTGCCTTGGGGAGATTATTTATCAACACGCTATTGGCAAGCGTGGTGATGACGCGTATTCCTGCTCACCGCACTAAAATCATTTGTGAAAAAGTTACTTTTATTCATCTTACAGGCCGATATATTACTTTAAATTAAGATAAAACAAGGAATAAAGATTTACATAATACTATCACAACATAACTTATGCTAAAATAACGTTCCATATTGTATGTACCTAGATACATAGTACATTTATTCCGCAAGTTTTACGACAGGTAGCCAGAAATATCTGCAGCTGTTTGTAAAACAATTACAATTCCGTGCGCATACGCATACTGTTCTAGCAGATAAATATGGCCGCTGTTGTTAACGTTACCGCAATTAGCATTTTCAGACTAGTTTTAACGATTTATATGCAGTTGGACTAGCGAGACACTCTGGCTTTGCACGGACATGTCTCTATCGAGATAGGTCATTGAATTTGGTACAGTCTCGGAATGAAAAGGTTCGTCACCTTAGAGTCGGTTTTCATTTGCACTAAGTAAAGCAAGAAACAATTGTACCAACATACCAGTGTAAGAAACAGTGATGCTAACATTTAAATAAATAATATGACGTTTGCTATCGAATAAGGATTTGCTTGATCTTTCTATCCTTTTTTAAACACTGCCTTGTGCGCGCGGCATATAAAAACCTCTTTGATATTTTGCAATGATGACATTGACCGATTGACAATAGTTTTAACAGAGATGATAATGACAGGTTGAACCAACAATAAGGTTTTAATTTATAAAACATAAACATCTTGTTGACAAGATAAATAGTCAAACAACACTGATCGGAATAATTTTGAATTTTATCAACGAACAGTAGAACATTATTTTCCCTAATTCGAGTCTATTTTGTAACATAGTTTCAAAAGGTAATATGTCATCGCGACACATTAATCGAATCAATTTGAAAATTGACGAACCTTTTCGTTCCGAGACTGTACATTAACGTTATTACACATGACATTAATCCCACGTGGATCAAATGATTACGTTGGCAAGATTTTACTTTTTGTATGTCAACAGGGAGTTAGAATAGAGTTAGGGACTCATTTGTCCAGTACTTAGTTGGGATCTTAAAAGCTACGTACCTTTTCTTTTACAGGTATACTTAGTTTAGTGAATGAATATTTGTGTGAACCACAACACAAATGTTTGTCTCGGTCTGGGTGTTTGTGTGAATGAGTGTGTGCGTAGTTTCTGATACGCTAGATACAAGTTTCAAACTTAGCTAAGAGTCAGTTATGTTAATATAGAAACAATTTTTTTACTTGAATTAACCAATTGTATCTATTGTTTCAGGTCCACCTTCAGAAACGAAGGGTTTAGGAAACGTGTACACACAAGAGAAGCATCCTTCATAACGTTTATTTATTAAGATCTTACAGTACAAATAAAACACCATTTGACCTCGCTTTTGTATCAAATAGTAAATAATATTTAAATTTATATTCGAGTCTTATTATTTTGAGTTATTCCCGCTTATATTTTTGGCAGGTCAGTTGGCTTTATTTTTATCGAGATAAACAGATGGAGATAAATGGAGATGGGTTGGCATAAATTTAATTTTATATTTATATCCATCACATTCAGGCAGACGTATAAATATAAGCCGAAACAACATAGTAACTGCTTCAGAAATAAAATCATTCTAAGTAAATAGGGTTCAAAATACAAGGACTGATAATTTAGCTACCCAATTTACTTAGGAGCTTTTTAGCATGTTTATTTAAACATAAAAAACTAAGGTAGCTACAATTAATGATAGTTGAATTGATCATTCAATTATGTAATTTGTTACCTTACTTTTTGTAAGGCCAAAAAACAACCCATCCAATTTTCTAGTTTTTGCTGAATTGGTAAAAAATACGTTGCATAGGTAGTTTCCTACTACCTACTTTGAAAGATCTATCCGTACATATGGCCAGACACACGGCGACAACTGTCTTACACTTCATTGAGATATTGGTACTTGTCTTTTATTTCATGCTACATAACATAGAGATAGATTTATAAAGATTACTAGCTGCGCCCCGCGGTTTCACACGTGTAGTTCCCGTTTCCGTTCCCGTAGGAATTTCGGAATGAAAAATAGATTTTGGCCGATTCTCAGACCTACTGAATATGCTCACAAAATTTCATGAGAATCAGTCAAGCCGTTTCGGAGGAGTATGGCAACGAAAACTGTGACACGAGAATTTTATATATTAGATAGATAGTATCTATCCCTTTAATAAAGTAGCGTCGGTTCCTGTCAATGTTCCATTTGGCTACAAGAATTTCCCGCGGACACGATACATTCTAGGGCGGGACGCGTGACGCGATCAATTCTCCAAAATAGAACTGACCGTACCTCGCGTACCACGTTAACGAGCCATTAACAACTTTATACCGACGGTAATACGATTGATATTAAGTTATATGTCTTCGGGAGAGGAAGGAAGCGATTCCTCAAATGTCAACAGTTTCACTCGCACCTGGCATGTTCTGGGAATCTAGTAGGTTATGCTGTTGATGGGTATTACATTTTCAATATGCTATGATTGGGTGTACTTTATTCAATTTTTAAAATTCTATTTCAACGTCTGTTTTTTTTTATTTTCTTAATAGTTGTGTTAAAATTGCGATAACAAAAAAATTACACTGATTCAAAATCTTTTCTTTTTAATTAAGTACTTATTAAGATCTGTGGCCACACTTTTCTCTAAACCTGAATTTTAAAAAAAGGTCTCGAATTCTTTTTAACCTGAACAAGTATTTGTGCAAAAATCTTATTCTTGAATATTTGTGTGTAATGTGTTTGTCCACCGCCTACATCTACATAATAGGACAGATCCTTATTAAAGAAATCCTTAGAATAAAGTCTCAAAAACTTCTTAGTTTTTAGGTAGAATTTAGTGTTTATAAAATAAAACAAACTCATATTATTTAATCAATATATTACCAAATATAGGTACTCGTACTTACCTCCATTTACTAAATTGGAGAAAAATATCAATTATATTATATTAAATTACATTAAAAACTACTTAGCAACATTAAAACATACCTTATAATTATCTCAAAAATAATAATTTACTAACAAACATTTTATGCCATTCAAAGTGAACATAAATCATTCACATCGCAGTCTGTAAACATGAATATCCCTGTGTTCTCATCTTCAGCACTAAAATTATTTAAAAGTATATTTTATTCTAAAAATCCTTAAAAATAATCGTTTCCATCTTAATCGTTGTCTTAGAGCGAGGGCCTACGCGCGTCGGAAGGGAACACACGGGCTGGGGTCTGTAGATTATATCAAAATAAATACATAATTACTATACTTAATACTTGTCGTTATGTACTGTCGACTACAATCAGCAAGAGTTATCGGCTGCAATACTATAATAAACAATATAATTTAAGAAAATTTAATTAACGTTAACCTACCACACGGTCACGAATGAAACGGGACCTCGCAACGCTTTTGTGCGGCGTTCAGTCGCCTCGACCGTTCACAAGTCTGAATTACACATTTTATTTCCATCGGAAACTGTTAACACTAAAACTAATAACAAATCACACAAACTGAAAATATTTGGAACACCGTTCGTCGATAGGAGGCAGCCATTTTGTACTCAGATATCGATATAAGCGTAACGTAGGGAATCTTGGAACGAGATTGTCAAAGGGTAAAATAGGATGCGGGGGGCACTACCCCTTGCGGGACGGCGGCGCGGCGGGCGGCGCGCGCGCGGCCGCCTGGAACGCCGGCACTGGGAACAGCGCCCGCGGCGGGATGGACGACACGCCGTCGAACCTGCGGGATAAATACAATTTAATTGTATTTCTTATACATTATTTTCAAAATATAAACATAAAAAGTCGAGTCATTTACACCATTATTAATAACTCAAGAATATATGGACCGATTTAAGTGAAATTTGTCAATGATGTTTCTTACAATCAAGAATAACATTTAGGATACTAAACTTTTAATGTACTATTTTTATCTCAACTTTCCTGTGGGTGTGAGACAATTGGAATCACGTGGTAGAAAGCTGTAGGGTACAGCTCATAAACAAGTACATCTCAAAGATTGAATGTCAATAAACAAACCACACTCACTTGTTGTTCTTGTACTTGTCGGGTATGGCCTGGTACGGCTGGTGCGCGACGTGTGCGTGTGTCCGCGCCAGCTCCCTCAGGACGGGCTCCAGGTCCGTGAAGCTGTACCCCGAGGTGGTCTCCAGCGAGCGCGGCCACGCCACGGCGGCGCAGGCCTCGGGGGCGGAGTCCCCGGGGGTAGAAGAACCCTCCGCGCAGTCCTCGCAGAGTAAACAGTGTCGGGCAGTGGCCAGTGCGCCCGCCGCGATTACAGATGGTTTGTACTGCAAGTACGGGTCCGCCTCCAGCAGGCACAGCTCTGCTATGTACTACGGAATAACATAACATAATCATTCACTCATTATTGTAACTGACCCCTAACTAAGTTCGAAACTTGTATCTAGGGTATCAGAAACTACGCACACACTCCTACGGAATAATTAAACATTTTAAAGTTGCTACACAGCAAATTTTGAACATAACATATTTAGAGGTAATATAAATAAATACCTAGTCAAAATATCTTTAGACAAAATAACATATAACAAAAATGACCAGCCATGACAATTTAACCAAGTACAGGTATTGTCAACAAATTGCTGTCTGTTTGTTTTTCCTACTCATGTCCCTATACTGACGCTCAGGAATTCGAGTGAGAAAACAAAATGGAGCATCGTTTTCCAGGAATATCCACAAATATTTTACAAGTTATAAACACCAACTAACCGCAGCCAAATGGAATGTCTTCTTGGCCAGTTTGTTGGTGATGCAGTAGTGCGAGAGGAAGGCGAGTGAGGTCGGCGTGGAGAGGTCGAACGAGAGCACCTTCAGGATGAGGTGCTCCATGCGCAGCACCTCGCGCTTCGTGTACGTGTCGTCCGTTATGTACACGAACTCCGACACCTCGGGTGGGTACACTTCTTCGTATTTACTAAAATGTAAACGTCGAATTAGACATTTAATAATAAGCAGAAACCATCTAAAAATTTGGATTTGAATTAAATAAAGGTAGATTTTCAACTCATGTATATTTTTACAATGAACCCCATCTATAAAGATATACAATAGTAATCAGATTCAAAATGTATTTAGTAATTTCAATTAGTACTTTTTTAATCAGTTTTCCATAACTACAACTATGTACTTACATAATAAATTAAATAATTATGAGAGTTGACCATAATACCAGTTAATGTAATGACCCAAAATGGAGATAGATTGTAGTACAAAGAAAAACGATATAGGGTAGCATAAACAAACAAACTTACGCAGCAATATAAGTAGCAGCTGTCCCAACGAGTTGCAGTTTAGTCCTCACCACACTCATGAACGACAAGAAGCGGTCAACATACGACACAGCCAAGTGTAGTGTCTCACTCTGTTGGCCATACTCGTCACAGACTTCGACCAGCCAGTCGACGAGGATAGAACGCATTAGATGGGTTATGTCGGGCTGCTTGCGCATGTAACGAGGGTTGGCGCGGTTCTTTACCTATAATGCATTTAAAAAGTCAATATACAAGAGTGTAAAGAAGTTAACATATGGTTTTTGGATCTATAGATGACCATTTAAGCATTGTAACTCGTACATCTAAACTAATATTATAAAGAAGTAAAGTTTGTTGCAAGCACCGGAATGGGAACTACGCGAGTGAAACCGCGGGGCGCTGCTAGTTAGTTATATTTACGCCAAGTGACATCTACCACTACACTTAGAGGGATGAATAAATTATCTCAATGAATGTGTGTAGAATTAAAATCTATACTTTTTTTTCAGAAATACAATCAGTTGTTATCATGGACACCAAAGCTTTTAAACTTCTAAAAAGTTTATCAAATTCAGTTGACTTAAATAACATTTTTTGAAGTTTACCGAGTAATCTTATAAACATTGACAGAATAGAGGTCATTGAACTTTTATAAATATAAATAAAATATTTCAAAATGTGTTATAAATTTAATAGCCTTTTAAACAGTTTTGTTAACTCTACAAATCAATATCTAAAGATGCTTACTTATCTTATAAACAAAAATGCTTAATACTAAATATCTGGCACACACATTGACCTACTTTGTGCATTATTGGAGCCATCAGCATTGCACAATACAATCAAAGTTTAATTGGAATGAAATTTATATTACTTCAAAGATATTAAATCAGATTATGTATCTCATGACAAAGTAGATTGACACTGAGTGACAATTTTGATCCACACAAATTAAATAATGCATAATCTACAAAGAAACTTGTAAAACTTAACTACTTTTTATAGTTGGATAATTCTATTACAGAATTTCATAGGTTTTTATTTCTGCAAAGTATTATTCAAGAAAAATTAATACTTATGCATGTCTGTCTGGGTGGATAAATATAAAAAGCCAATAAACTTAGGGGTCAGCTTTACTATAGTTTGTAAAATTTAGGATGATCTCTGTGACAGCTGTCAGTGAAATCCAGCCTATAAAGTTATGATTTACATCAACGCCAACCCTATGAACGAAAGTTTGACATAAGTCACAGAGATCATCCTAGATTTTACAAACTATAGTGCCTAAATCTGTATTCCATGTATGCTGTAATCTGTTATGATTACAGTAGCCAAATTTAACATGTTTGTGTATTATGAGGGTATGAAAAGTCGCTCTAAATGGTTCGTGTAATACTACACATGATACTCGCTAGTCCCGTTTGCTGAACTTGGCTTGACAATGACATGCTACCGCATATCCTACATCAGTCCAGTAGTCCTGCATAATATACAATTATCCATCCATCACTCACAATCTATCACACTTATAACAGTAATAAGTACTCACCTCAATCTCCCTCATATACTCATATATGTCTTGTCTGTACTCGACAACATGGAAGAACATTTCCCGTCCAGTCTGCGCAGTGGTTGTGTCTTCGTCGTCATCCTCGAGTATCTGGCTCTCATTCTTAGATATAGACATTGAGAGTACACTTGAATCAGCGATGGACATTGGCGATTCAACTGCCACATTTTTCTTTTCTTGTAACGGTTGTCTACAAAGGTGTAATGACACACATGATTTCTGTGTTTTGTATGTAGTGTCTAGTTTATTAATTGAAGATATTGGAGACACTTTAAAGTCTTATAACTTCAATATTAACAGACAAGAGATAGTACATAATGCACTGCAAATATGTATATAGGCTTTGGAATAACAATTTCGTTGTGTATGTAGTAACAGTGGTACTTACCGTGGAGGCAAAACATTCTGCCGATCCGGTTGTTTCTCTACCTTTACATTCAAAGTTTTCGTATTTTCTGCAGCATTTGCAAAAATACTGTCTTTCTTGTTAATATCTTTGGGGACGAACGGTTTGAAGGTCGGCTCGCGCTTCTTTACATCGGCCTCCGACGGTTTGTCCTCGTACACACTGAAGGCGCGAAACTGCGCTACGGGGGGTACAATGTTCTTCTCATTCTTAATCTGACGCACTGTCCTGTTCTCGTCTTGCACTTTACAAGGCACGTTCGTCAATCCAGGCTGTAAAACATTTGTGGACTACAGAAAACTTCCAAGGCTACAAAAATAACCAAAAAGTTGTACTTACGAGTTTGCCGCTTCGATTACAAGCGAACTGGCTTAGGTCTCCGAGAGCACGTCGTTGATTTGCAGAAAATATATCCGTATCTTTCCTCAGCGCTAATGAAGTATTTTCTTGGTCTTCGTGAATTCTAAATGCCATTGTCCCGCTTCTCTTCCGTAAACAACTAACGAAATTCCAGATCAGCAAAATGCGCGAACCAATTGCAAATGGCAGACTTGGTAGAGTATGTAATGAAAGTGTAACAATTTAGCAATCCATTTTCTTAAAATATGAGAGTAGTTTGGAAAAAATATTGAAACAACTCTAAAAACACCCCCAAACACACTTGTAGCGTCAACGGACAACAGACATTTTTTTTGGAAATTTCAGCTGTTGTGTTGCGTTGGTCTTTAGTCGATGGTTATTTAAAATTTAACCAATCAAATTATGCCATGCCTGTCAAAGACAATGAAGATGACGATAGGGTGTGGACTATAATGTTGGCTAAAAGGTAATTTTAGCAATATTAAAAAATCTTTTTCTCCAGATTCCATAGTTTGATGAGGTTAAATAACCTTGATTTTTTATATTAAATTAGCTAGTTCTGTACAATTACTTTGAGAACAATTATGGTCGTTATCGGTTGGCGACTGCTTGACTACTCCACACGACTTTGTGTAGTACAATGATAATGAACATTTGAAATAATACACTTTTTAAACATTCGCGATCAGAATTCATTGTTGCATAATTTACAGATCTTAATCGCGTATATCATCGAGGTAAAATAATAATTATGTTATACTCTATTATGACCTGTAAATTATACAAAATTTGAAATAATAGTCTACAGATGCCATAACTATCTGGTCTTGTTTTTTTTTTTTACTTTTTTGATAAGTCAATTTTTTGACTTGTTATGACAAATTGACAATTTGGCATTGAATTGAACCACCAAAGGTGTCGTGTCAAAAGAAATCCGAAAAAAATTAATAAAAAATAACACTAAGTTTTATTTACAAATACCTATCTAGTTTGTATTATTTAGCTGTTTTAGATGTATATTTATACGTTAAGTACTGTGACCAAAATATAGTCTACAAGTCAGTAGCATGTGGATGCAAATAAATATTTTTTGTAGATAATTTGGTTGAATAAAATATAAATTGTAAAATGAATAAATTAATTGTGGTTTTCATAGTCCTATTACAGTACAACTATGATCCTTGTGCAGCTGTAAGAGTGTACACGAAATCAGATTTATTAAAACTTAGGTATGTTATCCTTAAAACTTTATCTTTTATTTAGCATTCATTTAAACCTATATAAATATATAAAAAGGTTTATAAGAAGAATAAAAAGGAAGTACACTTATTTGCATACTGTTCTATATTAATTACCTATATCTGTAGAATGCTTCTTATGTCATAAAAACTCCGAAAGTCTCAAATAATATTTTTTTCAGCCTGAAACCCTGTAATTAATTTAACTTTTCAGGGAGGAAGTGAGAGAGATGTTCACACATGCATACGACAGTTACCTGCGCTATGCATACCCGTATGATGAGTTACGTCCGTTGAGTTGCGATGGTGTTGACACTTGGGGTAGCTACTCTCTGACACTCATTGATGCTCTAGACACTCTAGTGATCATGGGAAACTACACAGAGTTCAATAGAGTAGTAGACATTATACTAGAGAGAAAGAACTTTGAAGCGGACATAAATGTGTCTGTATTTGAAACTAATATTAGGATTATTGGAGGGCTGTTGAGCGCACACTTGTTGTCTTATAAGTAAGTTATCATTAATTTATTTCAGCCTTCAGGATATATTTGTTTCTTGCAAAAATTACCATGCAATGTATATTAAAACTATTTATTTAAAAGAACATAATAGAAAATTTAAATTAAACTATGGTGGAGATCAAATGAAAGCAATTTTCGGTGTGGCAAAACCTAATTAAGTTTTGGTTGGGGTATCTGTATGAATGAGCGTATGCAATCTATATGAAAATAATAAATTGTTTGCTTATTTCATAATTTTTTGAAAAAAAAGTCTATCTCCATTCACCCAACACTATTATTTTAGAACTGGTATGAAACTAGAGCCCGGTTGGCCATGCAACGGTCCCTTACTGAGACTAGCTGAAGACGTAGCACAGAGGATTATCGCAGCCTTCGATACAACGACTGGTATGCCTTATGGCACTATTAACTTAAAGTCAGGAGTGCCTCCGGGAGAAACAAGTGTGACGTGTACAGCTGGTGTCGGCACGTTTATAATAGAGTTTGGTACTTTGAGTAGACTAACTGGTGATCCTGTTTATGAAGAGGTAAATTTAAAAGTGTTAAAAGAGTACTTATTCAATAAAAAGATTTTTACTATAGGTAGGTCCTATGAAACTATTGCATTGAAAATTATGACTTTAGTTATTATGTTGGATTTGAGCAGCATTGTGGTTTAGCCGAGTTTTGAGTTTATTTCCCAACTGTGATTCTTCAATGAATTGTAATATATTTCTTCAATCAGTAATTAATTTTTTTTTGGTTCTAGAAACCAAAGTAATGAAAAGGACATAAATTCAGTTACAATATTAGACACCCATGTTTACGACTAATTAATAATTCTAATTTTAGTTCACACAAACATTCATTTATTTACTTATGAAGTTATGACATAAGTACTAATTTATTTTCAGTTTTCCTTATCATACAAATTATTTCAATTGATTACTAACATTGATTATTAACAAACTAATTTTCAGTTTTCCTCATAACACAAATGATTATTTCCCCCCAGGTAGCATATAACGCGTTAAAGGCGCTGTACCACCACCGCTCGCCGATCGGTCTGGTGGGTAACCACATCGACGTGATGACGGGCCGCTGGACGGCGCAGGACGCGGGTATAGGAGGCGGCGTCGACTCCTATTACGAGTACTTGGTTAAAGGTGCGTTTGTGAAAGTGGTAGGTAGATAAAATATAAACATTTATACTTAACTATCTGTGCCCCGCGGTTTTACCCACTTAAATCCCAATCCCGTGGGAGTTTTGGGATAAAAAGTATGCTATATATTATTCCTAATTATAAGGAACAACCATACCAAATTTTATTAAAATAAATCCAGCTGTTTAGACGTGAAGAAGTAACGAACATACACAGTCAAACTTTCGTCTTTATAATTAGTGTGATTAAGTACTTTGCCTTAGTCATTGGTAGATTTAAATCTTCAATATCAAGTTAACAATAGGGTATAATTTTTACGCTCGGGAATCGAACCAGCAACCCTCCATACCACAGGCGGCATGTTGACCACTCGGTACATTAATTTACAGGAGCAATTCTCCTAGAACGTCCCGAACTGATGTCAATGTTCAAGGAAGCTCGTCAGTCCATAGAGAAGTACCTGAAGAAAGACGACTGGTTCGTGTGGGCGACCATGTTGAGAGGGCAGGTGACGTTGCCTGTGTTCCAGTCGCTGGAGTCTTACTGGCCCGGGTTACTTACTCTTATTGGTGAGTGCTTATGGTTGTGAATGTTGTTTTTTAATAGGCATTGGATATAATTAATCAGTGTAAGGTTCAAGAGAAATATGGTTAGATAGGGCTCTCAAAAGATTAATATTTCGCTCTTATTGAAATCAAAACCAACCCCAACTAGAAATAGAAGATAGATATAGAACCAGCGGCGCCACAGCGAACACTGAGTCTGCTCCACTACATCGTAAACTGTTTTATATTATAACATTATTTTGTATTTTTTTATTTTGTATTAGATGTGGAAATAAATGGTTTAAATTCGATTTATAGAAGAAGTAGTATCTTGAGAACAGTGATTTAGGTATTTTATGTGATCAATTTAGGCCTCTGTTTGTATGGTAAAAGTTTCTGATACGACTCGATATTACGCTAAGCTATAAGTATCGAATAATGAGGCTGTTTCGAGACTATTTTATTATGTCACGCTCAAATGGTCAGATTATTGAAATGAGCTTAATGTGGCGCGCTCGAGTCGTTCGGACGATCTATTTTTTTACTAATCTGATCGGCTGTCCTAGACTTTCAAACCTTTATAAAAGGCTCAGGTATGGTGGTATTACTTCAAAGGTGCAAGCTTTCCCCTTTTACGTTAATTTGCCGCACTCGAGCAAATCCCAAAATCAGTTAATCTAAAAATCCCAGCGGCTTTCCGTCTGTCTCTCCAAGCCGGACGCTTAGGATCGTAGTAACACTTCAGTAAGACTGAGTACCCTCACCGGGGCCCCTAGGGTCCCACTACTGTGTGCCCCCTCTCGCGGGCCACCCCTCGACCCCCCCCGGCGCCCCCCGCGGCGCGAGTGCGACGCTCCGTGCTCATCAGGGGCGCCACACTCGGCCGTACTCGCACGTAGTTGACGTGGTACGTGTATCCCCAGGCGAAACGGACGCGGCGCTGCGCATCGTGCACAACTACCACAGCGTGTGGCGGCAGTACGGGTTCACGCCCGAGGTGTACCACCTGGGCACGGGCGAGGCGGCGGCGGCGCGCGAGGGCTACCCGCTGCGGCCCGAGCTGGCCGAGTCCGTCATGTTCCTGTACCAGCGCACGAGGGACCCCGTGCTGCTGCACATGGCGCACGACATCCTGCGCAGCCTGCAGCACAGCGCGCGCACCCGCTGCGGATACGCCACCGTCAGTACACGCACCACTCTTTACTGCCCGCTACCGACACTAGACCCTCACGTTCCTGTACTGCTGGCTTCTCACGTGACTCTATACTCGCGTTGACGTTTCGTGACAAGTGTGTCACGAAACGTCAACGCGACAATGGGTCGAAACGGCATACGTTAGGTTAAAGCTCGTCCGATTCGCTCGGAGCCAATACTTAAGGCAGAATGCGAGCGCGCGGTATTGTGGGTGCAGGGCGCTCACGCATGTGTACGAGCGCATTTAATAGCGTCAACCAACACCCACCGCTCCGTATACATATTGCCGACGCGATAAGTGATATCGCGATCCGTGAGAAGCCAGCGCATGTTATCCGTGCTTAAATTAACACAAATGTTTCAGATCAAAGACGTCCGCGATCACCGGAAAGAAGACAGGATGGAATCTTTCTTCCTCGCTGAAACTACCAAATATCTGTACCTGATATTCGACCCGGATAACTTCATTCACAACCCGGGCCTTCACGGGACGGTGATAGACACGCCCAATGGGGAATGCATTGTGGACGTCGGAGGGTACATATTCAATACCGAAGCGCATCCTATTGATCCGACCATGCTGCAGTGTTGCCATGAAACTAGTAAGGGGTAAGTGTTGCCACTTATCATTATAGCTCTATATCTTACCAAAGATTATCATCATAAGACGCTAAAATTTACCAAAATGTGCCATTTCCACTATTCACAACACACTAATAATACGATAATTGCGAAAGATTGTATGTATGGGTGTGTATGTATGTTTGTTACTCTTTCATCCATCATCTTAAATAATTTTATCTTAATTTAATTCTCCCGGATCGGAATCGATGAGAGTAAGCTCGCGGGGTACTTTTTTACTTTTGTATTAAATATTCGGCCCTATTTGCACGCATTCAAAATGAAAACCAAACATTTCTTTCCAGATTGAACCTAAGCGAAGTGCACAGAGTTTATAAGATACTAGAAGAAGAAGACAACATTAAATTCATGACTCTCATAGAAGAATCAATGAAAAATGACACCAATGCCACTGATGATAAAACTCAAAATCCAACAGAAAATACTAGTCAAAATGAAACAGATCAACAAGTTCTTATAAAAACTGAAACTAGAACAGGTTACGTTAATATGGACGGCACTGAAAGAGAGAAAGTTAGCAATAATGTGTTAAAAGATATTATTAAAGAAAGAATAAGTAATTTAAACAACACTAGTCCTAAGCCTGAAATGACTGAAACTACTACACCGGTACCTAAACCAGAGACTAAAGTAGATGTAGATGACATAATAGTTCCACAGACTCGACAAGAGATGGAGCTGCACTTACCAAGTACTAACAAAGGAAAAGAAGCGTTTAAACTTCTACCAAAAGTAATACAAGACTTTTTGAATAATGATTGGAAATCGCCGCCAAAATGTGAACCACAGAAGATGCTAGAAAGAATAAGAAAAGAGAAGCTTTACCCGGAACATCCAGATAAAGAGAGATACGATTTGTTACTAACGCGAGCTCCGTCGTTCTTACAAAGGATATCTATAGCGGGAGAATTCATGAACACAAAACACATGGAGCTGTGAACGCGTTATTATTTATTGTTGTTTTATTCCTTGTTATAGCTAAGTCATAAATTAATATATAAATTATAGAGAATATTTCATTTAAATATTGCTTTTTATTAAATTTTATTGTATAAGCAAAAAAATATTTCGTAACTTAAGGCAGTGGTCCCACAGCGCGGCGGGACCACTACCTAAACGTTTTGAAATAAAAGCTAGGCAAACAGATTAGTTTATGGAAATTAGTAATTTTGGTCTATGGATGAACCATCGTTATCAATATTGCATACAATCTTCTTTCAAACAAATTTGTTGCAAAGAAGAATAATGCTGCCACAATCAAAATGACACGCACGCCAAATAAACTTTAGTCTACTCCTCAATAATGTAAATATAAATTTTTCGTGATGTAATTATCAGAAAATCTTAAAAAAATGTTGTGTGTGAGGATGCGAGCCGACCGTCGTAGGAGCGTTAGTGTGTGTCGTGTCACTGCGGTAAGGGCGTATCATGACCGAACTGAAAACTACTCCTTCCGAAGAGAACACTTTAACCTCTAAAGGATACAAGTTACTTAAATTCGTGGGCGAAGGCGCCTACGCAAAGGTAATCAGAGGAAATCATCTCCATACCTCGCTGAGGCCCAACTAAACATATATATTAATACAAAGTAGAATATTATAATTGCAGGTATATTTAACGGAATACGTCAGTAAAAATGATCACAAAACTACCCTCGCGTGTAAGATTATCGAAACCTCGAAAGCACCCAAAGATTTTGTTATAAAGTTTTTGCCGCGTGAGATCGACGTTCTCATACGTCTGAATCACCCGCACTTGATTCACATACACAGCATATTCCAACGGAAGACCAAGTATTACATATTTATGAGATACTCCGAGAACGGAGACCTATTGGGGTACATATTGAAGAACGGATGCGTTTCGGAGAATCAGAGTAGAGTGTGGATGAGGCAACTCGCCTTGGGCCTACAATATCTACACGAATTGGAGATCACTCACCGCGACATAAAGTGTGAGAACATTCTGCTTACGGCTAATTTTAATGTGAAAATATCAGATTTCGGGTTCAGTCGGTTCTGCATAGACGAAGACGACCAGCCGATCCTGAGCGAGACATACTGCGGTTCTATGTCCTACGCCGCGCCGGAGATCCTGCGCGGGAAGCCGTACCTGCCCAAGCCGACGGACCTGTGGTCGCTGGGCGTCGTGCTCTTTGTCATGTTGAACAAGTCGATGCCCTTTGACGATACGCGTTTGAGGAAACTTTACGAGCAACAAATGGGTAAGAAGTATCGGTTCAGATCGAGAGTCGCGAGCATCATATCTATCGAGTGTAAGGGTGTGGTGAAGCACCTCTTGGAGCCTGACCCCGGCCTGCGGCACACTGCCGTGCACATTCTCAAGTCTGAATGGATTGCCATGGACAGTAGATTGACCAGTAAGTAACTCAATAAGTACTGGCAAGTCACTACAAACATAAACTCTTTCATTATCATCATTATCATTGGTCTTTACATCTATTCAAGAGTTGCATAAAATGTTACGAATTACATTCACAGCATTGAACGCTGTAGAAGCTGCCGCTTTAAAACGTGCAAAGGAAGAGCGGAAACGATTGTCGGACGCTAAAGGGAGTCCACCTAAAAGACAGGGAGATATATTGGAAAGCAGTCAAAGACAGTCTTATAGAGTAAATATATTATAGTCACAGTTTATATAAAATATAAATATGTACTTACAACTTTTTACACAACACCGATATTATTTTCAGGCAAGTGAAATGATAAAGTCTCTGGCTAATATAACAGCTAAACAAAAATCTTAGATGGAGGGCAAGCCCAAGGTATCGGATATTGTTGAATCAATTATTTTATATTGATTTATTAAAGGATATTTTATAATACATTTTTGTTTAGAAACTACAGTTTCATCATATTGAGGATGAGTTAAAGCTTAGCGGATCTGAACAACTAACTCTTGCGACAAGAGGATATAAAATGATAAAAAAAGTGAACGAAGGATCCTATGCTAAAGTTGGTTATCGTTAAATTATAATACTTAATTGTTATTTTTAAAGATCATCCATCATCATTTTATCAAACTTCCGCTCACACAACTTTACATGACCTACATGTTTTCGTTCTGTAGATTCTTGAACCATGATCCATTAGACTGTTACAGTAAGGGTTGTCTTAACAATTTTAGTTACAAAATTTACTATTTTTGAGGTGTTACAACAATACATTAGTCTTCTATAACTATTAATTACACATCTCCTCATCTTATCAACTATACTATTAACAGGTGTACCTTGCCGAATACAGGAATCCAAATAAGAACGATAAACTGTCAGTGTTGGCTTGTAAAGTGATAGATACCAACACCGCTCCCAAGGACTTCGTCAAGAAGTTCCTCCCGAGGGAGATCGAGATGCTGATTAAGCTGAATCACCCGCATTTAGTGCACACCCACAGCATATTCCAGAGGAGATTCAAGTACTTTATATTCATGCGCTATATGGAGCACGGGGACTTGTTAGAGCACATATTGCAGAAGGGCGCCGTGCAGGAGGACCAGGCGAGGATATGGACCCGACAGCTCGCCCTGGCCATACAGTACATGCACGAAATGGAAGTGGCCCACAGAGATATCAAGTGCGAAAACGTTTTGCTCACGGCGAATCAAAACGCCAAGTTGTCAGATTTCGGGTTTTCGAGACTGTGTATCGACAAGAAATGTAGAGACATCCATAGTGAAACATTTTGTGGTTCCCTGTCGTACACCGCCCCGGAAATATTGCAAGGCGCTCCGTACTATCCCAAGCCGACGGACGTTTGGTCGTTAGGTATCGTGGTGTATGTGATGTTGAACAGGGCGATGCCGTTCGAAGACAAACACATCAAACAGCTGTACCAGGCGCAGCTCAACAAGAATTGGAGGTTTCGCTCGCGATATGTTGACTCTCTTTCAGATAACTGCAAGAGGACGGTCAGTACGATGTTAGAGCCTAATTATCAGAATAGAATAAAAGTGGATCAGCTTATTAATGGCGAGTGGTTTGCGATGGATTCAAGATTGCTCGGTAAGAATTTGATAAAGAGAAATGAGGAATATATTTTTTTATGTGTCTGTTTGAGGTTTTTACTTTGGAAGTACCCAAAAACTGTTTACGTAAAAAATGTTTTAATAAGAGGGTTTTCATAAACACGAGGTATTTTTAAATCCGTTTTTTTCTATAAATACCAGAGGTATTGTTATAATCAATAGGTTATAATAAATATCACTGCTGTTTCTGCGGACTTCCGAAGATTGCACTTTATCATGTGCATTGACGTGACTATTCCTTCATTCAGAGTGGACGCCACAGGAAACTCTCGCGTTAAAAAAAGCACGCGATGAACGGTTACAGTTACAAAGAGCTAACGAGGTCGTGGTTCAGGAGACCACCAGTAGTAAGGTTGATAGTAAATCGTGTCTGACGAACACGTCCGTCGTCAAGAACAGCGTCGACGTGGCATCCTCCTCCACCTGGTACGTATCCGCGCGACCGCACTTCTATACTTGTCATTTTTAAAACTACGCAATACTGCTTAAAAACTTTTTATTATGACAGCCATGAAAGAAGATAATCAAAAATGACAGACGCCACAATGTATCCGTACGCGAAAAGTTAAAAATATTTGTAATTAAATATGAAATAGTAATAGAAATTAACTAGTGTACACAATCCAATTATGTTTTCAATAAAAGTGAAGATGAAGTAATAACAAGATAAATGGGTCCCACGGCCGAGAAGGTAGATCTCAGCACGACGCACTCCGATATCGCCGTACTGCAGGAGAAAGGGTTCATCTTGGAAAAAATGATCGGGGAAGGATCGTACGCAAAGGTGAGAGACGGCGGTAGGCGGTAGGCCGGAGTGAGAGACGCACGGTCGGACGGAGGGCGCTAACGCTATGGGGTGGGGGGGGTGTTGCAGGTGTACAAGGCGACGCACATAATAGACGAGACGCGGCACACGGTGATGGCGTGCAAGGTGATCGACACGGCGCAGGCGCCGCGCGACTACCTGACCAAGTTCCTGCCGCGCGAGCTGGACGTGCTGATCCGCGTGAACCACCCGCACATCACGCACGTGTCGAGCATCTTCCAGCGGCGCGCCAAGTACTTCATCTTCCTGCGGTTCGCGGAGAACGGCGACCTGCTCGACTTCCTGACGCAGAACGGCGCCGTGCCCGAGAGCCAGAGCCGGCTGTGGATGCGGCAGATGATCTCGGGCCTGCACTACCTGCACACGATGAACATCGCGCACCGCGACCTCAAGTGCGAGAACGTGCTCATCACCGCCAACTACAACGTGAAGCTGACGGACTTCGGGTTCGCGCGGGTGGTGCGCTCGCGCGACCGCGACGTGCTCAGCGAGACCTACTGCGGCTCGCTGTCGTACGCCGCGCCCGAGGTGCTGAAGGGCGTGCCCTACCTGCCCAAGCTGGCCGACATGTGGTCCGTGGGCGTCATCCTCTACACCATGCTCAACAAGGCGCTGCCCTTCACCGAGACCTCTGTCAAGAAGCTGTACGAGAAGCAGGTGACGCGCAAGTGGCGGTTCCGCACGAGCGTCGTCAACCAGCTGTCGACCGAGTGCAAGCAGCAGGTGACGCAGCTGATGGAGCCCGAGGCCAAGGCGCGCCCCACCGCCATCAACATCTTCTCCGGCGCCTGGATCGGCATGGACACGCGACTCACCAGTATGTATACATGCCCGCTCATATAACTATACATAGCACAGAACAGATATTTCGATGTGATTTTTCCACAAAGCAAAATTGCTTCGTAGGTTTTTTTCCATATTCTTGTATTTTACACAAATTAGTCATTTATTTAAATAAAAATGTTTCAGAGTTCACCTTCTTGGAAGAATCGTTGTTAAAACAAGCACAAGAGGAATCGTTTAAGCGAGACAAGGAAACAGAAGAGGAATTAGAAAGCGAGAGAATAGCAGAGCTAAGACGTAAAGGTCGTGGCAAAGGTACGCGTTCGGACTACATTTTGTTTTCATTCATTAATTTTGGTGCCTATCTAAAGTCCTTAATATCAATTTGACGACCTCGACTCGATGGCAGAGTGGTCACCATACCGGACCATATCCGTAAGGTTGCGGGTTTAATTCCCGTGCGGGGTGAATATTTGTGTGAATGAACCACAAATGTTTAACTCGGTCTGGGTGTGTGTGTGAATGAGTGTGTGCGTAATTTCTGATACCCTAGCTAGATTCTAGATACAAGTTTCGAGTTAGTTAGGGGTCAGTTACTATAATGAGATGATGTAGTGAATGATTTATGTTATGTTATCAATTCATGCAATAATTCATTCAAAACCGTTCAGTACATTTTTCGTGATA
The DNA here is from genome assembly GCA_958496195.1 of Timandra comae. Lineage (NCBI taxonomy): Eukaryota > Metazoa > Arthropoda > Insecta > Lepidoptera > Geometridae > Timandra > Timandra comae. Next base: position 11,024,987 of record OY292359.1, read on the forward strand.
GAGACACTGAACAGAACAAAGAAAGAACTCTAGTTTATAATATTTAGAAAAGTATGTCTGTAAGATGCCCCTGCACAGCGAAGGCGTCTGCCTCACTGATGATATTAGGACAGTGAGTGTCTAATCGTTGGCATAATCTAAATTCAAGTTCTTCTACTTAATATAACTTGAAATGTTTTCACTTACAGAGGGCTTGAAGGTGCTTAAAAGTGTAGACGCAACCTATCAGAAATCACAACAGTTGTTCGAGAATAAGGAGTAGAATCAAAATCAGTACATTCATTCATTCATTTTATTTGTTTACTTTTACATTTTTATATTCAAGTATTGTAAAATTATTAATAAATACATAATATTGTACAAAGGTTTTCGTTTTACTGTTACATCGATTGTTATTTTATACTTTATGTGATTATGATAAGGTTCATTTTACTTTACAGTCTGGAAGACTAGGGATCGATTAATGTTGGCACAATGTGATAGGAACGGGATTGTGTTTACATATTTAAAATGGGTTGTTTATGATCACTATGGTTTTGTCCAGGTGATAGGAGCACAAAGAACTATTTCCCAAAGGCCGCCAGTATTAGAAAAAAATAAATAAGGCATCGTGGCTGTAAAGTTTCAAAATATACCTAATTAAAACATAATTTAACCAATCTAAATATTTTTTTACTCATAGCTAGAGCTAGACATTCGATCATGGCATCTTTAAAAAAGTATATCAATATTAGTTCAGCCATTATGGAGCAACTTAATTTCATTTACATTTCACATTTTTAGATTAAAATAAATAGTCATATACGCATTAAAACTACAACAGTTAATTCCCCTTTATGATTCAACTGGACAAAACCACGGAATCACGACATAACAACCGAAAATTCATCTAAAATGCTTCGACGAGACAATAAACTGTGTTACACTATTAATGTGCGAATGTATCTATAACTTATCGTAACAAAGTTATAGTTCTTAAATCTATGACAATAAATACACTTTCATGTAATAACATTTAATCAGATATCTATAAATATCATCTAGATACGGTGACGCAACGATAATTTTACTTATAACATTAATAAATTAGAAACGGACTGATGTCTGTACATTATAAGAGCCAAATCAACAGTTTCCGAAAATCTCCCTATGAGTCTGTCAGCACACAATATGTAAAATGTAATGAAATATTTATGGACCAAGAGCCCGCAACTGCCTGACCTTCGTTATTTTATAAAAGCTGAAAGTTTGTCTACGTGTGTCCCTAGTACAGGTAAGAATGATCCCCACCCATGAAGCTGAGGCAGCGGTGGCTTTGGCAGATAACAGGTAACAAAGGTGTATGAAATTCCATCTCAATTTCGTCATAGTATAAAACTCTATTTTTTGATATTTGATGCATAATCATATTATAACTCACGTTGCTCAATGCCGGACAGCTAGTATGGTTCCAACCCTCTGCCGGACACCCTTAAACTATTATGGATGATGCCAGAATATGTTTGGACTCTGTTACCCTCTCCAATAGCTATGTGTAATATGTCGTTGGATAGCCATAGTTGAGCTGACAAAAGGTTCCTAAGGAGTCAAGGTCCAAATCTTAGTCCAAACAGAGTTATGCAGTACTAAACATATCAATTTATCATAAATCACGGGCTATTGCTCATCACTTTGAATGCGTCTGGCAAGATAATGGAACCGTCGAAACTGTCCGGCAATTATGGAAACATAGATTAATAGGCCCCCTAAAAAATATATATAAAATTTAGGTTTTATAATATAACGTAAGTATAATTATTGGATGATGCAAATTTTGGTACCCCTTCCAATAACTATGTGTAATATGTCGTTGGATAGCCAAAGTTGAGCAGAACAAAAGTTACTATGGAGTCAAGGTCCAAATCTTGGTCCGATCAGAGTTATGCAGTACCAAACGAAATATCAATTTTTCAACGATTTCGAGGCCCATGTATATATCATATTTTTAAATGAGGTCATAGTGGACCCAAAATGTAGGAAATGCAATGTTTATAATAATAAAAAACCTAAAATAACCTTATACCATTACACTGTTTTGTTTTAACAATCTACGTGGATGATTTATGATAAATTGATATGTTTAGTACTGCATAACGTTTGGACTAAGATTTGGACCTTGACTCCTTAGGAACCTTTTGTCAGCTCAACTATGGCTATCCAACGACATATTACACATAGCTATTGGAGAGGGTAACAGAGTCCAAACATATTCTGGCATCATCCATAATAGTTTAAGGGTGTCCGGCAGAGGGTTGGAACCATACTAGCTGTCCGGCATTGAGCAACGTGAGTTATAATATGATTATGCATCAAATATCAAAAAATAGAGTTTTATACTATGACGAAATTGAGATGGAATTTCATACACCTTTGTTACCTGTTATCTGCCAAAGCCACCGCTGCCTCAGCTTCATGGGTGGGGATCATTCTTACCTGTACTAGGGACACACGTAGACAAACTTTCAGCTTTTATATAATAACGAAAGTCAGGCACTCACGGGCTATTGCTCATCACTTTGAATGCGTCTGGCAAGATGATGGAACCGTGGAAGCTGTCCGGCAATTATGGAAACATAGATTAATAGGCCCCCTAAAAATTATATATAAAATTTAGGTTTTATAAAATGACGTAAGTATAATTATAAATTACCATAGTTTAAGGGTGTCCGGCAGAGGGTTGGAACCATACTAGCTGTCCGGCATTGAGCAACGTGAGTTATAATATGATTATGCATCAAATATCAAAAAATAGAGTTTTATACTATGACGAAATTGAGATGGAATTTCATACACCTTTGTTACCTGTTATCTGCCAAAGCCACCGCTGCCTCAGCTTCATGGGTGGGGATCATTCTTACCTGTACTAGGGACACACGTAGACAAACTTTCAGCTTTTATATAATAACGAAAGTCAGGCACTCACGGGCTATTGCTCATCACTTTGAATGCGTCTGGCAAGATGATGGAACCGTGGAAGCTGTCCGGCAATTATGGAAACATAGATTAATAGGCCCCCTAAAAATTATATATAAAATTTAGGTTTTATAAAATGACGTAAGTATAATTATAAATTACCATAGTTTAAGGGTGTCCGGCAGAGGGTTGGAACCATACTAGCTGTCCGGCATTGAGCAACGTGAGTTATAATATGATTATGCATCAAATATCAAAAAATAGAGTTTTATACTATGACGAAATTGAGATGGAATTTCATACACCTTTGTTACCTGTTATCTGCCAAAGCCACCGCTGCCTCAGCTTCATGGGTGGGGATCATTCTTACCTGTACTAGGGACACACGTAGACAAACTTTCAGCTTTTATAAAATAACGAAGGTCAGGCAGTCGCGGGCTCTTACTCCATTATGACGAATAAATTAGGTATAGGGAAGGTTCAAATCTGACGGAACATGAGTCG